>OY740791.1:67343804-67951304 GCA_963514005.1 Raja brachyura
AGATGACGTTTCTGGTCAAGACCTTCTTCAGACTAAATACAGTGCTTGCTTTTATGTATTTAACATTTACACAGTAGTGCCGACATTCCATAAGAGCAGGGAGACAGGACATGCGATTCACACTGAAACTATGTCCATGGTTTTGACTTCACCATATCTACATATATCCATTGACTACACTACACCTAAAACAGGCCCACAGAGATGAGCATACCATCTATAACTGGCTGTAATATGTCCAAATTATACATATGTTACTGCTTAAACCCTATTCAATCAAGATGCACTGTCCATATCACAAATTATAAACCTCATGCTGGTTAAACTTTATTCATGCAGCACGACAGGGCTGGTACATGCACATTGGTGACTCTATATCCTTGTTCGCTCATGTGTCAGATGCAGGGAGGTTCTACTTCAGTTGTACAGGGTCTTGGTGAGACCACACCTGGAGTATTGCGTATAGTTCTGGTCTCCAAATCTGAGGAAGGACATTATTGCCATAGAGGGAGTGCAGAGAAGGTTCACCAGACTGATTCCTGGGATGTCAGGACAGCCTTATGAAGAAAGACTGGATAGACTTGGTTTATACTCTCTAGAATTTAGGAGATTGAGAGGCGATCTTATAGAAACTTACAAGATTCTTAAGGGGTTGGACAGGCTAGATGCAGGAAGATTGTTCCCGATGTTGGGGAGGTCCAGGACAAGGGGTCACAGCTTAAGGATAAGGGGGAAATCCTTTAGGACCGAGATGAGAAGGACTTTTTTCACACAGAGAGTGGTGGGTCTCTGGAACTCTCTGCCACGGAGGGTAGTTGAGGCCAGTTCATTAGCTATATTTAAGAGGGAGTTAGATGTGGCCCTTGTGGCTAAGGGGGTCAGAGGGTATGGAGAGAAGGCAGGTACGGGATACTGAGTTGGATGATCAGCCATGATCATATTGAATGGCGGTGCAGGCTTGAAGGGCCGAATGGCCTACTCCTGCACCTAATTTCTATGTTTCTATGTTTCTATATAGCTCTATGTTGGCTTCCGCGTCATCCAACTTGTTGGCAGAATTGGTTGCCCGATGTGTCACAGAGTGCATTGTGTCATCATTTCCGGGAATCGCCATGAGGATGCTTCTGTCATCATCCCCACTCTATATACTAACAGAATACAAACATGGGCAGCACAGTGGAGCAGTGGTAGAGTTGCTGCTTTAGAACGCCAGAGACCCAGGTTCGATACTGACTACGGGTGCTGGCTGCACCAAGTTTGTACTTTCTCCCTGTGACCTGCATAGGTTTTCCCGGAGATCTTCAGTATCCTTCCACACTCCAAAGATGTACAGGTTTATAGGTTAATTAGCTGGAATAATTGTAAATGGTTCCTAGTGTCTGTAGGATAGTGTTAATGTGCGGGGATCGCTGGTTGGCATGCACCCAGTGGGCCGAAGGGCCTGTTTCCGCTCTGTACCTCTAAGCTAAGCTAAACACAGTATTAGCTTCATACATTGTGTGTGCTACACCGTAAATAACCCAGCTTCAACACAGGCAAAACCGCTACATTATGCTGACTATTGATACTTAAAAATGTGTTATTCCCTTATCAGTGTATCTATACACTGTAGATGGATCGATTGTAATCATGTATTGATACTCAGTTAATGATATTAATGATACTCAAAAATACCAATTAGCGCAATTAGTGCATTCAACAATATATGTGTATATTGTTGAATTCTTTATATTCAAAATATACGTAGGGCAGTAACTATTTGAATGGTGCCATTCACATGAGCTCCAATCCATAAACAGTGCTAGCCATACAATATCTACCTTATTTGTATCGATTGTTGTCAGTGTTTATGTACAATGTTAAATATGCCGTATCCTAACTATATGCTGGATTCTGGGTAGACCACTGACACACAAAATACACAACGCCTCGTCAAAGTGTAAACAGAGAGCTGGCTACACCATATAGAAACATAGAAACATAGAAAATAGGTGCAGGAGTAGGCCATTCGGCCCTTCGAGCCTGCACCGCCATTCAATGTGATCATGGCTGATCATCCAACTCAGTATCCCATAGCTCTCCATACCCCCTGATCCCTTTAGCCACAAGTGCCACATCTAACGCCCTCTTAAATATAGCCAATGAACTGGCCTCAACTACCTTCTGTGGCAGAGAATTCCAGAGACTCACGACTCTCTGTGTAAAGAATGTTTTCCTCATTTCGGTCCTAAAGGAATTCCCCCTTATCCTTAGACTGTGACGCCTTGTTCTGGACTCCCCCAACATCGGGAACAATCTTCCTGCATCTAGCTTGTCCAACCCCTTAAGAATTTTGTAAGTTTCTATAAGATCCCCCTTCAATCTTCTAAATTCCAGCGAGTACAAGCCGAGTCTATCCATTCTTTCCTCATATGAAAGTCCTGACATCTCAGGAATCAGTCTGGTATCTTAGTTTAGTTTAGTTCAGATATAGAAACAGCCCATTCAGCCCACCGAGTCCGTGTCGACCAGCGATCCCCGCACATTAACACTATCCTACGCACACTGGGAACAATTTACATTTATACTTTAAGGTCTCTATACAAGGTCTTTATTCTTTGGAACACAGAAGGTTAAGGGGGGACTTGATTGAGGTCTTTAAAATGATGAAAGGGATAGACAGAGTTGACGTGGATAAGCTTTTCCCATTGAGGGTAGGGAAGATTCAAACAAGAGGGCATGACATGAGAATTAAGGGACAGAAGTTTAGGGGTAACATGAGGGGGAACTTCTTTACTCAGAGAGTGGTGGCTGTGTGGAATGATCTTCCTGCAGAAGTGGTGGAGGCAGGATCGATTTTAACATTTAAAAGTAAAGTGGATAGGTATGTGGACGGGAAGGGAATGGAGGGTGAAGAAGGGTCTCGACCCGAAACGTCGCCTATCTCCTTCGCTCCTTAGATGCTGCTGCACCCGCTGAGTTTCTCCAGCTTTTTGTGTAACGCTCGATTCTCCAGCATCTGCAGTTCCTTCTTTAACACAGGGAATGGAGGGGTATGGTCTGAGTGCAGGTAGATGGGACTAGGGGAAAATGAATGGTCGGCACGGACTGGAAGGGCCAAGAAGGCCTGTTTCCGTGCTGTAATTGTTATATGGTTATACTGAGCCAATTAACCTACAAACCTGCACGTCTCTTGGAGTCTGGGGGGAAACCGAATAAACCAGAGACAACCCACGTGGTCATGGGGAAAACGTACAAACTCCGCACAGACAGCACGCGTAGTGAGGATCATACCTGGGTCATTGGCGCTGTAAGGCAGTAGCTCTACCATTGTGCCACCGTGCCACCCCCTTAGTGCTCATTGTACAACATCCAAACCTAATCATATAATTCATAGCATGCCATTTCCAAAGGTTATGTATAAGTTCGGAAGGAAATGCACCATGCTAGTTCTACTTATGTACAAAAGAAGAGAGAGGGACTGACTTGCGGGCACTCACATCCAGGACAGATTGTACGCACTGGCAAACCAACAATTATCAAAATGAATAAGCAAACTGATATCAACCCTGTCATCATCACAGAAAGCCAAGGGCAGGCAAACTGAGAAACTTCAACAGCAACATCCTCAGCAACTTATTTTGTGGCTCACAGTGCCGGCAGCTTATAATACAAACACCCAAATTTTAGAAGTCTAATAAGATCCTCACAACGTTTTTGTGAAGAAGAATCTCAAGCTGCTAGCAGCATCAGAGGGCAAATGCTGAGCATTGTCCAAATGATTAAAAGAAGACGAAGGTGGTTTGGACAATGTATTGACTGCCAGCAGTGATAAGGTCAGAATGGGCTGGACATCAGATGGGAAGTGTGGAAGGAGTTACCTTAATGCCCCTGTCCCACTTAGGAAACCTGAATGGAAAACTCTGGAGACTTTGCGCCCCACCCAAGGTTTCCGTGCGGTTCCCGGAGGTTTTTGTCAGTCTCCCTAATGGTCGAAAGTGGTTTCCGTTTTAAAAATCGGTAATCTTTTAGTCGAAGCCGGTTGCGATGCTAATTGAAGGACAAAAACCTCCAGCAAAGTCTCCCGAGGAACTATGGCTGCTAGTCAGTATTCTCTCATATTGTTCATCCCTTCTAAGATTCCTTTCACACTTTCCATCTCACTTTCAGTTTCATTTATTGTCACGTGTACCGAGGTACAGTGAAAAGATTTTGTTGCGTGCTATCCAGTCAGCAGAAAGATGATACACGATTACAATCGAGCCATTTACCGTGTACAGATACATGATAAGGGAATAACGTTTAGTGCAAGATAAAGCCAGCAAAGTCCGATCAAGGATAGTCCGAGGGTCACCAATGAGGTAGATAGCAGTTCAGCACTGCTCTCTGGTTGTGGTAGGATGATTCAGTTGCCTGATAACAGCTGGGAAGAAACTGTCCTTGAATTTGAAGGATCCCAACCCAAAAGATCACCTACCCAAGTTCTCCAGAGATGCTGCCTGAACCACTGAGTTAATCCAGAACGTTTGTGTCTGCATTGTAAACCAGCATCTGCTGTTCCTTTTGCCTTGGAAAAAGTATCTCTTACCTGCTCCTATACAGACCACTAGATGGAGCACTAAGCTTTGCACCTCAACAATGGACATGAATAGGAGAAGTCCCAGTTATTCCCAGTCTCGGAGTCAGGATCTGCCTCCCTCCCCCAGTTCCAGCATTAAACGCAAGGCCAGCCTCACCCTGATGTACATGCAGTCACTGTGCAAAGCAGCTTTACAGACCCTGAGAAGAGTGGCGGAGCATGACAAAAAGAACATGCAGTTGGAAGGAACTGCAGATGCTGGTTTACACCAACGATAGACACAAAGTGCTGGAGTAACTCAGCGGGACAGGCAGCGTCTGTGGAAAGAAGGAATGGGTGACGTTTTGGGTTGAGACCCTTCTTCAGACTGAGAGTCAGGGGAGAGGGAGACGCAGAGATACGGACAGGTACAAATAGTGTGTCAGGTGTGAAATGGACAGATCCAAGCAGACGATGGCTCAAGGAAATGTACAAAGGTCCATTGTTGGCTGAGCGGAAATTGACAACGAGGAATACAATCTGTAAAACTAACCAGGAAGACAGTGGAACTAGCTGGATAACTGGGGGGGGGGGGGGGGGGGGGGGGGCAGAGAGAGAGGGAAAGCAAAGTGTTACTTGAAGTGAGAGAAATCCATATTCTAACTGCTGGGTTGTAAACTGCCCAAGTGCAATATGGGGTGCTGCTCCTCCAATTTGCATTTAGCCTCTCTCTGACAACGGAGGAGGCCTAGGACTGAAAGGTCAGTGTTCAGCAACTGCGAGATCAGGTAGGCCCACTGAGCGAAAGTGTTCAACCAAACGAGACGATCGCCGGGTCTGAACTTGGTCTCGCCAGTGTATAGGAGACTACACCTAGCGGTCTTGCCAGTGTATACGAGACTACACGTAGCGGTCTTGCCACTGTATATGAGTCTACACCTAGAAGAGCAGATATAATAGAGAAGGTGCAAGTGAACCTCTGGGTGGGCAGGCTAACTTTGCCATGTAAATATGGAGAGCTAATTCAAGGTTGCAAAAACTACACCAAAATAGAATGTTATAAAGGCAGTTAAAGGCACATGCAACAAGCTGGTAGAGTCTAACTGACAGGGCCAGATCAATCCACTCTGTCTAGGACCTCCCTAATACACCACTGGAAATCAGTTAGTGGAGAAAAAGTGGAAATAAAGTCAGTAGTACTGAAACACTTTACATTTTTCCCATAAACATATCTTGATTTACAAGTGCTACACAGCAATCCCTGGACATGTTAACATTATTTTCACAGGGACGAGGTTCGTAAATTTAATAACAATGTATTGACGATGACACTTTGTAACGTGATGAAGAGCTGTTACTTATGGATTCAACTCATGCTTTTTCTGCAAAAGTGACGGAACCACGATTCTTTCCATACAAAATTGCCTGAACAGAGAACACTTATCAAACAGATGGTGCTTATAGTCGAATAAGCAGAGGTCTGTCACCATGAATGCAGCCAGTCTGCATATTTAATCACTACAGAACCTTGTCTACCTGCAGCTGCCAACTGCTAATCCAATTTCACTGATAAATGTGTCAAGAGACATGAACTGCAATAAAGAGCATCTAACTCCATCTTCCTGCAGGGCATCTTTTGATGAACATTTTGGATGGAAGCTGTAGTTAGTGTGTGGAGGGAGAGAGAGAGAGAGGGGGAGCGAGAGGGGGAGAGAGAGAGGGAGGGAGAGAAAGAGGGAGAGAGAGAGAGGAAGAGAGGGAGGGAGAGCGAGAGAGAGAGAGGGAGGGAGGGAGGGAGAGAGAGAGAGAGAGAGAGAGAGCAAGAGGGAGACAGAGAGAGGGGGACCTGGGGTGGAGAGTGTTGCATGGAGCGGTGGTTTGTAATAAACTTTTGAGCCGGTTCACGGGTTCGTCCGCCGCATGTATTTACTGCGGAGAGGAGGAGACTGTGTTCCACGTGTATATGGAGTGTGTGAGGTTACTGCCCCTGTACCAATATCTGAAGGGGCTGTTCCTCAAGTTTTGGCTGCATTTTAGCCCCACAATCCTGGTGTTTAGACACAAGGCAGGGAGTGGGGAGAGCCGAGTGTGGGGGGGGGACTTACCTGTCGGTTTGCTCCTCGGCCTGGCCAAGATGGCCATTCGTGGGTCCAGGCAGCGGGCGGTCGATGGTCAGGCGAGAGTCGGCTGCCTGCCCCTCTTTCAGGCCTACGTCCGTGCACGTGTGTCCCTGGAGAGGGAACACGCGGTGTTCACGGGGACTGTGGGGGCCTTCCGTCAGCGCTGGTCACCGCGTGGGGTTGAGGCGATTATAAATGAATGTACTGTTGTACTACAATGATCTGTTCATTATAGTGTGATTTTTGATTGTGTTTTGATGTGTTGTATTTTATGATTGTGTTGAATAAAGTTTTTGAAATGAAAAAAAAAAAAAAAAGAGCAAGAGGGAGACAGAGAGAGGGGGAGAGGGTGGGGGGGGGGACTTACCTGTCGGTTTGCTCCTCGGCCTGGCTAAGATGGCCATCCGCGGGTCCAGGCAGCGGGCGGTCGATGGTCAGGCGAGAGTCGGCTGCCTGCCCCTCTTTCGGGCCTACGTCCGTGCACGTGTGTCCCTGGAGAGGGAACACGCGGTGTCCACGGGGACTCTGGAGGCCTTCCGTCAACGCTGGTCACCGCGTGGGGATGAGACTATTATAAACAATGAATGTACTGTTGTACTACAATGATTTGTTCGTTATAGTGTGATTTTGATTATGTTTTGATGTGTTGTATTATATGATTGTGTTGAATAAAGTTTTTGAAAAGGAAAAAAAAAAAGAGGGGGAGGGGGGGAGAGGGGGAGAGAGGGAGAGTAGGGAGAGAGAGCTTGAGAGAGAGTGTGGCAGAGAGAGGGCAAGAGAGAGAGAGTGAGTGATAGAGAGAGTGATGGGGAGAGAGGAGGGGGAGAGAGAGCAAGAGATAAAGGGAGAGCAAAAGAGAGACAGTGAGGGAGAGAGAGGAGATGGAGTGGGAGAGAATGCAAGGATGCAAAAGCACTCTCTTCTCAGGTTACTCACTTAATTCTGCAGCTATCATGATGTTGCTATTGATCTCACAAGCTTGATGCCTACACAGCAATGCTTCAGGTGGAGCTGAGTTAAGATAGTTATCATGCATCAATATTGATTCAAAAGCCTTGAGAATTTCTTCTTTTAATCACTCATGATTTTGAAAAAGCTATTAAATCTGAATACTCCAGTCAACAATTAATGAAAGCAGGTGAGGTTTCACTTCTTCTCCGACGTTGCTTCCATCATTTTGCATAAAAGATCAAGTAGGTACTTCAAAACACAATTAAAAATTAAAAATTAAAAAATTGATGGAAATCTGAAACAAAATAAAAAATGCTGGAAACATCCAGCAGGTCAGGTAGAATGTGAAAAAATAATGTCATATGTCAGGTTAAAGATCCTATTTTTGCTTTGTTCCTTCAAAGGCAACCCAAACCTACAACAAAAAAGATAGACAGAAATAGCTGTAGTAACTCAGCAGGTCAGGCAGCATTTCTGGAGAGAAGGAATAGGTGACTTTTTGGGTCGAAACCCTTCTTCAGGTCGAGACCCGAAACATCACCCATTCCTTCTCTCCAGAGATGCTGCCTGTCCCGCTGAGTTACTGCAGCTTCTTGTGTCTATCTTCGTAAACCAGCATTTGCAATTCCTTCCTACACATACAGCTATAAAGATTGGTTTATAGCTACATCAGAAAAACAAAGAAAGGAGCAATGAAGATAGGGGTGCATCTCGAAATAAAAGCATTAAAAATGACAGCGATTTGAGCATTTTCACTTTTATTTTGTTTTTACTGTTGAGAAACACTTTATAGAAAGTTTCCATGAAGTTCTGATTTTGAATGGATACATTTTGTGGCTGTAATTTCCAATTTACGATCAGCTTGTTTTTGAGGCTTTGAATCCTTGCTTTATCCTAATCCCAACAAGAATGAGCAGTGCTCAGAGCCAGGCCCTGAATACGTTTTATCTCTGTTACGCCTACTCCCCTGACATCAGTCTGAAGAAAGGTCTTGACCTAAAACGTCACCCATTCCTTTTCTCCAGAGATGCTGCCTGTCCCGCTGAGTTACTCTAGCATTTTGTGTCTAAAGGGCCTGTCCTACGAGCATGCAACTCTATGCGATTAGCGCGACCTAACGTGGTCGCTTGAGCCGTCCGCTGTCGCAGGGCCGGTCCCACTTCGATCGCCGGAGCCGTGCGGAATTGTGCGGAGTTCGTCCCGAGTTCGTCCCGACACCGCGCGGCGCTCCGAAAAACTGACTATGTCCAAAAATTCCGTGCGGCAACGGCTTGTCGGCTCGCAGTCGCCTCGACGCATTACGCACCGCCTCAACATCGTGCCTCCGTGAACCTATCTGTAGGTGCCTCCGTGACCTTCTATGTGTGTGGCTCCGTGGCCCTCTGTGTGTGTGCCTCTGTGCCCCTCTCTGTGTGTCCCTCTCTGTCCTGGCGAACTTACCTTAGACTTCACTCCAAGTTCGCCTCGCGTTGCGCCACTCACCCGACCTCCGCGCGGCCCTCGCTGCCGGTTTGGTCGCGCTTGCCGCATGCAGGTGCATGCTGGTGGGAACGGCCCTGTACAGGGGATCACCCCACCTCCGTGCATGCTGGTGGGACAGGCCCTTAACTTCGATTTAAAGCAACATCTGCAGTTCTTTCCTACACAAGGAATATAAAGGTGCAGGAAGGAACTGCACATTCTGGTTTACACCAAGGATAAACACAAAATGCTGGAGTAACTCAGCGGGTCAGACAGCATCTCCGGAGAAAAGGAATAGGTGACGTTTTGAGTCGGGACTCTTCTTCAGACTGACCCGCTGAGTTGCTCCAGCTTTTTGTGTCTATCCTCTAGTTAAATGCAACTCATGTTAAAGTTGTGTAGCATCCAGGCACGCCATCTGGCCCTGGAACAGTGAAGGTCAGTCATCATAGCTGCCAGCGCTTGCCTTTGGCTCTACAGAGGAACTTATTCTCACTGGTAAAGCTGGAGTGACTATGTGGCAGTGAGACAAAGAAACTCAAAGGAGAGGAGAGAAAGTGATTATCACAAAATACGTCACTTTCTATTGTCTATAATAAACATTGTGGGAAATACTCAGCAGTCTGGCAGCATCTGTGTCGAGAGTAAGCCAGTGTTAATTTTCAGATTGATGACAGTTTGGAAATGTTAACTCTGTTTCTCTCTCCATTGATACTCCCTGATCTGATGAGTATTTCCAGTACCCTCTGCTGTTACATCCGGTTTAAGGTGCTGTGCTGCAGGTAACCATATAACCATATAACCATATAACAATTACAACACGGAAACAGGCCTTCTCGGCTCTTCCAGTCTGTGCCGACCATTCATTTTCCCCTAGCCCCATCTACCTGCACTCAGACCATACCCCTCCATTCCCTTCCCGTCCATATACCTATCCACTTTACTTTAAAATGTTAAAATCGATCCTGCCTCCACCACTTCTGCAGATAGATCATTCCACACAGCCACCACTTTCTGAGTAAAGAAGTTCCCCCTCATGTTACCCCTAAACTTCTGTCCCTTAATTCTCATGTCATGCCCTCTTGTTTGAATCTTCCCTACCCTCAATGGGAAAAGCTTATCCACGTCAACTCTGTCTATCCCTTTCATCATTTTAAAGACCTAAATCAAGTCCCCCCTTAACCTTCTGCACTCCAAAGAATAAAGACCTAACTTGTTCAACCTCATGTCATGTAAATAGCCGATTCAGGATGAAAGCACCACGTGAAGGATGAGTTCCTTCGTGCACTGTCTTTAATCAGCGGCAGACCTTGATCCAGCTGTCATTGGGAATGTAAGCTTGCTGAGATTGGGCAAGCGAATGAATGAATGAATGATTGAATTAATTATTGTCACATGTGACAGGTCACAATGAAATTCTTCGCTTGCATATCCAAGGTATACAAATAGCCACCACATAAAGGGCGCCAACAAAGTTACAAAGTATCTATGCTAGGTCCACCCTCGATCTCACCCCTCCCCCTCCCCCACAGCGAACCCCCTCCTCCCCCCCCCCCCCCCCAGCCGGGTCCTCATTTTTCCTCCCCCTCCCCCAAGGTGGTCCTCCCACGCCAGGCCCTCCACAGTTCCTTCCCTCGGCAGTGGCGTCCTCACTTCCACGTTGTCCGTCCTTGTCCGTCAGTCTGCGCCATCTTCGACCACCGCAACGACCTCTCCACTATCGCCAGCAAACCCTCTCCTGATGCGGGCTCCGTTGGCCCAGGCCCCTTCGGCACCGGGAGATTGTTAATCAGTCCTGATAGACCTTTTTTAGACAGAAGGAAAGGCAACATCAACTGAGTGGGAAGGAACAGCAGATGCTGGTTTAACCTGAAGATAGACATGAAAAGCTGGAGTAACTCAGTGGGTTCAGCAGCATCTCTGCAGAAAAGGAATGGGTAATGTTTCAGGTCGAGATCCTTCTTCAGACTAAGAATCAGGGGATAGAGAAACGAGTGACATATAAACAGTGATATAGAGAGATATAGAACAAGTGAATGAATGGTAAGCAAAAAAGTAACAATAATACAGACACAGGGCAGTGTTACGTGTATTAGGTAACGATCAACTGATATGGATCTTGCATCTTGCATAGTTGTTAATGGTTTCACACTGGAAGGAAATCATTATTATACACATGACTTGGATTCCATTTCAAATACCCAGCCTTTAAATTAGCAGATGATGCAGTCCTTTAGTTATGATTCAATATCCTCAAGGCCTTGACTTCTTGCAGTCCAAGGCCCTCAATGCTGGCATGAAGAGATAATGGACTGCAATTGCTCAGAAGGTAGCCTCTCAGAGTGGTTGCTGAGTATGCTGCCATCGACCCTAACAAAGCACTACATTCATCTCCCTGCTGTCAGGCAGCCCAGTTTATTGATGTAAATTGTTTCTATCATTCTTCGGAATAGTGAGAGCAACACTTGTGCAACAGGTCCAGAGCCTTATATCCCTAGATGTTTGTGGTAGAGTTGTGTTGCATCACTGACATGCTTTTTTGGTGAAGAGACGGAATAGCAAGTTTAGAATGGAAGCCTTGAGACCTGCTTCGGCAAAATGTCTTATGTTAGAAATCAGTAAGCTGTTATTCCTCAATGTTAATGTTCCACCAAAATGTTTGCACAATGGAGTCTGGACATGTGGTAATATTTGGTTATCGAGTGCTTTAGCCATTCACTGCATTAGAAAGCAATGTTTATGGTTGGATTGGGAGAGGTGAGGGCATTGTTATGACCCAGTCAGTTCCAAAACCCACCGGTACATCAAGGTCTGGAATCCTTCACTTATCTCTTTGCTGTGGAACACAGAGGAGTGTGATACATACAGATGAACTTCCCAGCTATATGTGTTACAGGATGTGCAAAGAGAGTTTCTGCTGTGTTTAAAATACCACGAGGGCAGAGCATGCACAGACAACAATGATGAGCGAGATGCTCCAGACAGTACTTCATGGCACTCCTTTTCTGGGCATTAAATTCTCACCTTGGGAACATGGATGGTTCTCTACACCTCTCTCTGATAATAAGATGCTTTTGGAGAGTGATGAGGGGCCAAGGTAGAAGGGGATAGCCATTCTCCCTCAAGAATCAATACTGCGAGTGGTGTGGTCAGCACGGTGGCCGGAACACTATCGACTGTCATTTACAAATATTTAAAGAATCTACATTTTTTAAAACTCACCTGTTAAACTCACCATGTTATTTTTTGGAAACTGAATAAAAACATGGCAAGCTAGGGATAGGGGAAAGAGGTCAAATTTGCCATTGTCCCGATCTTCAATTAGGTGCGTACTGCCAGGGCCAGATTTAGATGAAGAGAGGCCCTAGTCTATTTCACTTGTGAGGCCCCTCCTGAAAATCCCGCACCCCCACTACTGGAGGACCATGACTACCCGACAGTGACAATGTGACACTTTTAGATCCTACTGTATGTTGTCATTAAACAGTTGATTTTAAAATACATATTGGATTCACCGCGGAGCGGGCGATGCCTTACCTGGATCACCGTTTGAAGCTCTGGAGTGTTGGGCCTGCTGCTTCAACATCATAGAGCTGTGGTTTGTGGAGCTCCCAGCCTCGGGCCGCCTGATTTGAACATCGCGGATCCCTTTGCCGAGGGCCGCCAGCATGGATCTCCGCCCATCTCAGCCTGTGGACTTCGGGAGCCGCGGTCTCCGGTGGGAAGTGGCCGACTCGGAAGTCCAAGCTGCGTTCTTCCGTTCCGACGTCGGAGTTCCATCATCCCGGCGTAAGGGCCTGAGCATCGGACCACCCACAGCGGCGATTGCGGGGGGCTCGAGAGGAGGGGGTCCATTGGAGACGGGAAAAGGAATCATCAACGGGAGGCGAGGACTCCTTCCCATGGAAGAATGCTGTGAGGCGGAGGCGACGGAAGAAGAGCTCCAAATCGCAGCGGGCGCGTAACTCATTGAGGTGGGGAGGGAGGGGAACAAAGGTGAGGCCTCTGCTGAGGACAGACCATTCGGTATCTGAGAGGGGAAGGTCAGGGGTGATGGTGAACACACGGCAGGGATGGGGGTTGGGGCAGGAGGAAGGCAGGTGAGTGGACTGAGGCCGAGGCAATGTCTGGTGGGGGGGGTGGTGTGTGGTCAGGTGGTAGTGGGGTTATGAGGACTGTAGTGTTGGTGGGGAAGAGCTGGGGTCACATGGTTTGAGGGGGATGGGGAAGACCCAGTGGAACAACCACTAATGTTACTAGGGTTGGGAGACTAGCACTAGGACCCAGCGCAGTCAAACCCAGGGGAGTGGGAGTCTGCAGCGTGGAAGCTTCAGGCCCGGTGATGAGTCCAGGCTGCAGGTAAGGTGATGGCTGCGGGCTGCTGGAGGGCGGTGGAGTAGCCAGGGTCAGTGGAATGGATGGTGGAAGACCGCGGTGAGTGCCACTAAATGTAGGTTTTGTAACAACGCCACTATGTCAAATGTTGTATACATAAGGCCGAGGCCCCCCTAGATCTCGAGGCCCTAAGCTTAAGGTTGTGAAGCCTACACCACTGTTGTGGGACGTATCACTGATGGGGATGAGTCAGAGTATAGAAGAGAGATCGAGCAACTGTCCATATGGTGCCAGCACAACAACCTGGCCCTCAACACCAGCAAAACCAAGGAACTGATTGTTGACTTTGGAAGGAGTAGCATGGGGACCCACAGTCCTGTTTATATCAACGGGTCGATGGCTGAAAGGGTCAAGAGCTTCAAATTCCTGGGCGTGCACATCTGTGAAGATCTTTTCTGGTCCGAGAACACAGATGCAATTATTAAGAAAGCTCATCAGCGCCTCTACTTCCTGAGAAGATTACGGAGAGTTGGTCTGTCAAGGAGGACTCTCTCTAACTTCTACAGGTGCACAGTAGAGAGCTTGCTGACCAGTTGCATCGTGGCTTGGTTCGGCAATTTGAGTGCCCTGGAGAGGAAAAGACTACAAAAAGTAGTAAACACTGCCCAGTCCATCATCGGCTCTGACCTTCCTTCCATCGAGGGGATCTATCGCAGTCGCTGCCTCAAAAAGGCTGGCAGTATCATCAAGGGCCCACACCACCCTGGCCACACACTCATCTCCCTGCTACCTTCGGGTACAAGGTACAGGAGCCTGAAGACTGCAAAAACCCGGTTTAGGAAATGCTACTTCCCCACAGCCATCAGGCTATTAAACGTGGCTCGGAACTCTGAACATTAATATCCCTCCATCTGTTATTTGCACTTAATTAATTTATTAATTCACGTGTGTATTTACGTATATAATTGTAGTCAATGCCTACTATGTTCTGTTGTGCTATGCAAAGAAAGATTTTCATTGTCCTATCAGGGACACATGACAATAAACTCTTTTGACATTTGACTTTTGACTTTGACTATACGTAAATTCAGCCCTGCGTGCCGCTGAACTGCAATGCACAAGTGCGGAATCCAGACTCCACTGATGTGCATCTGGAGCCAGGCAGCAGATCCTGATGGAGACACTGGTTGCTATCAGTTACTTCAACTCCAAAAGGTTCAATTTCCGATGGCAGCCTCGCCAATGGTCTGTCTGTCTTTTCTTTTTTTTTGTTGTTATTTTTAGCGTATTTAACAAGTGTGTGTAAATGTTCTAGGTTTTTTTAATGTGGGGTGTGGGGGGGGGGGAGGGGTGGGGAGGTTGGGGGAAACATTTTTTCAATCTCTTAACTTGCGATTGTTTTCTGGATCATATCTCCGGTCGCTCTGCAGCCTAACATCAAGGAGCTGGAGGCCTTGTTTGAGACTGATTTTGAGCCCCACCGCGGGGCGATCGGAGCCAGCGATCCCTTGTCTGGGATTAACGCTCCAACGCGGCCTGCGGAATTCAACACCGAGCAGCTCGTGGTCTCGTGTAGAGACTGGCATCGAGAAGCTCTAAAGTCGCAGGAGGTTCGACTAGCCCCGACCCGGAGTCTGATCGCCCGGCACAGGGGAGTTGAGATCCCCCTGTTGCGGGAGCTTGATCCCCCCGACACGGAGGGCCCGACCGCTGGCTACGGGAGCCAAGATCGTCCTGTCAACGCAAGGCTCGAGGCCCCCGAACGCAGGAGAACAAAGAAGGGAAGAAGATTGAACTTTTTTTTTCGCCTTGGATCACAGTGAGGAATTTAGAGGAGTCACTATGGTGGATGTTTATGTTAAAATGTATTTTGTGTGTTTTGTTGCCGCGTAAGTTGCAAAACATACTTGGCTAATAAAATATGATTATGATTATTATGATTATGATCAAAATAAATGAGCAGTCGTATCTGGCCCCAGGGTGGATAAATTGAAGATGAGACAATAGACAATAGACAATAGGTGCAGGAGTAGGCCATTCGGCCCTTCAAACTAGCACTGCCATTCAATATGATCATGGCTGATCATCCACAATCAGTACCCCATTCTAGCCTTCTCCCCGTATCCCCTGATCCCGCTATCTTTAAGAGCCCTATCCAGCTCCCTCTTGAAAGCATCCAGAGAACCTGCCTCCACCACCCTCTGAGGCAGAGAATTCCACAGACTCACCATTCTCTGTGAGAAAAAGTGTTTCCTCGTCTCCTTTCTAAATAGCTTACTCCTTATTCTTAAACTGTGGCCCCTGGTTCTGGACTCCCCCAACATCGGGAACATGTTTCCTGCCTCTAGCGTGTCCAAACCTTTAACAATCTTATATGTTTCAATGAGATCCCCTCGCAGCCTGCTAAACTACAGAGTGTACAAGCCCAGCTGCTCCATTCTCTCAGCATATGACAGTCCCGCCATCCCGGGAATTAACCTTGTAAACCTACGCTGCACTCCCTCAATAGCATGAATGTCCTTCCTCAAATTAGGGGACCAAAACTGCACACAATACTCCAGGTGAGGTCTCATTAGGGCTCTGTTGAACTGCGGAAGGACCTCTTTGCTCCTATATTCGATTCCTCTTGTTATAAAGGCCAACATGCCATTCGCTTTCTTCACTGTCTGCTATACCTGCATGCTTACTTTCATGGACTGATGAACAAGGACCCCCCAGATCCCGTTGTACCTCCCCTTTTCCCAACTTGACACCATTTAGATAGTAATCTGCCTTCCTGTTTTTGATACCAAAGTGGATAACCTCACATTTATCCGCATTAAACTTCATCAGCCATGCATCTGCCCACTCCCCCAACCTGTCCAAGTCACCCTGCATTCTCACAGCATCCTCCTCACAGTTCACACTGCCACCCAGCTTTGTGTCATCTGCAAATTTGCAAATGTTACTTTGAATCCCTTCATCCAAATCATTGACGTATATTGTAAATAGCTGCGGTCCCAGCACCGAGCCTTGCGGTACCCCACTAGTCACTGCCTGCCATTCTGAAAGGGACCCGTTAATCCCTACACTTTGTTTCCTGTCTGACAACCACTTGTCTATCCATGTCAGCACTCTACCCCCAATACCATGTGCCCTAATTTTGCCCACTAATCTCCTGTGTGGGACCTTATCAAATGCTTGATGAGCAGCTTGGTTGCATTAGCAAATTCAGTAAGCAACAATGACACAGTCACTAGAAGTACTGCCTCATAGTTTCAACAACTTAAATTAAATGATATCTGTGTGGGCTTTTCATGGTGTTCTTGAATTGTGGACGCAGCCCAGACCATCACACAAACCAACCTCCCATCCATTGACTCCATTTATAACTCATGATGCCTCGGCAAGACCAGCAGCGTAATCAAGGACGAGTCGCACCTTGACCACTCCCTCTCTCCCCTCTCCCCTCTCCCACCAGGCAAAAGTGTGAAAACTCCAGATTTAGGGACAATTTCTTCCCAGCTGTTATCAGGCAACTGAATCATCCTACTGCAACCAGCGAGCAGTACTGAACCTCTATCTACCTCACTGGTAACCCTCGGACTATCCTTGATCGGACTTTACCTTGCACTAAACGTTATTTAGTTTAGTTTAGTTTCGAGATACAGTGTCCTTCAGCCCTTTGGCCCACTGAGTCCGCACCGACCAGCGATCCCCACACATTAACACTATCCCACACACATACACCAAGCCAATTAATCTACACACCTGTACGTCTTTGTAGTGTGGGAGGGAACCAAAGATCTCGGAGCAAACCCACGTGGTCACGGGGAGAATGTACAAAGTCCGTACAGACAGCACTTGTAGTTGGGATCGAACCCAGGTATCTGGCGCTGCAAGTGCTGTAAGGCAGCAACTCTACCACTGCGCCACCATGGCCGCCTCTTATTATGTATCTATACACTGTAAATGGCTCGATGGTAAATATGTATTGTCTTTCTGCTGACTGTTTAGCACGCAAGAACAGTTTTTCGAATTGAATTAAATTGAATTGAATTTCTTTATTTGTCATTCAAAAACAAGTTTGAACGGACGTTTACTGTATCTCGGTACGCGTGACAATAAACTAAACTAAATCTGACCATATGAGTTTCCCCTGGATGCTTTGGATTTCCCTCACGTTACAAAAATGTTTTGTTTGGTTTTGTTTGGTCAGTTAATTGCCCACTGTAAATTGCTTCTGGTATGCAGATGAGTGATTGAATCTGGGGGGTGTTGATGGGAAATAAAATGGATTAGGGTAGAATTCATGTAAAAATTGGTGGATGATGGTCGATGCAAACTCAGTGGGCTGAAAGGCCTGCCTCCATGTTGTGTCTTTCTGTGTCCCTATGAAAAAGTGAGCAGGAGATGGTGTCATGAAATAAAATAGTAAGATTAAACGAGAACTTACCAGTTTGAATCTTTATTTTATGAGGAGTTATGGTGAGCGATTACGTGAAGAAGCCCCGCCAGGCGCATGCGCGTCATTCTTCAAAGCAACGGCGTGAAATCACAATAACTACAGTTGAAGTGATATAGAATACTCAGAATACTATAACTACCAGATGATCTTTGCGATTATGAGGGCCAGGAGCAGAGGGCACAAAATCTCTCTCACCGTAACTCCTCATAAAATAAAGATCAAACTTCAAACTGGTAAGTTCTCATTTAATCTTACTATTTTACTTCGGAGTCACGTGAGTTATTCTGTGAAGATTTCAAAGCTCCGTGATTTCATGCCGTAGATCAGTTCCATACGACACACTGCTTCGGTTGCCACAGGATAAACAAATAATGTATTGAACATTGCTTAAATTATACAATGAACATTTTAATAATAAAAATAACAGAAATAATCACTCTCTCCCAGGGGGAAATTACAAATGAAAATCAAACAGAACCCAAAACAGCATGTCCAAACCCTTCCACTTTGAGAACAGGTTTGTCATAGAATCAATAGAAAAAGTTCCTTCACTAGACCATCCTGCGGCCCCGAGGATTAAGTCTAAAGACACGTCCTGTGCCTTCGCTGTGGATGTTGATGCCGCCCTGGTGGAGTGAGATTTAAACACATCAGTGTCTACTCCAGCACAATCCAAAACCTGTTTCAACCACCTAGAATTAGTTTGTACTGACACCTTTTTATGAGGCTTTTTGTGGCTGATGAGCATCGCTGTTTCAGAGCCTCTGAGACTCTTGGTTACCTCGATATATTGACTCAGGTGCATAACTACACACAACCTTAGGTCAATGTGGTATACTTTAAAGCTTATTTTGGTTCCAGCCACCCCTGGCCCGCTTAGTTTGATTAAATCATATACATAAAACGTAATATTATCTACAGAAGAATGCATGCTATCCAGTCGTAGCTTTTGCAATGTCTGGACCCGTTGCGCTGACACTAGCGTCATAAGCATCACCACTTTACGTGTTAACTTCTGAAAAGACAGAGATGTAATTGGAGCCCATTGCCAAAGCAGTGTGAGAACAATGCTCACATCCCAGATTTCCGTATATCTAGGCTTGGGAGGGTTTTTGTTAAAAATACCTCTCATGAATCGGGACACTAATGGATGAGATCCGATTGAATGTTGTCCCGACACTTGCCCTAAATAGGAGGACAAAGCACTTTGAGCACTATTAATGGCACTATAGCTCAATTGCTCATCAAAATGCAATGTAGCAAGGAACTCCAACACATCTGGTATGCCTGCAATATGATAAGATATATCCGACTGTAAACAAAACATCTCCCATTTCTTAATATGAGATACATATTGCTTTTTAGTACTATCTCTCCAGGCCGCAGTAATCACATCCACGGTCCTACTCGATAGTCCGAGCCCCTGGAACAGTCTGGTCAGAATCTGCAAATCAACAGATTAATACCCTCAACAGATCAATAATACCCTCAACAGATCAACAGATCATGTAAAGGGTGACTCTCTCCTGTCACAGGGTGAACAAACAAGTTGCTGCATTTAGGGATAGTCATAAATGGCTGTGTCATCAGTATCAGGACCAATGGGAACCATGGCTGTGTAGGCCAGTCAGGAACTACCAAAACGCCTGAGGCGGAGTCCTGCTCTATTTTGATGAGACATTGACTGATGAGGCAGAATGGGGGAAAAGCGTAAAAGAACGTACATCCCCAATGTAGCGAGAATGCATCCACCGCTACTGCCCCTGGATCCGGTTCCCATGAGGCGTATTTAGGTAACTGGTGATTTAGCCTGGATGCAAACAGATCTATGTCTGGCAAGCCATACCGGCTGACAATCATTTTGAAAACTTTTGGATTCAGCATCCATTCTATGTTGTCATTAAATTTACATGACCTGGTGTCTTCCACCACATTATCTCTACCTGGCAGGTAGACAGCTGAGACCCAGATATTTCAAGTAATGCACCAGTTCCAAATGAGGTTAACCAGATTATCATATGATACTGACCTAATTCCTCCCATGTGATTGATATATGCAACAGCTGTGGTATTGTCAATCTGGAGCTGAACATGTAAATCATTCATTGTCGAACAATATGCTTTTAGGCCATAGAATGGACCAAGCAATTCCAAGTAGTTTATCCCATGCCTTTGCAGGATTAATGCCTCTTGCACACTCATCTGCTGCCACAGCTAGACTCGGTATCAGTGGCTCCCCACCCCGAAGCACATACATCTGTTTGTAAAATAACTGAGGGTTGTTGAGTCAAAATGTTTTTAGTACTTTGTGAGACATTAATTATCCACCATTGCAACTCAGCGATAGCATTGGCTGGCAACTGCATTGGTCTATCGAAATTACCTGCATGTTCTTTCAGTGTTTGTTCTTTAGCTCATTGCACATTATAATAGTGCAGAGGTCCAAACTGCACTCCAGGGAAAGCCGCCACTAATTTACCAATAACACTGGCTACTTGCCGGATGAAGGGTTGTTGTTCCTCTACCAGATTGTTACAGGCCTCCATAATTTCCACAGTTTTGGCTGTAGGCAAAGTCAATGACATATTGGTTGAATCAATGACGAACCCCAAATAGTCTAAATGGTAATAATTTGGATTTAGTTGGATGGATGAGGAAACCTAACCTCTCACACAGGAGTTTGGTCACTGAAACCGATTCCTCAGACGCCTCCTGAGTGTTGCCTATCATCAGAACATCATCCAGGTATGCCATCACAATGTGATTCTGGGCGCGGAGTAGCCCTAATACTGGTTTCAACAACTTTGTAAATAACCCAGGGTTAACCCATTGGGCAAAACTTTAAATTGCCACAGCTGTCCCATCCAACTAAATTTCAAGTATCTACGGTACTGGTGATGAATTGGTACTGAATAATATGCATCTTTCAGATCTATGGTTGCCATATAACAACCTTTTGATACCAGTTGCATAGCAGTACTGAAAGTTTCCATTTTTAAATGTCTATACTGGACATAAGAGTTTAGTTGGGTGAGGTCCAGAATAACTCCACACCCTCCATCCTTCTTCTGCCTGGGAAATATATTGGACACAAATTGTTGAGGCTGATATGCCGTCCTTTCAATTACCCCATTTTGGAATAAAACCCCAATTTCATCATTCACCTGTAGAGTTTCTGGTCTTGAAAAAAACAATACCCGACTAGGTGTATTTTGTGTGGGTGGATGTATTCCTGACATAATTCGAGACCCCCGGATACTGTCCAATATGAATAGATCTGATGTTATGCAGCACCATTCATCATAGAACAGTTGCAACCTACCCCCGACCGATGGCTGCTCCCCAGAGGATATATCCTGGACTGAATCAGTTATTCGTACCTCCATGGTTGATCTTGGATTTCTCAACCTCCTGGCCATGTTGGGGGTGTGCAGTGGTGCGTGCCAGCGGCGTGTAGCTGGAAACCCCCGGCTCAGTCCGTGACGTGCTCCAGTGTCTGTAGCTGGCCTGAAGGGGAATAGCTTGCGAGGCGGTATCCTGCCCTCGGGTGTATAAGTTTTTATGAGGCCGATGGTTTTCTCCTCCTCATCCAGTTCTTTTACTTGCTTCGCCAGATCCTCCCCAAATAGCAAGTTGGGTGTCTGGACATTAGAAGACTTGCATAATGCCGCAAAGCGTGGATTGAGGGTTGGTTTTATGGCTATTTTCCAGGTGCAATTATGCTCGAAATGAGCATTGCACAGCAGTGCTAGCATGTCCTGCTGTGTACGTGACAGCAGTGCCCCTTGGACCATTCGCCTAAACACTGTTATTCCTGCACCCACTAATTTGACAACTTTCTGAAATCTCTGCTCCTGCCCTCTCATGGATGCGCTCATTTGACCCCAAATGGACGAGTTCACGGTGGGCACCTTGAGCGACGCACAGTTAACAGATGTTTGATCACGCAAAGAATTCTCCTCCAGTATGGCGTCCTGGAGCTGGTGAGAGGCCATATAGTTAATATTGCTGGCCAGATTGTCATTCATGGCTTCACCAGTATGGCAAAATTGCTGGCCACATCCGGCACACCTGCAGCATAGCTCATGTGGTTTGGTGTGTGCACATCTGCAGTGACACCAACTTCAGGGTCAGATTCATCCTGCCCTGGCTCTCCCGAGTCTTGCTCTAGGGAGGTATTACGCAGCCCTTGAAAAGGCGCTGCTGTTGTGGGTTCCCATTCATATTTGTAGGCGTATTGTTGGTACTACTCCTCGCCGTACGGACCTCTGCTTGAGGTTGCTCCTGAGAGCTGTTGGGGGACCCTGGGGGTAAGCGACCCTGACTGGAACACCTCATGATTAAGCATTTGTTCTATGAGGTGTTCCATTTTGTCAAGACGTCCAAACCTTTTTATTTGAAGGAGGGGAGTCTTCCTGGCCTCACTCATCCGAGTCGATAGGCCTGGCCGTTTTTCTCTTGGCCTTCCTCCCGACAGGAGTGGCCACAGTGCTCTCAAGCACCGGAGCTGCTGGTATTTGCTGAACTGCCGGCGGCTCTGTAGTTGGCATCTTTGGAGCCGGCGTTTCTGAAGCCGGTGTTTCGGCAGCCGACCTAAGCTCGCTAACCGTGGACCTGTACATATCAAGATAAGTATATACATGTCATACACATTCTTAATATTATTAATATTAACAATTATTTCTAATTTGTACTTCTATGAGTTTTTCATTTTTTATATAGATAAGAAATATAAGAGAAAAATAAAATAAAGATAGAGATTCAGAAAAATGAATGAAGTATTAAGCATTTTATACATAATTGGAGATATATCCATGGGTTATTATATGTAAATCTTCGTCTATTTCTTCGTTCAGGCATCAGTCAGGTTCTCGCACCGAACCACTTTGACCCTTTAAATATTCAATAAATGGAGACCATATCCCTCTGAATTGATCCAACTTGCCCAGAAGGACAAGTCTTAATCTTTCCAGATGAAGTGTCTCCGACATTTCAGTGATCCACATTTTAATTGTGGGGGATGTAGGACCCTTCCAAAATTTCAATATGTTTTTTTCCCAATTATTAAACTGTAATCAATAAAAAATCTTTGATTTATTGTTATTAATTGATCTGTTTCTAATATTCCTACTATTATTAATTTTGAGTCGGGAAGCAAATTTGTATTAAAAACATTCGAGATTATCTTAAAAATTTCTGCCCAAAAGGTAGTAATTTTTAACAGTTTGTAAATGAGTGCGTTAGATTAGCTTCTAAATATTGACATTTATCGCATATGGCTGATATATTTGGAAAAATTCTATGTAATTTTGATTTGGAATAATGTAATCTATGTAGTGTAGCAGCACCATACGTGGCGAATAAAGAGGAGACATCAGGTTGGTGCAACTGGTTCTTTATTCTGTTGTCACACATATAGTGGGTGCGCTAACTATATGTAGAGTTGTTGTAGCTGAGCGAGGTTGTGCCCTCGGGCTCAGCTACCGGTAGAAACTCCTGGTGGATCTCGTGGTGAGAGAGCTTATGTACCAGGACACTCCCTCTGCCCATGACGTCGTGTGCCCGCCCTCTCCTGACGAGGGTTCGAGCTTAAGTGGCTGACGCCACAGGACCCCCCCCAGAACAGGAGGAAGGAATAGCTTGGTCAAGGGAAGCTCCTGCATGTAGGTCTGGGACACCCCGGACGTGGGTCGGGACGGAGGGCTCCACGGGCGCAGTTGACGCTCTGCGTGGGCGATCCCGATGTACCGAGGGGTGCGAGGAGACCGATGCAGAAGCCGCCGGACAGAAGAGGTCTGGGACACCCCGGGCGTGGGTCGGGACGGAGGGCTCCACGGGCGCAGTTGACGCTCTGCGTGGGCGATCCCGATGTACCGAGGGGTGCGAGGAGACGGATGTAGAAGCCGCCGGACAGAAGAGGTCTGGGACACCCCGGGCGTGGGTCGGGACGGTGCTCTACACGGGCGCAGTTGACGCTCTGCGTGTGAGATCCCGATGTACCGAGGGGTGCGAGGAGACTGAAGAAACACGGTTGCATCTCCTTGACCAGCTAAGGGAGAGTGTCCTGTGACACACGGCCCCCAAAAACGATGGGGGGTAAACCAAATACAATATACAAACCAATTGCAGTGCACACAAACATGAACAGTGAAAAAAAAAGAATTAGTGTCCAGTGTCTAAATTTCAAATTGTCCATTGTTCATCGTGCAGCCACAACATCCAGCTGGAGGGTGGCGCTGTGGACAGAGGTGAGGCTGCAGTGACGGCATCCGGCCGGAAGGTGGCGCTGTGGATGACGATGAGGTTGCAGGGACAGCAGCCGAACTGACGGTGGCGCTGTTGCTGGCAGTGAAGCTGCAGGGACGGCATCCGGCCAGAAGGTGGCGCTGTAGACGGCGGCCAGGTAAGTTCGTAGTGCACTTCCGGCCGGCGGCGGCCATGTTTGTAGTCGGAAGCCGCCCGTTTCAAGATGGCGCGGCGGCCATTTTGCTGGCCGGGTGAAGAGGAATCACCTGGTGACTGGAGGACGGCGAGGAGCTGAAGGGCGGCTTCGGCGGCCGCCTCAGGTAAGCCCACTTTTACAGGTGCAGCGGTCGGCGGGGCCAGGCGTGGTGCAGGGCCTGGAGACATGGTGAGGCTTGGAGCCGGGTCCGGTGCTGGGCCTGGAGACGCGGTGAGGCCGGGAGCCGGGTCCGGTGCAGGGCCTGGGTACGCGGTAAGGCCTGGAGCGGTGCTGGGGCCTGTAGACGTGGGGAGGCCTGGCGCGGTGCTGGGCCTGGAGACCCAGTGAGGCCTGGAGCGGTGCTGGGGCCTGGAGACCCAGTGAGGCCTGGAGCAGTGTCCCCGGTCAGTTGCATTCCGGTGCAAGGCCCGGAGCCGGGGTCCGTTGTCGGGAGCGGGAGAGTGGCAGGTACTCACTCTGCTCCCAGGGCCGTCGGGCGTGTGTCGGGGCTGCCGTGGGCAGGAGGCTGCAATGCTCGCAGCTCCTGCAGCAGCTGGTGGGGCAGCGGCGACATACCTCACTGCAGGACCTGGTTGGCGGCAGCGTAGTTCTGCAGGGCTGGGCAGCCGGCTGTAGACATCAGGTCTCCCGAGGCTGCGTCTTCAGGTGAGCCCAAATTTAAATTTGGACAGTCGGGGGTCACCAATGTAGCAGCACCATACGTGGCGAATAAAGAGGAGACATCAGGTTGGTGCAACTGGTTCTTTATTCTGTTGTCACACATATAGTGGGTGCGCTAACTATATGTAGAGTTGTTGTAGCTGAGCGAGGTTGTGCCCTCGGGCTCAGCTACCGGTAGAAACTCCTGGTGGATCTCGTGGTGAGAGAGCTTATGTACCAGGACACTCCCTCTGCCCATGACGTCGTGTGCCCGCCCTCTCCTGACGAGGGTTCGAGCTTAAGTGGCTGACGCCACAGTAGTACTTTAAATTGTATCAAAGTGTGTCTAGCATTTAACGAACAATGATGTATATGTTGTAAACTTTCATTCCACATTTCTAGTCTAATTGTTTGACCTAATTCGTTTTCCCATGATTGCCTATATGTTTCTGTCGTTGGTACATCATTTTCTAATAAAATATTATAAATATATGATATCAATTTTTCTGTATTTGGATGTTTATTTAGACATTCATCTAAAATTTCTGCCTTCCTATTTCTAATTTCCTGTGTGTTTGATTTTACATAGTCTCTGATTTGTAAATATCTAAAATAATCTTTTGAATGTAATCCATAAATTTGTTGTAATTCTTGAAATGAAAGAAAGGAGTATTCCCTGTAAAGATCACCCATCCTATTAATTCCATAATGTTTCCATTGTGAAAAACCTTTATCCATCATTGAAGGTTTAAATGTGACATTGTTTACAATGGAGAGAGCTAGTGGTATACATTCCAATTTTAATGTTTTCTTAAGTTGTTTCCAGATACGTATCCCACTCTCTATTATAGGGTTTTCTCTATAGGTTTTCTTAGCTAGTTTAGCATTGGCGAATAAATCGTGCTAATGTCAAAAGGTGTACAATCTTCTTTTTCCATTTTTAACTAATTTGGTTGTTTATCTAATTCATCCAGCCATAAATTCATATTTTTAATACTAACTGCCCAGTAATAAAACATAAAATTTGGCTTTATTTATTCTATGACTCTTATATTCCCAGATAAAATTGGTGACTATAGAGTCAACCTTCTTAAAAGAAAAATTTAGGAAGGTATACTGGTATCAATTGGAAAAGATACAGTATTTGTGGAAGAAAAATCATTTTTATTGCATTAATTCTACCTAACATTGACATAGGTAATGTTTTCCAATATAAAATATTCTTATTTAGTTTATTCAGTAATGGTGGGAAATTAGCTTTAAATAAAGAATCATATCTTTTTGTTACATGAATTCCGAGATATTTTTATTTTTCTTTTGCTATCTTAAAAATATATTGTTGTAATGAATGTAGATTATTTACCTTTATTGGCATAAGTTCACTTTTATTCCAATTAATACTATATCCTGAAAACGAACCGGATTCAGTTATTAAATTTAATAAATTTAAAATACTAATTTCCGGTTTTGTAATATAAAGTAATACATCATCAGCATATAAGGAGATTTTATTTTCAGTTTCTCTAGTTTTGTACCCATATATTTCAGGATGTAATCTCACGCTTTGAGCTAATGGTTCAATTGCAAGTGCGAACAGTAGTGGGGATAAGGGACAACCTTGTCTACAGCCTCGGGATAAATTAAATTTAATTGATAACATTTCATTTGTTAGTATTCTAGCTGTTGGATTCGCATATAATAATTTAACCCATGATATAAACTTCGCTCCCAACTTAAAAGTTTCCATGACCGAAAACAGATAAGACCATTCCACCTGGTCAAAGGCTTTCTCCGCATCTAATGAAATAATTACTAGGTCCTTATTATTGCCTCTTTTCGAATATATAATATTGAATAATAGTCTCAGATTATATGAAGAATATCGTTTTGGTATAAATCCTGTTTGATCCGGATGAATTAATTTGTTAATCACTGAGCTTAGTCTTTGTGCTAGTATCTTAGTTAGTATTTTTTGATCAGTGTTTAAAAGAGCTATAGCTCTATATGATCCTGGATCATCCAGATCCTTATCTATTTTTGGTATAAGTGTTATAATAGATTCATTTAACGTTTCTGGTAATTTCTGTTGGGTATAAATGTGTTCATAAAGTGTCTTTAAACGTGGTGCAATCAAATCATAGAATGTTTTATAAAATTCCGAACCAATACCATCTAGTCCAGGAGTTTTACCATTTTTTAGTTATTTTCTCCATTTTTAGGTTTCTCCTGCTGGCTCCTGTAACCAGCCTTACGGAGGTAAGTAAACCGCAGAAAGTTTTTTAAAACACTTACTTGCTGGTTTATAACTTACCGCTGGTGGAGCTGCGCTCTCCAGCCCGTCAGTGCGCCATGCGTCTGACGTAATGACGTGCATGTGTCTGGCGGGGCTTCTTCACGGAATCACTCACGTGACTCCAAAGTAAAATGAATTATGCACAAAAGTGAGAAGGGTTTGGATGAAGGATTTTTAAAGTAGAAAGTTATAATAAAAAGGGCTGTATGGTGGTGTAGCTGTAGATCTACTGCCTTACAGGGCCAGGGACCCGAGTTCAATCCTGACTACAGGTTCTGTCTGTACGGAGTTCGTACCTTCTCCCCGTGACCTGCGTGGGATTTCTCCGAGAACTTCAGTTTCCTCCCACACTCCAAAGAAGTACAGGTTTGTAGGTTAATTGGCTTGGTATAAGTGTATAAAAAATGTAAAATTGTCCCTAGTGTGTGCAGGGTAGAGTTAATGAGATCACTGGTCAGTACGGAGTTGGTGGGCCGAAGGGCATGTTTCCGCTCTTTCTCTAAACTAAACCCACAGAGAATGATGGACGATGGGGAACGTGAGGAGATAAATTTAGAGAAGTGATAGAATGCAGAGAGAAATGTAATTTTTAAATATTGAATATTTAAAGCAAAAGGTAGGCTTGAAAGCAGCAGAGGAAGATGGCTGGATAACCAATCAATGGGATGAATAATCAATCAGGGGTCATTGCATGGGAGTGAAGGTGAGGCAGGATAAGGGATGATTTGAGAGCCATGTTGTCATTTAAGAAGCCAAGTATTTCTATTGAATGTGCTCATAGTGATCTGTTTTGGCAATGAATATTAGGGCTAGATAATGTTTAATAGCCCTGGCCAAATATCATGATTGATAGTTAAACTAGTTTCCATCAAGCATGTTAAATCCTTAATGGAGAGCAGATGTAGCTTATACCATGGGGAGTGGCTTGGTTGAGAGAGAGTAATGACTTTAATAGGGCAAAGGCATTGAAGATATTGGAGAGGTAATTTAGCAGATCAGTATTTGGAGAAATGCCATGATAAATGGTGGGCTAGAGACCTACAAGAATTTGTAGATGCAATAGTGAGGGATTGAAGACAGTTTTGACCTGGGATAGATGCAGACAAAATGGGATATTGGGGTATGGGGGGCCAATAGTTGACACAGTGGGATGAGGGCTTGTTTCTGTGCTGCATCTGTCTATGATTCTACGAGTAGAGTCAGATACATGAAGGTGATGGAAAGTGACCTTATAATTAATAATTATAAATTATATGATTGAGTGAATGCTCATGAATAAAGGGCCTGTCCCACCAGCATGCAACTCTATGCGATGAGCGCGACCTAACGTGGTCGCTTGAGCCGTCCGGCGTCGCGGGGCCGGTCCCACTTCGATCGCCGGAATTGTGCGGAGTTCGTCCCGACATCGCGCGGGGCTCCGAAAAACTGACTATGTTCAAAAATTCCGCGCGGCAACGGCTTGTCGGCTCGCAGTCGCCTCGACGCATTACACACCGTCTCGACGTCGTGCCTCCGTGACCCTCTCTGTAGGTGCCTCCGTGACCCTCTCTGTGTGTGGCTCCGTGGCCCTCTGTGTGTGTGCCTCTGTGCCCCTCTCTGTGTGCCCCTCTCTCTCCTGGCGAGCTTACCTTTAAGACTTCGCTCCAAGTTCGCCTCACTTTGCGCCGCGTTGCGCCACTCACCCGACCTCCGCGCGGCCCCTACTGCCGGTTTGGTTGCGCTTGCCGCATGCAGGCGCATGCTGGTGGGAACGGCCCTGTACAGGGGATCACCCGACCTCCGCGCGGCCCCCGCTTCTAGTTTGACCGCGCTCATCGCATGGAGTCGGATGCTGGTAGGACAGGCCCTTAAGGGTCAGAAACTTTATAACAGGGACAGTTTCTTCCCAGCTGTTATCAGTCAACTGAATCATCCTACCACAACCAGAGAGCAGTGCTGAACTACTATCTACCTCATTGGTGACCCTCAGACTATCCTTGATCGGACTTTGCTGGCTTTACCCTGCACTAAACGTTATTCCCTTATCATGTATCTATACACTGTAAATGGCTCGATTCAAATCATACATTGTCTTTCCGCTGTCCGATTAGCACGCAACAAAAGTTTGTCACCTTGTACCTTGGTGCACGTGACTATAAATGAAACTGAACTGGATGGAAAGATTCATGGAGAAAAGGAGGACCAATGAACAGAGACTCAAGAAAGCAAATTCGATGAGATTAAGATTGAAATTATCAAGGATGACATGCAAAAGAAAGCTTGCTGAGAACATTTAAATTACACGGGGTGAATGATTAATAACAAGGGCTGCAGAGAAGAGCTGTGATGGGTAGAATGGAGAAGTCAGAGGAGCATCAACAAATGAATGTATAATTTAGAAATGGTGGCTACGCCCTAATTGTAATAACTTAGTCAGGGTGAATGGTGGACAGTATCACCAGCTGCAGAAATTCATTAAAATTATTTAATTAATAGAAACATAGAAACATAGGTGCAGGAATAGGCCGTTCGACCCTTCAAGCCAGCACCATCATTCAATATGATCATGACTGATCATCTGCAATCAGTATCCCGTTCCTGCTTTTCCCCAAAATCCCTTCATCCTTGAGTTCGAAGAGGTATATCTAACTCTCCAGCATTCAGTGAATTGGCCTCTGCTGCCTTCTATGGCAGAGAATTCCACAGATTCACAACTCTCTGGGTGAAAAGGTTTTTCCTCATCTCAGTCATGAATGGCCTACACCTTATTCTTAAACTGTGACCCCTGGTTCAGGACTCCCCCAACATCTGGCATATTTTTCCTTCATCTAGGCCGTCCAATCCTTTAAGAACTATACATGTTTCTATAAGATCCCCTTTCATCCTTCTAAATTCCAATGAATACAAGCCCAAATTCATCTTTGTCACATCTTTTTCAAGATCAAGAATTAACCATGTTGATCCATAGTAGGTTAATGAGTTTAACCTTCATTTTCACAACTAAATGTGCTTTCCATAGCAAGTAGGTGAGGAATAGCAAGAGTTCGTTTAGACTTAAAATATTTGTTTAAAGTATTAAAGTTTTTCAGATTGGAGAATTGGAAGCCAAACAACTCACCATGATAAACAGTGGGTGTGCAGGGTGAGTCTCAGGAGAAAATAGAAGCAACAGAAGTTGTTTCTTAACTGACGGTATTGATGAGTATAGGGCTTGCGATAGAAAGCAGATTTTTTTAATACAGCACTGGAAAAAAGCAAACATCGGGTAGATGCACAGAGTCTCTTGCCTCGAACAGGTGAATGGAGGACAAGAGAACATAGGCTAAGGTGAAAGGGAAAAGATTTATCAGGAATCTCAGAGGTACACAAAGGGTGGTGGGTGTATGGAACAAGCTGCCAGAGGAGGTAGTTGAGGCAGGGACTATCCCGACATTTAAGAAACAGTTAGACAGGTGCATGGATAGGATAGGTTTGGATGGATAGACAAAAGACAATAGACAATAGATGCAGGAGTAGGCCATTTCAGCACCGCCATTCAATGTGATCATGGCTGATCATCCCCAATCAGTACCCCTTTCCTGCTTTCTCCCCATATCCCCTGACTCCGCTATTTTTAAGACCCCTATCGAGCTCTCTCTTGAAAGCATCCAGAGAACATGCCTCCACCTCCACCGGATATAGGCCAAACATGGGCAGATGGTACTAGTGCAGCTGGGACATGTTGTCCGATGTGGGCAAGTTGGGTTGAAGGCCCTGTTTCCATGCTGTATCACTCTATGACACTATAACAGCAAGCATTTCCAGATTGGCCGAATGAAACAGGCTGTCGTTAGCATTTAAAGGTAAATTTGATGAATGATTAGAGTAATTGATGCAAGGCGTGCCCATGGGATTAAATCTAGAAGGCAGGTGTAAGAAACATGTCTAATTTTTGTTTAGTTGAGTTTAGTTTATAGTCACCTGTATCGAGGGACAGTGGAAACCTTTTGTTGTTACCAGTCATCAGAAAGATTACATGATTACAATCGAGCCATTCACAGTGTACAGATACGTGATAATGGAATAATGTTCAGTGCACAGCAATGTTGGATCAAAGATATTCCGAGGTAGATAGTAGTTCAGGACTCCTCTCTGCTTGTGGTTGGATGGCTCAGTTGCCTGGTAACAGCTGGGAAGAAACTGTCCCTAAATCTGGAGGGGTGCGTTTTCACACTTCTATACCTTTTGCCCGATGGGAGAGGGAAGAAGAGGGAGTGGCCAGGGCACGACTCGTCCTTGCTTATGCTACTGGCCTTGCTGAGGCCTCTTTATGTGGTGTAATTTCTATACCATTCTTTGTGACAAATGTATATTTTTTAAGAGCAGTCAGTTTACCACAGAAACGTGATCTGATTTCAAAGTCATTGATCCAACTTCTTGCCGCTCCATGAACTCTCAGTGGCAGATATTCACACTCAGAGCTCAAAGGAATTCAGATACAGAGATGGAGATGCACATTGACCATTAATCTGGTCTGATGATGTTGTTGTGGCTACCTGCCACTGAGCCACTTCATTACAAAGATCACTGCATATAAATGCTAAAGCATAAAATGTCATCTTGTATTGCCTCGGCATCTTTCTACATTCAAGTCATCGGTTAGAATGAGGATTGATTCTTTTTGGTGCACTAAACTTGCTGCCTAAAGCACTAATACGCAAACGCATCGAACTCCTGCTAAGGTTTGTGAGATTGGCTCCAGTAAATTAAAAGCAGAGATACACCTGTTTACATCCAGTATCATGCTAAAAAATGATTTGCACTGTTCTAGTGGGTGGTATGGTAGCACAGCTCGCGAGATCCTGACTGTGAGTGATGTCTGTGTGGAGTTGGCACTCTCTTCCTGTGACCATGTGGGTTTCCCCCAGGTGCTCTGGTTTCCTTCCACATCCCAAAGACATGTGGGCTTGAGGGTTAATTGGTCTCTGCTCCAAGTGTGTAGGAAGTGGATGAGAAAGTGAGATAACATAGAACTAGTGCGAACAAGTGATCAGTGGGTGGTGTGGACCCAGTGGACCGAAGGACCTGTTTCCATGCTGTATCTTTCAACACAATTCAATTTAGGTGAGAATTCACCCAATTTTTTTTTGTTTTTTTGTTTAATTTCTTTTATTAGAAGTAATCAATTTACAATAGTGTAAACATTATAGAATTCACCCAATTTAGAGTCATCGATCTGTGCAGCACAGAAACATGCCCTTCAGCACACCACATCCATGTTTTCCGTATTTGCCCATCTACATCAATCCCATTTGCCTGCTTTTGGACCTTATCTTTCTACACTTTGTGTATTCAAGTGCCAGTTTAAATGTTTCTTAAACATAGTGATTGCATCTGATTTCATCACAATTTCTGGCACTGAGCTGCAAATATCATAGTATCATAAGATTGTTAAGGGTTTGCACATGCAAGAGGCAGGCAACATGTTCCCAATGTAGGGGGAGTCCAGAATCAGAGGCCACAGTTTAAGAATAAGGAGTAAGCCATTTAGAACAGAGATGAGGAAACACTTTTTCTCACAGAGAGTGGTGAGTCTGTGGAATTCTCTACCTCAGAGGGCGGTGGAAGCGGGTTCTCTGGATGCTTTCAAGAGAGAGCTAGATAGGGCTCTTAAAAATAGTGGAGTCAGGGGATATGGGGAGAAGGCAGGAACGGGGTACTGATTGGGGATGATCAGCTATGATCACATTGAATGGCGGTGCTGGCTCGAAGGGCTGAAGGGCCGAATGGCCTCCTCCTGCACCTATTGTCTATTGTCTATTGTCTATCATCCCAGGTTCCCTAATCATCTTTGTCTTTTTATCAAGACTGGCACTTGCTGGCTATAGAATCTTGCTAACACTCGTTTTGAAGAATCCCACTTGTCATGTGTCATTTTACCCGCAAGTATCTGCCCCCAAACTACTTACAAACTCCTCTCTTACATTATTGAGATCAGCCTTCCCCTAAGTAGGACTTGCCTTGAGGGCCAACCTTTTCCCTTTGCATAACTATCTTAAAATGTAGTTCCCAAAGAAATTCCTCACCAACACTTCCACTATCAATTCAGATTAATTTCTTAAGATAAGGTGACGTACTGCCCTGAACCTTCTACTAGAGGAATACCTACATACGCGTTGTATGTGTGTACCTACGTATTATTACAAAAATCACTTAACAATATCACTCACCCCATCAAAACTCTTTGCACGAAGGCAATCCCTATCAACATTAGAGAAGTTAAAATTACCCACACTACAACCCTATTGTTCGTGCACCGTTCCGGGCGGTAAGTTTCAATACGGAGCGCGGGGCTTTGTTCCACAGAGGCCCAGGAGCGGTTGGAGCGGCTGGTGCAGCGTTGCCCACTCTGCAACGTCCCATCACACTTCAACAGAAGTGGGCTAGAGGAAGCCGCTGATTGGTGGAAGCGGACTAGAGGAAGCAGCTGATTGGAAGTAACCCCAGGTTTGTATTTCTGCTTTCTGCTCTTACTTTTTAGTAAAGGGTTCAGTGAGCTAAGGGTTCAGTGAGTTAAGGGTTCAGTGAGTTAAGGGTTCAGTGAGCTAAGGGTTCAGTGAGCTAAGGGTTCAGTGAGCTAAGGGTTCAGTGAGCTAAGGGTTCAGTGAGCTAAGGGTTCAGTGAGCTAAGGGTTCAGTGAGCTAAGGGTTCAGTGAGTTAAGGGTTCAGTGAGCTAAGGGTTCAGTGAGTTAAGGGTTCAGTGAGTTAAGGGTTCAGTGAGTTAAGGGTTCAGTGAGTTAAGGGTTCAGTGAGTTAAGGGTTCAGTGAGTTAAGGGTTCAGTGAGTTAAGGGTTCAGTGAGTTAAGGGTTCAGTGAGCTAAGGGTTCAGTGAGCTAAGGGTTCAGTGAGCTAAGGGTTCGGTGAGCTAAGGGTTCGGTGAGCTAAGGGTTCAGTGAGCTAAGGGTTCAGTGAGCTAAGGGTTCAGTGAGTTAAGGGTTCAGTGAGTTAAGGGTTCAGTGAGTTAAGGGTTCAGTGAGCTAAGGGTTCAGTGAGCTAAGGGTTCAGTGAGCTAAGGGTTCAGTGAGCTAAGGGTTCAGTGAGCTAAGGGTTCAGTGAGTTAAGGGTTCAGTGAGTTAAGGGTTCAGTGAGCTAAGGGTTCAGTGAGTTAAAGGTTCGGTGAGCTAAGGGTTCAGTGAGCTAAGGGTTCAGTGAGCTAAGGGTTCAGTGAGCTAAGGGTTCAGTGAGCTAAGGGTTCGGTGAGTTAAGGGTTCGGTGAGCTAAGGGTTCGGTGAGTTAAAGGTTCGGTGAGCTAAGGGTTCAGTGAGTTAAGGGTACAGTGAGCTAAGGGTTCAGTGAGTTAAGGGTTCGGTGAGCTAAGGGTTCAGTGAGTTAAGGGTTCGGTGAGCTAAGGGTTCAGTGAGCTAAGGGTTCAGTGAGCTAAGGGTTCAGTGAGTTAAGGATACAGTGAGCTAAGGGTACAGTGAGTTAAGGGTTCAGTGAGTTAAGGGTTCGGTGAGCTAAGGGTTCAGTGAGCTAAGGGTTCAGTGAGTTAAGGGTACAGTGAGCTAAGGGTTCAGTGAGTTAAGGGTTCAGTGAGTTAAGGGTACAGTGAGTTAAGGGTTCAGTGAGTTAAGGGTTCAGTGAGTTAAGGGTTCAGTGAGCTAAGGGTTCAGTGAGTTAAGGGTACAGTGAGCTAAGGGTTCAGTGAGTTAAGGGTTCAGTGAGTTAAGGGTTCAGTGAGTTAAGGGTACAGTGAGTTAAGGGTTCAGTGAGTTAAGGGTTCAGTGAGTTAAGGGTTCAGTGAGCTAAGGGTTCAGTGAGTTAAGGGTACAGTGAGCTAAGGGTACAGTGAGTTAAGGGTTCAGTGCTTTTTAGTAAAGGTACAGTTTAAAGGATTAAGATTTTTATAGTGGGAGTGAGTTGATTTAATTTGGGGGCAAGCATGTCAGTTGAGATCGGCCTCATGGTTTGCTCATCCTGCAACATGTGGGAGATCAGGGATATGGTCGGTGTCCCTGGTGACTACGTTTGCAGGAAGCGTGTTCAGCTGCAGGTCCTGGCAGACCACATTGAACGATTGGAGCTGCGGTTGGATTCATACTGGAGCATCCACGGTGCTGAGAATCTTGTGAATAGCACAAACAGTGAGTTGGCCACACCGCAGGTAAAGGTTAAGCGGACAGAAAGGGAATGGGTGGCCATTAGCCAGCATAGCAGTGGGCAGGTAGTGCAGGAGTCCCCTGCGGTCGTCCCCCTTCTAAACAGATATACCATTTTGGATACTGTTGGGGGAGATGGCTCATCAGGGGAAGGCAGCAGCAGCCAAGTTCATGGCACCATGGGTGGCTCTGCAGCACAGGAGGGGAGGAAAAAGAGTGGAAGGGCTATTGTAATAGGGGATTCAATTGTAAGGGGAATAGATAGGCGTTTCTGCGGCCACAAACGAGACTCCAGGATGGTATGTTGCCTCCCTGGTGCAAGGGTCAGGGATGTCACTGAACGGCTGCAGAACATTCTGGAGGGGGAGGGTGAACAGCCAGTTGTCGTGGTGCATATTGGCACCAACGATATAGGTAAAAAAAGGGATGAGGTCCTACAAGGTCAATTTAGGGAACTAAGAGATAAACTTAAAAGCAGGATCTCAAAGGTACCAATCTCTGGATTACTACCAGTGCCACGTACTAGTCAGAGTAGAAATAAGAGGATATTTCAATGTTGCTTGAAAAATGGTGCAAGGGGGAGGGATTCAAATTTCCAGGGCATTGAAACCAATTCTGGGGGAGGTGGGACCAGTACAAACAGGACGGTCTGCACCTGGGCTGGAATGGAACCAATGTCCTTGGGGGAGTGTTTGCTAGTGCTGTCAGAGAGGATTTAAACTAATGTAGCAGAGGGATGGGAGCAAGAGCAGAGAGACAGAGGGGTGTAAAATGAGGGTAGAAGCAATAGGGAGCAAGGTGAAAAGTAAAAGTGGCAGGCAGACAAATCAGGGCAAAAATCAAAAAGGGCCACTTTTCAACATAATTGTATAAAGGGTAACAGTGTTGTAAAAACAAGCCTGAAGGCTTTGTGTCTCAATGCAAGTAGCATTCGTAATAAGGTGGATGAGTTGAACGTGCAGATAGCTATTAATGAGTATGATATAGTTGGGATCACGGAGACATGGCTCCAGGGTGACCAAGGCTGGGAGCTGAACATCCAGGGATATTCAATATTCAGGAGGGATAGAGAGAAAGGAAAATTAGGTGTGGTAGCGTTGCTGGTTAGAGAGGAGATTAACGCAATAGAAAGGAAGGACATTAGCTTGGAGGATGTGGAATCGATATGGGTAGAGCTGCGAAACATTAAGGGGCAGAAAACGCAAGTGGGAGTTGTGTACAGGCCACCTAACAGTAGTAGTGGAGTTGGGGATGGCGTCAAACAGGAAATTAGAAATGCGTGCAACAAAGGTAAAACAGTTATAATGGGTGACTTCAATCTATATATAGATTGGGTGAATCAAATAGGCAGGGGTGCTGAGGAAGAGGATTTCATGGAATGTATGCGGGATAGTTTTCTAAACCAACATGTAGAGGAACCAATGAGAGAGCAGGCTATTCTAGACTGGGTACTGAGGAATGAGGTAGGGTTAGTTAGCAGTCTTGTTGTGCGTGGCCCCTTGGGCAAGAGTGACCATAATATGGTTGAGTTCTTCATTAGGATGGAGAGTGACATAGTTAATTCAGAAACAAGAGTTCTGAACTTAAAGAAAGGTCTTTGAGGGTATGAGACGTGAATTGGCCAAGATAGACTGGCAATTGATTCTTAAAGGGTTGACGGTGGATATGCAATGGAAGGCATTTAAAGACTGCATGGATGAACTACAACAATTGTTCATCCCAGTTTGCCAAAATAATAAATCGGGGAAGGTAGTGCATCCATGGATAACAAGGGAAATCAGGAATAGTATCAAAACAGAAGATGAGGCATACAAATTAGCCAGAAAAAGCCGCCTACCAGAGGACTGGGAGAAATTCAGTCCAGCAGAAGAGGACAAAGGGCTTAATTAGGAAAGGAAAATAGATTATGAAAGAAAACTGGCAGGGAACATAAAAACTGACTGCAAAAGCTTTTATAGATATGTGATGAGAAAAAGATTAGTTAAAGCAAATGTAGATCCCTTGCAGTGAGTTGATCATGGGGAACAAGGACATGGCAGACCAATTGAATAACTGCTTTGGTTCTGTCTTCTCTAAGGAGGACATAAATAATCTGCCGGAAATAGCAGGGGACCAGGGGTCAAATGAAATGGAGGAACTGAGTAAAATCCAGGATAGTCGGAAACTGGTGTTAGGTAAATTGAATAGATTAAAGGCCCATAAATCCCCAGGGCCATTTAGGCTGCATCCCAGAGTGCTTAAGGAAGTAGCCCCAGAAATAGTGGATGCATTTCTGATACTTTTTCAAAACACTTTAGATTCCGGAGTAGTTCCTGAGGATGGGAGGGTAGCTGATGTAACCCCACTTTTTTTAAAAGGGAGGGAGAGAGAAAACGGGGAATTACAGACCAGTTAGTCTAACATCGGTAGTGGGGAAAATGCTAGAGTCAGTTATTAAAGATGGGATAGCAGCGCATTTGGAAAGTGGTGAAATCATTGGACAAAGTCAGCATGGATTTATGAAAGGTAAATCATGTCTGATTAATATTATTGAATTTTTCGAGGATGTAACTAGTAGAGTGGATAAGGGAGAACCAGTGGATGCGTTATATTTGGACTTTCAGAAGGCTTTTGACAAGGTCCTACATAAGAGATTAGCATACAAACTTAAAGCACATGGTATTGGGGGTTCAGTATTGATGTGGATAGAGAACTGGCTGGCAGACAGGAAGCAAAGAATAGGAGTAAACCGGTCGTTTTCAGAATGGCAGGCAGTGACTAGTGGGGTACCGCAAGGCTCAGCGCTGGGACCCCAGCTATTTACAATATATATTAATGATTTGGACGAGGGAATTGAATGCAACATCTCCAAGTTTGCGGATGACACGAAGCTGGGGGGCAGTGTTAGTTGAGGAGGATACTACGAGGCTGCAAGGTGACTTGGATAGGTTGGGTGAGTGGGAAAATGGATGGCAGATGCAGTATAATGTGGATAAATGTGAGATTATCCACTTTGGTGGCAAGAACGGGAAAGTAGACTATTATCTGAATGGTGGCCGATTAGGAAAAGGGGTGATGCAACGAAACCTGGGTGTCATGGTACACCAGTCATTGAAAGTAGGCATGCAGGTACAGCAGGCAGTGAAGAAAACGTATGGTATGTTAGCATTCATAGCAAAAGGATTTGAGTATAGGAGCAGGGAGGTTCTACTGCAGTTGTGCAGGGCCTTGGTGAGACCACACCTGGAGTATTGCTTACAGTTTTGGTCTCCTAATCTGAGGAAATACATTTTTGCCATAGAGGGGGTACAGAGAAGATTCACCAGACTGTTACCTGGGATGGCAGGACTTTCATATGAAGAAAGACTGGATAAACACGGCTTGTACTCACTAGAATTTAGAAGATTGAGGGGGGATCTTATAGAAACTTACAAAATTCTTGAGGTGTTGGACAGGCTAGATGCAGGAAGATTGTTCCCGATGTTGGGGAAGTCCAGAACAAAGGGTCACAGTTTAAGGATAAAGGGGAAGTCTTTTAGGACCGAGATGAGAATTTTTTTTTCACACAGAGAGGTGAGTCTGTGGAATTCTCTGCCACAGAAGGTAGTTGAGGCCAGTTCATTGGCTATATTTAAGAGGGAGTTAGATGTGGCCTTTGTGGCTAAAGGGATCAGGGGGCATGGAGAGAAGGCAGGTACAGGATACTGAGTTGGACGATCAGCCATGATCATATTGAATGACGGTGCAGGATCGAAGGGCCGAATGTCCTACTCCTGCACCTATGTTTCTATGTTTCTATGTTTCAATATTCCATGATTTGCTTACAAATCTGCTGCTGTAAATCTCACTGACTATTGGGAGATCTGTAGTATAACCCCAGCACAGTGATTGGCCTTCTCTTATTCCTATATTCTCCCACATGGTCTTGCTGGATAATCTTCCAGGATATTATCTCTAGATTCGGAATCAGAATCAGAATAAAATTGTATTGGCCAAGTATGTACACATACCAGGAATTGTTACAAACAGGGGTTTGTGCCGATGGAGCCTGCGTCAAACGGAGCCGGAGATTGCACTGCCGGGAACGCGAGGAGGGGGAAAACAAAGGGGGACATGGTGCGGGATACTCTGTAGCTTTGTCAGCATCCTTTATGTGGTGACTATTTGTATACCTTCGGTATGAAGGCAAAGAATTTCACTGTGACATGTCACATGTGACAATAACGCATTCATTCACATTGTTACTATGCTTTTGATTTTGGTGAAATTCTCCTGTGATCAAACTTTCCTGTGGGGGTATGCATTAGGTACCCCCCCCGGTGGTATGCTATGTACTTACCTTTCTGTTCCTCTGCAGGCCGTGGCTGGGAGACAGGAATCAAGGGGTTAACAGCTTCGGTACCCGATTGGCCCAGCTACGTCAGGCGACTCATCGGGAGCTTTAAAAGGCAGAAGCTCCCAGAATTCTCTCTCTCTTCAAGATAGATCTCTGGTGGAAGAGGTGCCGGGCTGAGCTGCATGAGGCCTGGCTGCGTGGCACCACACTTTGGATATTTGTCGCATACTTTTGTAAATTAATGTTTTATTGGGACGGAAGGGATGACCTGACAGTTTTCGGGTATTTTTGGTTGCAGAGTTAGAGCTATATAGGCAGTTTAGAGTCTTCGGTCCGACGACTTATTGAGAGGCTGGCTGGATCACCATTATACATTATTTGATAGCCGATTCTGGTCCCTGACCGTGTTCTTTAAAATCAGGTTCGGGTTTTGTTTCATGTTACAAATTAAAGACTGTTTTTTAATCTAAACTTGACCCTGGTTTTGATTTGTTACGCGACTCTGAGGAACCAGCCTTCGGGAGTCATAACAATATGGTTCCCCTCCGGTTCTGGTCCAATTTGTATTATACACTCTGGCAGTTCTTCCCACTTCAGAATGTTCACGACCCTTTTGGAGACACCCCAGACCATGATGTCTCATTCTTGGCCCACTAACGCACCAGTCTGTTCCCTTCACTAATAACCCCCCACCACTGCTGCTGCTCACCAGCACTTTTCTCTCCTCTGCTGTGCACCAGAGTCACTGTGGTGCCACAAACATGGCTGCTCCTCTGAGAGGAGCCAGTTTCCTCTGAGAGGCCACCTCTCCCACAACAGAATAAAAAATGATATGCCATATGCCTGTTTGAGAGGGGAATGACTACAGTGGACTCCTGCACTACCTACCTGCACTTACTGCCCCTCCTGGTGGTCACACATTCCTCTCTGTGCCATACATTTGTATTTGATGTTCTAAATCCTGGGCCCAGAGGTGTAGGTGCCATGAGACCTGTCAGGGTGGCCTTAGGAAAAACAATGCAGGGAACTGCCACTTCAATGGAACAGACAGAGTGAGAGTGTGTGTGAGAGAGAGAGAGAGAGAGAGAGAGAGAGAGGTCGTGTTTTCTTCTCAGCTCTGCAGTTGAGAAGGATTGGAGCAGCCTTTCCAGGATTTTGCCGTTGGAGAGGGCACAGACCCAGGGGGGCTTCATAGTTCAACTTATTGTTGGGCTGTTGAAGCTTTTCTCTGGTCTGGGGAGCCTCCATCTGTGTGAAGATTCCTGAGTTTCTCCACATTGTCGAGGGTGCGGTTGGCGTTGGCGGATTGCCAAGAGTGCCTGTGATCTCAGTGGGCTGAAGTTGTGCGGTGTCTTTGTCGTTTTTGGCTCCGCTTCTCTGCCCTAAAGTCATTTTGTCAGTGCGGCTGCCTGGCTTAATGTGAAGAAGGTACTTTTGCGTCCAGCGCGACTGGGATCGAGTTTCCCGTAAGCTGCTCTTGGCTGTGGACGAACCTGGGGACTTTCCTGCTTCAGCTGGAGGTTTCTGTTTTCTGCTGCCTGTCTTTGACTGTGACTGTCTCTGGGACTTAACTTGGAGCTGTGCAGCTGAGGGGCTTGGAGCTGGTTTGTGCCTCTGTGAGGATGGCGATGGAAGGGGCGCGGCCGAAGGTCCGGACCTACGCAGCGACGGCATCAGTGGCGGGTGCGAGGCCATCTGAGCTTGAGCCTCATGTTGACTTGGATGGGGACAGTTTTGGTATTTCTGTTCAAACTGGGCCTATGATGTCTAGGGGGGTAATTACGAAGGCCATGAATGAACTTCTTGGGAGGGGGGCTATTGTCTCTTCTGAGCTCGAAAGGGGAAAGGTGGAGATGATACTTAAGACCCGGGAGTGTGTGGCCCGAGCGTTGGAGGAGGGGATCTCAGTGGGGGGGGTCCACGTACAGGTGGATCCGTGGGTATCCAGGGTGAGACCGGTTCTCCTGCGGAGCTGCCCCACTTATTTTTCGGATGCAGTGCTTATTCCACACCTGTCCAAGTTCGGGGAGGTGCGGTCTAAATGTTTTCGTCTCTTGCATCCCGGGGGGGACCCGGAGGAAAAAGGGGTCTTCAGTTTCAAGAGGAGGGTGTTCATGAAGGTGGGTGAGGGGGATGGTGCCGAGGGGAGTTTTGAGGTGGTGCATAAGGGTGTACCCAGAACCGTGCGTTGGAGTTGGGGAAAGGCACGGTGTCATGCGTGCGGCGAATTTGGACATCTCCGTAGGGAGTGTCTTTTTCGCGGGGGCACTGCTAGAGGTTCTAGTGCAGTGGCCCAGGAAAGCGCTGCTGGCCCATCTGGGGTGGCTGGTCAAACCTCAGCGGCGCGGGGTGGTACTGCTGACCCGGCTGAGGTTGCCAGTTCTGCCTTGGTGACCCGGGGCGGCAGTGCTAAGCCTTCTGGGTCCAGAGGTTCCGCTTTGGGGACCCTGGGCAGTGAGAGCCCAAGCCCCCCACGTCCCCTACGTCTTGCGCCTGTGGCGGTGGATGGAGGTGGGGCGCAGGAGGAGGGGAGTGTTGAGGGGGGGTTTTGGGAGAAGCAGGGGAAGCATAATAAGAAGAAGGAGAGGGATAGGGCTGCCCGAGCGAAGAAAGTGCAATCGGGTGAGTTTGGCTCCAGTGTGGTGCAGACTGCACCTGCTGGGGCCCAGGGGGGAGTTGTGGTGGCTCGGAAGGGGGGAAAGAAGTCTAAACGTGTGGGTGGCAAAGTGGTTGGGGGTAATGTGGAGGCGGATGACCCTTCCCTTATGGAGGTTACCGCACCTCCGCATGCGAGTGGGACTAAAAGGAGGCATCTGCCTGGTGAAGAGGAGGAAGGGCGTGGGTCCAGAGCGAAGGGGATGTCTTTCTCCGGGCTTTCCACCACTGAGGTGGCTGAAAGTGGTCTTGACCCGGTGTCTTCTGGGTCGGTGGTTGGGCCTTCTCTTCATGGATCTACAGCGGGTGTCACCGGACTGGGTGCTGAAGTTGATTCCGGTGGAGTTGTGTCCACTGGGCGGGAGTCTGTCCCTTCATCTCAGGGGCCCTCTGAGGGAGTTATCTTGGCGGATGCTGTGGTTAGCTCCCTTGGGTGTGTACCCTCTGGGTCGGATGAGGTCCCCTCGTTTCAGAGGCCTACTGAGGGTGCTAGCACGGTAGGTGACGTGGTTGGCTCCTCTGGTAGTGTGCCCTCTGTGACGGGGGATGTGCAGAGTCAGGCTGAGGGGGGAGTTTCGGGGGTGTTGTCGTTCAAGTCTGTGCTCCATATCAGTGCCAGTGGAGGTGCTGGGGGGCGGGATGCCTCACCGGATGAGTTGTCTGGGGTGAGGTTAATGGCAGGTGGTGATTCTCTGGGTGATGCCTGTGGAGAGGGCACTCTGGATGATGTGGAGGTCAGGGCTGTTATGGGACGTGATCCTCTTTCAGACTCCGAGGGTGCCAGTGTTCCACAGGCCCTGGGGATGCCTCTTGTTGTTGCTTCCCCAGGCCCAGAGGAGGAGGGTGATGGTAGCGTGCAGGAGCCCAGCCATTCAGAGGGCTGCGAGTCTCAGGTAGGGGTGTTGGGACCCACCCCCAGCATTGATCCGGGTGGTCGTGTCATGGCTGTGGAGGAGGATAGCGATGCGGCCAGTGGGGGGGGCTCAGAGAGTGATGTGTCAGACAGTTCTGGTCTTTCTGAGGTTGTTGATTCAGGTGCGAGCGGGTTGGCTGAGAGCCCAGACTCCAAGGCCGTGTCTGAGGCGAAGCTTATTGTTGAGGTGCGAGAGTTCTTAAAAATAAGTCGTGCTCCCAAAACATTATGGTGGGCCGCTACAAGGAGATGGGAGGATTGGCTAGATGTGCGGGAGAGTCTCGAGGCTATCCTTAGTAACAAGGATAGTGGTCTTTCTGACTCGGATTTGGGGCAGTTTTGGGGTTTGTTGAAGGTCCTCAGAAAAGGACCTCCTGTGACTACAGGGAGTGTGAGGGTCACAATCTAATGTGTCTACACATTCACAGTAGCTACATTAAATTTAAATGGGAGTAGAGCGAGTTTTCGAAGATTTCAGCTCTTATCAGCCCTAAGGGAGGGGAGATTTGCAGTTTGTTATCTGCAAGAGACACATACCGTTGCTAGTGATGAACCTACCTGGCAACTGGAGTGGGAAGGGAGGGTTTATATGAGCCATCTCAGCTCAAATTCGAGTGGGGTGGCTTTTCTGTTGGCCCCAAATTTTCTGCCAAGCATTTTAAAAGTGCAGGAAGTGGTGCCAGGACGTTTGCTCCATCTGGCCGTGAGCCTGGATGGCATGCCGTTGCATTTCATTAACGTGTATGCCCCTAGCTCCGGCACGATGCAGGCCGGCCTGCTTCGGGAGGTGAATGCTCTGTTGGGCACTATTGATAGGGGAGAGTGTGTCTTCCTTGGTGGGGACTTTAATTGCACACTTGAGGTGCGGGACCGTTCTGGTACTCAGTGTGCGCCTGCTGTAGCGAAGAAGCTGAGAGGCTTGATTGACTCCTTTGAGTTGGTTGATGTTTGGAGGGACCTTCACCCTGATTCCACTGCTTTTTCGCGGAGGTCTGAGGGCGGTGGTTCCCGCATTGATCGGTTTTATATTTCCCGAGCGTTTGTTTCCCGTGTCTCAGCGGCCTCAATGCGGCTGGTGCCGTGCTCGGACCATTGTCTGGTGCGTGTGGATTTCAATCCAGCGTGCGCTCGGGCTGGGTCCGCGTACTGGCACTTTAACAACAGGCTGCTGGAGGACCGGTGTTTCCGGGAGTCATTCACTCGGTTTTGGGTGAAGTGGAGAGAGAGGCAGAGGTGCTTCTCTTCCCTTAGGCAGTGGTGGGATGTGGGTAAAGCTCACATCCGTCTCTTTTGTAAGGAATATACATGGGGGTCGACTGGGAGGCGGGACTCAGCGGTCGAGAAGCTGGAGAGGGAGATACAGGACGCTGAGTCTCGCCTGGGTCAGTTTGGTGAAGACTCCAGCGAATGGGGAGAGTTTCAGAGGAAGAAGGAGGTTTTGAGGAGTCTGCTGCTTGAGCGATCTCGAGGCGCTTATGTGAGGTCTCGGGTCCAGATGCTGCACGAGCTGGACCGAGCGTCGCCTTTCTTTTTCTCTTTGGAGAAGGGGCGGGGAGCTCGAAAACAGCTCGTGGAGTTGCTTGCAGATGACGGCTCCTCTGTCACTGATCCAGAGAGGATTAATGCCTTGGTTAGGTCCTTTTATGGGACCCTGTTCTCTGCGGAAGGATTCAGTGTGGAGGCTCAGCAAGATCTGTGGGAGGGTCTACCGACCGTAGATAGGGGGGAGGCTGATCTTCTTGATGGCCCCTTATCTTTGGAGGAGTTGACTCGCGCCTTGCATCAGCTCAGGAGGGGTAAGTCCCCCGGGCTGGATGGGTTGACGGTGGAGTTTGTTAGAGCATTCTGGGACGTCCTAGGGGGTGACTATATGTTGGTTTTGGGGGAGAGCCTGGCGACTGGAGTGATGCCTCTCTCGTGGCGTAGGACGGTTGTTGTCTTGCTGCCTAAGAAGGGCGAACTCCGTTTGTTGAAGAACTGGCGTCCAGTCTCTCTCCTTTGCACAGAATATAAAATTTTTGCACGGGCAATGGCAAATCGCCTGGGCTCCGTGCTGCATCAAGTGATTCATCCTGATCAATCTTATACAGTCCCTGGCCGGTCCATCCAGGATAACATCCACCTGGTTAGGGACCTGATTCATTTAGTCCAGGGTACTGGTGAGTCAGCTGCTTTTCTGTCTCTTGATCAGGAGAAGGCTTTTGATAGGGTAGAGCATGAATACCTATTTGGGACGTTGCAAGCGTTTGGGTTTGGACCACACTTCGTGGCCCGGGTCCGGCTTTTGTACGCTGCTGCGGAGTGTCTTGTAAAGGTTAATGGCGCGGTGCTATCTCCTTTTCATTTTGGGAGGGGGGTCCGCCAGGGGTGCCCTATGTCGGGCCAGTTGTATTCGGTCTGTGTGGAGCCGTTCCTGTGTCTTCTTCGGAGGAGGTTGACAGGCCTGGCCCTACCTGGCCCGCGGGTTGAGGTGATTCTATCGGCGTATGCCGATGACGTACTTCTTATGTTCACTGATCCTGGTGACCTGCGGAGGATGCGTGACTGCCAGGAGATATTCTCGGCTGCATCTTCTGCTAGGATTAACTGGAGTAAGTGCTCTGGACTTTTGGTGGGTCAGTGGCGGGTAGACTCCCTGCCGGAGGAGATGGCATTGTATGCGTGGAGTACCACGCACCTCCTCTATCTGGGGGTGTACCTGAGTCCCACTGAGGATGTTTGGCCGGCAAACTGGCAAGAGTTGGAGACGAAGGTGGTTGCTCGGCTGGGGCGCTGGTCAGGCCTGCTTGGAGTTCTCTCCTTTCGGGGGAGGGTGCTGGTCATAAACCAGCTGGTGGCCTCTATGTTATGGTACCGGCTGGCTACTCTTGTCCCGCCCTCTATATTTGTAACTGCTATACAGAAGAAGCTGGTGGATTTCTTTTGGGGAAATAGGAAGCATTGGATTTCCGCGGCGGTCCTGAGTCTTCCGTTAGAGGAGGGCGGCCAGTCCTTGGTGTGCGTGCGCACCCAGGTGGCGGCTCTCCGTCTCAGGACTCTGCGGAGATACATGTATGTAGAGAACCCTCCCAGATGGCACGCTCTGGCCACGTATTTTTTTCGTCAGGGTCGTTGCCTAAGGGGGGTCTCGCGGCTCCCGGTGGCGGGTGTCAGTCGACCCACTCTAAGGGGCTTGCCTGTTTTCTATAGGGATGTGTTAAGAGTGGGGAATTTGGTGGTGTTCAGCCAGAGTGTTGTTCCACGAGGAGAGGGGGATGTTGTGGCTGCGGGTGTGGCTGGTCCTCATCCTGTCATGGTGGTTGTCGAGGAGAGGCGCGAGCCTAGAGTGGTTCAGATAGAGCTTACCCCTGCTCCGTCAGATCTGCTCATCGGGCCTAGGCTTCGGGATATTTCTCGGCCTCCGGCTCCGCATAATCTGAGCTGCCTTTCTGAGATGACCAGCATGCCATTTTGTGATGCAAGGAGACGCGCACTGTACAGGATGCTCCTGCACATTCTGAACCACCGTGCCTTCGTCTCCCGTCCTGACTCACCATGGAGGACGGTGTTACCATCCGAAGGCGGCGGGGGGCCCCAGTGGGGGTCCTTCTATAAGGGAGTTGTACCCCTTTATATTGGGGACCTGGGGTGGAGAGTGCTGCATGGAGCGGTGGTTTGTAATAAACTTTTGAGTCGGTTCACGGGCTCGTCGGCCGCATGTATTTTCTGCGGAGAGGAGGAGACCGTATTCCATGTGTATGTGGAGTGTGTGAGGTTACTGCCCCTGTACCAATATCTGAAGGGGTTGTTCCTCAAGTTCTGGCTGCATTTTAGCCCCACAATCCTGGTGTTTGGACACAAGGCGGGGAGTGGGGAGAGCCGAGTGTGGGGGGGGGACTTACCTGTCGGTTTGCTCCTTGGCCTGGCCAAGATGGCCATTCGTGGGTCCAGGCAGCGGGCTGTCGACGGTCAGGCGAGAGTCGGCTGCCTGCCCCTCTTTCGGGCCTACGTCCGTGCACGTGTGTCCCTGGAGAGGGAACACGCGGTGTTCACGGGGACTCTGGAGGCCTTCCGTCAGCGCTGGTCGCCGCGTGGGGTTGAGGCGATTATAAATGAATGTACTGCTGTACTACAATGATCTGTTCATTATAGTGTGATTTTTGATTGTGTTTTGATGTGTTGTATTTTATGATTTGTGTTGAATAAAGTTTTTGAAATGAAAAAAAAAAAAAAAAAAAAAAGAGAGAGAGAGTGTGTGTTGTGTGTGTGAGAGTGGCCTCCATGTTATGGTACCGGCTGGCTACTCTTGTCCCGCCCTCTATATTTGTAACTGCTATACAGAAGAAGCTGGTGGATTTCTTTTGGGGAAATAGGAAGCATTGGATTTCCGCGGCGGTCCTGAGTCTTCCGTTAGAGGAGGGAGGCCAGTCCTTGGTGTGCGTGCGTACCCAGGTGGCGGCTCTCCGTCTCAGGACTCTGCGGAGATACATGTATGTAGAGAACCCTCCCAGATGGCACGCTCTGGCCACGTATTTTTTCCGTCAGGGTCGTTGCCTAAGGGGGGTCTCGCGGCTCCCGGTGGCGGGCGTCAGTCGACCCGCTCTAAGGGGCTTGCCTGTTTTCTACAGGGATGTGTTAAGAGTGAGGAATTTGGTGGTGTTCAGCAAGAGTGTTGTTCCACGAGGAGAGGGGGATGTTGTGGCTGCGGGTGTGGCTGGTCCTCATCCTGTCATGGTGGGTGTCGAGGAGAGGCGCGAGCCTAGAGTGGTTCAGATCGAGCTTACCCCCGCTCCGTCAGATCTGCTCATCGGGCCTAGGCTCCGGGATATTTCTCGGCCTCCGGCTCCGCATAATCTGAGCTGCCTTTCTGAGATGACCAGCATGCCATTTTGTGATGCAAGGAGATGCGCACTGTACAGGATGCTCCTGCACATTCTGAACCACCGTGCCTTCGTCTCCCGTCCTGACTCACCATGGAGGACGGTGTTACCATCCGAAGGCAGCGGGGGGCCCCAGTGGGGGTCCTTCTATAAGGGAGTCGTACCCCTTTATATTGGGGACCTGGGGTGGAGAGTGCTGCATGGAGCGGTGGTTTGTAATAAACTTTTGAGTCGGTTCACGGGCTCGTCTGCCGCATGTATTTTCTGCGGAGAGGAGGAGACCGTATTCCATGTGTATATGGAGTGTGTGAGGTTACTGCCCCTGTACCAATATCTGAAGGGGCTGTTCCTCAAGTTCTGGCTGCATTTTAGCCCCACAATCCTGGTGTTTGGACATAAGGCAGGGAGTGGGGAGAGCCAAGTGTGGGGGGGGGAATTACCTGTCGGTTTGCTCCTCGGCCTGGCCAAGATGGCCATTCGTGGGTCCAGGCAGCGGGCGGTCGACGGTCAGGCGAGAGTCGGCTGCCTGCCCCTCTTTCGGGCCTACGTCCGTGCACGTGTGTCCCTGGAGAGGGAACACGCGGTGTTCACGGGGACTCTGGAGGCCTTCCGTCAGCGCTGGTCACCGCGTGGGGTTGAGGCGATTATAAATGAATGTACTGTTGTACTACAATGATCTGTTCGTTATAGTGTGATTTTTGATTGTGTTTTGATGTATTGTATTTTATGATTTGTGTCGAATAAAGTTTTTGAAATGAAAAAAAAAAAAAAAAGAGAGTGTGTGTTGTTTATAAACCAGCTGGTGGCCTCCATGTTATGGTACCGGCTGGCTACTCTTGTCCCGCCCTCTATATTTGTAACTGCTATACAGAAGAAGCTGGTGGATTTCTTTTGGGGAAATAGGAAGCATTGGATTTCCGCGGCGGTCCTGAGTCTCCCGTTAGAGGAGGGCGGCCAGTCCTTGGTGTGCGTGCGTACCCAGGTGGCGGCTCTCCGTCTCAGGACTCTGCGGAGATACATGTATGTAGAGAACCCTCCCAGATGGCACGCTCTGGCCACGTATATTTACCGTCAGGGTCGTTGCCTAAGGGGGGTCTCGCGGCTCCCGGTGGCGGGCGTCAGTCGACCCGCTCTAAGGGGCTTGCCTGTCTTCTACAGGGATGTGTTAAGAGTGAGGAATTTGGCTGTGTTCAGCCAGAGTGTTGTTCCACGAGGAGAGGGGGATGTTGTGGCTGCGGGTGTGGCTGGTCCTCATCCTGTCATGGTGGGTGTCGAGGAGGGGCGCGGGCCTAGAGTGGTTCAGATCGAGCTTACCCCCGCTCCGTCAGATCTGCTCATCGGGCCTAGGCTCCGGGATATTTCTCGGCCTCCGGCTCCACATAATCTGAGCTGCCTTTCTGAGATGACCAGCATGCCATTTCGTGATGCAAAGAGACGCGCACTGTATAGGATGCTCCTGTACGTTCTGAACCACCGTGCCTTCGTCTCCCGTCCTGACTCACCATGGAGGACGGTGTTATTATCCGAAGGCAGCGGGGGCCCCCAGTGGGGGTCCTTCTATAAGGGAGTCGTACCCCTTTATATTGGGGACCTGGGGTGGAGAGTGTTGCATGGAGCGGTGGTTTGTAATAAACTTTTGAGTCGGTTCACGGGTTCGTCCGCCGCATGTATTTTCTGCGGAGAGGAGGAGACCGTGTTCCATGTGTATATGGAGTGTGTGAGGTTACTGCCCCTGTACCAATATCTGAAGGGGCTGTTCCTCAAGTTTTGGCTGCATTTTAGCCCCACAATCCTGGTGTTTGGACACAAGGCAGGGAGCGGGGAGAGCCGAGTGTGGGGGGGGGGACTTACCTGTCGGTTTGCTCCTCGGCCTGGCCAAGATGGCCATTCGTGGGTCCAGGCAGCGGGCGGTCGATGGTCAGGCGAGAGTCGGCTGCCTGCCCCTCTTTCAGGCCTACGTCCGTGCACGTGTGTCCCTGGAGAGGGAACACGCGGTGTTCACGGGGACTCTGGAGGCCTTCCGTCAACGCTGGTCACCGCGTGGGGTTGAGGCTATTATAAACAATGAATGTACTGTTGTACTACAATGATCTGTTCGTTATAGTGTGATTTTTGATTGTGTTTTGATGTGTTGTATTTTATGATTGTGTTGAATAAAGTTTTTGAAATGAAAAAAAAAAAAAAAGAGTGTGTGTTGTGTCCCTGGAGAGGGAACACGCAGTGTCCACGGGGACTCTGGAGGCCTTCCGTCAACGCTGGTTACCGCGTGGGGTTGAGAGTATTGTAAACAATGAATGCACTGTTGTACTACAATGATTTGTTTGTTATAGTGTGATTTTTGATTATGTTTTGATGTGTTGTATTATATGATTGTGTTGAATAAAGTTTTTGGAAAAGGAAAAAAAAAAAAGTGTGTGTGTGTGATCTATATGTGTTTATATATATATATATATATATATATATATATATATATATGTGTATTTGTGCATATGTATATATACCATATAACCATATAACAATTACAGCACGGAAACAGGCCCTCTCACACTCAACTTTTTTTTCTCTCGTTTATTATATTGTTCACAGTATACTATGTTTACATATTCTGTTGTGCTGCTGCAAGTAAGTATTTCATTGTTCTATCTGAGACATATGACAATAAAACACTCCGGACTCTCTTGACTCTTGACATTGGGACATTAGCTAGGCCGCATTTGGAGTATTGCGTGCATACCTGGTCGCCCCATTACAGGAAAGATGTAGAGGCTTTGGAGAGGGTGCAGACGAGAATTACCAGAATGCTGCCTGGACTGGAGGGTTTCAGTTACAGGGAGAGGTTGGATAACCATATAACAATTACATCATGGAAACAGGCCTTCTCGGCCCTTCCAGTACGTGCCAACCATTTATTTCCCCTAGTCCCATCTACCTGCACTCAGAGCATACCCCTCCATTCCCTTCCCGTCCATATACCTATCCACTTTACTTTTAAATGTTAAAATCGATCCTGCCTCCACCACTTCTGCTGGAAGATCATTCCACACAGCCACCACTCTCTGAGTAAAGAAGTTCCCCCTCATGTTACCCCTAAACTTCTGTCCCTTAATTCTCATGTCATGCCCTCTTGTTCGAATCTTCCCTACCCTCAATTGGAAAAGCTTATCCACGTCAACTCTGTCTATCCCTTTCATCATTTTAAAGACCTCAATCAAGTCCCCCCTTAACGTTCTGCGCTCCAAAGAATAAAGACCTAACTTGCGCAACCTTTCTCTGTAACTTAGTTGCTGCAACCCAGGCAACATTCTAGTAAATCTCCTCTGTACTCTCTCTATTTTGTTGACATCCTTCCTATAATTAGGCGACCAAAATTGTACACCATACTCCAGAATTGGTCTCACCAATACCTTGTACAATTTTAACATTACTTCCCTACTCCTATATTCAATGCTCTGATTTATAAAGGCCAGCACACTGAAAGCTTTCTTTACCGCCCTATCTACATGCGATTCCACCTTCAGGGAACTATGCACAGTTATTCCTAGATCCCTCTGTTCCACAGCATTGACAGATTGTTTTCTCTGGATATAAATTAAGTATATAAATTATGAGAGAAACAGACAGGGTAAACAGTCGGAACCGTTTTCCCAAGGTAGAAATGTCCAAGACTAGAGACCATAGCTATAAGGTGAGAGGGTAAACTTTTAATGGAGATGTGTGGGGCAAGTTTTTTTACGAAGAGGATGGTGGGGCCTGGAACACATTGCCAGGGTGGTGGTGGAAGCAGATACGATTGTGGAGTATAAATAGGCACATGGAAGTGCAGGGAATATTGGGATATGTATCATGTGCAGGCAGATGAGATCAGTTCTGCAAGGCATCTCATTCAGCATGAACATGTGGGCCGAAGGGCCTGTTCCTGTGCTGTATTGTTGATATATCTCTATGTTCTAGATCTGGAAGAAATATCATGATCTTGTTTGATATGTATAGGTGAGTTCTTGCTCTCCGAAATGCTGCATTTTAATATATACACCCACCAAATTAATCACACCAATCTGCCATCTACCCACCGGCATCCATCCTAGCTCACTGTCCCATCTATATCTTGCGTCTATAATTGCCAAATAGAAGTGATATCTCCAGTGCAATATAATGAAGAAGGCACCAGGGGAAAAAGCAGAAAGCCACAGGAATGAAGCTGCTGACATAATTCACAATCTCATGCCTCAACCTAATCACGGAAACCATCCCATGCCTCAGCAGCGCCGAGACCATGGAAGCCCAAAGTAAAACATAACCTGCCAGGTATGTTTACTACCAGTGTTTTGTTATTAATACATAATTCTCTTTAATTTCTTTTCTGGTAGACATCCAATCAGTGCAGCCACAGCACCACAAGGGCGTTTTGGTCTTTGCTTAAAAGTGCATCTGCTTTCTGATTTTTTTTGGCCAGTGTCAGATGTACCATCACCAAAAGGTTTAGCTTACTTTAATTGAGTTCATTGTCACGTGGTCGGAGATACAGTGAAAAGCTTTTGTTGCGTGCTATCCAGTCAGAGGAAAGACAATACATGATTAGGATTGAGCCATTTACAGTGTGTAGATACATGATAAGGGAATAAGCCAAGCTAAAGCTAGTAAAGTCGGATCAATGACAGCCTGAGGTAGTCCTCAGGGGAGGTCCAGGACAAGGGATCACAGTTTAAGGATAAGGGGGAAATCCTTTAGGACCGAGATGCGAAGGACTTTTTTCACACAGAGAGTGGTGAGTCTCTGGAACTCTCTGCCACAGAGGGTAGTTGAGGCCAGTTCATTGGCTATATTTAAGAGGGAGTTAGATGTGGCCCTTGTGGCTAAGGGTATCAGGGGGTATGGAGAGAAGGCAGGTATGGGATACTGATGATCAGCCATGATCATATTGAATGGCGGTGCAGGCTCGAAGGGCCGAATGGCCTACACCTGCACCTAATTTCTATGTTTCTATGTTTCTATACTAGTTCAGGACTGCTCTCTGGTTGTGATAGGATGGTTCAGTTGCCTGATAACAGCTGGGAAGAAACTGTCCCTGACTCTGGAGATGTGCATTTTCACCTTTCTATACCTTCTGTACCTTTTGCCTGATGGGAGATTCGATCAAGAGGGGATACGTCAAGTGGGGATGGAGGAAGGACATGATAATATTGTGACAAATAGCACAGTCATTGTCTCTGACACGCTACAGTATCATGCCAGTGCTTGTCAAGGTGAGGTATGATGGTTGTAGGTTGCACCCAGATGCCTCAGTGGGGGGGAGGGGGAGGTGCAGAGTATGTCGCGATCTCATTAAGTCTTCAACTGACACAAGAAAACTTCAGCCAAGCTAAGAAGAATTACACAGTTAACCAACCAGACCCATTTCAGCCATGATCATATGGAATGGTGGTGCAGGCTCAAAGGGCCGAATGGCCTACTCCTGCACCTATTTTCTATGTTTCTTCGTTTCTATTTCACAAGGAGATCTTCACAGGGAATGAATGGACATGTCCAATTTCTCGGGTCACTTGCTTCAATGGACCTTACTAATAACTAAATGCAAAGAAACACACTAAATACTACTTTCTCTCATTCTCATAGTTTGCTGAGCCACAGGTTGTGGGTCACTGAGTTTAATGCACATTTTAAATTATCCTTTTAGTAGCATGGTAAAGAAGTGCTGCAAGTATCAACCTTTAGTTCTGTGGTGAAGTCCAGTCCTCAACTGGATGATTGATCAGTCTGAAGAAGGGTCTCGACCTGAAACGTCACCCATTCCTTCTCACCAGAGATGCTGCCTGTCCCGCTGAGTTACTCCAGGATTTTGTGCCTATCACAGCTGGATGTAATGCCTCCCAAGCCGCGATTCAGTGCAGAGCAGAGGGATTTTTCTTACATTTGCCCGTTATTTATTTTTCCTTCAAATAACGTCAAAAAGAGTGAAGAGTCAACAGTGTTTAGTTGTCAAAGAAGGAACTGCAGATGCTGGAGAATCGCGGGTACTCAAAAGGCTGGAGAAGGGTCTGAAGAAGGGTCTCAACCCGAAACGTCACCTATCTCCTTCGTTCCTTAGATGCTACTGCACCCGCTGAGTTTCTCCAGCCTTTTGTGTAACCCTCGTGTTTAATTGTCATATGTCCCAGGTTGGAACAATAAAATTCTTACTTGCAGCAGCACATCATAATATGCAAACATGGTACACTGTAAACAATATAACAGAGACAAAAAATCAGTGTGTGTATATATACACATGCATACATACATGGAAAAAACAAACAAACGATAATAGTGCAATAATAACAATGATAGTCTATTGTAGTTCAGAGCTTATTTGGTGATTGTAGTTTTTAATAGCCTGATGGCTGTAGGGAAGTTGTTCCTGAACCTGGACGTTACAGTTTTCAGGCTCCTGTACCTTCTTCCTTGATGGCAGGGGTGAAATGAATGTGTGGCCAGGGTGGTGTGGGTCACTGGTGCTGGCTGCCATTTTGAGGCAGCGACTCCTGTAAATCCCTTCAATTGTGGAGAGGTCAGATGGTGGGGAGGTGATGGACCGGGCAGTGTTCACAATTGTGCGCAGTCTTCTTCGCTCCTGGGCATTCAGGTTGCCGAACCAGGCCGTGAGGCAACCAGTCAACATGCTCTCTGCTGTACACCTGTGGAAGCTGTAAAAGGAAGCGTCCCTTTAAAAGGACACGTATAAAAGGGTGTGTCTCAGCTGCATCTAACAACGTGAGGGCTGGATATGAAACTTATCTGCAAATGCAGCGCTTACATCTTGGAAATACTTCATTGTCGATGAATGAAACTTTAAAAATGAAATGTGTGTGTATCCTGATATTTGAAACCTTTGCCAGAGTAAGCAGATTGCACAGATAAACTTTGTTACTTCCCAAATAATCTTCAAACCATTCCCTCCACCACATTAATATATAGATTATTTTTCCGAAATCAGGTTTTCCAACTTTGAAATGTCCATAACCCTCTGCCTGCTGCAATTAGCTGAGAGATTTGTCAGAATGTGTGATAATTATCCATCCAGATATGAGTTACCCACTCATGCTATTATGCTGGCCAAGATTTTACAATCCATACGCAGCGTTTGAATGAACCATTCTGCTGCTGTACACTTTCCTGGATGCTCAATCCCTTTGTGTTGGTCTCAGAGGATGATACAGATCTATCTCATTGCCTCACTTGAAGAGCTGCACAGATGTCCTGTCACGTGGCTAGGGTTGACAACTATCTCGCTCCCAAATAAGGGACGAAAGGTGAAAATACGGGACACATTCCTGACGGCAATTCGTAGACCGACTGGGATGTGGTTGGGGGAATGATGGGTTGGCCCGGGTGCTGGACTGTACACAAAGTCTGGCTGGCGGGCTAGCTGAGGAGTTTTGGCCCAGGCCGCGCGATGTTGCGTGCAAAGTCCAGCGCCCCATTCAATTCTTGAACCGATGATCGGCCGTGAGAAGGAGGGGTGGGGGTGTTGGCGGTAAGTGAAGGTCCGAAGGTTGGACAGTTGGCCGGGCTGCCGACCGACGGGGCCACAGGGGAGGCGCTGCTGCTGCACTCCATGGGCTGCACTATGTCGGGACGGGTGTAGTGGGGCTGGACACGGCGCTCCAAGTAGTAGCGGTCAAATACGGGACAAGGGCGATCCCGTACGGGACAGTTGGCAACCCTACATGTGGCCCACCCAATGGGTCATCCCTGCCCGAGTCAGCTACTCGGCCCTTTACCGAGGTTACGTCCGTGCCCGGGTGGTGTTAGAGAGGGACTACGTGCTGTCCGCGGGCACCCCAGGGGATTTTCAGGACCGCTGAGCATCGCGGGGGGTTGAATACATCCTGGACAAGGATTGCAACATAGCTGGATAGTAGGGTTAGGGTTAGTATATCTGTTTGTCTTGTATTATGGTGGTGGGTTCTGTTTTATTTTATTGTGTTGTAAATATTATTTTTAATAAGGGAATACATTTTTTGATAATTAAAAAATTAAAAAATTTAAAATAAGGTCATTCCTTTTGAGGCAGTGCAGCTTAGGTTCACAAGATTGATCCCTGGGATGGCGGGACTGTCAGATGAGGAAAGATTGAAAAGACTAAAGCCCCTGTCCCACTTATGTGTCCTTGGCACGCTAATTACACGACCTCCTCGTCGCGTTGAGGCGCGACGGTCCCACGAAGGTCGCGTGGGTCTTCATGCGCCTGCACAGCCGTCTGGAGCGTGTGACGTCATTTGAAGATGGACATAAAATGCTGGAGTAACTCAGCGGGACCGGCAGCATCTCTGGAGAGAAGCAATGGGTGATGTTTATGGTTAAGACCCTTCTTAGAAACATAGAAACATAGAAAATAGGTGCAGGAGTAGGCCATTCGGCCCTTCGAGCCTGCACCGCCATTCAATGTGATCATGGCTGATCATCCAACTCAGTATCCCGTACCTGCCTTCTCTCCATACCCCCTGATCCCTTTAGCCACAAGTGCCACATCTAACGCCCTCTTAAATATAGCCAATGAACTGGCCTCAACTACCTTCTGTGGCAGAGAATAGTAAGATTGAACGAGAACTTACCAGTTCGAAGGTTGATCTTTATTTTATGAGGAGTCGAAGTGAGGGATTTCGTGAAGAGCCCGCCGGCGCGCATGCTCGACATACTTCAAAGTAGCGGCGTGGAATCACAGAAACCAACAAAGAAATGACTTCGCATAGTAAGATTGAAGTGACTAAGATTACCAGATGAAGGTGATTGAGGGTTGGGCGAGGAGGGCACGAAATCCCTCACTTCAACTCCTCATAAAATAAAGATCAACCTTCGAACTGGTAAGTTCTCGTTCAATCTTACTATTTCATTTCGGAGTCACGTGAGTGACTTCGTGAAGACTTCAAAGCTTCTGTGATTACACGCCCTGGACCACGTCCATGCTGACACACCACTACCAGGGATGGATGGGAGGAACAAACTTGCTCAATAGTTCATACTGCAAAACAAGAGCAGAGTTATTAACAACAAATCAAAACCCCTCATGCGGGGACATCTCCACGTTCGTGACCTGCATTCAGCACGGCTTCTGCGAACTGTAGAGGAGCAGCAACAGGCTTGTTATAAAAACGCTGGAACACAGCTTCATTAGCCCATCCTGCTGTGGCGAGAATTTGGTCCATGGGCACCTCCATGACCCTCGCCCTTGACGTCGATGCAGCCCTGGTGGAAAGAGACTTGAACACATTAGTGTCGATACCTGACTTACCCAAGACGACTGGAAGCCACATGGATATCGTCTGGACTGTCACTCGATGATGAGGTCTCTTATGAGTGACAAGCAGGTATCTCTCCATTCCTCTGATGCGTGCCGTCACCTTGACATAGTGGCGGATATGTGAGGCTACACATAGCCTAGCATCTGCGGGGTATGCCGGGAACTTCAGCTGCAGCCCTGTGCACCCAGGTCTATGCTGCTTTAGTAGCTCGTCAATGAAAAAGACTACTTCTGTGGGGGTAGATGTCATTCTGTCGACACGAAGTTTGTGTAGTGTCTGTACCCTCTGAGCTGAAGTCAGCGCTAGTAACATCACCAGCTTCATGGTGCGTTGGTCCAGTTGGAGCCCTTCCATGGGTGACCACGTCCTGAGCAGGGTTAATACGTCCCTGACATCCCAGGTGATATTATAGCGTGGTGTAGGCGGATTCATATTGAATATACCCCGCATGAGTCTGGACACTAGCCTGTTGGATCCTACCTCCAAACTGAGGTAGAACGATAGCGCACTTCTGGCGCTGTTGATGGCACTGTAACTTAAGTGTTCATCATGGTGCAACCCCGCGAGGAATTCCAGGACGTCGGTTGTTGTCACGTCATCGTACGTGATGCGAGAGCGGCTGCAGTAGGCTTCCCACTTCTTAATATGCGAGCGGTATCTTCGCCTTGTAGACTCTCGACACGACGCCCCGGTGGTATCCATGGTCCGAGCCGAGAGGCCGTATTGGACTAACGGCCTGTTCAGAACCTGCAAGCCAACAAATTTAAATAGCCATGGCAGGGATGCGGCTCCCCTGAGACAGGGTGAGTAACCAATTGTGGGCAACCCTTCAAAAGGACCCAAGGTTCGTTGAGCATGTCAAAGACCACCGGATACCAAGGCTGTGTGGGCCAGTCGGGTATAATAAGGATGCCCTTGGCAGCATCTGCCTGAATCTTTCCCAATACCCGACTGATGAGGCAAAATGGGGGGAAGGCATAGAAAAACCACTTTCCCCAGTCCAGCGAGAATGCATCTAGCGCTATTGCCCCAGGATCTGGTTCCCATGAAACGTAGGTTGGTACCTGATGGTTCCACCGTGACGCAAAGAGGTCAATGTCCGGTTTACCAAATTTGGCTGTGACTTTAGAAAAGATCTCAGGATGCAACATCCATTCAATATTGTCATTAAATTTGCGTGACCTGGTGTCCGCCACAGTATTAAGCTCACCTGGCAAATAGGTAGCTGAAATCCAAATGTCTCTTTGAACACACCAGAGCCAAATTGAGTTTGCCAATTTGTCACACGAAACTGGCCTGGTACCACCCATATGGTTTAAATATGTTACTGCTGTGGTGTTGTCTATTTGGAGACGGACATGTGCTCCAACAAGCTTAGAACAATACGCACGAAGTCCGTGGAATGCTGCCAGCAACTCCAAATAGTTAATCCCTTGAGTTAACAACATCGTTGATTCAAGGGTGTCCCATCTGCCACCACAACTAGAGCAATTATTCGTGGATCCCCAACCATTGGAGCTTGCATCAGTTTGCAAATATACCACCGGATTAGCCTCCCTAATAGGCTTGAATGAGTTGCTAATGTGACACACCCACCATTGCAACTCATTTATCGCTTCGGGCGGCAGCTGCATGGACCGATCATAATGACCAGCGTTCTGTTTTAACCCAGCAATTTTAGCTCTTTGCAAATTCTGATAATGCAAAGGTCCATATCGCGCTGCCGAAAACAAAGCTACCAGCTTCCCAATTATTGTAGCTAAGTGCCGAATCGATGGTATATTGGTGCGGATTAAATCTTGACACACCTGGGTAACCTCCTCAATCTTGTTAATTGGAATGGTAACCCTCATGCTTATAGAGTTCACCGTGAACCCTAGGTAATTAATCACCTGGGCAGGGTAGAACTTTGATTTCTCTGGATGGACAATAAACCCCAATTGTTGAAATATATTGACAGCAGCTGCAACACCCTGTTCAGCCAATTCCAGGGTGTGGCCCACAATTAAGACATCATCTAAATAGGCCATACTATATGGTGTCGTTGTCTTAAATAAGCCATAACTGGCTTCACTAATTTAGTGAACAATCTAGGGCTGTGGTGAGCCCATTAGGCAAAGCCTTGTACTGCCAGAGTTGCCCCATCCAGATGAATTTTAAAACCTTCTGTCACATTTCTGGACGGATACGGAATAATATGCGTCTTTTAAATCGATGCATGCCATAAAGCAACCATGAGAAATCAATGATTTGGTTGTTTCAACGTATCCATTTTAAAATGAGAATATGTTACAAAAGTATTCAAACAGGTTAGATCAATAATGACACGACAACTTCCATCCTTCTTAGGTCTGGTGAATATGTTCGAAACAAATTCAACTGGTTCATGCACCACTCTCTTAATCACTCCTTTGCTCAAGACTTAACAATTCCTTATAGCCGGCTGACTGTTCTGCAGCAGATAATTTTAAATGTTCGAGCGGGCATGTGCTGGGATGGAGGAATGTCGCCATTAATAAACTCAATTTTATGCCCCTGAATATTCTGCAACACATACTCGTCACCAGTGAAATTACCTCATGCACCCAAAAACCACCGAAGGTGACCACCAACATGTGAAGTTAAACAGAGAGAAAAGAGAGAACCAGACCCCCTCACCTCCGTGGTTACCGGCGGTCCTTGACACGCGTGTGTGGACGTGGAGGTGCTGGGTTGGCTTGAGGGCGCGGCGTCTTCGTTTTCCACCAGGGTCTCTGCCGACCCTGTCCTAAAAAAGACCCCTGGTGCTGGGTCTGATGTTGCTGCCGTTGTGGAGCTTGAGGGTGGGTCCTCGTCGAGGTACTGGCAGACCCTCGTGATCGAATGTATGGAGACTTTGAGCCTGACGGTGTGGGGGCACTCTGAGGGTGCATGATCCCCACCGTTTTGGCTTGCTCGTCAAGCTCTTTGACTCTCTTCGAGAGGTCCTTCCCAAAGAGCTGACGGGGCGGGGGCGGCGGCGGTGGTTTGCACACTCCTGCAAACTTTGGATTGAGCGCTGGGCGGATGCTGGTTTTGCGAAACCCGTTAATTTCGTGCTGGGTCGCGCACAGGAGGGCCAGGGCATCTCCCTGGTCCAAATTCAATTCGTCCCCGTCCACCGACCGCACAAAGGCGGTAATACCGGCCGTGAGGAGCTTCAGGATCTGCTGCAGTTTTACCTCCTGTTGACGGATAGCCGCACTGATGTTGCCCCATATCGGCGTATTGACCACAGGCACGTTGAGGGAGTTGCAATTGGATGGAGCCTTGTGACGGCTCATTGCCTGGATGAGGACTTCTTCCTGCTGCTCCAGGCTGATAGTAGATGTTTGTGAAGACGCCCTGTGCCTGTTGCTGCCCTGCTGGTGTTGACGTTGAAGCAGGAGCTCCAGCAGCCGCTCCATACGGTCAATACGCCCTTCACCCTGAACACTCAGGTGGTCGGAGTCCTCCGGCTCTGAAAAGAAAACCGGGCTCCAGTCATCGGCCCGCACCTCGTCGAGGCCCTGCCGGTGCCGGTAGTTGTCGCTAACAGCCGCCGAGGCGAAACTGCGCGATTCCTGCGCGGGCGTGTTCAACCGCCTCCGTTTAGCGGGAGCTGAAGCCGCTGCCACTAAGGGCACTTGCGGCGAGGTGTCGGCACCAGCTGAAGCATGGCTGCCTGGGGCCCGCGCAGTCTTGCCGGCTGCCCACATCGTGGACGTTGCCGACGCATGGTCTCGCCCACCCATCCATGGGGGGCTCGGCGACCGTGACGAGACCCGACTCGACCGACCCGTCCCGGCGTCGAGAGTCGGGGTGTGCCGGCTGGACCTCACAGCCGCCCCGGGTCTCTCCCTGGAACCTGACAGCTCCTCCGTGTCAGGCAATGCCTTAGCCCTGGTAGGGTTAGGCTTCTGGGCTCCTGCCCTTCCCCTACTCGGAGGGCTGAGTGGAACGGGCCGTGCAGCCGCACGCACCCTGCTCGAGGTCGCCAGCGAGCTCACTGACGACCTGACTGCCATGGCAGGGTCCCCCTGCTCTGGCGGCACACCACACTCCTCCTCGTCGAACTCCTCCGAGCTGTGGTGTGCTGGCGGATCTGGACCTGTGAACACAGGGCTTACCCACATCTCCGCCTGAGTCCCGGCCTGCGATGCAGGTACTGCCGATGGTAAAGGCCCCGGAACTGTTGACCGGCGAACTCGTCCTGACGTCCTCCGGCCCTTGGAACTCCCATCCATGTCCTTGCTGCAAGACAAAACCAACAACAAGGACCACCAACTAAAGGTAGAATACTTACCTCCGTGGCCCCTTCTGAAGGGCTGGCGAGGAGCGCTGGCGAGGACTCACGTGACTCCGAAATGAAATTCCAGAGACTCACCACTCTCTGTGTAAAGAATGTTTTCCTCAGACTGAAAGAAGGTTCTCAACCTGAAACGTCACCCATTCCTTCTCTCCAGAGATGCTGCCGGTCCCGCTGAGTTACTCCAGCATTTTGTGTCCATCTTCAACTTTCTTGGCCCCGCTCTGGGAGTGGAAGTGGGGGCGGATCCGGACCGCAACGGCCGTGAGCCCCAGGCCGAGTTCAGCGATCGTCTGCCTGCTTCTGCTGCTGTTGGAGGTGAGACGTTGCGTCGCGCCAGGGTCTTGGGCCTGTCCCACTTTGGTCGTCAGTTACGCCACAGGCCGGTGGTGCGCAAAGATACAAAATCCAGGAGCGCCGCACAATACCGCACACAACTCCATACCCCTCCGCAGAGGGCAGTGGAGGCCAAGTCACTGGATGGGGATGGAGATAGAGCTCTAGGGGCTAGTGGAGTCAAGGGATATGGGGAGAAGGCAGGCACGGGCTACTGATTGGGGACAATCAGCCATGATCACAATGAATGGCGGTGCTGGCTCGAAGGGCCGAATGGCCTCCTCCTGCACCTATTTTCTATGTTTCTATGTTAAACATGAAGCCAGGTGACTCTTTGGGTTCCAGTTCCAGAAAGAGGATCAGAAACAGGTCCTTCAGCCCACCGAGTCCGCACCGACCAGCGATCCTGCACATTAACACTATCCTACTACTAGGGATAATTTACACATACACCAAGCCAATTAACCTACAGACCTGTATGTCTTTGGTAATCTTTATTTCACCAGTGGCATTTCTTACTCTAAATGTGCTAAATGTCCTGTATGGGATCGATCAGGGACCTGGGGTGGAGGGTACTGCACCGAGGAGTCCCTTGCAACCTGTTTATCTCGCAGTTCACAGACTCGCCAACCGCCTGCCACTTTTGTGGGCTGCAAGAGTCTGTGTTCCATGGAGCCCGTGAGGTTGCAGCCACTCTTCCAATGCCTATAGGGGCTACTCTTTGCCTTCTGGCTCAACTTCACTCACACCATTTTTTTTAAAAGAAGGAACTGCAGATGCTGGAGAATCGAGGGTTACACAAAAAGCTGGAGAAACTCAGCGGGTGCAGCAGCATCTAAGGAGCGAAGGAGATAGGCGACGTTTCGGGTCGGGACCCTTCTTCAGACTGGTCAGAGATCAGGGAAACGAGAGATATAGAAGGTAATGGGGAGAGATAAAGAACAATGAATTAAAGATATGCAAAAAATGATCGATGATAAAGGAAACAAGCCATTGTAAGCTGTTTGTAGTGTGAAAATGAGAAGCTAGTGCGACTTGGGTGGGGGAGAGATAGAGAGAGAAGGAATGCCAGGGCCCGACGGCTGAGGGAGAGGTGGGAAGGGGAGGAGACAGCAAGGGTTAACAGAATTGGGAAAATTCAATGTTTAAGCCCAGAGGATGCAGACTCCCCAAGCGGAATATGAGGTGCTGTTCCTCCAATTTGAGAGGGATTATGAGCTGTCCACGAGGGCCATGGGGGATTTCTGGGACCATAATAAGAATGGTGATATCATTGTACAGGAGTTTATTTAGTATATTTGTTTGACTTGTATTATGCTGTGGGTTTTGTTTTGTTATAGATTGTGGTACCCGGACGGGGCGTCGAAGGACGAGAAGACGAATCGAAGAAATGGAAGCCAAGATAGCGAATGGGCACGATGGCGAAAAGCCAAATAACGGACATAACGTCTCCAAGGACAGCATTAGTATGAGACCTTGTCAGCGATTGGGCCAGACCTCTGCATCCATCACATCACTGGCCAGGGGAGACGGGAGGGTGGGGGGTACTTTTAATTTTCCTTTGCCGCTTTTGGACTGTCAAAGATGATACAGCGGATTATTGTTGTAAACGTTGATCTACCACGGTGCTTGGGGTTAAGATGCTGGAATCTCTCTCTCCCTCTCCCCATCTATCCATCTCCCCATCTATCTATCTCTCTATTCCAGGAATGATTTGACGTTTTGCAAAGGCAACTGCATCTGCAGTTCCTTCCTAGTGAAGAAATTCCTAGTGAAGAACTTCCTAGTGAAGAAGAACCCTGGCCCGAGACGACTCCTAATCCATTCCCTGGATTAGATTTTTTTAAATTTAACTCTGAAATTGAAGATAGACACAAAAAGCTGGAGTAACTCAGCTGGAAAGGCAGCATCTCTGGATAGAAGGAATGGGTAATATTTCAGGTAGAGACCCTTCTTCAGACAATCACAAGTACTCTCACCAACGAGAGTCCAGTTCGGTCTGAAGAATGGTCTCGACCCGAAACGTCACCCATTCCTTCTCTGCAGCGTCGCTGCCTGTCCCACTGAGTTACTCCAGTTTTTGTTGTCTATTCACAAGTACTTTTTGTATCTCCGTGGAATATAGACTCCGTGGAGGCATTGTATGGAATTATGTAACTGGTTTGGACTGATGGTGGGATGGGAGTGTCTGCTGTCCATATGCATTCTGTAAGAGCAGTCGATTTACTGCCATTGTTTATGTACAGTGGCTTGCAAAAGTTTTCATACCCCTTGAACTATTCCACATTTTGTCACGTTACTACCACAAATGTAAATGTATTTTATTGGGATTTTATGTGATAGACCAACACAAAGTGGCGCATAATTGTGAAGTGGAAGGAAAATGATACATGGTTTTCAAATGTTTTTACAAATAAAAAACTGAAAAGTGTGGCGTGCAAAAGTATTCAGCCCCCTTTACTCTGATACCCCTAAAAAAATCCAGTGCAACCAATTGCCTTCAGAAGTCACCAAATTAGTAACTTGTGTGTGATCTAATCTCAGTATAAATACAGCTGTTCTGTGAAGGCCTCAGAGGTTTGTTAGAGAACATTAGTGAACAAACAGCATCATGAAGCCCAAGGAACACACCAGACAGGTCAGGGATAAAGTCGTGGAGAAGTTTAAAGCAGGGTTAGGTTATAAAAAATATCCCAAGCTTTGAACATCTCACGGAGCACTGTTCAATCCATCATCCGAAAATGGAAAGAGTATGGCACAACTGCAAACCTACCAAGACATGGCAGTCCACCTAAACTGACAGGCCGGGCAAGGAGAGCATTGATCAGAGAAGCAGACAAGAGGCCCATGGTAACTCTGGAGGAGCTGCAGAGATCCACAGCTCAGGTGGGAGAATCTGTCCACAGGACAACTATTAGTCGTGCACTCCACAAATCGGCCCTTTATGGAAGAGTGGCAAGAAGAAAGCCATTGTTGAAACAAAGCCATAAGAAGTCCCATTTGCAGTTTGCCACAAGCCATGTGGGGGACACAGCAAACATGTGGAGGAAGGTGCTCTGGTCTGATGAAACCAAAATTGAAGTTTTTGGCCTAAATGCAAAATGCTATGTGTGGCAGATAATTAACACTGCACATCACCCTGAACACACCATCCCCACTGTGAAACATGGTGGTGGCAGCATCATGCTGAGGGGATGCTTTTCTTCAGCAGGGACAGGGAAGCTGGTCAGAGTTGATGGGAAGATGGATGGAGCAAATACAGGGCAATCTTGGAAGAAAACCTGTTAGAGTCTGCAAAAGACTTGAGACTGGGGCGGAGGTTCACATTCCAGCAGGACAACGACCCTAAACATATAGCCAGAGCTACAATGGAATGGTTTACATCAAAGCATATTCATGTGTTAGAATGGCCCAGTCAAAGTCCAGACCTAAATCCAATTGAGAATCTCTGGCAAGACTTGAAAATTGCTGTTCACAGACGCTCTCCATCCAATCTGACTGAGCTTGAGATATTTTGCAAAGAAGAATGGACAAAAATTTCAGTCTCTAGATGTGCAAAGCTAGTAGAGACATACCCCAAAAGACTTGCAGCTGTAATTGCAGCAAAAGGTGGTTCTACAAAGTATTGACTCAGGGGGGCTGAATATGTTTGCACGCCACACTTTTCAGTTTTTTATTTGTAATCAAATTTGGAAACCATGTATCATTTTCCTTCCACTTCAGAATTATGCACCACTTTGTGTTGGTCTATCACATAAAATCCCAATAAAATACATTTACGTTTGTGGTTGTAACGTGACAAAATGTGGAAAAGTGCAAGGGGTATGAAAACTTTTGCAAGCCACTGTATCTTCCGTAACCTGTTTCAGTTCAGATGTTAATGCCCCTGTCCCACTTAGGAACCCTGAACGGAAACCTCTGGAGACTTTGCGTACCACCCAAGGATTCCGTGCGGTTCCCGGAGGTTTTTGTCAGTCTCCCTAATGGTCGAAAGTGGTTTCCGCTTCTTCTATGTTCCGGTGCTTATTTCAAAAAATTCAAAACCGGCCGCGACTAAGAATAGGTTGCCGTTTTAAAAATCGGTAATTTTTTAGTCGAAGCTGGTTGCGATGCTAGTTGAAGGTGGTTGCCGGAGGTTGCAGGTAGTGGAAGGTACGACCTTTTTTTCACCCAGTTTTATTCCACCAGGGAGGTCCATAGACAAAATCAAATGTCTGCAATCAGGTAGAGGTGGTGGACAGTACCCAGACTTATGGAAGGACTATTCAGAAACCTGGTTATAGAGGGGAAGAACCTGTTGCTGAGTTTGGCGGGGTGCGGTTTCAAGCTACTGTACCTTTTGGCAGGGGGAAGAAGGAATGAACAGACTGGGCTACATCTAGAACTCTGTGCAATGTCTTAGTCTTGGGCAGAAGTGTTATTATCAAACTAATCTGTGATGTTGCCCATAGTGGTGCATCTGTGGAAGTTTGTAAATTTAATTGAGACATGCCAAATTTCCTCAGTCCAGAAGGAAGAAGAGGTGTTGGTGTGCCTTCTTAGCTGGAATCAATGTGATTGCTCCATGGCAGATCATAGGTGATGGAAGAATATAATTGAGGAAGTGGTTGAACACAGATGGGCCGAGGATACTGCCTTGAGGAACCCCCGCAACAATGTCTGGTATGATTGACTTCTAACAAAATTAGTTGCTCCTTGTCTCTTTAATCTATCCTTGTAAATATTAAATACTTTCGTGAATACTTCCTGGGCTTTCTCTAAATTTCCAGATTCTTCCTATAATGTGGAGGTAAGAATTGAGTACAATACTGCATGATTAATCTAAAAGACTGGATAAAATGGTCTGAGTCTGGTTATGGTCTGAGTGCAGTTAGATGGGACTAGGTGAGAGTAAGTGTTCGGCACAGACTAGAAGGGCTGAGAAGGCCTGTTTCTGTGCTGTAATTGTTATATGGTTATATGGATATGGTGAATCAGACTCATTGGGGTCTAGGAAAGAGCGTTCACGTCGATCGTGGTCCTGTTTCCACCAATCTCTCCACCACCACGCACAAGAAGCACAAGAAGCGCAAGACAGACACCGTTGTGTGCAAATGCCGAGACGTGTGATCAGCTCTGGCTGAACAACTAATCTTGTGTGTGGACTCGATAAGAAGAAGATCAGACTCATTTCACCAGGAGCGCCGTATGATGGCAGCTCCGCCGGCAGTCTGTTCGTTTTTTCACCTTTTTAATTTTTTTATTTTTAGTGTTTGTTAAACATTTGTGTAAATGTTTTCTGGTTTGTCTTATGTGGGGAAGGGGTTTTTCAGGTTCTTACCTTGCCGGAGATGCGATTAATTTTCGCATTGCATTCTCCGATCCCTCTGCGGCCTACCATCGTTGGGCCTGGATGCCTCCTCGGACTGGCGTGAGCCCCACTGTGGGGCACGAACTTAACATCAAGAGCTTGCAGTCTCGGGAGAGGCTAGTCAGGAGCTCTAACGTCGCGGAAGGTTCGACCAGCCCCGATGCAAGGATCGATCGTGCAGCGCGGGGGAGCTGACCTCCGCCCGATGCAGGAGCTGATCGCCTCGACGTTGAGGGCCAAAACGCCGGCGGCTACGGTAAGTTGCAAAACATACTTGGCTAACAAAGTACTATTCTGATTCTGATTTAAATGTTTTGGACAAATGATAAGGTTCAATCGAACTCCAATCTCCCGAAACTAAAGACAGCATCTTAATGCTGTGGACGAGAACATAGGCTCAAGAAGGCACTCTGTAAACCCAATAAAATTCATCAAATAATTAATCCTGCTTCTCAGTGAGAAATATATGTAGGTTAATTATCATATCCCAGAGAGCAACCCAGAAAAAAGGATATTTGAAGTTCATAAAGGACAAGAATTTTGAAGAATGGTTATGAAACATGACCAAGAATGTCCTGGAGTTACACAAAAAGCTGGAGAAATTCAGCGGGTGCAGCAGCATCTAAGGAGCGAAGGAGATAGGCGACGTTTCGGGTCGAGACCCTTCTTCCTGTTGGAGCTACGTTGGAGGCAGTCAATGTACAAAGAAAGCAATTAAATATACAGCTATATCAAGGTTTTAGCAGAGTAGGTTTAATCTGTTAGCTACATTTTGAATCTTCTTAGCAAATTAACATTTTAAAATGGAGACCTGACTGGGTTTAATTCATAGTTCTTCTTTCACTACAGTATACTGAGTTGGATGATCAGCCATGATCATATTGAATGGCAGTGCAGGCTCGAAGGGCCGAATGGCCTACTCCTGCACCTATTTTCTATGTTTCTATGTTTCTAAGTTTCTTTCACTTGAATTTACTTGATAACAGGTATTCCTATTTAGAAACAGTACTCTACTGGGAAAATGTATCTTGTAACGTCAGTGCAAGACTGAAGACCTTCTAGGATTCTTATATTTTTCCTTTGGCTGCTGCCTCATATGCAATCTCATCTACACCTATTTAAATCAACATAACCCACTCTAAATTGAATGTGGGTGACTTGCTTTGACAAACCACACATAGCCCTGCAGTGCCTTCAGTCTTCTAAATCTTCCAATCTCTTCTTTAATATTCAGTTGCACCTTTATAATTTCCTCTTTATTTCTCTGTATCTACAAGTTGCATCCCGTTGGCATGCACCTGCTTCTTTTACACTGGTATATGGTTATTCTTCCTTTGTCCGTGCCTATCTTTATAATACCGGTTTTTTCCCCGCCCGTATTCCTTTCCAGTCTGCCTTGCTCTGTGTCCGTCCCACCCATCTTGGTTTCTCTCCATTGACTTTACTTTCTATCTGAATTGTTTTTCAGTTGTTGGAGTGCCTTTCCACAAGTCTCCTTTTCTTCTTTAAGGATTGTTTTAGATCTATCTCAATAAAACAATTTAAAGTGGCCATTATATATTTACGGAAGCCAACCTACTGCCCAATGTATATCAGTAAAAGGGCGGTACAGTGGCATTATCAGTAGAGCGACTGCCTTAAAGGGCCAGAGACCCGGGTTTGATCCTGGCTACGGGTCTCTACAGAGTTTGGACGTTCTCCCCGTGACCTGCGCGGGTTTTCTCCGAGATCGTGTGTTTCCTCCAACATTCCAAAGACGTACAGGTTTATAGGGTACACAAAATGTTGGAGAAACTCAGCGGGTGCAGCAGCATCTGTGGAGCGAAGGAGATAGGTAACGTTTCGGGCCAAAACCCTTCTTCAGACTGATAGGGGGTGGGGGGAGGCGGGGGGCAGAAAGGAAAAAGGAGGAGGAGGAGCCCGAGGGCTGGGAGAGGTGGGAAGGGGGGGAGACAGCAAGGGTCAACAGAATTGAGAGAATTCAATGTTCATGCCAAGAGCACATGCATGGGCCCTAGCTACGCTTGCCTCTTTGTCGGGCACGTCAAACAATCTTTTTTCTTGGCGTACCAGTGCCCCACCCCCGACCTTTACCTTCGTTACATCAACGACTGCTTTGGTGTCACCTCCTGCACCCACACACAACTGACTGACTTCATCCATTTCACCACCAACTTCCATCCGGCACTCAAATACACTTGGACCATTTCCGACATTTCCCTACCATTCCTTGACCTCACCATCTCTATTGCAGGTGATACACTCCTGACCGACATCCACTACAAACCAACTGACTCCCACAGCTACCTGGACTACTCTTCCTCCCACCCTGCTTCCTGTAAGGACTCCATCCCCTATTCCCAATTCCTCCGTCTACGCCGCATCTGCTCCCAGGATGAGGTGTTCCACACCAGGGCATCACAAATGTCCTCATTCTTCAGAGAATGGGGATTCCCCTCCCCCACTATAGTTGAGGCTCGCACCAGGGTCTCCTCCGTACCCCGCAACACTGCCCTCTCTACCCATTCCCCCACTCACAACAAGGGCCGAGTCCCCCTGGTCCTCACCTTTCACCCCACCAGCTGCCACATACAACACATAGTCCTCCGCCAGTTTCGCCACCTCCAACGTGACCCCACCACTCGCCACATCTTCCCATCTCCCCCCCTGTCTGCCTTCCGCAAAGACCGCTCCCTCCGCAACTCCCTTGTCAATTCTTCCCTTCCCTCCCGCTCCACCCCTTCCCCGGGCACTTACCCTTGCAACCGCAAGAGATGCTACACTTGTCCCTTTACCTCCCCCCTCCACTCCTTTAAAGGACCCAAGCAGTCCTTCCAGGTCCGACAGAGGTTCACCTGCACTTCCTCCAACCTCATCTACTGCATCCGCTGCTCTAGATGCCAGCTGATCTATATCGGTGAGACCAAGCGGAGGCTTGGCGATCGTTTCGCCGAAAACCTCCACTCAGTCCGCAATAACCAACCCGACCTCCCGGTGGCTCAGCACTTCAACTCCCCTCCCATTCCGTATCCAACCTCTCGGTCCTGGGCCTCCTCCATGGCCAGAGTGAGCAACACCGCAAGTTGGAGGAACAGCAACTCATATTCCGCTTGGGGAGTCTGCATCCTCTTGGCATGAATGATTTAATTCCCTCAATTCTGTTAACCTTTGCTGTCTCCTCCCCTTCCCACCTCTCCCTCAGCCCTCGGGCTCCTCCTCCTCCTTTTTCCTTTCTTCCCCGCCTCCTCCCAACTCCTATCAGTCTGAAGAAGGGTTTTGGCCCGAAACGTTATCTATCTCCTTCGCTCCATAGATGCTGCTGCACCTGCTGAGTTTCTCCAGCATTTTGTGTACCCTCGATTTTCCAGCATCTGCAGTTCTTCTTTAACAGGTTTGTAGGTCAGTTGGCTAGGTATGAATGTAAACAATTGTCCCTAGTGTGGGTTGGATTGTGTTAATGTTCGGGGATCGCTGGTCGGTACGGTCTTGGTGGGCTGAAGGGCCTGTTTCCACGCTGTGGCTCTAAACTAAACTAATCTAAGTATTACTAAAAGGTTAGTGAGCCTGGAAACTGATACGTTCCTAGTGTCTGATAATGCACATCAAAGAGATGGCAAAAGAGATAGAAGCTAGAATGCCTTTATTCTCATTCAAACAAACAGAGGTTTGAACAAAATTTCCTTCCCTGCAGTCATAACAGCAAAGTAAACATCACACACAATTAGCACAGTTTCACACTAACATCCATCACAGCGACTCCCCAAACACCTCCTCACTGTCATGGAAGTCTTATCTCTACCCTGTTCTTTGTTCTTCTCCCACCTCGAGGCGATCGAGGCTCTTGATGTTAATGCTATGGTTAACATTCTGTAAAATTGTAAAGATCCTAAATGGTTCTCACAAATTGAAGGTTAGCAAGGGTGGTCCTCATAGGAAGTAGGGGAAATGCTGCATTCGACAATGTAGAATGTGTTTTTAGGACACTGAGGAAATTATAAAATGACTGAACAAATCAACATGGATTTATAACAAGGACATTATGTTTGACTAACTAATTGGATTAAATCAGGTAGAGTAGATGAGGGACAACGAGAGGATATGCTGCATTTGATATTTCTGGAGGCTTTGAATTGTCCAATGCAGGTTGTTGAACCAAGTTAGAGCACATGATGATGATACTTTATTGTCATTTGTACCCAGTGAGGTGCAGTAAAACTCTCTGTTTTTGTATACAAATTATCCGAAAGAGTTGCCACAAAAGCACAGAGAAAGTTACAAAACGTTCTTTAGTTACACAAAGGCTGGAGAAACTCAGCGGGTGCAGCAGCATCTCAGGAGCGAAGGAGATAGGCGACGTTTCGGGTCGAGACCCTTCTTCAGACTGGTCAGGGATCAGGGAAACGAGCGATATAGACAGTGATGTGGAGAGATAAATAACAATGAATGAAAGATATGTAAAAAAGTATCGATGATAAAGGAAACAGGCCATTGTAAGCTGTTTGTAGTGTGAAAATGAGAAGCTAGTGCGACTTGGGTGGGGGAGAGATAGAGAGAGAAGGAATGCCAGGGCCCGAGGGCTGAGGGAGAGGTGGGAAGGGGAGGAGGCAGCCTGGGTTAACAGAATTGAGAACATTCAATGTTTAAGCCCAGAGGATGCAGACTCCCCAAGCGGAATATGAGGTGCTGTTCCTCCAACTTGCGGTGTTGCTCACTCTGGCCGTGGAGGAGGCCCAGGACTGAGAGGTCGGATACGGAATGGGAGGGGGAGTTGAAGTGCTGAGCCACCGGGAGGTCGGGTTGGTTATTGCGGACCGAGCGGAGGTGTTGTTTGCATATCTTTCATTCATTGTTCTTTATCTCTCCACATGACTGTCTATATCTCTCGTTTCCCTGATCCCTGACCAGTCTGAAGAAGGGTCTCGACCCGAAACGTCGCCTATCTCCTTCGCTCCTTAGATGCTGCTGCACCCGCTGAGTTTCTCCAGCTTTTTGTGTAACCCTCGATTCTCCAGCATCTGCAGTTCCTTCTTTAATACAAAAAGTTATTTGTTCACCTACGCTGGGTCCGGCCTACACACTAGGAACAACCTACAGCCCAATTTAACCTACAAACCTGTATGTTTTTGGAATGTGGGAGAAAACGAGAACACCTGGAGAAAACCCACGTGGTCACGGGGAGAACATACAAACTCTGCACAGACCGCAGGGTCAAACTGGACTCTCTGGCGCTGTAAGGCAGCATCTCTACCGCTGCGCCACTCTGCCGTTCATATGTTCCAAGATCACCCTCTCATTCTTATAAACTGCAAATACAGAATTCAGTCTGAAGAAGGGTCTCAACCCAAAACGTCACCCATTCCTTCTCTCCAGACATGCTGGCTGTTTTCCGCTGAGTTACTCCAGCATTTTACCTCTATCTCCAATACAGAATGTAATTGGAGATAGGGTCTCGACCCGAAACGTCGCCTATCTCCTTTGCTCCTTAGATGCTGCTGCACCCGCTGAGTTTCTCCAGCTTTTTGTGTAACCCACAGAATGTAACTTTGTGATGGCCCAATACTCCCAACCCAGAGATTAGTGTAATGTAGTGAATCTCATCCGGGCTGCCTCCAATCTTTTAACAAAATAAGGACGCAAAGTAATCCAGGTGTGGCCTCACCAATATCCTGTACAATTGTGACACTATTTCCCAATATCTAAACAAACGTTTGCCTCCTTTGCAATGGATGCCAGCCTCTCATTTTGTTCATTGATGCCTGTAACTAGTGATATTCCACAGGGATCAGTGCTGGGAATACGCATGAATGATTGGGATGTGGATGAAGGAGGCATGATCAGTAACTTCTCAGATGGTAGGAAGATTCGTATGGGTTGTTGAGAGTCTGGAGGGTCATCTTAAGCTACAGGGTGATACTGATGTGTTGGTGAAATGGGCCAAGAAATGGCAGATCGAATTTAATCCAGAAAAACGTAAGATGATGCATTTTGGAAGTAGTAATGATGCTAGGAAATATTAGGGTCAGATAGTTTTTTGATGAACAGAGGGACCTTAATGTGTAAGTACACATACATAGACCCTTCAAGGTGGCAGCACAGGTTGATTACACAGTGAAAGCAGCATATAGTATATCGGGTTTCATTAATTATGACACTGAATACAAGGGCAAAGAAGCTATGCTCCTGATGAAACATTGATCAGACTTCAATGAGCAGTTCTTGCCATTACACAGAAGATGGGATAATGTTGGAGAGGGTGCAAAGCGGATTCACCAGGAGGTTGCCTGGGATGGAGCGTTGCAGTAATGAGGAGGGACTGCTCAGTCGCAGTCGATTTTGCCTGGCATTGAAGAGGTTAAATGAGGACACAAATGAGGTATATAAAATGATGAAGGCATGGATGGATTGACTGTATAAAACATCGCCCCAAACCAGTAGATAAAACTAGTGGACATCGATTTGAGGTAAGGGGTAAGAGATTTAAAGGAGACTTGATGGAGACCTTTTCCACTTTGTGACTGATGAATACATAGAAACATAGATAGAAACATTGGAAATAGGTGCAGAAGGAGGCCATTCGGCCCTTCGAGTCAGCACCGCCATTCATTGTGATCATGGCTGATCGTCCCCTATCAATAACCCGTGCCTGCCTTCTCCCCATATTCCTTGACTCCACTAGCCCCTAGAGCTCTATCCAACTGTCTCTTAAATCCATCTAGTGATTTGGCCTCCACTGCCCTCTGTGGCAGGGAATTCCACAAATTCACAACTCTCTGGGTAAAAAAGTTTTTTCTCACCTCAGTCTTAAATGACCTCCCCTTTATTCTAAGACTGTGGCCCCTGGTTCTGCACTCACCCAACATTGGGAACATTTTTCCTGCATCTAGCTTGTCCAGTACTTTTATAATTGTATATGTTTCTATAAGATCCCCCCTCATCCTTCTAAACTCCAGTGAATATAAGCCTAGTTTTTTCAATCTTTCCTCATATGACAGTCCCGCCATCCCAGGGATCAATCTCCTGAACCTACGCTGCACTGTCTCAATCACAAGGATGTCCTTCCTCAAATTAGGAGACCAAAACTGTACACAATACTCCAGATGTGGTCTCACCAGAGCCCTATACAACTGCAGAAGAACCTCTTTACTCCTGTACTGAAATCCTCTTGTTATGAAGGCCAACATTCCATTAGCTTTCTTCAGTGCCTGCTGTACCTGCATGCCAACTTTGAGTGACTGGTGTACAAGGACACCCAGATCTCGCTGTACCTCCCCCTTACCTAACCTAACCCCATTGAGATAATAATCTGCCCACTTGTTGTTGCCGCCAAAGTGGATAACCTCACATTTATCTATATTACACAGCATCTGCCACGCATCTGCCCACTCACTCAACCTGTCCAGGTCACCCTGCAACCTCCTAACATCCTCTTCACAGTTCACACTGCCACCCAGCTTTGTGTCATCTGCTAACTTGCTAGTGTTGCTCCTAATTCCCTCTTCCGAATCATTAATATATATGGTAAACAGATGCGGCCCCAACACCGAGCCTTGCGGCACTCCACTCGCCACTGCCTGCCATTCAGAAAAATTCCAGAAGATTAGTCAAGCATGATTTCCCTTTCATAAATCCATGCTGACTTGGACTAATCATTTTACTGCTATCCAAATGCCCATTATTACCTCTTTAATAATAGACTCCAGCATCTTTCCCACCACTGAAGTCAGGCTAACTGGTCTGTAATTCCCCGTTTTCTCTCTCGCTCCTTTTTTGAAAAGTGGGATAACATTAGCTATCCTCCAATCCACAGGAACTGATCCTGAATCTATTGAACATTGGAAAATGATCACCAATGCATCCACTATTTCTAGATCCACCTCCCTGAGGACCCTGGGATGCAGACCATCAGGCCCAGGGAATTTATCATCCTTCAGTCCCATTAGCCTACCCAATACTATTTCTCGCCTAATGAAAATTTATTTCAGTTCCTCGACCCCCTTAGATCCTCTGTCCTCCAGTACATCTGGGAGATTGTTTGTGTCTTCCTTAGTGAAGACAGATACGAAGTACCTGTTCAACTCTTCTGCCATTTCCTTGTTACCCATAATTATTTCACCCGTATCTGTCTTCAAGGGACCCACATTTGACTTTGCTACTCTTTTTCCCTTAACATGTCTAAAGAAGCTTTTACTGTCCTTCTTTTTATTCCTGGCCAGCTTCCCCTCGTACTTCATCTTTTCAGCCCGTATTGCCCGTTTTGTTTCCTTCTGTTGTCCTATGAAAGTTTCCCAATCCTCTGGCTTCCAGCTACTCATTGCTGTGTGGAGCTTCCTTTCCCGTTAATTCTGGGGTCATTAACCATCCCTTTACTCGCTTTCCATTTAACTCCATCGTCGACTATCTCATTTGTCACCCCACCCCCCTTATTCAGTTTAAAACCATCCGTGTAGCAGTGGCAAACCTGCTTGCCAGAATGCCGGTCCCCCACCTGTTAAGATGCAATCCGTCCCTTTTGTACAGTTCCCTCTTACTCCAAAACAGATCCCAGTGATCTAAGAATCTAAATCCCTGCCTCCTGCACCAGTTACTCAGCCACACATTCAGGTCCCGTATCTCCCTGTTCCTGCTCTCGCCAGCATGAGGAACTGGAAGCAAACCGGAGATAACTACCCTGGAGGTCCTGTTTTTCAGCATTTTTCCGAGCTCTCTAAAGTCACGCTGCAGAATATTCATCCCCTTCTTTCCGACATCGTTTGTACCGACATGCACTACCACTTCCGGCTGTCTACCTTCGCCCTCAAGGATTTTCTGCACTCTGTCCGTGACATCCTGGATCCTGGCACCAGGGAGGCAGCACACCATCCTCGAATCCCATCTGTTGCCGCAGAAACCCCTGTCCATTTTCCACTTTGTGACTGATGAATACCTGGCATACACTGCCTGAGAGAGTGCTGGAAGCAGAGTTTCTAACAATATTTAAGAAATATCTAGACAAATATTTGAATTGCCTAGGCATAGAAGGCACTAGACATGATTCCCTTATTATGCCTGAAGAAGGGTCTCGACCCGAAACGTCACCCATTCCTCTCCGTAGATGCTGCCTGACCCGCTGAGTTACTCCAGCATTTTGTGTCTACCTTTGATTAAACCAGCATCTGCAGTTCTTTCCTACACATTCCCTTATCATGTATCTATACACTGTAATGGATCGATTGTAATCATGTATTATCATTATGCTGACTGGTTTGCATGCAACACAAGCTTTTCAGCGTACCTCGGTACACATGACAATAAATTCAACTAAACTGAACTGAACTGAATGAACTATGGACCAATTGCTGTCTGAGTGTACAACTCCTGCAAGTACTGTGAGCTCGGAACTTGTTTATTGGCTTTTATTTGGCACCTTATTGAATGTTTTCTGGAAATCCAAGTGCATCTGCAGGATCCTCTCTATTAACTCGACTTTCTACTTCCCCAAAGTACTCTAGAAAATTTGTCAAACATTAATTACTTTAGGAAAACTTGTTATCTTGGTTTCATTGCACGTATAATCTCTCAATGACTACCAATTTTTCCCTTCATTATCGACTTCAGCGTCTAGCCAACAACAGATGTAAAACTGGAGTTTGCCTTTATTTTGCCTCCCTGCTTTCTCAAACAAGAAAGTAACCCTTGTGGTTTGCAAATCTACGGGAACCCTGCCAGAACTTAGTGAGTTTTGCAAAACTTTAACTCATAGAAACATAGAAACATAAAAAATAGGTGCAGGAGTAGGCCATGGCTGATCATCCAACTCAGTATCCTGTACCTGCCTTCTCTCCATACCCTCTGATCCCCTTAGCCCCAAGGGCCACATCTAACTCCCTCTTAAATATAGCCAATGAACTGGCCTCAACTACCCTCTGTGGCAGAGAGTTCCAGAGACCCACCACTCTCTGTGTGAAAAAAAGTCCTTCTCATCTCGGTCCTAAAGAATTTCCCCCTTATCCTTAAGCTGTGACCGCCTTGTCCTGGACCTCCCCAACATCGGGAACAATCTTCCTGCATCTAGCCTGTCCAACCCCTTAAGAATTTTGTAAGTTTCTATAAGATCCCTTCTCAATCTCCTAAATTCTAGAGAGTATAAACCGAGTCTATCCAGTCTTTCTTCATAAGACAGTCCTGACATCCCAGGAATCAGTTTGGTGAACCTTCTCTGCACTCCCTCTATGGCAATAATGTCCTTCCTCAGATTTGGAGACCAGAACTGTACGCAATACTCCAGGTGTGGTCTCACCAAGACCCTGTACAACTGAAGTAGAACCTCCCTGCTCCTATACTCAAATCCTTTTGCTATGAAAACTCAGATCACTTAACTAGTTAATGTAGCTTCTTCAATGCTTGATTGAGATTGTTACAAGTGACCTGGTTTTGATCTTGACTTCCATTGCAGTTCATGTGCACATCCTCCCTGTGACTACATGGACCTCCCTGGGGATGTTTAGAAATACAGCGTGGAAACAGGCCCTTTGACCAAGACAACCAGCGATCACCCATATACTAGTTCAATCCTACACACTAGGGACAATTTACAGAAGCCAATTAACCTACAAACATGCATGCCTTTGGAACATGGGAGGACACGGAGAAAACATATGCAGACACAGGGAGAACGTGCAAACTCCTTGTAGACAGCACCCATTGGTTAGGATCTACCGTGCCACCGTGCCATCCTGAGGTGTGTTTCCACCAGGAAAGTAGTGATTGGTAGGTGACTATAAATTGCTCCTAGCGATTAATGGTAGAATCTGAGGGATTTGATGCCAATATGGGGAAAGGAAAGGGTCAGATTTCTCGCTCTATGACTGTATTCTGGGAACTTCCCATTTATCATTAATCACTTTCTAGCAAAATGGAGAATGTGAACTTCCAGGTTAAATGTTATTTTACCTGGTAAGTTAAGGGAAAACGTGCCTTAACTGTATGTGTTGGAAAGAACTGAAGATGCGAGTTTAAATCGAAAATAGACACAAAATGCTGGAGTAACTCAGCGGGTCAGGCAGCTGTATGCCTTAACCTTAACTTACTTGACATTGATATTGAAGAGGTGTTTCAAATTTTCCAATGTTGCAGTTAGTGGCACCACAGACAATTCCAATAATCCTTCATCTTCTGGCATTTGTGAAAGACAAACCTTCCTTCCATGGTGTGTATATGTCCTTACAAGCTGGTCCACTTTCAAACCTAAATGGTGAGCTTCATTGTTTTAAAGCTGTTTGTTGTCATTCCAAATGGGTGCAATGCGCAAAAATTAAATGGAAAATAAAATAAAGGCAAAAATGAGACAGCATGAAATTTGCCCCCCATTAGTATTCACACTGTATGTCCAATGATGAACAAGGTGCTACTGTAGTGGCCTGGACGAGGTCAGGATAGGGCCAAGGTTTAGAAGTCGCTTTTTGAATCCAGGCAAACACACAGATCACCCCTTGGTAGCTACCAAAACAGTCTCACGCCGACCCCCCCATGTCCAGGACGAAAGTGGACGAGCCATGTTCCAGGACCCGGAAGGGACCCTCGTATGGCCACTGGAGGGGTGCACGATGAGCTGATGTGTGATGGACGTCGGGGTCACCAGTTATAGTGGCCTGGACCAGGTCAGGAAAGGGCCAGACGCCAGGCTGGTTCAGAAGTCGCGTTTTGAATCCAGGCAAACACACAGAACGCCCCTTGGTAGCCACCGGGAAACCCCGTGGGCAGACAATCGTCCTTATCCTTCTAGAGCCGAGGGGAATGACCCAAGGAGTGGCCTAATCCCCAGGGACCGCCACACTACAATACATCTCTCTGGGCTGTCCCTCTCTGTTCCACCACTGATAAATTAACTCAATCCTTATATAGACTTTCTCCTCTGCTAACCATTCTCTTTAAAAGGATATCCAGTAAAGTGCTGGTAATTTGCAGCACAATAATAGGGAAATCTGGCTAACCAGGTAATGTTTGCTCCACTCCCTTGCCTCCCACATTTGCTTGTTTTCCGTTCTCCCATCGCACTTACCCCAGTTCCCAAGCTTCCGTTTCCACTCACCAAGGCCCCAGAAGGGTCTCGGCCTGAAACGGCACCTATCCTTTTCTCCTGAGATGCTGTCTGACCCGCTGAGTTACTCCAGCTTTTTTGTGTTTATCCCCAGATCTCATGCTGCCTTCTATTCACTGGGGCACTGGTACCTACACTTTATTTCTGCTCATTCCTTTTCAACTTACCTGCTGGGGTGGAAGATTGCAACCTTCACGTGGTCCGCCCTGTTTCGACCAATGCAATCAATTTGACGTGCACAAATGGAAGATTAAATAGAACAAGTTGTCCAACAACTTTAGGCTGTGCACGCCACACAAAAGAAGAAGAAGAACTTACCTGCTTCACTGGAAAATGCACTTAGTGGCTGAGTGTGTCTTGACCGACCCAGCCAATATAAGCTGTCAATCTGCCAGAGAATCAAGACATTCCAATTTCTAAAGAGCACACTGTTCTACTGTCTAAAATGCATCAGATAATTGTTGGTCACTCTAGATTTTGCACTGAGATACTGAACTGTACCTGCATGAAAAATATATGAAGGTCCTGTACATTAACAAGACCAAGTCCAGACAAAGTTACCATATCCTCACTACTAAGTGCACACAGCACACTGGATTTTGCTCGGCTCGGCATGATCTCTGGACACCCAAGTGTGGATATACATACAATTTTTCAAATGCCCAAATGCTTCCTACAGTTGCAATGAATACAACTTCCAAATCAGGCAATTATATATAATTTGGAAAGAACCAAGTAGAAGGAACCAAGGAATTGTTGGTTCTGCTGATGTTCTACTTTTGGAAGGAATGACGCCTTCCTTTTATAAATGATAACTGATCTACTCTTTATTTTGTGTAGGAAGAACTGCAGATGCTGGTTTAAACCGAAGATAAACACAAAAAGCTGGAGTAATTCAGCGGGTCAGACATCATCTCTGGAGAAAAGGAATAGATGATGTTTCGGGTTCAGACCCTTCTTCGGACTCCTCCAGATCACATACAATTTTCTTCAAATGGTAAACAAAAAGAACCATGTGAACTCCCAGGTTAAACTATATTTTAGCTGGTAAGTTAAGGGCAAATATACCTTAACCGTATCTTGCTTAACAATGGTGTGTCAAAGTTTCCAATATTACAGTTTAGTGGCAGCACGGACAATTTAAATTGATCTTCATCTTCACCTTAAATATATAAAGAAAGAGTATAAAGAGGAGACACAAGAGACTGCAGATGCTGGAATCTTGAGTAAAAAACAAACTGCTGGAGGAAGTCAGGGGTCAGGCAACATCTGTGGAGTGAAATGGACAGAAGACGATTTGGGATGGAATGCTTGCTCAGATTGATGAGTCTGAAGAAGGGTCCTGACCCAAAATATCATCCAGCATTTCCCTCCACAGATGCAGCCCAACCCACTGAATTTCTATAGCACTTAATTTTGGTTGAAGAAAGAAATTAAGATGATTTCCAACTGTTACGACTCCCGAAGGCAGGTTCCTCAGAGTCGCGTAAGAAAACAAAATCCAGGTTCAAGTTTAAGAAAAAAAACAGTCTTTAATTTTGTTAAACAAAGACAAAACCCGAACCTGATTTAAATAACATGGTCAGGGACCAGAATCGGCTAACAAATAAATATAACAGTGCTCCAGCCAGCCTCGCAATGGGCCGGAGACTGTAATCCTGCCTAAAAAGACATAACCCTGCAACAAAATACCCGAAAAACCTCTGGTCATCCCTTATCCATCCCAATACAACATTAATTTACAAATATAGACGACAATATACAAAGTGCTATGCCATGCGGCCAGGCCTCCTGCAGCTCAGACCGGCAGCCTCTTCACTTGTCAGGGATCAGCGATGAAGAGAGAGAATTCTGGGAGCTTCTGCTATTTAAGCTACCAATGAGTCACCAGTCACCTGACGTAGCTTGGCCAATCGGGTACAGAAGCTCTTAATCCCTTGATTCCTGACTCCCAGCCACGGGGCCTGCACTCAGGAGAGAAACAGAAAGTTAAGTACACAGCATTCACCGGGGGGGGAAGCGCCTAATACCAACCATAAAAAAACACATTCAAATAAATGGCCAAGATTATGTCATCAGAACCATTGTAACCTCAATATCACCCCCTGTTGTGTAGGAAGGAACCGCAGATGCTTATTTATAGTACACCTAAGATGGACACAAAAGGCTGGAGTCACTCAGCGGAACAGGCAGCATCTTACCAGAAAAGGAATAGGTGACGTTATGAGTCGGACTCTTCCTCTCCAGAGTTCATCCTGTGTTTTTTTTAATTGCACAGTAAACCTGATTGGTATCTTAATATGTCTCAAGTCTTATGTTCAATACCTCCTTATATAAGTTGAGATGTTTTCACTGTTTGGTAAATCTAGCCTCCTAATTCTTATATTTATTTATATTTTATTTAACAAGAATTTCTACATTTTTAGAATGTAGTCACATCAACAACTTTATTTGGTCCTTTGAATTATTTGCTGTGATTTATATTTCTATTTTAAAATTGCTGGCAAATTTTAATTTTAATATTTTATTATTACCAGCAAATTTTAAACCACTATCTGTTCTATGCTGTTCATAGGACATAAGACTCCTCTTATTCACTTGTGGCCTTTCATTCCTCTACTCAAGACTCTATCCACTGTGGTGTTGGGGAAGACACCAGGTTGACAATGACTACACTATTGCATTCATGTCGATGTCAGCAATGGCTGCCGCGCCAACGGTCTGTCTGCCCCTTCCTTCTCTGTTGTATTATGTTTGTTTGTTTTAGTGTTCTTTAGCTAGTTTTCTGTGGGGGGTGGGAGGAGGGGGTTGGAAGAAACATTAAATAGGTATGTTGCAAAACTTACCTTGAGCAGCGCTGCAGTTCTGCCGCTCCCCGTGTGCGCGAATTTGGCGCCTTTCAGAGGGGGGCGGGCTTAAAGTGCCATTTTTCAACAGACCTGGAAAATCGATGAATGTCGGGCGATTTCATTGCGGAAGAAAAATCGCTACGACATTTCATGAATGAAGGTATTTTTAAATTACTCTAAATTATTTATTAACTAGAGTAATTTAAAAATCACCTTCAAAAGCCGTGAGCGCCGATAACCGGCAGGATTTTGCGTAGGGGAGAAAAAAAGGTAAATAGTTTATTTTTATATTAAAAGTTGGTTTTTCGGGAGGCTTTAATAATATTTTTATGTTGCGAAATGGGGTCCCAAAAAATGTATGAACAAACAGTATTTTTCCTCCCGACTTCACCGCTAACCGCAACGTTCCAATCCACCGCATTCCACTAAAACCCACTCGCTAGTTGATTTAAATGGCATTAATTTACAGGAATCAAACACTAAATTCCTTCCATTTGGCCCAGAAATTCATGAAAATGAGATTTAAAAATTATGTTATATTGTGGATTATTGTGTGAATGTTATTTGGACACTTAGGCAATTTAAAAATAGTTTATCTTTTCATAAGAAATGGATAGATGTTTAGATCTACTCATTGAATTTTGTAATTAGCTACAATTAGATAACTAACTAATTATATGCTTTAATTTCAGGTAATCCAAGTAAGATTGTTTCATATTTGTTTCAGAATGCTTCAATCTATAATAACTGAAAATTTCATTGAGTTCTCTTAATTTTTAAGAAAGTTATGGGCTTTTAACTTTTCCAGATCACAGCTTTTGAGTTCAGTCATTTGAAAGGCAATGGGGAGCAAGATGCTAATTTCTGAGTATGAAAATGGCCATAACTTTCTTAATACTGAAGATATGAAAGTAAATTAGGTGTCAAATTAAACTTCTTTTAATGCTTTATCTGATGGGATAAATTGCAGACTTGATTTTTTAAATCTCAAAATTTTGTAACATTGCTACATTAAAAAAATATTTAACCTCGATAGATGCGATTTTTTTTCTCTATCATATCTCCGTCTGCACTGTGGCCTAACATCGTGGAGTTGGTGGCCTCTTGCTGGAGACCGATTTCAGTAAGCTCCAACCGAGGGAGCCTGTGGGACATTAACATCATGGAGCTTGCAGTCTCTGGTTAGAGACTGAATTCGGGAGCACCAAGCCGCGGGAGCTTTGATCGCCGGTAGCGGGAGCTACGATCGGCCCGACGGATGGTTCGGCTGCTCCGACCGCGGGAGAAAAATGAGGGAAGAAGATTAGACTTTATTGCCTTCCATCACAGTGGGGAATGTGGGGAATCCTCTGTGGTGGATGTTTATGTTAACTTTTATGTAGCTGTGTGTGCTGATGCTTTTTTTTAGTAGGGTTTATGGTAATACGAATTTCACTGTACCTTAATTGGTAAACGTGACAATAAAAGACCTTTGAAACCTTTGAACTCACACAAAAAGGTTTATTTACAGTGAAGGACAATCGGGATGGGAAAGTTCAATTCCATGTAGGGCCACAGCTCCCCCATCGTCTGTGAGTAAACGAGGAGGTTCTGATTGTCTCAGACTCATCCCAACAGCTCACTCTTACTCTGAGGAGGCGTCGTCCTGTTTGGCTGAGAGCAGGTGAGGAAAAGCTGATAGCCTTAAGGGCCTGTCCTACAAGCATGCAACTCTATGCGATTAGCGTGACCTAACGTGGTCGCTTGAGCCGTCCGGCGTCGCGGGGCCGGTCCCACTTCGATCGCCGGAGCCGTGCGGAATTGTGCGGAGTTCGTCCCGACACCGCGCGGGGCTCCGTAAAACTGACTATGTCCAAAATTTCCGCGCGGCAAGGGCTTGTCGGCTCGCAGTCGCCTCGACGCATTACACACCGCCCTGACATCGTGCCTCCGTGAACCTATCTGTAGGTGCCTCCGTGACCCTCTATATGTGTGGCTCCGTGGCCCTCTGTGTGTGTGTACCTCTGTGCCCCTCTTTGTGTGCCCCTCTCTGTCCTGGCGAACTTACCTTAGACTTTGCTCCAAGTTCGCCTCACTTTGCGCCACTCACCCGAACTCCGCGCGGCCCCTACTGCCGGTTTGGTTGCGCTTGCTGCATGCAGGCGCATGCTGGTGGGAACGGTCCTGTACAGGGGATCACCCGACGTCCGCGCGGCCCCCACTTCTAGTATGATCGCGTTCATCGCATAGAGTTTTATGCTGGTAGGACAGGCCCTTTAGCCTGTCTAGGGGGCTAAGTCTTGGCCTTATAGAGTAATAACAGTGTGGAAACAGGCCCTTCAGCCCAACTCACCCACACCAGCCAACAATGTCCTAGCTACACTAGTCCCACATGCCTGCGCTTGGTCCATATCCCTCCAAACCTGTCCTATCCATGTACCTGTCTAACTGTTTCATACGACGGGATCGTCCCAGCCTCAACTACCTCCTCTGACAGCTTGGTCCGTACACCCACCACTCTTTGTGTGAAAAAGTGGCCCCTCAGATTCATATTAAATCTTTTCCCCTTCGCCTTGAACCTATGTCCTCTGGTCCTCGATTCCCCTACTCTGGGCAAGAGACTCTGTGCATCTACCCTGATCTATTCCTCTCATGATTTTGTACAGCTCTATAAGATCACCCCCTCAGCCTCCTGCATTCAATGGAATAGAGACCCAGCCTACTCAACCTCTCCCTAAAGCTCACATCCTCTAGTCCTGGCAACATCCTCGTGGTCTTGGGCTTGACCCCGCAGCTCAGCTTGCATTGAGCCTTCCAAGGGAAGTACAGCTAGTAAGGAGGCAGCCATCTTCTTCTCCCCTTTGCCCCCCCCCCCCCCCACCCCCTTGCTGGATGTTTTCAAGAGAGAGTTAGATTTAGCCCTTAGGACTAATGGAATCAAGGGATATGGGGGAAAAGCAGGAACAAAGTACTGATTTTGGATGACCAGCCATGATCATATTGAATGTCAGTGCCCGCTCAAAGGGCCAAATGGCATTGTCCTACACCTGTTTTCTATGTTTCTACCTTTGCTCTCCCCCTCCTCGCTGGTTAGGACAGAGAAACACTTTTTCTCACAGAGAGTGGTGAGTCTGTGGAATTCTCTGCCTCAGACGGTGGTGGAGGCAGGTTCTCTGGATGCTTTCAAGAGAGAGCTAGACAGAGCTCTTAATAGCAGAGTCAGGGGATATGGGGAGAAGGCAGGAATGGGGTACTGATTGGGGATGATCATCCATGATCATATTGAATGGCGGTGCTGGCTCGAAGGGCCAAATGGCCTACTCCTGCACCTATCAACCTTGGTAGCTGTCAATAGACAGCTTTGGTTTTAAGGAGTAGGGTTGATGGGAGTAGGGTTAATCCAATCCAGTTGATGGGATGTTGCTGTTGCTCCTTTGGCTGTGGTTTCAGCTCAGTCCAGAGTGCTCTCCATGGTGCTGATGTGTTCTTGCACTCTGGCATGGTTCGTGGTGTGGGTCTTCAGTTCCTCCTGGCCTAACTGCTGGTAACAATGTTCGGAGTGCCATTTAGGGAGGATGCATCATCAAACTACCTTTGCCTTAAATATACTCAAAGGCTTTGCTTCTCCTGTGCCTTGAGGTACTAGGTTTCAAAGACTAATGAATCTGCAACAAAAAGATTCATCCCATTTTCATCTTAAATATGCGCCCGCTGTTTCTCAGTTCTCCCACAAGAGAAAGTATCTTCTCTACCCTGCCGACACTTCTCAGAAACCCAGGTTTTAATTTAGTCCCCTTTCACTCTCTAAATTCCAGCAGATACCAGCCGAGCCTATCTAACCCAGCCACATTGGACAACCAGTCTATCCGAGGCATATCTACCAGAACAATGTGTAAAGGGCCTGTCCCACCAGCATGCAACTCTATGCGATGAGCGCGACCTAACGTGGTTGCCTGAGCCGTCCGGCGTCGCGGGGCCGGTCCCACTTCGATCGCTGGAGCCGTGCGGATTTGTGCGGAGTTCATCCCGACATCGCGCTCGGCTCCAAAAAACTGACTATGTTCAAAAATTCCGAGCGGCAACGGCTTGTCGGCTCGCAGTCGCCTCGACGCATTACACACCGCCTCTACGTTGTGCCTCCGTGACCCTCTCTGTAGGTGCCTCCGTGACCCTCTATGTGTTTGGCTCCGTGGACCTCTGTGTGTGTGCCTCTGTGCCCCTCTCTGTGTGCCCCTCTCTGTCCTGGCGAACTTACCTTAAGACTTCGCTCCAAGTTCGCCTCACTGTCACCTTATTCCAATCAGTTTAACAAACCTTCTTTAACTTGTCCTCTCTGCTACCTTCTTTCCAAAGAACATGATTCTGATTGCTTATCCTTGCTAAATTCCACATAATGCTCCAATTTTCTAAAGGCATCCTGAAATATTTTGTGATTTACATCCAATACATTGCCGCATCTACCATATTTATCATCTCCACCCACTTGGTCAAATACAATCTTTTCTGTGTTGGATGCGTGCAAACATTTTTCACAGGTATTTCCTCACTTAGTTTTTATTCAAATTATTCCGTCCTGCAGAGGTTGACCTAATGGACCTTAATTAACCCTGTTCAAATTTAAAAATATTGCCTTCAGGCCCCCATATTAAATCCAACTTCAACCAAATTCTAAAATGTAGAGATTGTTCTGCAATATTTACACATGGTATTAGATCTCACGACTCATCTCCAATAATATTAATTAATTGTAAATTCAATTTACAGATTCGCAGATGACACTGCCATTGTGGGCAGTTTATCAAATAATGATGAGACGGAGGTACAGGAAGGAAATTGAGAACCTCGTGAACCTGCTTTAGAGACAACAATCTCTCTCTCAATATCAGCAAGATGAAGAATATGATCGACTTCAGGAAGTGGAGTGGTACACATGCCCCGGTTTGCAATGAGAAGCAGAGGTGGTTGAAAGCTTCAAATTTCTAGGAGCAAATGTCACCAACAATTCTCCTGGAGCACCCACATTGAAGCAATGGCTAAGAAAGCACACCAATGACTCTACTTCCTTAGAAGGCTTAGGGGGTTCAGCATGTCCCCACCAACATCAGCAAGATGAAGAATATGATCCACTTCAGGAAGTGGAGTGGTACACATGCCCCGGTTTGCAATGAGAAGCAGAGGTGGTTGAAAGCTTCAAATTTCTAGGAGTAAATGTCACCAACAATTCTCCTGGAGCACCCACATTGAAGCAATGGCTAAGAAAGCACACCAATGACTCTACTTCCTTAGAAGGCTTAGGGGGTTCAGCATGTCCCCACCAACTCTCACCAACATCTACAGATGCTCCATGGAAAGCATTTTTTCGGGATGCATCACAGCCTGGTTTGGGGACAGATCTATCCAAGACTGCAAGAAATTGCAGTGAGTTGTGGACACATCCCAGCCAACTCAATCTCCCTTCCATTTACTCCATTTATACCTCACACGACCTCGATAAGGCCAGCAGCAGAATCGAGGACGTCACACCCTGGCCACTCCCTCTTCTCCCTTCTCCCATTGGGCAGAAGGTATAGAAGTGTGGCAACGCACACCTCTAGATTCAGGGACAGATTATTTCCGTCTGTTATCAGGCAACTGAATCATCCTACCACAACTAGAGAGCAGTCCTGAACTATTATATACCTTATTGGAGACCCTCGGGCTATCTTTGATTGGACTTTACAGGCTTTATCTTGCACTAAGCGTTATTCACGTTATTCCCTTTATCATATATCTGCACATTAAATGGCTCGATTATGATCATCTATTGTCTTGCTGCGACTGGTTAGCACACAACAAAAGCTTTTCAATGTACCTCGGTACACATGACAATAAACTAAACGTTATTTATTTTATTTCTCATTGTGTTCACCTTTAATCAACCAATATTCAGATACTCTTTCAAAATACACACATGGTTAACATTGATGCTGCACTGCTGGGAGTGACTGAAGCCGAGACAATTGCATTCATGATGTTTGTAAAATGGTAGTGCGTGCAGATGAGTAGTGAGTTTCGTCTGCAGTGACTAGGCTCTGACGAGACTACTTTTTATGAAAACTTTGTTGTTCAAGGAGGCATCGCAGGTCAAGTACAAAACCATGATTAAGTTGTGAATGGAAAATTCAGTACACATTTGAGCATGCCGTGACAAGTTAAATGGCAAAGGAGCTGAATAGATTAATGGGAACAGGACCCTTACAGTTAGGAAGTTGGATCTATCACAGCTGAAAAGATTAGGTTACTCACAGATATTCGTCAAGATTGTTATAAAGTACATCATTCCAGATTGCTTCCACTGGGAGGTGAGGCAGTTGTTACAAATTAAAAACAATCACAATGGAAATTAGAGGTAAAACAAAGTTTTTGCCGGCATTTATCAAATGTCAGAAGTTTCAAGCCATATCTTTGTGAAAAAGCAAATTTAGTAAAAACATGAGCACTAAGTGAGCAGGTGATCAGGATTAACGTACAACCCCAAGCAGATCTAAGATGGCAAATGACTGCTTCTTTGCTGGAATAATTCTTGGCACAAAGGCGTTTACAGCTGATATGAAAGACCAAATATTACAAAATAATAGAATTGATCTTTCTTTAATGAACCCTGTTTTAGTATTCACTACAAAAGTTGGGACACTACATAACAGCACAAGTTATAACCATAACCAGGCCCTTTGGCTCACAATGTCTGTGCCAAACATAGTGCCAAGACCATGAATTTGAAGAAGGGTCTCGACCTAAAACGTCACCCATTCCTTCCATCCAGAGATGCTGCCTGTCCCACTGAGTTACTCCAGTATTATGTGTTTTTTTATGGTGCCATCACTTATCTACCTGTACATAACCCATATCCCTCCCTACACTGCATATCCACATGCCTATACGAACATCTTTTAAATGACACTACCTTATCTGCATTCCAGACAATCACCACACTCTGTGTCAAAAACCTGCCCTGTACATCTCCTTTAAACTTTGATTCTCTCAGCATAAAGCTATGCCCTGTAGTATCTGTTTTTTCCACCCTGGCAAAAAGATTCTGACTTTCTGTCCTATTTATTATGTCTCTCATAATAGTAAGATTAAACGAAAACTTACCAGTTTGAAGTTTGATCTTGATTGTATGAGGAGTTACGTTGGTGATTACGTCAAGAAGGCCCACCAGGCCGCATGCGCACCAAACTTCAAAGCAGCGGTATGAAATCACAAATAAACAACACCGAAGTACATAGTAAGTTCAGTGACTCGAGCACTACTATATGATCCTTTATGAGAGAGGGTTGGGCGTGGCGGGCACATAATCATCAACGTAACTCCTCATAAAATCAAGATCAAACTTCAAACTGGTACGTTCTCATTTAATCTTACTATTTTACTTCGGAGTCACGTGAGTGATTTCATGCCGCAGATTACAAATCTCGGCGTCTCACTGCATCGATTTACTCGAAAGAGAAATAAATGCATTAGTAGTAACATGGCATTCAATGTAGAAATAGGGTTTATTTAACAATGTAAACAAACGAGAGTACCCCTAAAATTTAGGTACTTAAAATGGCATAGGCAAACAGTCCAGGATTGACAATCGGCCGATGATAAAAATTCTGAATCTTCAGCTCATTTGCCCATCTGGCGGCTGCCAAAATATGGTCGAAGGGCACATCCCTCACCTTGGCCGCCAACGTAGCTGCTGCCCTAGTGGAATGAGATGTAAACATACTATTTAAATGATACGCTGACGTTGATACTGACCTGGTGGAATGAGATATACAATCGTCAGTGTTAATATCTGTATATCCCAGAACCTGCTGCAGCCACCATGAAAAAAGTCTGAACTGACCTTCCTTTGTGTAGTTGTTTGTTAACTAATAAACAATGCTGATTCCACACTTAGGATTCTGGTGGCCTAGATAACATAGAAGTGAGACTGTGGTGTGTTCAAATGATCTTCAATCATACTACCCCTAGTCTACTCTGGTTGTGTAGACCAGAATGTAAATGTAATGGCACCTGCAGCCAATTCCATCCTATCTAGCCACAACGTTTGCAATGTTTGCCGTTGTTATGCTGAGATAAGTGTCATAACTAAGGATGTAGCTGGAACCCCTTGGTGAAGTAATGTTCACACATTTTCAATAACCAACTGCATAATCTTGTAGTGGGAGAACTTGTGTCAAGATCTTTTAACAACTCGATATCCAGGTTGGACCCGAGAGCGTAGTTCCCTTATGTTGCAGCTGTAGTGTCTCTATAACTGAATTATTGTCAATACCATTTAAAATGAGCTGGAATGTAACATTAACATTTAACAAAACACTTCTGATCCCCTCAATAGGAATGTACTGCTTTTTTGGGTGCTATCCCTGCACACTGCAGTGAGCACCTTCATGGCTTGATGTGACAACCTGAGGAAAAAGTCAATCCATTCAAAATGTGTAGGTCAATAATTGTTTTACTGTGCAAAAGCCGGTCTCCTGAACCACAGTTTGAAACAGCAAGTTCGTGTTTTTTGGCATAACCGTATACCATTGTGCCATAATGCCTGATGAAGCAGGCAACATGGATGCTTGGCCAGTCCGACAGTACGAACCCAAGCGAGGTCTTGCTGACTGTTTTAAGACCCGGCTAATGAGGCAAAAAATGAGGAAGACATAAAGACCATTCCTCCTTTTTGAAGGGAGAAAGTATTTCTCCGCACTGTTGTGCCACATATTTTTTGCAATGAGTGAAAAAAATGCATTAACATGATGAATATTCGATGAAGTATTGAACCATGCTTTCATCATACTTCGAGATCCAACACTTATTCTGTGTTATCATCGATCTGAACTGGATGATACACCAATGGCAAGGAGATTAATTACAGGATATTTTTCCCTTGATTATCATGTGACTAACATATGTCACCATCATAGAGTAGCAACTTGAATTTGAGCATGTAGACTATGTAAATTCGCTCAAAACCTTACTCAACGGTGCATTTAGTGTATATATTTAGTTGATACCAACAACTGAAGAATTGGTAACTCATGCAATCTCCACTACCTTTGAGTAGGTGATGGTATTTGGAACTTCTCATTTTAGAGTTCTAAACATCAGTTCATAACATCAGTTGAATTCAACCGACCACACTACTGTAGCGAGTTTCAAGTTCAAGTTCAATGAGTTATTGTAATGTTCAGCAATGCTGAATACTGTTACTTCATCATTGTGGCTGAAGTAGCCTCAGCTGGCAATAGCACAAGGTTGTTAGCAATGGTCTAATTGCTACTTACACAATATCAGTTCCTTGATTTGCTCAGCTGCAACACAGCTGCTATATTGCCAATTACTCTTAATGAAAATAACTCAGTTTTGTAACAGATTGCTATAACCCCAATCTCCTGCCACAAGGCGGAGACAAGGCTAATAATAATTAAAGGTAAATCCCAATGACCAACAAACAGTTTATCCCATACTGCAAAGTTTTATTGTTATAGTAGTTATATTACTTTGATAACATTTGTAATGGGATTTGTATAACATGTATCTCTTACCTTATGAATCTGTTGCAGTCAGGAATAAGTTTTTACATTCATAAATTTCATATGCCCGATACTCTCCATTCTTCATGTGAATTTGAGCAACCCTGTCCCAGGCGTTGCTGGCACCGCCTTTCATAAAGGCCGGCGCTGTTTGACATGAAACAGCCCTGCATCAGGCGCTGCTGGCATGACTCTCCCGTAGGCCGGCACTTCACACATGAAGCAGCCCTGTCAGGCGCTGCTGGCATGGTCCTCCCTTAGGCTGGTAATGTCACAAATGAAACAGCCCTGTCAGGTGCTGCTGGCACGGCCTGTCCCATAGGCCCGCACATTTTACACATGAAGCAGCCCTGTCAGGTGCTGCTGCACGGCCTGTCCCATAGGCCCGCACTATTGCTGTGTAAGCTCACTAAATCAACATTTAGTGCACAGCTTTACCTATGAAGGGTACAAATAAATCATAGCAACCTGTGCTTAAACAATTATAACATTGTCAGAACATATAACAATAACTTTTTACTTTGCCTTTAGCTTTTACTTAAAGAAAAAACACGATAAAATACATACTTTTTATTATAAGGAGAAACCCTTTATAGCCCGACTCACCTGAGTCCAAATAGGGCTGAATGAGTCCCAGTAATTTCTTGACTGGGGACCAATGTCTGTGAGCCACTGACCCCACTGTCAGTGGCTCCAGTGTTGCTTCCTTGCTGTTCCAATGACATCCCACAGGCTGGGAGCCGATGACCCCCCTGTCAGCGACTCTGCTTAAATTTATTGCAGTTTTTACAGCATCCCTGCAGGCTGGGGAGCCGCTAACTGCACTCTTAGTGGCTCCTTATCTCACAACCCGATCAATTTTGCCGGTTTATCCGCATTTGCGGTCGGACTGGAATTTCTCCACCGTCCGTAACCGGCAACTTGTCGGGCTGCGAAACTGGCAGGAAAAACCTCTGCAAAAAAAGGCTCCTGCGTAAAAACCCCTGGTAAGTAAAAAACCAAACTTACCTTTTAAGTTTAACTTACTACCGGAGAAGCTGTGTCCTGCCAGACTGGTGCTTGCGCCAATGCGGCTGACGTAATGCTGCGCATGCGGCCTGGCCGGCCTTCTTCACGGAATCACTCATGTGACTCCGAAGTAAAATTGTATATACTTCTATCAAGTCTCCCTGCAACCTCCAGCATTGCAGAGAAAACAAACCAAGACTGTCCGAACACTTCCTGTAGCTAATGCCCCCTAATCTAAGCGTAATTCTCTGCACGCCTTCGAAAGCCACCATCTTGTAGTGGGGCAACCAATACTTTCTTTTTCAAAATATACTTTATTTGAGAAATAAATGTATACAATACATGATCCTTACAATACTCCATCCGGCATTCTCGGAGGCTATACATACATTCAATAATGTTTACACAAATTGCACCATTTTTTACCTCCCACCCTTGCCACTCATGTGGCCCACTGGCGTGAAATCCCTTCCCGTATTTTTGAGGGGCGTCTCCACCACATCCTGCCCCCCATGTCCAGCAGCAGGAGGACCCTAGACTGTGGCCCTCCCCCACCGAGCCTTGGCATTGGCTGCACCAAACTTCAGTGCGTCCCTCAGCACGTACTCCTGCAGTCTGCAGCGGGCCAGTCGGTAACATTCCCCGACGGACATCTCGCTCTGCTGGGAGGTCAACAAAGCTCGGGCAGAACAAAGAGCAAAGAACAAAGAACAAAGAGTTGATAACCTTCCAGCAGCCCTCGATGTCAGTCTCTGAATGTGTCCCTGGGAACAGTCCGTAAATCACAGTGTCCTCTGTGACGGAGCTATTCGGAATAAATCAATGACAGGGACCATTGCAGACCTCTCCAGACTCTCCTTGCAAATCCACACTCTGCAAAGAGGTGGGCAACCGTTTCCTCCATAGCAGCCGTCCCGAGGGCAGCATGCGCTGGTAGTGCAATACTGCACACAATACTCCAAATGAGGCCTAACCAAACTTGTCTAAAGTTGCATCATGATTTCCTGACTCTTACACTCAATGCCCTCACCTATGATAGCAAGCATGCATACCACGTGCTTTATTTTATTAAGAATTTCAATAAGAACTCATTTAGAAGCTGCTGAAATGATGAAGATAGGAATCGCAGCAAGTGACAGGCTGTTGTAAATAACACCATGAAGTCTGGAAACTCCATTATATTAATTCAAATGAAGTGATGTTATTGGATGGCAAGCTGCCTTTCAATCCTAACATGAATTACGATCTAGAAGCACCATTTCAATATATTTATGTACTTACAGAGATAAGAATAAGAACTGCAAGCAAAACTATTTGAAATAAAATTGGAAAGAGTGAAGAAAAAGGCTCGTATATATCGGCGATCCAGACGCAGACTGGGCACCTGTCATTTTGCTGAGCACCTTCGCTCGGTCTGCTTGGACCTATCTGATCTCCCGGTTGCGAACATTTTAACTCCCCTTCACATTCCCACACTGATCTTTCTGTCTTACAACCATGCTACAACTTCAAAATTGTTATATTTAATTAAACATATGATTTTCATGTTATGATTTTCTGCAACTGTAGACTTGCTTGACAGAGAAAAAGGCTAATGTCTGTCAAATTGCCAATCAGACATCTTTTTCCCAAAGTATATTTGTGCATGTCAGATTGAGATTTATCTTGTAAAGTACAGGGAGTTATTTTCCAAAGGGTTGTTAGGTACTCTGGTGAGACCACATCTGGAGTATTGTGTCCAGTTTTGGTCTCTGAATTTGAGGAAGGACATCCTTGTGATTGAGGCAGTGCAACGTAGGTTCACGAGATTGATCCCTGGGATGGTGGGACTGTCATATGAGGAAAGATTGAAAAGACTAGGCCTGTATTCACTGGAGGTTAGAAGGATGAGGACGGATCTTATAGAAACATATACAATTATAAAAGGACTGGACAAGCTAGATGCAGGAAAATTTTTCCCAATGTTGGGCAAGTCCAAAACCAGGGGCCACTATCTTAGAATAAAGGGGAAGCCATTTAAGACTGAGGTGAGAAAATTTTTTTTCACCCAGAGAGTTGTGAATTTGTGGAATTCCCTGCCACAGCGGGCGGGCAGTGGAGGCCAAGTCACTGGATGGATTTAAGAGAGAGTTAGATGGAGCTCTTTTGGGCTAGTGGAATCAAGGGATATGGGGAGAAGGCAGGCGTGGGTTATTGATTGGGGACGATCAGCCATGATCACAATGAATGGCGGTGCTGGCTCGAAGGGCCGAATGTCCTCCTCCTGCACCTATTTTCTATGTTTCTATGTTTCTATACTGTAAGTGGATGCAATTGTGTTAGCTTTTATGTTATACCAGTATGGTAAAGGTGAAAACCAAAGATAAACACTGAGTAACTCAGTGGGACAGGCAGCATCTCTGGAGAGAAGGAATAGGTGATGTTTCGGGTCAAGACCCTTCTTCAGACTCACTGGTGAAGGTGAAATATGGGTTCTTATTTTTTCTGCCATTATACAGTTCTGTGAGTAGATAGTGCTTTGTAAATCGAGACCACTTTTGCATACAGTGAAATACAAATGCAGACTGTTTTTGGCAAATACAGGGAGAAGCAACATAAAAGTGACTTATTGATATGGTAGAGATCGTTTAACTATTAACAGTTGTTATTGGGGATTCCCCCAAATAGTTTTGTCACTAAAACCTTCACCTGGCATAGGATTAAATATTTACTGGGTTGATTCTCTCATTCTCTGCTAGAACACTGTGTTCTTTCTGATATTGAAGAGGTTAAACAGGCTGAAGGAAGTCAGCCATCATTTACCACGACATATCATGGGATGGAAAGATTGTGTTCCATAATGATTCTTTTGTTATCGAATACAGGTAATCCACTAGACGGAAAGAATAGGTAATGTTTTGGGTTGAGACTCTTCTTCAGACTCGAAACGTCACGCATCCCCTGCCTCTCCCGCTGAGTTACTCCACCATTTTGTGCCTATCTTTGGTGTAAACCAGCATCTGCATTGGTGAGACCAAACATAGATTGGGCGATCGTTTAGCTGAACAACGTCACTCAGTCTGCCTCGTCCTACCTGATCACCCGGTTGCACAACACTTTAACTCCCCCTCCCATTCCCACACTGAACTTTCTGCCCTGGGCCTCCTCCATTGTCAGTGAGGCCTAACGAAAATTGGAGGAACAGCAACTCATATTTTGCTTGGGCAGTGGTATGAATATTGAGTTCCCTAACTTCAAGTAACCCTTGTAACATAGAAACATAGAAACATAGAAATTAGGTGCAGGAGTAGGCCATTCGGCCCTTCGAGCCTGCACCGCCATTCAATATGATCATGGCTGATCATCCAACTCAGTATCCCGTACCTGCCTTCTCTCCATACCCTCTGATCCCCTTTAGCCACAAGGGCCACATCTAACTCCCTCTTAAATATAGCCAATGAACTGGCCTCAAGTACCCTCTGTGGCAGAGAGTTCCAGAGATCCACCACTCTCTGTGTGAAAAAAGTCCTTCTCATCTCGGTCCTAAAGGATTTCCCCCTTATCCTTAAGTTTCCCCCTTATCCTTGTATTCCCTCTCCCTCCCTCCCTCTTCCACCCCAGTCATACTAACTTCTGAGTTGTCTTGTTGAGTCTCATTGTCTGTAACTCATTTTCACCTAGCCCACAACTAACAATGGCATTCCTTTATCAATCTTCCTTTTTTGCATATATTTCATTCATTGGTTCTATATCTCTCGATATCACCGTCTATATCACTTGTTTCCCTTTCCCCTGAGTCTGTCTGAAGAAGGGCCTCGACCTGAAATGTCTCCTATTTCTTTTCTCCAGAGATGCTGCCTGACCCGCTGAGTTACCTCAGATTTCTGTGTATATCTGCAGTTCCTTCCTACACAGGTACTCTATTAAGCATGTGAGCGATGGTCAACCATTTTGGCAAGGTTCTTGGGTATAATCTGTATTCAAGTTACGTGAAGGAGAAATGGGAAGAAAGTTTGGGGAAAAAATGGTAATTGTAGAAAAATCCTTGACCATTCATACCATTTTAATAATATACAAATATATTAAACAGATTCAAAATGAAAAAGAGTTGTCCATTAAAACAATATTATTCTTGCACCTTAACCATTGCAAAGATAAGTGTTGCCATTGCATATGCTATTACCAAAGCATGTGATGTTTTATGAGCCACTTGATCTAGCAATTTAAAATTGATTATTTTGGCATCTGTCAAGGTTTATTAACATATCCATGAGAAAGCATTTGCTCTGTGGCAGGCAGCTGTGCTTCATTAGATGTTACATAAACAAATCATTATAAAACTGTTTTCATTAAGGGAGCAATGATTAAAAAAGCGATTATCACCCATAATTGATTAATTAATACTAAAAGGAACAGTATTACTTTCACTGACTGATAGTTTGAATTAAGAGAACAAAATATTAAACCAACATACCACATTCTCCCACTCGTACATCCCAACAATATCGAGTGTCTTCCAACAATATCATGTGTTAAATTTAAATAGATTTAAAGGATATATCATCTATTCAATGAAATAAATAATTATTTACACATTTATTCTGAACCACAGAATTGTTCTTAATAGGAAAATTGCTTAAGTTTCTTACAATTACCATTTCTAACATTCTGCAGGCTTCAATTTTTTTAGCATTTATAAATTCCTCCTTCAAGCCCTGTACCACAGTGTGAGTTCATTCCAAGAGCTCTATCGAGTTTGCCCTGATTCGAACTCGGAGATTTACGGTAATGGCCACTCATCGGTACTCGAGGCACTCGTGGACATTTTTCAACATGTTGAAAAATCTTCACGAGTCTTCCCGTGCTTACCTGCCATTAGCGAGTCTTCCCGAGTACCTGCCGTTAGTGTTACAAGCCGCTAAGAGACGTCCCCGAGCTCTTACGTACCTGCTACGTTCATTCTCTGTGCTTACCGCGAGTTTGATTTTTTTTAAACTCGGGAGAGCTCTTGGAATTAGCCCGTACTGTGGGACAGGGCTTTAACTTTCAAAGCTCTGCAATTTCACCTTCTTACCTGTGTTTGTGTGCCTGCAAAAGAGTTCAACTGATAGAAAACCATTATCTTGCGCATGTTTATTATAATTTTCGTGTATATTTCTACGTCAACAATGACTTGACGCATTGCCACCAAGCAAAGGTTGTCATTTTGATTTAGCCGCGGAGATGGCAAAGGTTGAAAAGGTTCCTGCTCATAGAGTCACAGAGTCATAGAGTGACACAGTGTGGAAACAGGCCCTTCAGCCCAACTTGCCCACATCGGCCAACATGTCCCGGCTACACTAGTCCCACCGGCCTGCATTTGGCCCATATCGCTCCAAACCTGTCCTATCCATGTACCTGTCTAACTGTTTCTTAAATGTGGCGATAGTCCTTGCCTCAACTACGTCCTCTGACAGCTCGTTCCATGGACCCACCACCCTTTATATCAAAAAGTTACCCCTCACATTTCTATTAAATGGCTTCCCCTTCACGTTAAACTCGTCCTCTGGTCCTCGATTGCCCTACTCTGGGCAAGAGACTCTGTGTATCTACCCGATCTATTCCTCTCATGATCTCATACACCTCTCTCAGATCACTCCTCATCCTCCTGCATTCCAAGGAATAGTCATAGCCTTCTCAACCTCTCCCTATAGCTCAGACTCTAGTCCTGGCAACATCTCCATAAATCTTTGTATCCTTTCCAGCTGGACAATATCTTTCCTATAACATGGTGCCCAGAACTGAACACAATGCTCTAAATGCGACCCCACCAACGTCTTGGCTTAGAGATACAGCATGGAAACAAGGCCTTCGGCTTACCAAGTCCACACTGACCACCGATCACCCATTCATATTGGTCCTATATTATTTTTTCTCATCGACTTGCTACACATTAGGAACAATTTAACAGATCAACCAGGGTTTTGCCATCTGACATTATTATGTGGTAACCTTTGGAAATTCAAAAATATGTATTTGTATCCATGGCAATGTAAAACTGGCATGTAACAAAGGTAATGCCACTGTGGTGATGAGCGATTTCAATATGCAGGTAGACTGGGAAAATCAGGTTGGTTCAGGATGCCAAGAAAGAGAGTTTGTAGAATGCCTCCGAGATGGATTCTTAGAGCAGCTTGTAATGGAGCCGACCAGAGAAAAGGCAATTCTGGATTTAGTGTTGTCCAATGAACCAGATTTGATAAGAGAACTCGCAGTAAAGGAACCGCTTGGAGGTAGTGATCATAATATGGTTAGTTTTAATTTGCAATTTGAGAAGGAGAAGGTTAAATCGGAAGTGTCAGTGATGCAATTGAACAAGGGAGACTATGAAGGCATGAGAGGGGAGCTGGCCAAAGTAGACGGGAAAGGGATCCTAGCAGGAATGACGGTGGAACAGCAATGGCAGAATTTTCTGGGCATAATCCGGAAGACGCAGGATCATTTCATTCCAAAAAGGAAGAAAGATTCTAAGAGGCAACCATGGCTGACAAGGGAAGTTAGGGAAAGAATAAAACTGAAAGAAAAGATGTATAACACAGCAAAGAGTAATCGGAAGCCAGAGGATTGGGAAACTTTCATAGGACAACAGAAGGAAACAAAACGGGCAATACGGGCTGAAAAGATGAAGTATGAGGGGAAGCTGGCCAGGAATATAAAGAAGGACAGTAAAAGCTTCTTTAGATATGTTAAGTGAAAAAGAGTAGCAAAATCTGATGTAGGTCCCTTGAAGGCAGACACGGGTGAAATTATTATGGGCAACAAAGAAATGGCGGAGGAGTTGAACAGGTACTTCGGATCTGTCTTCACTAAGGAAGACACAAACAATCTCCCAGAAGTACTGGAGGACAAAGGATCAAAGGGGGTATAGGAAATGAAATAAATTATCATTAGGTGAGAAATAGTATTGGGTAGGCTAATGAGACTGAAGGATGCATCCCAGGGTCCTCAGGGAGGTGGGTCTAGAAATACTGGACACATTGGTGATCATTTTCCAATGTTCAATAGATTCAGGATCAGTTCCTGTGGATTGGAGGAGAGCTAATGTTATCCCACTTTTCAAGAAAGGAGCGAGAGAGAAAACGGGGAATTACAGACCAGTTAGCCTGACTTCGGTGATGGGAAAGATGCTGGAGTCAATTATTAAAGAGGTAATAATGGGGCATTTGGATAGCAGTGAAAGGATTAGTCCAAGTCAGCATGGATTTATGAAAGGGAAATCATGCTTGACCTAATCTTCTGGAATTTTTTGACGATGCGACAAGTAAAATGGATGAAGGGGAGCCAGTGGATGTAGTGTATCTAGACTTTCAGAAAGCCTTTGATAAGGTCCCGCATGGGAGACTGGTGACTAAATTTAGAGCACATGGTATTGGGGGTACGGTGGTGACATGGATAGAAAATTGGTTGACAGACAGGAAGCAAAGAGTAGGAGTGAACGGGTCCTTTTCAGAATGGCAGGCAGTGGCGAGTGGAGTGCCGCAAGGCTCGGTGTTGGGGCCGCAAATGTTTACCATATATATTAATGATATAGAAGAGGGAATTAGGAGCAACACTAGCAAGTTTGCGGATGACACAAAGCTGGGTGGCAGTGTGAACTGTGAAGAGGATGTTAGGAGGTTGCAGGGTGACCTGGACAAGTTGAGTGAGTGGGCAGATGCGTGGCAGATGCAGTATATAATATAGATAAATGTGAGGTTATCCACTTTGGTGGCAAAAACAATTATTATGTCAATGGGGTTAGGTTAGGTAAGGGGGAGGTACAGTGAGACCAGGGTGTCCTTGTACACCAGTCACTGAAAGTTGGCATGCAGGTACAGCAGGCAGTGAAGAAAGCTAATGGAATGTTGGCCTTCATAACAAGAGGATTTCAGTATAGGAGTAGAGAGGTTCTTCTGCAGTTGTATAGGGCTCTGGTAAGACCACACCTGGAGTATTGTGTACAGTTTTGGTCTCCTAATTTGAATAAGGACATCCTTGTGATGGAGACAGTGCAGCATAGGTTCACGAGATTGATCCCTGGGATGTCGGGACAGTCATATCAGGAAAGATTGAAAAGACTAGGCTTGTATTCACTGGAGTTTAGAAGGATGAGGGGGAATCTTATAGAAACATGTAAAATTATAAAAGGACTGGACAAGCTAGATGCAGGAAAACTGTTCCCAATGTTGGGCGTGTCCAGAACCAGGGGCCACAGTCTTAGAATACAGGGGAGGCCATTTAAGACAGAGGTGAGAAAAAACGTTTTCACCCAGAGAGTTGTGAATTTGTGGAACTCCCTGCCTCATGGGCCAGTGGAGGCCAAATCACTGGATGGATTTAAGAGAGAGTTAGATAGAGCTCTAGGGGCTAGTGGAATCAAGGGATATGGGGAGAAGGCAGGCACGGGTTATTGATAGGGGACGATCAGCCATGATCACAATGAATGGCGGTGCTGGCTCGAAAGGCCGAATGTCCTCCACCTGCACCTATATTCTATGTTTCTGTTTCTAATGAGGTAGAAATCCTGATTAACCTGATTGCACATACATTAATGAGCACTTACTAAGAAATTGGTTTATGTAACACGATGTCATACTATGTCATTCGGCTATTATAGTATTGTGGTAGTATAAGACTACTGCATGACATGGAGGGAATTTACCCAATTGAAGTCCAAGAAAGGAATAGTTATCAAAATGTTAATGGTAGTAATCTGAGCTTTCCTTTCCTAATATTCCTGTATCTCTGTTTGGAGATCCTAAGTGCTCAAACATCATGACAGTGTTCAGTTTAATTTAGTTTAGTTTAGTTTTGAAATACAGGGCAGAAACAGGCCCTTTGGCCCACCAAATCCATGCCGACCTGCGATCCCAATACACTAGCCTTATCCTACACACTAGGGAAAATTTAAAATTTATTCGGGACAACCTACAAACCTGCACATCTTTGGAATGTGGGGGGACCGGAACACCCAGGGAAAACCCACTCGGTCATGGGGAGAACATACAAACTCCATACAGACAGCACCCATGGTCAGGGTCAAAGCCGGATCTCTGGCGCTGAAAGGCAGTAGCTCTACCGCTGTGCCACTGTGCCACCCTAACAAATTGAGATGGAAAAAAAGGTCAGAAAAACTCTTAGTCCTAATTTTGGAGCTAAAACTAATCAGGTTGTAAAATAAGTGCAAAAATACATTACAAGAATGATCAGAATCTAGTTATAGAGTAACTGTGATCTCTCTTGCATTTTAGCTGGAATCTTTGTGGCGCCTGCTCTCGATTGCTAAAAGGATGACAACTTGTCTTGGGTTTTACATTCCCTGAATGCTTCGTGACTGGAGACTGTTTGGATAAAAGCTCCTCAGGTCTTAAGGGAGAATAGATCAGTTATGCTCAAATTTATAACCGGGAAACTAAATTCTCTGCACATTGAAATATGTCACAATATGTAATTGAATATTACAGGATGTTTAGTGAAAAATGCACAGCTCGCTGCTCTGGAATAAGATGCTAAGAATTGAGACAAACTTGCTCTTTATCCTCCCAAAACAGCTCCAAATCACATAAATTGTGTTCATGGATGGATTATCCCAGTAGGTCACACTAGCAGATATTGTAGAGATTCAGAATCACAATTTTCAGAAGAGACTTTATACACATGAATGTGCTCAGAGAAGAGTAGAATGTTCCTCCGATAGCCAATATTACCTCCAGCAAACATAAACACCAAGAAAATAGATGAATGCTTTAATCATTTTTTCTGCTCGAATAGACTCAGTTGTGTTCACCGTTTTAGTTTCTGTGTTATAAAGGAGATAAAGATAGTCCAGAGGGACGTAAAAAGATTTACGTGGATTGCTGAGAGAATATTAGGAAAAGCTGCTCAAACTGACCTGTTCCTCATGAAGCAAAGGTAAGGATGTCAGCTGAAGGCTACCTTTATCAATATATTTGATGGATTAGATAGAGAGAGACTGTGCGTTGTCCAAAACTAGGCTCCTTAAATATTTAGATAGATTCTAATAAATACAGTGGGCAATTCTAAAAAGATAAGAATAAAACTGTGTTACCACAAAGACTCATTTAGATTAAAATGTAAAGATGAGATGGTTGTAAGGTAGTGTGAGATGAATCTTGAACAAAAAAACAAATGCTTCCTAAAGTAAAGACCAATTAATGTAGGATTAATTAATGTAGCTTCTTAGCACTAATTAGGCCTGGATATGGTGGATGTGGAGAGGATGTTTCCATTGGTGGGAGGGGCTAGAGCTCATAGCCTCAGAATAAAAGGATGTTCCTGTAGGAAGGAGATGAGGAGGAATTTCTTTGGTCAGCGGTTGGTGAATCTGCGGAATTCATAGCCACGGAATGTTGTGGGGGACCGTCAATGGATATTTTTAAGGCAGAGATAGATAGATTCTTGATTAGAATGGATGTCAGGGGTTATGAGGAGAAGGCAGGAGAATGGGGTTAAGATCAGCCATGATCGAATAGCTGAGTAGACTTGATGGGCTGAATGGCCTAAATCTGCTCCTATCACTTATGAACACGATTTACATTTTGCCAACTGCACCAATGGGCACTGTTGGTTTAGAACAATTGACAATTAAAAGATCAGACAGAAAAAAATGTTAAGTTCTAAAATAAAGATAAAAAGTGGTGGAAATATTTGTCAGGGAGCATTAAAGAGATGAAAGGTTCTGGTGGAAGCACATCATCATAAAACATTAGATAGACACAAACAGCTGGAGTAACGCAGCAGGACAGGCAGCATCTCTGGAGAAAAGGAACGGGTGACAATTCTGGTTGAGATCCTTCTTCAGACATAAAACATTAATTCCATTTCACTTTCTATTAGTACTGTTTGACCTATTGAATAATTTCAGCATTTTGTAATTATATTTCAGTGTAATGAAATGTCAATTAAGAATTTCATACATAGCAAAGCACCTGCATAAGTGAATGTCAAACAGACTATTTTACTTCTGCTAGTATAATAACCTTTCCAATTTTATGTTGTATATTTAAAGACCAATTTGTAGTTTTTAAATCACCTACAACAAACTTAATTTTCCATTTGGAAATTGCAGCTTAATGACAAATATAATTGACATGAAATTTAGTATATTTTTCAAATGTCAGTCACTAAAGCTGGATCTAGAGAGCAGTGCTGGACTGCTGTCTACCTCTTTGATGAACCTCGACTAGATCGGACTTTGCTGGCTTTACCTTGTACTTATCATGTATCTGTACACTGTGAATGGATCCAATGCAAATATTGCATTATTTTTCTGCTGAATGGTTAGCACACAACAAAACCAGGAATGCAAAGGTCCCCGGGTGTTGTACCTCTTGTGAACAGGTTCACCCACGTGGAAGCTGCCGGGACAGAAGACGGTATCTCACTGAGCGGCGGACAGGCTTGCAAAACAAAAAGGGCTGTTGAGCCAAAACCACAGAGGCCAAAGTCGGGCAACGCCATTGTAGTAGGAGACTCCATTGTGAGAGGTATGGACGGGGGTTTTTGCGGCAACAGACGGGATTCGAGGATGGTGTGCTGCCTTCCTGGTGCCAGGATCCAGGATGTCACGGACAGAGTGCAGACAATCCTCAAGGGCGAAGGTGAACAGCCAGAAGTGGTCGTGCATGTTGGCACAAATGATGTTGGAAAGAAGGGGATGAATATTTTGCAGCGGGACTTCAGAGAGCTCGGAAAAATGCTGAAAAGCAGGACTTCCAGGGTTGTTATCTCCGGTTTGCTTCCAGTTCCTCGTGCTGGCGAGAGCAGGAACAGGGAGATACGGGACCTGAATGTGTGGCTGAGGAACTGGTGCAGGGGGCAGGGATTTAGATTCTTAGATCACTGGGATCTGTTTTGGAGTAAGGGGGAACTGTACAAAAGGGACGGATTGCATCTTAACAGGTGGGGGACCAGCATTCTGGCCGGTAGGTTTGCCACTGCTACACGGATGGTTTTAAACTGAATAAGGGGGTGGGGTGTCAAATGGGATAGTCGAGGACGGAGTTAAAGGGAAAGAGAGTAAAGGGATGGTTAATGACCCCAGAATTAACGGGAAAGAAAGCTCACAAAGGGATAGGAGAGTATGGCCAAGTGTAATAGGGATCGATGTGAAAGGGGCCACTTGTCAACATAATTGTATAAGGAGTAAGAGTGTTGTAAAAACAAGCCTGAAGGCTTTGTGTCTCAATGCGAGGAGCATTCGTAATAAGGTGAATGAGTTGAAGGTGCAGATAGCGATTAATGACTATGCTATAGTTGGGATCACGGAGACATGGCTCCAGGGTGACCAAGGCTGGGAGCTGAACATCCAGGGATATTCAATAGTCAGGAGGGATAGACAAAAAGGAAAAGGAGGTGGGGTAGCGTTGCTGGTGAGAGAGGAGATTAATGCAATAGAAAGGAAGGACATTAGCGTGGAGGATGTGGAATCGATATGGGTAGAGCTGCGAAACTCTAAGGGGCAGAAAACACTAGTGGGAGCTGTGTACAGGCCACCTAACAGTAGTATTGGAGTTGGGGATGGCATCAAACAGGAAATTAGAAATGCGTGCAACAAGGGTAACACGGTTATAATGGGCGACTTCAATCTGCATGTAGATTGGGTGAATCAAATTGGCAGGGGTGCTGAGGAAGAGGATTTCTTGGAATGTATGCGGGATAGTTTTCTCAACCAACATGTGGAGGAACCAACGAGAGAGCAGGCTATTCTAGACTGGGTATTGAGTAATGAGGAATGGTTAGTTAGCAGTCTTGTTGTGCGTGGCCCCTTGGGCAAGAGTGACCATAATATGGTTGAGTTCTTCATTAGGATGGAGAGTGACAAAATTAAGTCAGAAACAAGGGTTCTGAACTTGAACAAAGGTAACTTTGAAGGCATGAGATGTGAATTGGCCAAGATAGACTGGCAGGTGATTCTTAAAGGGTTGACAGTGGATGTGTAATGGAAGGTATTTAAAGACTGCATGGATGAAGTACAAAAAATGTTCGTACCAGTTTGGCAAAAGAATAAATTGTGGAAGGTGGTGCATCCATGGATAACAAGGGAAATCAGGGATAGTATAAAAACAAAACATGAGGCATACAAATTTGCCAGAAAAAGCAGCCTACCGGAGGACTGGGAGAAATTCAGAATCCAGCAGAGGAGGACAAAGGGCTTAATTAGGAAAGGGAAAATAGATTATGAAAGAAAACTGGCAGGGAACATAAAAACTGACTGCAAAAGTTTTTATAGATATGTGAAGAGAAAGAGACTAGTTAAAACAAATGTTGGTCCCTTGCAGTCAGAAACAGGTGAATTGATCATGGGGAACAAGGACATGGCAGACCAATTGAATAACTACTTTGGTTCTGTCTTCACTAAGGAAGACATAAAGAATCTGCCGGAAATAGCAGTGGAACGGGGGTCAAATAAGATGGAGGAACTGAGTGAAATCCAGGTTAGCCAGGAGGTGGTGCTGGGTAAATTGAACGGATTGAAGGCCGATAAATCCCCAGGGCCAGATAGTCTGCATCCCAGAGTACTCAAGGAGGTAGCCACAGAAATAGTGGATGCATTAGTGATAATTTTTCAAAATTCCTTAGATTCTGGAGTAGTTCCTGAGGATTGGAGGGTAGCTAATGTAACCCCACTTTTTAAAAAAGGAGGGAGAGAGAAAGCGGGGAATTACAGACCAGTTAGTCTAACATCGGTAGTGGGGAAACTGCTAGAGTCAGTTATTAAAGATGGGATAGCAGCGCATTTGGAAAGTGGTGAAATCATTGGACAAAGTCAGCATGGATTTACGAAAGGTAAATCATGTCTGACAAATCTGTTCGAGGATGTAACTAGTAGAGTGGATAAGGGAGAACCAGTGGATGTGTTATATCTAGACTTTCAGAAGGCTTTCAACAAGGTCCCGCATAAGAGATTAGCATACAAACTTAAAGCACACGGTATTGGGGGTTCAGTATTGATGTGGATAGGGAACTGGCTAGCAGACAGGAGGCAAAGGGTAGGAGTAAACGGGTCCTTTTCAGAATGGCAGGCAGTGACTAGTGGGGTGCCGCAAGGCTCAGTGCTGGGACCCCAGCTATTTACAATATATATTAATGATTTGGACGAGGGAATTCAATGCAACATCTCCAAATTTGCAGATGACACCAAGCTGGGGTGTATAGTTAGGTGTGAGGAGGATGCTTGGAGGCTGCAGGGTGATTTGGATAGGCCGAGTGAATGGGCAGATGCATGGCAGATGCAGTATAATGTGGATAAATGTGAGGTTATCCACTTTGGTGGCAAAAACATGAGGGTAGACTATTATCTGAATGGTGGCAGATTAGGAAAAGGGGAGATGCAACGAGACCTTGGTGTCATGGTACACCAGTCATTGAAAGTAGGCATGCAGGTGCAGCAGGCAGTGAAGAAAGCAAATGGTATGTTAGCATTCATAGCGAAAGGATTTGAGTATAGGAGCAGGGAGGTTCTACTGCAGTTGTACAGGGTTTTGGTGAGGCCAAACCTGGAGTATTGCGTACAGTTCTGGTCTCTAAATCTGAGGAAAGACATCCTTGCCATAGAGGGGGTACAGAGAAGATTCACCAGACTGATTCCTGGGATGTCAGGACTTTCATATGAGGAAAGATTGGATAGACTCGGCTTGTACTCGCTGGAATTTAGAAGATTGAGGGGGGATCTTATAGAAACTTACAAAATTCTTAAGGGGTTGGACAAGCTAGATGCTGGAAGATTGTTCCCGATGTTGGTGGAGTCCAGAACAAGGGGTCACAGTCTAAGGATAAGGGGGAATTCCTTTAGGACCGAGATGAGAAAAACATTCTTTACACAGAGAGTGGTGAGTCTCTGGAATTCTCTGCCACAGAAGGTAGTTGAGGCCAGTTCATTGGCTAAATTTAAGAGGGCGTTAGATGTGGCACTTGTGGCTAAAGGGATCAGGGGGTATGGAGAGAGGGCAGGCACGGGATACTGAGTTGGATGATCAGCCATGATCACATTGAATGGCGGTGCAGGCTCGAAGGGCCAAATGGCCTACTCCTGCACCTATTTTTCTATGTTTCTATGTTTCTAAATGCTTTTCACAGTACACGTGACAATAAACTAATTTTTTAAATTTTTTTTAAATAATATTTTTATTAGAAGCAGTGTACAGTAGTATAAACCATGGCATATGACAAAATACATTTATTGTACATCTTCCATTTTCAATTTAATAAACTAAATTAAACTAAACTGAGGTCAGGCTGATACGAGGTTCCCGTGTTCGATTTCCGTTCCATGCTCTGTTTTGACTGCTACAGGTATATGTTGTGGTATAACTAGCCATATTAAGGGACCTGAGGTGGAACTTCTTTACTCAGAGAGTGGTGGCTGTGTGGAATGATCTTCCTGCAGAAGTGGTGGAGACAGGATCGATTTTAACATTTAAAAGTAAAGTGGATAGGTATATGGACGGGAAGGGAATGGAGGGGTATGGTCTGAGTGCAGGTAGATGGGACTAGGGGAAAATGAATGGTCGGCACGGACTGGAAGGGCCAAGAAGGCCTGTTTCCGTGCTGTAATTGTTATATGGTTATATGGTTATACACATACACTTCAGGAAGGTACAGTTCAGTCCAAAATCCTAATTGCTGTTTGTGGTTCCCTGTCATCTGAATAAAAAATGAACCCTCTCCTCCTATCAGCTAGTCTTTGGCACATTGAATGAAAATCACAATAAGCCTGTTGCTGGAAATCTGAAATAATACTGGAAACGCACAGATGGTCAGTCAGCAGCTGCAGAAAGAAAACAGTTTATTAGGCGCACTAGATTATGAAGAAGGGTCTTGGCCCGGAACAGCACCCATGCCCTCTCTCCAGAGATGTTGCCTGTCCAGCTGTGTTACTCCAGCATTTTGTGTCTATCTGCAGTTCCTACACAAACAACCCCCCCACCCCCATCCCCACCCCCACCCCCACCCACATTCCCACATATTCATGCAAACACATTTGCCCATCTTCCCAAGTTTCATTTGTCAATACTAGTACCACGCCACTCCATGCCTCACATTTTTAAGGGTCCAAATGATTATTTTATTAATAATTTTCCTCTGATGTCATCACCTGCTCTGGGAGCACGTGTCAGGTATCAATGGGACTCGTTTCATGAAAAGCTAACCCCTCTGATCCAGTTTAAAATTCCTTCCTTGTATCTTAAACCTATGGAGGTGCTTTAGATATGCCTACCATGGATTATTTAAAAAAAATATTTTCATTATCTATGTCTCACATAATTTTATTTCTCTTTATCAGGTCACTCCTCAGCCTCCTTTATTCCTGTGAATACATGCCCAGCGAATTCAATCACTCCTCATCACTAACGTTCTCAAATCCAGGTAACGTCCTGTTGAATCTCCTTTACACTGTTTTCATTGTAACCTTATCACCTCCTAAAGTATGGTCACCAGAATAACAATACTTCAAGTGTAGTCTAACCAGTGATTTGAAAGGTCGCCGTGTAACATCCTGACTTTTATATTTCACTAGATCAAGTGGGACCCATTTGGGTCCCGTCCCCCAACGCGGGAGGGGGAGGGGGGGGCGCGGAGCATCGCACGGGAGGCATGGCTGACAGGTTCCCATTGTGACATAGAAGATGGAGGCATTACTGTGCAGGCACGGCTGACGGGCATGGCAGATGGGCACGGTAAGAGGAAAAGTGATTTATTAAAGCTTAAAATGTGAATAACTCTTAAAATATAACAAGAAGTTAAAAATGAGATGTATTCAGTTTTCTTTCTTGTTGTGCCTCTTGCTCCCCTCTGTTTTACGTTCTTTCTCTTTGATCCTCGAGACGTTCAGTTTTTTCTTGTTGCATCTCTTCATTACTTGTGTCTTGCGCTCTATTCAGGTGATCTTAGAAAATGTTGTTATTTCTTGTTGCGTCTCTTCATTCCTTCTATCAATCCAATGACATATGATTAAAAAAGACAATTCAATCTATTGTCGATATTTATATACTTCTGAAGACAATTTTATCTTTCAATCCATTAACATATGATTAAAAAAGACATTGCACTAATGTGTAATAGGAACATTTAGAGGGATATGGAGCAAATGGGACTAGCTTAGGTGCAGAGGGCTCTATCGAGTTTGGCTAAAGGGCCTGCTTCCCTGCTGTATGATGCTATGATTCTATGGCCTGTTATACATTTTTCTCCTGATCAAACCTTCTCCAATGTTGCCATCTTTGCCTTCCACCCTTCCCTGAATTCTTGCTAACTTTCTTCCAAAAGCCTCCTGCTTGTCATATGTTATATTATCCATAGTTAATACTGTGAATCTATTTGGTCATATCCATTGCGCTATCAAAGTTCATCTCCCTTCACATCAGGATCTCAACTTCAGGACCAAATTTATGCTTTCCCATAACTCCAGGCCAACATTCTCATTTTTGATGTAATGCTCCAAACGTGACCTAATCCGTGTTCTGTTCAAGTACAAAATAATCTTTCTGTCATTATTTTGTAATAACTATTGTATTTAGGTTGCTATTCCCCCCGCCACGGGTACCATGTAATCCCACGCTACCTGCTCCATGGTCGGATAGTCGGCAACCAACCGTCCCCCCCCCTGGTTTGCCAGGTGAAGAGGGGGCTGTGGACCCCCAGCAGGACCAAAAACAAGACCTGTCAAAGGGTGGATGAGCTTCTAGCGAGCCAACGGCCACCCACACTTCAGTAGAAGTTGCGATCACTGTCGTACACGACAGTGTAAGGCACCGTGACCGTTATACATTATACAGAACTGCCGTCAAGACATCAACCGCCTCGACTTCTCCACTCCCCTGTCTCACTCCAATCTCTCCCCCTCCGAACGTACTGCCATCGACTCACTCCGTAACAACCCAGACTGGGTTATCAAACCCGCCGACAAGGGAGGTGCCACGGTAACACAAAAAGCTGGAGAAACTCAGCGGGTGCAGCAGCATCTAAGGAGTGAAGGAGATAGGCGACGTTTCGGGTCGAGACCCTTCTTCAGTCTGAAGAAGGGTCTCGACCCGAAACGTCGCCTATCTCCTTCACTCCTTAGATGCTGCTGCACCCGCTGAGTTTCTCCAGCTTTTTGTGTAACCCTCGATTCTCCAGCATCTGCAGTTCCTTCTTTAACACGAGGTGCCACGGTAGTCTGGCGCGTCGATCTCTACAAAGCTGAGGCCACACGCCAACTCTCGGACACCTCCTCCTACTTACCCCTGGACCATGACCCCACTGACGAGCACCAGGCCACCATCTCGAGCACCATAACCGACTTCATCAACTCCGGCTCCCTACCCCCCCGAGCCTCCAACCTCATTGTTTCCCAGCCCCGCACAGCCCGATTTTACCTTCTCCCCAAAATCCACAAACCCGACTGCCCCGGCAGACCCATTGTCTCTGCCTGTTCGTGCCCCACCGAACACATTTCCACATACCTTGACTCCATCCTATCCCCCTTTGTTAAATCCCTCCCCACCTATGTTCAAGACACCTCAGACACTCTCCGTCGTCTACGGGCATTCCGTTGTCCAGGCCCCCATCCTCTCATCTTCACCATGGATGTCCATTCACTATACACCTGCATCCCCCACCAGGATGGTCTCAAAGCCCTCTGGTACTTCCTCGACCAGAGGAGCAACCCATACCCATCCACTGACACCCTCCTCTGCCTAGCGGAGTTGTTCCTTACCCTCAATAACTTCTCTTTTGACTCCGCCCATTTCCTCCAAACACAAGGCATAGCTATGGGCACACGCATGGGCCCTAGCTACGCCTGCCTCTTTGTCAGGCACGTCGAACAATCTTTGTTCTCGGCGTACCAGGGCCCCACCCCCGACCTTTACCTCCGTTACATTGACGACTGCTTTGGTGTCACCTCCTGCACCCACGCACAACTGACTGACTTCATCCATTTCACCACCAACTTCCATCCGGCACTGAAATATACTTGGACCATTTCCAACATTTCCCTACCATTCCTTGACCTCACCATCTCTATTGCAGGTGATACACTCCTGACTGACATCCACTACAAATCAACTGACTCCCACAGCTACCTGGACTACTCTTCCTCCCACCCTGCTTCCTGTAAGGACTCCATCCCCTATTCCCAATTCCTCCGTCTACGCCGCATCTGCTCCCAGGATGACGTGTTCCACACCAGGTCATCGCAAATGTCCTCGTTCTTCAGAGAACGGGGTTTCCCCTCCCCCACTATAGATGAGGCTCGCACCAGGGTCTCCTCCATACCCCGCAACACTGCCCTCTCTCCCCATTCCCCCACTCACAACAAGGGCCGAGTCCCCCTGGTCCTCACCTTTCACCCCACCAGCCAGCGCATACAACAGATAGTCCTCCGCCAGTTTCGCCACCTCCAACGTGACCCCTCCACTCGCCACATCTTCCCATCTCCCCCCCTGTCTGCCTTCCGCAAAGACCGCTCCCTCCGCAACTCCCTTGTCAATTCTTCCCTTCCCTCCCGCTCCACTCCTTCCCCGGGCACTTTCCCTTGCAACCGCAAGAGATGCTACACTTGTCCCTTCACCTCCCCCATCCACTCCTTTCAGGGACCCAAGCAGTCATTCCAGGTCCGACAGAGGTTCACCTGCACCTCCTCCAACCTCATCTACTGCATCCGTTGCTCCAGATGCCAGCTGATCTACATCGGTGAGACCAAGCGGAGGCTGGGCGATCGTTTCGCCGAACACCTACGCTCGGTCCGCAATAACCAACCCGACCTCCCGGTGGCTCAGCACTTCAACTCCCCCTCCCATTCCATATCCGACCTCTCGGTCCTGGGCCTCCTCCACGGCCAGAGTGAGCAACACCGCAAGTTGGAGGAACAGCACCTCATATTCCACTTCGGGAGTCTGCATCCTCTGGGCTTAAACATTGAATTTTCTCAATTCTGCTAACCCAGACTGCCCCCTCCCCACCTCTCCCTCAGCCCTCTGGCCCTGACATTCCTTCTCCATCTCCCCCCCCCCCCCACCCCAGTCGCACTAGCTTCTCATTTTCACACCACAAACAGCTTACAATGGCCTGTTTCCTTTATCATCAATACTTTTTTGCATATCTTTCATTCATTGTTCCTTATCTCTCCACATCACTGTTTATATCTCTCGTCTCCCTGATCCCTGACCAGTCTGAAGAAGGGTCTCGACCCGAAACATCGCGTATCTCCTTCGCTCCTTAGATGCTGCTGCACCCGCTGAGTTTCTCCAGCTTTTTGTGTAACCACCGTGACTGTTGATGTTTTCAACGATGATGATGATGATGATGATGATGATGATGGTGCTATATATGAACCAAAAATTCAACAGACTTTGCTAACATTCACATGCCCTGACTAATGTCCTTACTGGTCCTGTACAGCTGTTTGAACTACAGATTGTGGCAAGGTTTGTATGTTATAATGAGCTACAAAGCAAAGTTGGGTGGGTATCGATGGCAACAATTGGTCCATCCCAGATGAGCTCAATGCATTCAATGCTCTCTTTGCACCAAAGGTCAGTGGAGGAGTATCATCCCCACACACGCCCCCCACCCACCAGTCTCAGGTGCAGTCTCTGGTTACTGTGGCAGACGTATGATCGGCATTCCTGAGAGTGAAAGAGCGACAAGTAACTAGTCCGGATGGACTCCCTGGCCATGTCCTCAGGACTTGTGTGGATCTGTCCGCAGAGGTTTTCACCTATATCCTTATCCTCTCACTACACTCTCACCTGCTTCAAAGAGACCACTGTCATCCCAGTGACAAATATATATAAAATGGCCTGCTTTAAAGACCACTGGCCAGTGGTTTTGACTTCCACCATCACACAAGTGCCTTGAGAAACTGGTGATGGCACACACGAACTTAGCCTCACAGATAGCCTATCTTAGCCTCACAGATAGCCATTGCAGATTGTCTATTGCCACAACAGGTCCACAATCTTTCTGGTCCTAAACACATCTGCGGGCTCTGCGTGCTGCGTCTGCACTTCCAGCTGATGTCCACCACGGGAGCTGCAGCCCACCCCCCACGAGCTACCACGTGAGCTGCTGCCCCCCCCCGCGAGCTGCCTCCGCGAGCTGCCGCCCCATCCCCCCACGAGCTGCCACCCAACCCATCAATTAAATTCATCTAAATTCAATTACTAGATCTAAACATCTATCCATTTCTTAAGAAAAGGCTTTTTAAAAAAAAAAATAGCCTAAGTATCCAAATAACAAATAACAAACTGATCCCATTCACCCAAGAATTCACAATATAACAAGATTTTTAAATCTCACTTTGTCATGAATTTATATGCCAAATGGAATGAATTTAATGTTTAATTCCCATAAATTAATCCAGAAATATCCACTCTCAAGATAATCAAAATCATTATTTTTTGCACAATACATCTGACTAAAACTGTACTGTGGATATTAAATATGAAAATATTGATCATGGATAGACAATAACACAAAATATAGATGATTTAGATGTTCTTATGACGTGATTGTGCAAAAAAATAATGAATTTGATTATCTTGAGAGTGGATGTTTCTGGAATATGATCGATTGGAATGTTGCCGTTGCCATAAATTTTAAGTCCATATCGGCAGGCAAGACATGGCTGATTTGTGGGCCTAAATAACATTTTTTGCATCATAAGATTAAAATGAAGCCACACCAAAGTGCAAGATAATATGTTAAATAAACACCATACCTTTTGTTTTGTCCTGATATTGCGATCCATGATGTTGAAGGCACAATTAGTTGCGTTTAAGTTCAATTCAGCAATGCAATGGTCCAGCAAATTTTTAAAAAACGGGAAGGGAAGTGTGTACGATTTTTTTTCATCAGGTAGCAACCCAAGGAAATCCCTCTTTGACAACCAATACAAGCCTGCATTTTAATCCCACCCCCCACCCCAAAGCCTCCGGAATTGCACGCATAGGCAGTGGCAGATCTGGAGCACCACTGATGGTAGGTTTTGTAACAATGCTATATAACTATGACAATTAAAATACAGCTTTATGGTTAGGATACATTTGGATGGAAGAAATAGAAACTAGGAACTGCAGGTGCTGGTTGACAAAAAAAGATACATAGTGCTGAAGTAACTCAGTGGGTCAGGCAGATTTTGTTTACTCTAGTTTAGAAATACAGCGCGGAAACAGACCCTGCGGCCCACTGCGTCTGCACCAACTAGTGATCCCTGCACACTAACACTATCCTACACACACTGGGGACAAATTACATTTATACCAAGCCAATTAACATACAAACCTGTACGTCTTTGGAGTGTGGGTGTAAACCTAAGATCTCGGAGAACATCCACGAAGGTCACATGGAGAATGTACAAACTCCGTACAGACAAGCATTCGTAGTCAGGAACAAACCCGGGTCTCTGGCGCTGTAAGGCAGCAGTTCTACCGCTACTTCACCTCCCAAAATCTCTGGAAAACATGGATAGATGACGATTTGGGTCAGGACCTTTCTTCGGGGGTGGATAGAATTATGTGTAAGTCCAGGGGTAGAGAAATAGAGACTGTGGGGAAGAAGTAGGAAGGGGGAGTTGTAGTTACCTAAAATTGGAGAATTCAATGTGCATACCGTTGGGTGTTAAGTTTCCCAAGCAGAATATGAGATGCTGTTCCTCCACTTTGAATATGGCCTCACTCAGGCAGTGGAGGAGGCCCAGGGCAGAAAGGTTAATGTGGGAGTGGAAAGGGGAGTTAAAATGGTTAGCAACTGTGAGATCCAAAGGCCATGGTGAACCAAGCACCCTGTTCAGCGAAACAGTCCCCGGGAACACCAGATGAAGTTGACGAGGCTAGAGGTAGTGCGCGTGAACCTCTTCCTCACCTGGAAGGACTGCTGTGGTCCTTGAACTCACAACTCTGCCAGATTTTGGCTGTGGTTCAGTCCTGGGCCTCCTCCACGGCCAGAGTGAGCAACACCGCAAGTTGGAGGAACAGCACCTCATTTTCCACTTGGGGAGTCTGCATCCTCTGGGCTTAAACATTGAATTTTCTCAATTCTGTTAACCCTGGCTGCCTCCTCCCCTTCCCACCTCTCCCTCAGCCCTCGGGCCCTGGCATTCCTTCTCTCTCTATCTCACCCAAGTCGCACTAGCTTCGCATTTTCACACTACAAACAGATTACAAAGTTTCTTTTATCATCGATACTTTTTTGCATATCTTTCATTCATTGTTCTTTATCTCTCCACATCACCGTCTATATCTCTCGTTTCCCTGATCCCTGACCAGTCTGAAGAAGGGTCTCGACCCGAAACGTCGCCTATCTCCTTCGCTCCTTAGATGCTGCTGCACCCGCTGAGTTTCTCCAGCTTTTTGTGTAACCCTCTGCCAGATTTTGTCCTGCTCATCCTCTCTTCCAGCTTTATTCCACCCTACTCTCCACCCCCAGCACAATCAGTCTGAAGAAGGGTTCAGACTCGAAACGTCACCTATGCATGTTCACCAGTGTTGCTGCCTGACCCATTGAGTTACTCCAGCACTTTGTGTCTATTTAGCAATTAGATGGTAATGGGCCGGATGCAAGCAAGTGGAAGCAGCCATTGGGCAAGTTGGTCAGCATGAACAAGTTGGATTTGATTCCGGACTGTATAGCTCTATATCTCCATGACTAGAATCCCCGTGATTCAGTAGGTTATATCTTCTATAACTGGATCTGCTGTTACCATGAAACATACCAGATCACTTTCTTTACATATACATTGTTTCTCTGGTCAGGATCTATGGAGTCCAACACCTAGTGGATCTCTCGGTGGCCAACCATTTTAACTCCTCTCCCATTCCCATTCTGATCTTTCTGTCCTGGGCCTCCCCCATTGCAATAAACCTCAAGATCTGCACGTCAAATTCCTTCCAAATTGAACTATGAAAATATTTTTAACCTAGTTTCATTTTTATCAAGCATTCAAAAATGTATTTTAAAAAACAATCAAATTAGATGTGGTTATAAAGAGAAAAATCAGAGAAAAGGTCTTTGACAAAAACCCTTTTCGTGTAACAGCCCAAGACAAGCTACTGTGATAAATAGTTCAATATATGTCACCTGGACTCTTGCAGCGTACGCAGGTCGACAAGAAGCTGGCGAGTCAGCACAATGTGGAAGGTTGTACGGCATCTTAGGGCAGCATCAGCAAGATGGCAACTTTCATCAGGCAGAAACAAAGTGACAACAATTAATCACTAATTATACCTTTATGGTCTAGTTTAGTTTAGTCTAGTCTAGAGATACAGCGCGGAACCACCCTTTGGCACACCGAGACCGCGCCGACTAACGTTCCCGGCACATTCACACTATCCTACTACACACACTAGGGACAATTTTTAAATACGTTTTTACACGTATACCAAGCCAGTCAACTTACAAACATGCACGTCTTTGGGCTGTGGGAGGAAACTGCAGATCTTGGAGAAAACCCACGCAGGTCACAGGGAAAACGTACAAACTCCGTATAGAGAAGCACGCTAGTCAGTATTGACGGTATTGAACCCGGGTATCTGGCACTGTAAGGCAGTAGCTCTACCACTGAGCCACCATGCCTGCTTCAACAGAAGGGGAAAGCTGCAATTTTCACAATGTATTTCCTCATGTCACCAGAAGTAGTTTTCTTATGCCTCATGTAAGGTGGATTATTCGCCAGGACCTGATGGGATCTATCCAAGGTTATGGACATAGACTTGATGAAGGAGCCTTGGACAGGTTGGGAGAGTGGGATGCTAAATGTTAATGGAATACAGGGGAGCAAATTATGGACTCGTGCATTTTGGTGGTAGGAATAAAGGCGTAGACTATTTTCTAAATGGAGAGAGAATTCAGAAATCTGATGTGTAAAGGGACCTGGTAGTGTTGGTGCAGGATTCCCAAAAGGTGAATTTGCAAGTTGAATTGGTAGAAAGGAAGGTAAATACATTGCTAGCATTTATTTCAAGGGGGCTAGAATATAAAAACAGGGATGTAATGCTGATGTTTTATAAGGCAATGTTCAGACCACATTTGGAGTTTTATGAGCATTTCTGGGCCCTCTATCTAAGGAAGAATCTGCTGGCATTGGAAAGGAATCCAGAGGAGGTTTACGAGGATGATCCCCAGGATGACAGGGTTAATATATGATGGGATGGGGTGGGGGTGGGGGGGGTAGAGTTCTGCAGCTGGGAGAGGGCGACGGCTTAAAGCGGGGGCCAGCGTGGAGGTTCCTGTAGCTGGGGGTGGGAGACGGCTTCAGGCGGGGTCCAGCGGGAGCGTTCTATAGCCAGGGTATGTGGACGGCTTCGGATGGGGCCTGTCGAGGGCTGGTGGCGGGGAGTGTGCTGCCGTAGCCTGTCGCTGGCGTTCCCCATTGGCTTCAGGCGGGGTCTGGTGGGGAGCATTGTGCAGTTTGGGCGGCTTTGGGTGAGGGCTGGTGGAGGGGTGGGATGAAGCATCGCTGGAATTTAGAAGATTGAGGGGGGATCTTATAGAAACTTACAAAATTCTTAAGGGGTTGGACAAGCTAGATGCTGGAAGATTGTTCCCGATGTTGGGGGAGTCCAGAACAAGGGGTCACAGTCTAACGATAAGGGGGAATTCCTTTAGGACCAGGATGAGGAAAACATTCTTTACACAGAGAGTGGTGAGTCTCTGGAATTCTCTGCCACAGAAGGTAGTTGAGGCCAGTTCATTGGCTATATTTAAGAGGGCGTTAGATGTGGCCCTTGTGGCTAAAGGGATCAGGGGGTATGGAGAGAAGGCAGGTACTGGATACTGAGTTGGATGATCAGCCATGATCACATTGAATGGCGGTGCAGGCTCGAAGGGCCGAATGGCCTACTCCTGCACCTAATTTCTATGTTTCTATGTTTCTATCCTGCAGCTGAGGACGGCTTCAGGCGAGGGCCAGAAGGGGCCAGTGGGAGCGTTCTCTAACCAAGAAACCGGTGCAGGGACCGCTTCAGGCCTGGGGTGGGAGGGGGGGGGGGGGGGGGGAGAGCATCCTATATCCGGTGGAGGGGGACGTCTTCAGGTGGGGGCTGTCGGTGGAGCGGGGGGGGTGGGGGTGAATGGGGCAGCGTCCTGCAGCAGTGGGAATGGGAAGGCTTCAGACGGGGGCCGATGGGGGGGGAGGGGTGGGGAGCGTCCTGCAGCTGGGTATTGGTCGTCTTCACGTGGGGGACAGTGAGGGGGAACTTCCTGCAGCTGTGGATGGGGAAGGCATCAGGCGGGCGCAGGCGGGGTGGGGGTTTTTCTGAAGGGCCAGTACGTGTTATGGGCGGAAGGGCCTGTGTTCAGAGGGCTAGTACGGTCTTTGTGGGCCAAAGGGACATTTCGCGGGCTAGTCCAGGTGTTGTGGGCCGCAGGGACCGGTTTCTAGAGGACTGGTATGAACATTGTGAGCCGAATTTACTCGTGCGCTAGTACAGGTGTTGTGGGCCGAATGGACTGGATACTGGATGGTTAGTACGGACATTGTGGGCCAAATTGATTTGCCTTGGGCTAGTGCGGGTGTTGTGGGCCGAATGGACTGCAGCTGGGGACAGGAATATCTTCAGAGGGAGCATTCTGTAGCTGGGGGCGGGGATGACTTCAGACGGGGCTTGTCGGAGGCCGGTGGAGTGGGGGGGGGGGGGGGGAGTGCTGCCATGGTCTACCGCTGCCTACCTGTAGCCTCCCGACTCCGGCCTCACTCAACGGCTCCCGCCCTGGCCGGGCTGAGCGGTTCCAGGGCCCAGCGGTTCCCGGTCAAAGTGCTGTATATGGAATAAAGTGGACGAGCTTGAGGCTCAGTTAGAAATTGGCAAGCATGATGTTGTGGGAATTACTGAGACATGGCTGCAAGAGGGCCAGGGCTGGGAACTGAATATCCAAGGGTGTACCTCCTATCGAAAAGACAGCCAGGTGGGCAGAGGGGGTGGGGTAGCTCTGTTGGTGAGGAATGTAAATCACTCCCTTGCAAGGGGTGACATTGAAACAGGAGATGTGGAGTCAGTATGGATAGAACTAAAGAATTGTAAGGGTAAAGAATCAGAATCAGAATCAGAATCAGAATCACACTTTATTCGCCAAGAATGTTTTGCCACATGTGAGGAATTTCATTGGCCAGGTCAGTCATACAATTAACCACAGTGACTACAACACATTCCTCACTGTGATGGAAGGCGACATAAAGTTCAAGCCTCGAGCCCCCGTTGACGGGACGGTCTTGACTCCCGTAGCTGGTGAGCTGCGAGCTCTTGATGGTAAAGTCTATGAAAGTAAGCAGGCAGGTACAGCAGGCTGTGAAGAAAGCGAATGGCATGTTGGCCTTTAGAACATGAGGGGATGAGTATTGGAGCAAAGAGGTCCTTCTGCAGTTGTACCAGGGCCCTAGTGAGACCACACCTGGAGTATTGTGTGCAGATTTGGTCCACTAATTTGAGGAAGGACATTCTTGCTATTGAGGGAGTGCAGCATAGGTTTACAAGGTTAATTCTCAGGATGGCGGGACTGTCATATGCTGAGAGAATGGAGCGGCTGGGCTTGTATACTCTGGTGTTTACAAGGATGAGAGGCGATCTTATTGAAACATATGAGATTGTTAAGGGTTTGGACACGCTAGAGGCAGGAAACATGTTCCCGATGTTGGGAGAGTCCAGAACCAGGGGCCACAGTTTAAGAATAAGGGGTAAGCCATTTAGAACGGAGATGAGGAAAAACTTTTTCTCACAGAGAGTTGTGAGTCTGTGGAATTCTCTGCCTCAAAGGGCGGTGGAGGCCGGTTCTCTGGATGCTTTCAAGAGAGAGCTGGAGAGGGCTCTTAAAGATAGCGGAGTCAGGGGATATGGGTTGAATGGGCAGGAACGGGGTACTGATTGGGGATGATCAGCCATGATGACATTGAATGGCAGTGCTGGCTTGAAGGGCCGAATGGCCTACTGCTGCACCTATTGCAGCAGGGGTACTGGGGCTGGTGCGAGGGCAGATGTAAATGAGATCTGTTCTGATTGGACATCTGTGAGCATTGGGCATTGTGACATCACACGATGGAACGTTCACCAACATTCTGTGGGTGAGAGCAGTTTGATTGTTTTAAGATTTTGAAATATTTGGGGGGGGGGGAGGATTTTATTAAAAATGGTGTATGTAACAACGTCTAAACGTAACGAGGAACACCTTTGGTAATGTACAAGCGTGACGTCTGGTGAAATGGAAAAAACGGCTGCGTCTGAGGGTCCGGTTTTGACAGTGCAGGGGATCAAAGGGGGAAAACATGGCAGCCGGATGTCAGGCGGACGGCTGTCGGCAGACACACACAGAGTTTTAATATAATAGAGATAGATAGATAGATGGAGATCTTTACACCTTTGCTAGCCACAGGTGAGGTTCTTTTCAGAGATTAAAGATACAGCGCGTGACCAGGCCCTTCAGTCCACTGAGTCGATGCCGACCAGCAATTCCCGCACACTAACTCTATCCTACACACACAAGGGATAATTTACAATTTTACCAAGCCAATTAGCCTACAAACCTGTATGCCATTTTAGCATGGGTAGGAACTGGAGCACCCGGAGAAAACCCATACACTAGGTGGTGAGTGCCGCAAATGTACTGCCAGAGATAGTCATTGAGGTAAATTAGAGAGAGGCATTGGAGGCTGTTGGATAGGAACATCGTAGTAGCAGGCCCCCCTCGGTCATGACTGTCCATGGGTGATGCATCTTGGGCAGGCCTGGGTGATGTCATGTGGAGGACAGGCTGTTGCCCATGCAGCACTTCCCCCCCCCCTCTCCACGTCGCTGATCGATCCAAAGGAACAGCAGGGCCGTTACAGTTTGGCACCAGCGCTGTCGCAGGAGGTGCCAGAGCGAGGTTGTAGACAACGACGAACTGCCTTAGGGGGCTCCGACTCTGGATTTTCTTGAGGTTTACTGCAGGAGCCTTTTCCATGACTGGATATGGCCACAAGGCAGTGGAGGTTTTAAATCAGAGTTTTCCCTCTACTAGATGGACCGCCTTCCCAGGCTGACGAGCCCCATCTACCCGAGACTCGTGGGGGCGGGAGCGTCTACCTTCCCGTACAGGTCTATAGCACAGGTCTAATTTTCTAAACCCAGGGGCACCAAAATTAACAAAATAATTCTCATATTGAGCTGGACCGGTGAACGTGACACAGTGAGTGGCATTTGATCCAGCTTTTATTCACTATGCCTTTCAAAGAGCTCAGCCGAGCTTTCCAAAATGTGACACTTGATCTCAAGTTTCACAGAACTAAAAGGAGTAAATAATTTATCTGGCTTTACTTTCTACACCTTGGTCATTCTAATACAAATGTGACACATATTTGTCATGGTTCTATTTTTGCGATGAAATGATAGGCGTGAAATCCAATAAGGTTCATTGAAATGGTCCTTGAAAGACACATTTGAAAGTAACTCACCATGTGGTGTTGCAGCATGAATTGCACTGTATCAATCATCACCAGCTTCTTCAAAATGGCACATGTAATAGAAATGTCACGGATATATACAAAGACAGGCATGTGTCTTAAAAAAAGACTTAAAGTGCTGGAGTAACTCAATGGGCTCAGGCAGCATCTCAGGAGAACAGGAATAGGCATGAGTCTAGATTGGCTAAAATCCCCTTTGAACTACAAAAGCTACCAAAAGTGGTGGACAGTTTTCAATCAGCTTCTTCTGTTGTGTCCTTATGCTGTATAGTGGCTCGCCACTGCTGTACACATCGTTGCGCTGTTGGAGTGTTAAGTGCAAGGTCTGCAGTTGTTCATGCATTAGGTGTTGCAGTCGGTGTTGCATTGTGTGAGTCTGTGTGCCACAGTCACAGGTTGTTGTACCCTTGATGTAACCCCATTTGTGCATTGTCACCCTTGACCGCCTGACCCCGGTTTGCAGTCGGTTGAGACAACTACAGTTCAGCCAGTGTTCATCAGCACCTGGTGGTATATTTTCAATGATATACAACAACAACAACAACAAAATCTAGAAGATGTAGTTGCACACATTTTTGATTTTCAGTTTGTCTGTGACTATTTCAACCAGGTGTAAGTTGCAGTTGGATCTGGTACACAAAGCCTTATTCCTCAAAATAGTTAGGCAAGCAAGGTGAGTTACTAAAAATACTGTCATAAACACTGTACACAGCAGACATGTACATACCCGATGTCAGACTTCCCTGATCACGGCAGCAAATGAAAATGAGATACTAGAATTTTATACTGGAATACCACAAGAAAATAAGTACATCGTTACTTAGAAGATGGAATGAATTTATATTATATACCAGACACAAATGCTGGAGTAAATCAGCGGGATAGACTGAATCTCTGGAGATGCTGCCTGCCCCACTGAGTTACTCCAGCATTTTGTGACTATCTTCGGTGTAAACCAGCATCTGCAGTTCCTTCCTACCTATATATTATCTAACTGTTATAACCATATAAGCATATAACAATTACAGCATGGAAACAGGCCTTCTCGGCCCTTCCAGTCTGTGCCGACCATTTATTTTCCCCTAGTCCCATCTACCTGCACTCAGACCATACCCCTCCATTCCCTTCCCGTCCATATACCTATCCACTTTACTTTTAAATGTTAAAATTGATCCTGCCTCCACCACTTCTGCAGGAAGATCATTCCACACAGCCACCACTCTCTGAGTAAAGAAGTCCCCCCTCATGTTACCCCTAAACTTCTGTCCCTTAATTCTCATGTCATGCCCTCTTGTATGAATCTTCCCTACCCTCAATGGGAAAAGCTTATCCACGTCAACTCTGTCTATCCCTTTCATCATTTTAAAGACCTCAATCAAGTTCCCCCTTAACCTACTGCGCTCCAAAGAATAAAGACCTAACTTGTTCAACCTTTCTCTGTAACTTAGTTGCTGGAACCCAGGCAACATTCTAGTAAATCTCCTCTGTACTCTCTCTATTTTGTTGACATTCTTCCTATAATTAGGCGACAAAAATTGTACACCATACTCCAGAATTGGTCTTACCAATGCCTTGCACAATTTTAACATTAGTTCCCTACACCTATATTCAATGCTCTGATTTATAAAGGCCAGCACACCAAAAGCTTTCTTTACCACCCTATCCACATGTGATTCCACCTTCAGGGAACTATGCACAGTTATTCCTAGATCCCTCTGTTCCACAGCATTCCTCAATTCCCTACCATTTACCATGTACGTCCTATTTTGATTTGTCCTGCCAAGATGTAACACCTCACACTTATTAGCATTAAACTCCATCTGCCATCTTTCAGCCCACTCTTCCAAATGGCCCAAATCTCTCTGTAGACTTTGAAAATGTACTTCATTATCCACAGCACCACCTATCTTAGTATCATCTGCATGCTTACTTATCCAATTTTCCACCCCATCATCTAGATCATTGATGTACATGACAAACAACAGTGGACCCAACACAGATCCCTGAGGCACCCCACTGGTCACCGGCTTCCAACCTGACAAACAGCCATCCACCATTACTTTCTGGTATCTCCCAAAGATTGAACCTTCTTAACCAACCTTCCATGGGGAACCTTGTCAAAGGCCTTACTGAAATCCATATAGACAACATCCACTGCTTTACCCTCATCAATTTCCCTAGTAACCTCTTCAAAAAATTCAAAGAAGGTTTGTCAAACATGACCTTCCAGGCACAAATCCATGTTGACTGTTCTTGATCAGACCCTGTTTATCCAGATGCTTATATATATTATCTCTAAGTGTCCTTTCCATTAATTTGCCCACCACTGACGTCAAACTAACAGGTCTATAATTGCTAGGTTTATTTTTTGAACCCTTTTTAAACAATGGAACAACATGCGCAACATGTTGACTTATTGATTTCCAGGAAATGTTGTAAGTCGCAAGATCATCATATTTTGGCTGCATCAAGTTGCTCCAAGCAGAGGAAATAACAAGGACCTTCTTGTTCAGCTGCAACATTTGGGATGATGGTGCGTCTATGATATTGTTTGACACGGGAGTGTATAGTTTGTTCCAGTGATCTAAGTCCAATTCATGGGATCATGGCTACCAAAGAGAACAAAGTGGAAATGATGATGGTCACCGCCAGGTTTAGAGGTTTAGAGGGAGAAGGGCCAAATGGGGAAAATGGGACCAGCTTAGATTGGGCATCTTGGTGAGTATGGACAATAGACAATAGGTGCAGGAGTAGGCCATTCGGCCCTTCGAGCCAGCACTGCCATTCAATATAATCATGGCTGATCATCCCCAATCAGTACCCCGTTCCTGCCTTTTTCCCATATCCCCTGACTCCGCTATCTTTAAGCACTCTATCTAACTCTCTCTTGAAAGCATCCAGAGAATTGGTCTCCACTGCCTTCTGAGGCAGAGAATTCCAAAGATTCACAACCTTCTGAGTGAAAAGGTTTTCCTCATCTCCGCTCTAAATGGCTTATCCCTTATTCTTAAACTGTGGCCCCTGGTTCTGGACTCCCGCAATATCAGGAACGTTTCCCACCTCTAGCGTGCCATAACCCTTAATAATCTGATATGTTTCAATAAGATCCACTCTCATCCTTCTAAACTCCAGAGTATACAAGTCCAGATCTCTATTCTATCAACATGACAGTCCTGTCATCCCAGGTATTAACCTCGTGAACCTACGCTGCACTCCCTCAATAGCAAGAATGTCCTTCCTCAAATTTGGAGACCAAAGCTGCACACGATACTCCAGGTGTGGTCTCACTAGGGCCCTGGTACAACTGCAGAAGGACCTCTTTGCTCCTATACTCAACTCATCTTGTTATGAAGGCCAACATGCCATTAGCTTTCTTTACTGCCTGCTGTACCTGCATGTTGGGCCTGTAAGTTAGGCTTAAGAACATGTTTCTGTGCTGTCCGACTCTATGTCTCTTTATGACTAATAACAAATACATATTAATGAGATAATATCCAGTAAAAATCAATTAAAAATATTATTGATAGCAAGGTAATTTTCGAGAAACTGCATATCTGCATCTTTAGGTTTATCTGAAAATAGACACAAAATGCTGGAGTAACTTAGTGAGACAGGCAGCATCTCTGGAGGGAAAGAATGGTGACGTTTCGGGTCAAGACCCTTCTTCAGACTGAAAGTCCTGTGAGTGGGTTATCTGTTCTACAACACTGCCAAGACCCTACCATTTATTGTGCAAGTCATGTCATTATTTTTTACAAAATTCAATGCATTGCATTTATTGGAATTAATCTCCATCCTTGGCCCAATGGCCCTGTTGATCAAAATGTCATTGTATTCTCCTAGATAAACCTCTTGACTGTCCACTATACCACCAATCTTAGTGTCATCTGCAAACTTACTAACTATACCACTTATATTATATACTAGACTAAGTGGGACCCATTGGGTCCCAGCATCATGTGGGAGGGGGGGTTCTTTCTGGAGCGCTGGTATGGTGTTGTGGGCTGAAGGGACTGGTTTCCAGAGGGCTAGTATGGACGTTGTGGGCCGAATGGATTCTAGGGCTGGCGGCTCAGTCACTCAAACCTGTTGTGCTGGCTGCTCACTCACTCAAGGGTGGTGGGCTGGCAGTTGACACGGCTATTACTTGGTACACCAGCTGCACAGCGGCTCAGAGGAAAGCGCTCCAGAGGGCCATTGTCAATACCCAGAGGATTGTCGGCTGCCCTCTCCTTACCTTGGAGGACTTACACAGTTCCCGCTGCATCAAAAAATCTCAGAATATTATAAAGGACATTTCCCACCCCAGACACTCCCTGTTTGAACTGTTGCCGTCAGGCAGATGGTACAGATCTACGAGGACAAGGACAAACAGACTTAAAAACACTTTTTACCCCACTGCTATGAAGGCACTAAATGTAGCCGCCAAGGAACGCAGGGACTAAGGGTCTGTGGTTGGTACACTGTGAAATCGACAGAAGGATGTAGGGTTGGGTGTTTATGCATGCTATTTTTATATTTATTTTAGTTGTTTATCTTTTTTTTTAAATATTTTACGTTGTATGTATCGTTAGCTTTTAGAAATGTTTGAATGGTGCACTGACTGGCTGACATTTTTAAATTTCATTGTACATGGTTCATGTTACAATGACAATAAAGAAACTATTCTGTTTTCTATTCTAAATTCCATTTCAAGCAGGGTGCAAATCCACCAACTTCAAGTGCAGTTTCATACTATTTCAAGCAGGGTGCAAGGCCACTAAAGAGAGCGAGTCATGACCTCTCCCTCCTCCATCTTGCAGAGACAGCCACGTCCACACATCTGGGTTTTATAGTCTCTTCCCCCTCCAACCAGAAGGGGCATGGCCTTTATGGCATGATTGACGGGAGAGAGAATCTCAACATTTTTTAAACACTAATAACTCTTTTATAAATCCTCGGCACCTGATGAGTGGAGGGGAACTCTGAGTAAGATGGCCAAAAATCACAGCTGTACGTGGTAGTGTTTTTTCTAAAATCAATATAAAATGCAAACAGCAAGTGGTCAAGATTAGACTATTAATTATACAGAAGGCAAGACAACTTTAATTAGGCAAGGCAACTTTAATTAGGCAAGGCAACTTTAATTAACAAGGCAACTTTAATTAGGCAAAGAAACTTTAATTAGGCAAGGCAACTTTAATTAGGCAAGGCAACTTTAATTAGGCTACACAGCTGAAGCATTTCCAAACCAAAGGCAACACCACTTTAGCATTTCCAAACCAAAGGCAACACAGCTTTAGCATTTCCAAACTATATTTTCAAACCACATTAAGGGCACTGACAGGTCAGTACAACCACTCACAGTTTAGTAGACATGTGTTCAGTGTTATTCACAGACTGAGAGACGTGACCCCCTCTCTCCCCACCTTGCAGAGACTGACTGAGGCACTCAACACTTCCGGGTTTTATAGTCCCTCTGGAAGGGGTGTTGCATTCAGGATAGAGAATCTCAACAATTTTTAAACACTAATAACTCTTTTATTTTTTATCGATGGGAAAAATCCCCTTGTCCTGCACAGTAGAGGGGGACTCTGAGTAAGATGGCCAAAAATCACAGCCGTAAGTGGCAGCGTTTTTCCTAAAATCAATATACAGAACAACAGGAAGTGGTCAAGATCAGACTTTTAGTAATATAAGATAGATGATGAATGAACAACAGTGGACCCAGCACTGATTGTGATGAACTTTTACAGACCATTAGCCCAAAAAACGTCTCTTTGCTATGGAGCACAAGTGATCCAACCATTGATTAATTATACTGTAGATAATTAAACTACTTGCCCCTTACATGCTGTTACTGGACAATTTTTAAGAATCAACCACATTGCTGGGGTTTGGAGTTACACGTGGAAAGATTATGTAAAGATAATGTATTTCCTGAAGGACATTAGAGAACCAGATTTTTTTGGTCACTATTATAGGTTGTTTTGTAATTTCCTGATTATGAACAGATTTAGAATTGGTGAGATGTGAGCACGAATTCCTAGTCAGGTAACTCTGCACCTCCATTGCGGAGGTAATCATCTGTACCCCATTGAAAGTGTTAATAACAGCATAGAAAGCACTTTTGTTTTGCAGCTAACACTGTGGTGAACTTGCCCTGGGAGTTTCTAATGCAGATGATAGAGATTTCACTGTATCAAATCCATGCAAAACATTCCATGGAAATTTAGGAAAATGTATATCAAAATATTTTCTTGCAAAGACCTAAAGGAATTAAGTGCCTCTTTTTGCAAAGTAACTCTCTATAATTCTAACATAGACACAAAAAGCTCGAGTAACTCAGCGGGTCAGACAGCATTTCTGGAGAAAAGGAATAGGTGACGTTTTGGGTCAAGACCTTTCTTCAGGCACCTATTCCTTTTCCCCGGAGATGCTGCCTGACCCGCTGAGCTACTCCAGCTTTTTGTGCCTATCTTCGGTTTAAACCAGCAGTCAACAAAATAGAGAGGGTACAGAGGAGATTTACTAGAATGTTGCCTGGGTTTCAACAGCTAAGTTACAGAGATCGGTTGAATAAGTTAGGTATTTATTCTCTGGAGCGCAGAAGGTTAAGGGGGGACTTGATAGAGGTCTTTAAAATGATGAGAGGGATAGACAGAGTTGACGTGGACAAGCTTTTCCCTATGAGAATAGGGAAGATTCAAACAAGAGGACATGACTTTAGAATTAAGGGACAGAGGTTTAGGGGTAACATGAGGGGGAACTTCTTTACTCAGAGAGTGGTAGCGGTGTGGAATGAGCTTCCAGTGGAAGTGGTGGCGGCAGGTTCGTTGGTATCATTTAAAAATAAATTGGATAGGCATATGGATGAGAAGGGTATGGAGGGTTATGGTATGAGTGCAGGCAGGTGGGACTAAGGGAAAAAAGTTGTTCGGCATGGACTTGAAGGGCCGAGATGGCCTGTTTCCGTGCTGTAATTGTTATATGGTTATATGGTTATATGGTTATATGGTAGTTCCTCCCCATACATCTTTATGATTTTAATTGTCCCATATTTTTGCCTGGGAATGTAAAAGTAGGGCAGAAATAAACATACCCCATTCACCCACGAACTGCCCTCAATCAATCTGCAGGTAAACTCACAGGCTCCCTATTTCTCTTCCTTTCTCCCATCAAAGAGCTCCCATATTCCCGTGGAATATTGGACACTTATTTGTACAACACCATGTTTGAGAAAGCTAAAAAGCACATCTAACCAGTGCTTCACTCTGAAAACAATGATGAAAATTACTTTGGCAATATTATTTGAAAATCATTCACAATATTTCCGAGAGAATTGGGATGTGTATTGTATTTTGGGGGGAAACAGCTACACAGCCAAGACAAGTGTAATTCATCATTTTTCTGATTTAATACCTCGGAAATATATTAAAATAATAAAAAGAATCCTGAAACCCTCAGAATTTGCAAGTGATAAATAGCACCCTGTGCCATTATTGCATTATCTGTACAAACAGAAATATTGCACGGTGGATTTTGGTGGACAAGTGCGGTTATTTTCCAATATAAAGTTGCATATTAAATTCCAGCATAAAAGTGGGTGGGTATTACTTTCTGGAGCTTTCATTGCCTGCCTTGGGGGGACAAAAGGTTTAAAACTTAACTTTAATAATAGTACAATATTAGAAACAAAAACTTGTTTTATGTCATTTACTTTTTTTTATATATATTTCTTTACTTATGCGTCAATAATTTTTCTCTTTTCATATCAAGCTAATGACGTGACTGGGAAACGATTGCATTTACGCACCATGGGCCTGAGTCAAGATTGATTGCTTTATAAACATTAAAAGTGCACATTTCTAACTATAAAAAGCTGCCAATTTGGATGAATGACAACAGAGCAGTCAAAGGAGTAGATGTTAAAAAGGGAACAGTTAGCTCTTTCTTTCGTGCTGAGCAACTAAATAATCTGGCCTGCAGTCTCAATTTTTAACTAATGTTCAGGAAAGGAAAATTCAACATTCACAGGGTAATGTCACAACCCAAAATCCAGCAATATCAAGGTGATCAAGGAACTTGTCATATTTATGAACACATTAAAAAAAACCCAAAAAATAGCATGAACACTAGACATTAGAAATTAAAACAAGAACATGGTGGAAATGGGCAGGTCACTCAGTGTTGATGGAAAAGGGCCTCTTTAGACAATCCACCAGAACCTGTTCACTTTTGGTGAAAGGTTACAACTTGAATGTTAACCTGCCTGTGCAGAAGGCTCTCGACTCAAAACATCACCTACCCATGTTCTGCAGAGAGACTGCCTGACCCACTGAGTTACTCCAGCATTTTGTGCCTTTCTTATGCAATTTCATTATTTCCCACTGCATATTTAAATGAGGGATGAACTATGAGGTCCATTCCCAGGTGAAGACCAATACCACTGCGTCCAAGTCAAACGAGCCTGAGTGGTACAAAAAAATCTTACTATAATCTTCACAAAGCCATCAGGAATGCAAATAGACAATACCAAGACAAATCTGCATTTGTGACTGACTCCAGGATGCTCCATTGTATAGTTGGCCACATTTCTTTCTCAATAAAAATCTAGTCAATTTTTTTAACATATGCAATGCTCATTAGTTTGGCTATACAATGTGACTTTGTGGGCTGCAAAGGCATCATAAATGATGAGGCAGAGGACAGAAAGTAAATTGAGAAACTTGTGTAACTTGGTGCAAAGACAACAATCTCTCCCTCAATGTCAGCAATACAAAGGAGATAGTGATTGACTTCAGGGAGTGAAGCAATACACACACACCCCAGTCTACATTGATGGTGCTGAAGTAGTGATGGTCAGAAGCTTCACGTTCCTAGGAATATATATCATCAGCAATTTTTCCTGGTCCAGCCGCAGTGCAGCTATGACCAAGAAAGCACATCAACGCATCTACTTTCTCAGAAGGGTTAGGAAGTTCGCAATATCCCCAACAACCTTCACCAACTTCTACAGATGCTGCATAGAAAGCAACTTATTGGGATGCATCACAGCCTGGTTTGGGAACAGCCCCATCCAAGTCTGCAAGAGATTGCAGAGAGTTGAGGACGTAGCCAAGACCATCACACAAACCAACCTCCCTTCCATTGACTCCATCTACACTTCACGCTGCCTAAGCAAGATAATTAAGTCTCAACCCGAAACATCACCCATTCCTTCTCTCCAGACATGCTGCTTATCCCGCTGAGTTACTCCAGCATTTTGACAGCAATTTTAAGTACATTTTCTTGGTTTAGACCATTTCTATTACGCAGCTGTACAGGAGAATGTTGCGAATTCAATCCATTATATCGCTTAAAAGTGTCATAAGATATATCACATCGACAGTACTCAGAAAATTCTGGCATAATCATATGAAATATAAAAGAAAACAAGATACAAGAGTACAGTAGCCACTGAATTATCTATTTAGTTGTGAGAAAAAAGTCTAGTCTCACTTTCAGAAAGTAAAAATGTTAATTGAATTGTGAAATAAGATTAATGGTCTCTGCAGACAATGGGAAATAGGCGCTTTTTGAAAGGATCTTAGGCGCCGAACATCATCCAAGTAAACATGATTTCAGAATATGATATTCCGCATGAATCCATTGCAGGGACAAAACTACAAGACGACAATTGGATACATTCTGGTAGGTATGGGCAATGGCAGAATAATAGAACCAACCCAGATAAGGAGTCTGTGACCTTCAAGGATAAAGTAATTTGTACTGCTGAATGGTTATAAATAACTCTAAAGGTCACGCTGAGTTTGTTGGATTGGATCTTTAAGCATTATGCCCAGTAACACTAATGTTTTCACATTCCCATTTACTTAACACTTTTATTTATTTTCCGGTATTTTCCTTTAGGATTGATTTAGTTTAGTTTAGAGATACAGCGCGGAAACAGGCCCTTCTGCCCACCGTTTCCGCAACGGCCAGTGATCCCTGCACACTAACACTATTCTACACACATGCGGGACAATTTATATCTATACCAAGCCAATTGACCTACAATACCTGTACATCTTTGGAGTGTGGGAGGAAACCGAAGATCTCGGAGAAAACCCACGTTGGTCACGGGGAGAACATACAAAGTCCGTGCAGGCAAGCATCTGTAGTCGGGATCGAACCCGGATCTCTGGCGCTGTGAGGTAATAACTCTACCGTTATACCACCATGAGTTTTAACTTTCTCATTTATTTATACCTTTTATTTATTTTTTCTTGTGTCCCTTCAGGATTTTGTTTTCTTTGCCCAGGGGAAAAATTAATGTTACCCCCCTTGTCACTATAATTTCACCCACTACTGATGTTTTCCATATCCTCAAAAAGTAAACTACTTTCCCATAATATCCTTTCCATTTGACCACTCTCTTCGAGCAGGGAGGCAATACCAACACTTTGCGATACCAACACATTGTCGTGATAATACTTCAGTAATTATTTATTCTCCACAGCTGCACAGTTGTATCAATGAATGAGATATCCAAAAAATAAGTCATTGAGAAACTGCAGTATTCGGGACATTCACTTCCTCCTCATCATTTCCAATTGTTACCGTAACCCTTTATTGGAGCACAACAAATATGATTTTTTAAAAAAACATAAAGTGCTAGGAAATAGGTCAGGCAGGACCTGTGAAAAGCAAAACAAGTTGAATATTTCAAATCAATGACCCCAGACCTTTGTGTGAACAGGAGTGTGGAGATCCACAGCATGGAATGTCTTTAAAAAATATTTTTTTTATTAGAAGCAGCGTACAGTGGTATAAACCGTGGCATATGACACAATACATTTATTGTACATCATCCATTTTAATTTTGACAAAAATGAAATTAAAAAAAGAGAGAAAGAGCAAGAAAGAGAGAAAGTGAAAGAGAGAGTGAATGTGTAGCAACGTTACAACATTTTGAGATTTTAAAAATCAAGTCTGCAATTTATCCCATCAGATAAAGCATACAAAGAAGTTTAATTTGACACCTAATTCACTTTCATATCTTCGGTATTAAAAGACTTATCTGAGGCTTATCAGCTCCAAATCTGAGGAAAGACATCCTTGCCATAGAGGGGGTACAGAGAAGATTCACCAGACTGATTCCTGGGATGTCAGGACTTTCATATGAGGAAAGATTGGATAGACTCGGCTTGTACTCGCTGGAATTTAGAAGATTGAGGGGGGATCTTATAGAAACTTACAAAATTCTTAAGGGGTTGGACAAGCTAGATGCTGGAAGATTGTTCCCGATGTTGGGGGAGTCCAGAACAAGGGGTCACAGTCTAAGGATAAGGGGGAATTCCTTTAGGACCGAAATGAGGAAAACATTCTTTACACAGAGAGTCGTGAGTCTCTGGAATTCTCTGCCACAGAAGGTAGTTGAGGCCAGTTCATTGGCTATATTTAAGAGGGCGTTAGATGTGGCACTTGTGGCTAAAGGGATCAGGGGGTATGGAGAGAAGGCAGGTACGGGATACTGAGTTGGATGATCAGCCATGATCACATTGAATGGCGGTGCAGGCTCGAAGGGCCGAATGGCCTACTCCTGCACCTATTTTCTATGTTTCTATGTTTCTACTTATGGCCATTTTCATACTCGGAAATTAGCATCTTGTTCCCCATTGCCTTTCCATTGACTTAACACAAAAGTTGTGATCGAGGACAGCCAAAAGCCCATAACTTTCTTAAAAATTAAGAGAACTGAAAGAAATTTTCAGTTATTATAGATTGAAGCCTTCTGAAACTAATATGAAACAATCTTACTTGGATGACCTGAAACTAAAACATATAATTAGTTAGTTACCCAATTGGACAAGGCATTGGTGAGACCAATTCTGGAGTATGGTGTACAATTTTGGTCCGCTAATTATAGGAAGGATGTCAACAAAATAGAGAGAGTACAGAGGAGATTTATTAGAATGTTGCCTGGGTTCCAGCAACTAAGTTACAGAGAAAGGTTGAACAAGTTAGGTCTTTATTCTTTGGAGCGCAGAAGGTTAAGGGGGGACTTGATTGAGGTCTTTAAAATGATGAAAGGGATAGACAGAGTTGACGTGGATAAGCTTTTCCCATTGAGGGTAGGGAAGATTCAAACAAGAGGGCATGACATGAGAATTAAGGGACAGAGGTTTAGGGGTAACATGAGGGGGATCTTCTTTACTCAGAGAGGGGTGGCTGTGTGGAATGATTTTCCTGCAGAAGTGGTGGAGGCAAGATCAATTTTAACATTTAAAAGTAAAGTGGATAGGTATATGGACGGGAAGGAAATGGAGGGGTATGGTCTGAGTGCAGGTAGATGGGACTAGGGGAAAATAAATGGTCGGCACGGACTGGAAGGGCCGAGAAGGCCTGTTTCGGTGCTGTAATTGTTATATGGCTATATGGTTAAACTACCAAAGAGTGTAGTCACAAAGTGTGTAAGTAAGAATTTTAAAAAAAGAAGACAAAAATGAAAAATTATTAAAATTTAAAAAAATAAAACCCTATCCATAAATCGGTTTAATTCCAAAGTTGTGTTGCACCATACTATCCTTGCAATGAATCAATGAAAGGAGACCATATCTTTGAAAATTGCTCTGATTTTCCTGCTAGGACGAGTCTCATATCTTCGAGGTGTAGCGTCTCAGACATGCTTGTGATCCATCATAGCATGGAATGTCTATCTGGTCATTACTCTTTCTTTATCAAAACTCACACTCTTGTACGTAATACATTCAGCTCGTGTACTTTATAGAGTCACAGTCATACAGCGTGGAAATAGGCCCTTTGGCTAAGATGCCCCATCTACACTAGTCCCATCTGCCTATGTTTGGCAGTAAATGTCATAGACCCACCACCCTCAGTGAGAAGAAGTTGGTCCTCAGGTCCCTATTAAATCTTTTCCCTCTCTCCCTAAACCTATGGCCTCTGGTTCTTGATTCCCCCACCTTGCTTACTCCGAGCATTTACCCTATTTATTCTCCTGATGATGACCTCTATAAAATCACCACTCAACGTCCTTTGCATCAAGGAATAAAGTCTGCCCAACCTCTCCATAGAGGTCAGGGCCTCAAGTCTTGGCAACGTCCTAGTAAAAAATATATAAAAATAAAGTTTTGCTGGATACTATATTTGGCAAAAGACACAGAGGGCTGGAGTAACTCAGCAAGTCAGGCAGCATACCTGGAGAACTTGGATATATCACATTTCAGGTCCAAAACATAACCTATCCATGTTTTCTAGGGATACTGCCCGATCTGCTGAGTTACTCCAGCAACTTGTGCCTTTTTTAAAAACTAGCATCTGCAGTTCCTTGTTTCAAGTTCAAGTTCACATTTATTGCCACAAGCACCAGTTAAGGTACAGTGGAATTTGATTTACCATGCAGCCACACTATCAAAATGAGCACAATACACAATAGAACACAACATGAACATTCACCACAGTGGAATCAACATTCTGCACTGTGGTGGAAGGCAATAACATTCAGTGAGTCCTCCTCCTTTGTTCATCCATGGTTGTACAGATAGCACCCATAGTCAGGATCAAAGCCAGGTCTCTGGCGCTGTAAGGCAGCAACTCTACTGCTGCGCCAACGTGCCACTCCTAATCCTGATCCTGAATGCTTTCCCTTCTCTGGTGGTGCTGTGTGTGCAAAACTGAGCTTCTCACAACATGTAGCTGTTCAAATGAAGGACACTAATAGATAAGTGTTTTCACACAGAGAGTGGTGGGTCTCTGGAACTCTCTGCCACAGAGGGTAGTTGAGGCCAGTTCATTGGCTATATTTAAGAGGGAGTTAGATGTGGCCCTTGTGGCTAAGGGGATCAGAGGGTATGGAGAGAAGGCAGGTACGGGATACTGAGTTGGATGATCAGCCATGATCATATTGAATGGCGGTGCAGGCTCGAAGGGCCGAATGGCCTACTCCTGCACCTAATTTCTATGTTTCTATGTTTCTAGAACAGACTTAAAACAGAGAAGATAACATGTCAGGCATCAATTCCTCATGGAAGCTGATGAGGCGCTTAGCCTATTTCAGAACCTCACATCAAACTGTACACCAAATCATCTGTTTATACAAGAGCCTTCCACTTGCATTACTAATCCTTGCATGTGGAAAAATAGAAATTGTCTGAATATGTACTTGGTGTTAAATAGGCAAGTGAATTATGTTGACTTTCAATAAACAACTACAGCAATGAAGAAAAAGTTACTAAAAAATCTATTTCAGACAGTGTTGTATTGTAAATACCCTTTCATTTTAGGTGCTTGTTCACATTGGGTGTACAAGTGGGTCCCAGCTACACTAGTTTCTTTTGTTAAAAATTCTAATTTGTCAACAGGTTGGGGTACTGGTTCAGTTAAAGTCCACACATTCATTGGATTACAATCAGGATTGGGAAACTGATTTGCATGCTCTCCTCCTGTCAGCCAAGAATGAATAGCGTACAAACCAGGGATCAATTCTGGGGCCATCTTTATGCCTCTTCAACTGCACAATATCATTATCATTGGAAAAACATAACCCAACAGAATCTAATCAAAAAGAGATGGACTAATGATACTTATACAGTATGCTCCATCTCATAGTCACCTAATCAGTCAGCATGGAAAAAGGCACTTTGGCCAAACTTGTCCATGCCCAAGGAGGTGGAAATGGATATAAAGATGCCTGAGGGAGAGGGTGAGGGAGATACCAAGAGATGGAGCCATATCACCAAAGGCAGCTGCAGGTCACATTGATTTTCAATTGGGAATACATTTGCCAGGGCAGGCATTAGTCTCCACTGTGTCCATGAAAAGAGGCATGAATGAAGAAAGAAAGATAAAAGGGAGAGCAGAAATGTAGTTTACAAAATACCATGGATGTTTCAATGGATTCAAGTCAATGGATATTTTTAAGGCAAAGAGAGATAGATTCTTGGGTGTCAGGGGTTATGGGGGGAAGCCAGGGTAATAGGGTTAGGAGGGAGAGGTAGATCAGCCATGATTGAATGGCAGAGTAGACTTGATGGGCCGAATGGCCTAAATCTGCTCCTACCACTTGAGACCTTATGCCCACCAAGTTACCATATCTACACTAGTCCCACCTGCCTGCGTTTGTCCCATATCTTGCTAAACCTTTTCTATCCATGTACCAGTCCAAATGTCTTTTAAATGCCTTAGAAAAAGAAAATTGGGCGGCACGGTGGAGCAGCGTTAGAGTTGCTGCCTTACAGCGCTTGCAGCGCCGGAGACCCGGGTTCGATCCCAACAACGGGTGCTGTCTATACGTAGTTTTTACAGTTTCCCCGTGACTGGTGTGGGTTTTCTCCGGGATCTTCGGGTTTTCTCCCACGCCCCAAAGACATACAGGTTTGTAGGCTAATTGGCGTGGTATAAGTGTAAATTGTCCCTCGTGTGTTAATGTGCGGGGATCGCTGCTCAGCGCGGACTCAGTGGGCGTGTTTGCACGCTGTATCTCTAAACCAAACGAAACATTGTTATAGTATCTGCCTCAACTACCTCCTCTGACAGCCCTTTCGTTAAGCCAACCACCCTTTGTGTGAAAAAGTTGCCCCTTGAGCCCTTATTAAATTTCTACCATTTCACCTTAAACCTATGTCCTCTGGTTCTTGATTCTGCTATTCTGGTAATTTTACTGATTGTGACATTTTGTCGAAGATGGAGTTCTTTATACTGTGGATAGCTCTACTGTATTCAATTTTCCAGTTTTTCAGATATTCTGTCAAGGATTCTCCAAGAAAATATCTATGCTGGGCCTCTATGCTGCGTTCTATTTTTAATGAAAATATGCTTTAATGTCTTTTTAATCATTTCAGAGTGCAGTTGCACACAAATTATATTATCAGTACAAGATCCAGTGGTGCTATTAGAGTCATTAAAACAATCTGAAATAATCATCGCATTGCATCACCGTTTTGAAATGTGTTATTGCACACATTTTATTGATACTAATGCATCTAATGCAGCCACTGATTCCCAGAAATAACAGCATATGATCGCGGTTGCAGGTCTGCTTGTGCAGCATGGTCTGTATCAATATTTAACCCCACTTTTTCAAACCGATCCAAGTGGAAAGTGGAAAAGATACAGAACAAAATTTACGCAAAGCACTGTGCAGAACTGGAGATTTTTTCTGCTAATCCGAAGAAATTTGCGACTCCCGAGGTGGTACACACAAAAGTTCCAAACTTCTTCTGTTGACTGTTGCTCCATTCCAATAATGCTTCCGATACTGGAATCCTTATTAGAAAGGTGGTGAGGAGGAACTTCTTTAGTCATTGGGTAGTTAGTTAATCTGTGGAACTCATTGCCACAGAGGGTTGTGGAGGACATGTCAGTGGATATTTTTAAAGCAGATAGACAAATTCTTGATTAGAACGGGTGTCAAGGGTTACGGGGAGAAGGCAGGAAATTGGGATTAGGAGGCAGAGATCAGCCATGATTGAATGTCCGACTCGATTGGCTAAATGGCCTAATTCTACTCCTATAACTTGTGAACATAGAGTCCAGCGATGGAGCATTGATGTCCTCATTATTATCCTGAATATAACCATATAACCATATAACAATTACAGCACGGAAACAGGCCTTCTTGGCCCTTCCAGTCTGTGCCGACCATTTATTTTCCCCTAGTCCCATCTACCTGCTCTCAGACCATACCCCTCCATTCCCTTCCCGTCCATATACCTATCCACTTTACTTTTAAATGTTAAAATCGATCCTGCCTCCACCACTTCTGCAGGAAGATAATTCCACACAGCCACCACTCTCTGAGTAAAGAAGTTCCCCCTCATAGAAACATAGAAACATAGAAATTAGGTGCAGGAGTAGGTCATTCGGCCCTTCGAGCCTGCACCGCCATTCAATATGATCACGGCTGATCATCCAACTCAGTATCCCGTACCTGCCTTCTCTCCATACCCTCTGATCCCCTTAGCCACAAGGGCCATATCTAACTCCCTCTTAAATATAGCCAATGAACTGGCCTCAACTACCCTCTGTGGCAGAGAGCTCCAGAGACCCACCACTCTCTGTGTGAAAAAATTCCTTCTCATCTCGGTCCTAAAGGATTTCCCCCTTATCCTTAAGCTGTGACCCCTTGTCCTGGAACTCCCCAACATCGGGAACAATCTTCCGGCATCTAGCCTGTCCAAACCCTTAAGAATCTTGTAAGTTTCTATAAGATCCCCTCTCAATCTCCTAAATTCTAGAGAGTATAAACCGAGTCTATGCAGTCTTTGTTCATAAGACAGTCCTGACATCCCAGGAATCAGTCTGGTGAACCTTCGCTGCACTCCCTCTATGGCAATAATGTCCTTCCTCAGATTTGGAGACCAGAACTGTACGCAATACTCCAGGTGTGGCCTCACCAAGACCCTATACAACTGAAGTAGAACCTCCCTGCTCCTATACTCAAATCCTTTTGCTATGAAAGCTAACATACCATTGGCTTTCTTCATTGCCTGCATGTACCTGCATGCCTACTTTCAATGACTGATGTACCATGACACCCAGGTCGCGCTGCATCTCCCCTTTTCTAATCGCCCACCATTTAGATAGTAGTCGGTTTTCCTATTTTTGCCACCAAAGTGGATAACCTCACATTTATCCACATTATACTGCATCTGCCAAACATTTGCCCACTCACCCAGCCTATCCAAGTCACCTTGCATTCTCCTAGCATCCTCCTCACAGCTAACACTGCCCCCCAGCTTAGTGTCATCCGCAAACTTGGAGATATTGCCTTCAATTCCCTCATCCAGATCATTTATGTATATTGTAAATAGCTGGGGTCCCAGCACTGAGCCTTGCTGTACCCCACTAGTCACTGCCTGCCATTGTGAAAACGACCTGTTTACTCCTACTCTTTGCTTCCTGTTTGCCAGCCAGTTCTCTATCCACATCAATACTGAACCCCCAATGCCATATGCTTTAAGTTTATATACTAATCGCTTATGTGGGGCCTTGTCGAAAGCCTTCTGGAAGTCCAGATACACCACATCCACTGGTTCTCCCCCATCCACGCTACTAGTTACATCCTCGAAAAATTCCACAAGATTCGTCAGACATGATTTACCTTTCGTAAATCCATGCTGACTTTGTCCAATGATTTCACCACTTTCCAAATGTGCTGCTATCCCATCTTTAATAACTGACTCTAGCAGTTTCCCCACTACCGATGTTAGACTAACTGGTCTGTAATTCCCCGTTTTCTCTCTCCTCCCCTTCTTAAAAAGAGGGGTTACGTTTGCAATCCGCCAATCCTCAGGAACTATTCCAGAATCTAAAGAGTTTTGAAAGATTATCACTAATGCATCCACTATTTCCGGAGCTACTTCCTTAAGTGCTCTGGGATGCAGCCTATCTGGCCCTGGGGATTTATCAGCCTTTAATCCATTCAATTTACCCAACACCACTTCCTGACTAACCTGGATTTCACTCAAGTACTCCTTTGACCTGCGGTCCCCTGCTATTTCCGGCAGATTATTTATGTCTTCCTTAGTGAAGACGGAACCAAAGTAGTTATTCAATTGGTCCGCCATATCCTTGTTCCCCATGATCAACTCACCTGTTTCTGACTGCAAGGGACCTACATTTGTTTTAACTAATCTATTTCTCTTCACATATCTATAAAAACTTTTGCAGTCAGTTTTTATGTTCCCTGCCAGTTTTCTTTCATAATCTATTTTTCCTTTCCTAATCAAGCCCTTTGTCCTTCCCTGCTGGTCTCTGAATTTCTCCCAGTCCTCTGGTATGCTGCTTTTTCTGGCTACTTTGTACGCATCATCCTTTGCTTTGATACTATCCCTGGTTTCCCTTGTTATCCATGGATGCACTACCTTCCCTGATCTATTCTTTTGCCAAATTGGGATGAACATTTTTTGTAGTTCATCCATGCAGTCTTTAAATATCTTCCATTGCGTATCCACCGTCAACCCTTTTAGAATTGATTGCCAGTCAATCTTGGCCAATTCACGTCTCATACCCTCAAAGTTACCTTTCCTTAAGTTCAGAACCATTGTTTCTGAATTAACAATGTCACTCTCCATCCTAATGAAGAACTCGACCATATTATGGTCACTCTTGCCCAAGGGGGCACGCACAATAAGACTACTAACTAACCCTTCCTCATTACTCAATACCCAGTCTAAAATAGCCTGCTCTCTCGTTGGTTCCTCTACATGTTGATTTAGATAACTATCCCTCATACTTTCCAAAAAATCCTCTTCCTCAGCGCCCCTGCCAATATGATTCACCCAATCTATATGTAAATTGAAGTCACCCATTATAACTGTTTTACCTTTGTTGCACGCATTTCTAATTTCATGTTTGATGCCATCCCCAACTCCACTACTACTGTTAGGTGGCCTGTACACAACTCCCACTAGCGTTTTCTGCCCCTTAGTGTTTCGCAGCTCTACCCATACCGATTCCACATGCTCCAAGCTAATGTCCTTCCTTTCTATTGCGTTAATCTCCTCTCTAACCAGCAACGCTACCCCACCTCCTTTTCCTTTCTCTCTATCCCTCCTGAATATTGAATATCCCTGGATGTTCAGCTCCCAGCCTTGGTCACCCTGGAACCATGTCTCCGTGATCCCAACTATATCATACTCATTAATAGCTATCTGCACGTTCAACTCATCCACCTTATTACAAAAACTATGTATTCGTGTTACCCCTAAACTTCTGTCCCTTAATTCTCATGTCATGCCCTCTTGTTTGAATCTTCCCTACCCTCAATGGGAAAAGGTTATCCACGTCAACTCTGTCTATCCCTTTCATCATTTTAAATACCTCAATCTAGTCCCCCCTTAACCTTCTGCGCTCCAAAGAATAAAGACCTAACTTGTTCAACCTTTCTCTGTAACTTAGTTGCTGGAACCCAGGCAACATTCTAGTAAATCTCCTCTGTACTCTCTCTATTTTGTTGACATCCTTCCTATAATTAGGCGACCACAATTGTACACCATACTCCAGAATTGGTCTTACCAATGCCTTGTACAATTTTAACATTACTTCCCTACTCCTATATTCAATGCATTTATAAAGGCCAGCACACCAAAAGCTTTCTTTACCACCCTATCTACATGCGATTCCACCTTCAGGGAACTATGCACAGTTATTCCTAGATCCCTCTGTTCCACAGCATTCCTCAATTCCCTACCATTTACCATGTACGTCCTATTTTGATTTGTCCTGCCAAGATGTAGCACCTCATACTTATCAGCATTAAACTCCATCTGCCATCTTTCAGCCCACTCTTCCAAATGGCCCAAATCTCTCTGTAGACTTTGAAAATTTACTTCATTCTCCACAGCACCACCTATCTTAGTATCATCTGCATACTTACTTATCCAATTTTCCACCCCATCATCTAGATCATTGATGTACATGACAAACAACAGTGGACCCAACACAGATTCCTGAGGCACCCCACTGGTCACCAGCTTCCAACCTGACAAACAGTCATCCACCATTACTCTCTGGCATCTCCCGTTCAGCCACTGTTGAATCCATCTTGCTACTCCGCCATTAACACCCAAAGATTGAACCTTCTTAACCAACCTTCCATGGGGAACCTTGTCAAAGGCCTTACTGAAATCCATATAGACAACATCCACTGCTTTACCCTCATCAATTTCCCTAGTAACCTCTTCAAAAAATTCAAGAAGGTTTGTCAAACATGACCTTCCAGGCACAAATCCATGTTGACTGTTCTTGATCAGACCCTGTTTAACCAGATGCTTATATATATTATCTCTAAGTATCCTTTCCATTAATTTGCCCACCACTGACGTCAAACTAACAGGTCTATAATTGCTAGGTTTATTCTTTGAACCCTTTTTAAACAATGGAACTACATGCGCAGTACGCCAATCCTCCTGCACTATTCCCGTTTCTAATGACATTTGAAATATTTCTGTCATAGCCCCTGCTATTTCTACACTAACTTCCCTCAATGTCCTAGGGAATATCCTGTCAGGACCTGGAGACTTATCCACTTTTATATTTTTCAAACGTGTCAGTACTTCCTCCTCTTTGAATCTCATAGTTTCCATAGCTACTCTACTTTGTTCCCTTACCTCACAGAGTTCAATATCCTTCTCCTTGGTGAATAATGAATTCAGGGAACATGAGACCTGAACATCGGGAGATCTGTACCATTAGACCAACAATAAAAACAGAACATGCTGGACATTCTCAGCAGGCCAAGCAGCATCTGTAAAGAGAAAAACAGAGTTAATGTTTCAAAGCAATGATCTTCCATCAGACCATTAGACTGCTGCAAGTTCAACACTTCCTCTATTGAAGAGGAATAGCTGTAATTAAGTTTGAGGTTATTTATATTTGTATGATTTAACTGAGTTATTTTAAACACATTTAAATGCATCAAGCATTTTGTCCCTTCATTTTTTTGGATATTGTTAAATGTTCACAGGGTTTGTTTGTTTTGAATATATATCCAGGGCTAATCAGATTGAAGTTGCTGCAATCAATGCATGAGGTAAATCACTAAAGAGCTCAGAAGTATTTACTTGCTGCTCGAAGAAACTTATGGCTTATATAACACATCTGGCTCTGTTATTAGTTATTAAACAAATGAAAACCCTTTTACGATTCACATTTCACAGTGCGGGATTCCCCTGAGGTTGCAATGCTAGAAATAAGGAATTGCAGATGATGGATTATACTACAGCAAAGTTAGACACAAAGTGTTGGAGTAACTCAACGGGTCAGTCAGCATCTCTGGAGAAAATGTATGAAGGATGTTTTGGGCCGGGACCATTCTTTAGAGCGGTAAGGGTTGGGAGTGAAGAGCTGGAGGTGAGAAAAGACCAGGACCAATCACGGCCGGCCATAAATGGCCTCAGGCAGGGCCGTGGCCCACTATTGTCTCGGGAAAGTGTGATCTCAAGAGGAAGTCAATGTGGAGAACTGTGGAACTGGTAAAACAACAAGGGTGAAAGAAGAGGGCAAGGGGGAGGGGAGGAGAGAGGAGTTAGTTAAGTTACTTAACATTAGATAATTCAATGTTTATATCACTGGGTTGTAAGCTGCCCAAGCAAAATATGAGGTGCTGTTCCTCCAATTTGCATGTGGATTCACTCTGGCATTGGAGGAAGCCCAGGACAGAAAGGTCAGTGGGGGAGTGGGAGTTGAAATGGTTGGCAACCGGGAGATCTTGTTTGATGAGCGTAAGTGTTCAGCTAAACGGTCTCCAAGTCTACGTTTTGTCTCACTGATGTACAGGAGCCCACATTTGGAATGCCAGATGCAGTAGATGAGGTTAGAGGAGGTACATGTGAATCTCTGTCCAACCTGTAAGGACTGTCGGGTTCCTGGACGGAGTTGAGGGAGGAGATGCAATGACAGATGTTGCATCTCCTGCGGTTGCTGGGGTAAGTACCTGGGGAGGGGGTGGTTTGTGTGGGAAGGTATGAATGAACCAAGGAGTTGCGGACGGAATGGTCCCTGCAGAAGATGGAAAGGGGCAGAGATGGGAAGATGTGATTAATGGTGGGATCCCTTCGGTAGTGATGGAAATGTCGGAGGATAATGTGTTAGATGCACAGGCTGGTGGGGTGAAAGGTGAGGTCCAGGGGAACTCTGTCCATGTAGTACCTGGGCAGAGGGGGAGTGGGAGTGGAACCATGGAACACAAGAGACATATGTGAAGTGATGCTGCTCGATTTGGTCTTCACAACTTGGGTGGCAGTGAACGGAGTTCTATAATTGTTTTATCTAAATAAATGAGGCAATTTGCATTCTATATTTGGTCCAAGTAGTGTCGTTCATGATGAAATGAAAAAAACGAAAATGGAAGAGACAAATTTTAATTTAATTGTTGCAAAATAACTTTTCCACTATATTACTTTGGAGATTTGATTCCCTCTGATGTTGTCATATCCATCTTCACTGATGTTCCTCTGTGAATTGTCTGATCTCATCTACTTATTTCACAACTATTTATTTCCAGGTGAGCTAGAACAGGCCCTCTGTACCACAATGTCTGTGCCGAACATGATGCCAAGATCATCTCTTATTTACCAGCCCATCTACATCCTCCATTCCCTGCAATTCCATATACATATCCATGTTTCTTAAATGCCACTATCCTATCTACCGCAACCAACGACCCCGGCACCGTGTACCAGGTACTAACCACTCTCCGTGGAAAAAAATAGCCCTGCAAATCTCATTTCAACTCTGCCCCTCTCACTTTAAAGCTCTGCCCTTTCATCAAGTATTTGAATTTCCCATCCTGGGAAAATCTTCTGACTGTCTCATAAGTGTATATACTACGATCTGGTCTCCCCTGCAACCTCCAGCATTCCGGAGAAAACTATCCATGTCTGTCCATATACCCACCAGCCACCTTCTTGATTCCCCTAATCTGGGTGTAAGATCAGCCGTCAACCTCCTGCACTCCAAGGAATGAAGTCCTAGCCTGCACAACCTCTCCATCTAGCTCAGGCCCTCAAGTCCTGGCAACAAACTTGTAAATCTTCTCTGCACCCTTTCCAGCTTGACAACATATTTCCTAAAAGAGGGATACCAAATCTGGATGCAATACTTTATGTGTGGCCCCACCAATGTCTTATACAACTATAACATGATCTCCAAACTTCTCTATTCAATACTATGACTGATGATGGCTCATGTGCCAAAAGCCTTCTTGACCACCCTATGTACCTGTGGCACCACGGCCAAGGAACTATATACCTGCACTCCTAGATCCCTATAGCCCTACCATTCACTGTGTGGATCCTGCTCGGGTTGGACTTCCTAAATACAACACCTCGCATTTCTCTGCATTAAACTCCACTAACCATTCTTCATTCCACTTGCCCAACGGATCAAGATCCTGCTGCAATTTTGGCCAACCATCTTCACTCTCTACAATACCACCCACTTTAGTGCCATCTCCAAACGTACAAATCATGCCTTGTACATTTTCAAATCAAAATCATTGAAACAGATGACAAACACCAATAGGCCCAGTACCAAACCGCGAGGCACACCAAGGAACAGCACCTAATTTGTTGCTTGGGAAGCCTACAGCCCAATATTATGAACGCAATTTCTCTAATTTCAATTAAATCGTGCATTCCTTCCCTCCCCCTAGACGTCCTACTAGTTTCACTGTTCACATCCTTGTATCCCTGTCATTAGCACATCTTCCCCAGCCAACAATGAGCCATGATGGACTCCACCCTTCCTGAGGTCATCTGTTGCTGGTCCTCTTTTGTTCTGGCCTTCTCTACCTTCCAGTCTGAAGAAGGGTTCCGACCCAAAACGGCTCCTATACCTTGTCTCCAGAGATGCTGCCTGACGCACTTACTCCAGTATTTTGGGTCCTTTGTGAAAATGTGTTCTTCTTTTAATTAGATCATGAGGAAGATGTTACTGATAAAGTCAAATTATTTTGTTCAGAGTTTCCAGATTGCTCCACAGAGTTTTCATATCATGTGTATTATTGGCAAATCTGCACAACAAAATGAACAAAGGCCCAGTTACACACCCTCAGCCAGCGTCTGTATGCTCTTCAATGCCACCGTCCCATCAAATTGGTTCCTCTAAGAGCCAGCAGTGAGGTGTCACAATAATTTTTACAAACCCTTCAGTATTCTTTTTTTTTCTTGTGTTTCTGACACCTTTTACATCTTGTGGTACCCAGTCTTCCATCCAGCTGAGAGAGTGTAAATCATATAGCTTTCAAACAGTGATAATTTCATCTGAAATACTGTTCTGTTTAGTAGTTCGTAATCTGCAACAACAACTATCGCATTAGGCAGTTCTTCCATCCTACTTCAAAGTTTTGTTCAGGCAGTCTTTCAATGACATCCAGCGCTGCATCTATGATGGCATTTTCAGGTTCAGTTCAGTTCAGTTTAGTTTATTGTCACGTGTACCGAGGTGCAGTGCAAGGCTTTTATAGCATGCTATCCACAGTGGAAAGCCTATCTGCTCCACAATGGGTGCTGGGGATTATGAGGAGAAAGCAGGAGAATGGGGTTAGGAGAGAGAGATAGCTCAGCCATGGCCTAATAGACTTGATGGGGCAAATGGCCCAATTCTGCTCCTATCACTTATGACCTTATGACACAATTACAATTGAGTAATTTACAATGTATAGATATGTGATAAGGGAATAACGTTTAGTTGAAGCCAGTATATTCCGATCAAAGATAGTCTGCTGGTCACCAATGAGGTAGATAGTAGTTCAGGACTGCTGTCTGGTTGTGCTAGGATGATTCAGTTGCCTGATAACAACTGGTAGGAAACTGTCCCTGAATCTGGAGGGGTGCGTTTTCACACTTCTATACCTTTTGCACGATGGGAGAGGGGAGAAGAGGGAGTGGCCAGGGGTGCAACTCGTCCTTGATCATGTTGCTGGCCTTGCCGAGGCAGCGTGAGGTATAAATGGAGTCAGTGGAAGGGAGATCGGTTTGTGTGATGGTCTGGGCTGCGTCCACAATTTGCTGTTTTTTCTTACGGTCCTGGATGGAGCTGTTCCCAAACCAAGCTGTGATGCATCCTGATAAAATGCTTTCTATTGTGCATCTGTAGAAGTTGGTGACAGTTGTAGGGGACATGATGAACATCCTAAAGCTTCAAAGGAAGTAGAGGTGTTGGTGTGCTTGCTTGGTCGTTGCCTCAATATGGGTGGTCCAGGAGAAGTTGTTGGTGATATTGGCTCTAAGGAATTTGAAGTTTTCAACCATCTCTACTTCGGCACTGTTAATGCAAACTGGAATGTGTGTGAAGTTGACCACTAGCTCCTTTGTCTTGCTGATGTTGAGAGAAAGGTTGTTGTCTTGACCCCAGGGCACGAGGTTCTCAATCTCCTTCGTCTCATTATTTTATATCCGGACCACAATCGCGGCGTCATGTAAAATTGAATTAGATTTGTACATGGCTGCCTCGTCGTGGGTGTACAAGGAGTAAGGAAGGGGGCTGAGAATTCATCCTTGCCGAACGCAATAATTGTTACAGTTCCTTCAGTATTCTTTTTTGCCATGGTCCTGACACCGTTCACATCTTGTGGTACTGAGTCTTCCATCCAGCTGACAAGGATTAAATCATGTGTTGAGGATATCGCAGAGAATGATTTGTCCCATATCCTTTACATGCAGTATACCAAAGGCTGAATGGCACATGGTATTCCAGTTATTTGTTACAGCCTGTGATGATTTCATCTTACTTGGCCTTCAAGGGTGCTGACATTTTATAGTGGATGCCAGTGCTTTTCTGGATACTTTCACATATCCTCCTAATGTTTCATTTCTCTTATAAAGGTTGGAAATCTTTATAAAGTTTACACGAGTGTTCCACATACACTGCCAGTAAGCCTGCCCTTTCATCTTCCAAACACACAAGAGTATTTGGACAAATGTTTCATTGGGATTTATTTTCTGTTCATGAAAAGCTGTTTTTTTTAGCTTTGATGACTGGAATCAATTCAACACCTTTTTCAAAACAGTCAGTTATATTTGATCTCCTTTCCTAGAGCATCAAACACTGAATTGTATTCTTCAATGATTCCAGCGAATTTCAAATATTGAATGGATCAAATTAAAAATTGACATTTTTACGTGGTTTGATAATACAGTACATTTCTATTCTCTCTTCTTGTCTTTACAAGATGATATATTAATCAAGGTCTGTTTTTTACATTTTCAGTGAAGAAGTTTCTTAAAGATCAACTTCACCTTTTAGCAGATAAATGAATAATTAGTGCCACAATCTGCATGGCCGTAAGGTTATGAAATTGTCATCTCCCAGTGATTATGAGACATTGTGTGATGCCACATGACGTGATCTATTTCCCACTCACTGTGAGACTGAAATTAAAGATAAGAATTAGTACTGTACAGTCTGCATTCGGAACATATTTCCAGAGATATTCCATCATTTTTACTGATTACAGAGCAAGGTGACATTCCAGAAAATGGCTGAGTCATTCATTTGCAAATCTCTTGTAATGAAATTGCCCATGAGGAATAAATGTTCATGATCAGGAACTTTAATGAGAACATTATTCAGATCATTTTGAATTTTGTCTTTTACTTTAGATCACATTCCTGACACGGAGATGCACAGAGAAAATAATTACTGGGCCTTGACTTGCAAGTGACTGCCTACTATGTGTTCGTGTGTCATCTAAGTAACAGTAAACCCTGTTCACGATCGTGCATCAGATGCAACATCAAGCTGGAAAGGGTGCATTTACGAGGACTAGAGGACCTGAGCTATAGGGATAGGTTGAGTAAGCTGGAACTCTATTCCTGGAGCATAGGAGGATGAGGGGTGATCTTATTGAGGTGTATAAAATCATGAGAAGAATAGATCAGGTTGATGCACAGTGTCTCTTACCCAGAGTAAATGAATCGAGGACCAGAAGACATAGCCTTAAGGTGAAGGGGAAAATATTTAATTTAATCTGACGGGTAACTTTTTCACACAATGGGTGGTGGGTGTATGGAATAAACTGCCAGAGGAGGTAGTTGATGCTGGGACTCTCAATATTTAAGAAACAGACAGGTACATGAATAGGGCAGGATCGGAGGGATATGGACCAAACACAGGCAAGTGGGACTAGTGTACCTGGGACATGTTGACCTTTTTGCCAATCTACACAAATCATATTTGCCCACGCTAGGCTTTGTACCTTTCCATGTCATGCCGTCTAGACGCATCTTAAACTTCATGATGATATCAGGTTCCATCATCTGCTCCGCCAGTTAGTTTCAGTTATCAATCATTTTCTGTCTAAAAACCTTTCCCCTCAAATGCCCCTATGTAACATCTCCCTCTCGCCCCAAACCTATGGCCTCTTAGAGCGAGAGAGAGACACAATATGGAAACAGACCCTTTGGCCCATCAACACCAACCACCAATCACTAATTTATACTATCCATATCTCATCAATTCATGTTGCAATGTAGCAACCAGAACTACAGTATATTCAAGTGCAGCCTGAACTGCATTTTGTAAAGTTCCAACTTAACATCCCTACTTTTATATGCTACTAGGCCAGGTGCAGAGCCGCAGGGTCTCTGTTCCCCCCAACGCACAGTGGGTGGGTCATGTGCCTTTTTAAACACCCTATCTATTAATTAAATGGCAACTCAGAAACATTTGTAGTTTTTTACACTTTTAACAGGACCTTCACTGTGTTTTTTACCAGATTTGGTTTCAGCTACTCAGTGGTTATCACTGAATCCATGTAGAAAGCCTACTTCAGTTGGAGCATCACTTGTGCTTCTCACTGCGAGGATCATATATTGGTTACATCTATCCCTGCCTCTGCAATAGTTTCAATAATGAGACGTTCAAAGTTGAGAAAATCACCTATCCTTGCTTTTACGCACGTCCTTTAAGATCCCAAAAGGGATCTCAGCCAACAACTTCTCACAAGTATATAGGGTGGTGAAGAAGGCTTCTGGCCTGCTGGCCTTCATCAGTCAGGGAAATTAATGTAGAAGTTTGGATGTAATGTTACAGTTTTGCAAGATGTTAGTGAGGCAGGCAGGTGGAACTAGCATTTTGGTCAGCATGGGCAAGTTGGGTAAGTGCCTGTTTCTGTGCTATAACATTCCATGACTAAAACTGTTTCAAGAGCTGAGGATCATTTCCATGTTTATGCTTCATTGAAGCCTCTTTCCATCCCTCTACGTCTACCATTATGATGACAGCTTTTCCTTTCTTCTATATGTATATATTCTACCTCTGCCTAATAGCAACCAGTTGCTGTGGTATCAAGTTCCATAGTCTCAACAAAACTATAACTAAAGTGTGTAGGAAGGAACTGCAGATGCTGGTTTACACTGAAGATACACACAAGATGCGGGAGTAACTCAGCGGGACAGGCAACACCTCTGGTTAGAAGGAATGGGTGATGTTATGGGTCAAGACCCTTCTTTTGACTGAGAATCAGGGGAGAGAGAGACACAGAGCTATAGAAGGGTAAGGAGTGAAAACGAGAGATCAAAGAGGATGAGATCAAGGAAAATGTAGAATATGTGGTGGCCCCTGGTGGTGGGCCGTGCACTGTACATAACCTTCAGCTCTGGGGGGGGGGGTCACGTGTCCAGGTGACGAGAGGTAGGGGTCACGTAGTGGTCATGGGTTCCCCCGGGGAGTATTTAAGGTGTTAATCACGCACGTACGGGGTTGTGAGTTAGGAGACTTGTGGTAGCAATAAAGGATCGCGTATTTGGACAAACCTCGTGTCCTGCCTCGCTCTTTGACGGACAGCTCTGTGCCCGCTACAAATAGATCATTGTTAGCTAGCGGGATGTGGAAACAAAGCATACAAAGAATGGCACAGTCAGATTGGCTCAGAGAACTAGAATGGGAAGGGATGGAGAGAGAGGGATGGAGACTTGAAATTAGAGGTCGATATTCATACCGCTGGGTTGTAAGCTGCCCAAACAAAATATGAGGTGTTCGGCCATTTCCTCCAACTGAAGTATATAGGGATGACTTTGCTGTTCAATTTATTAGAGACTGTATCTTGAGTTGGTTGACCAGAGCTGATCTTGCCTGCAAGTGGAAACAACTTCTTCACTTCTAACCTTCTGTTGTTCTATGTCAAAATTAGCCTTACCAACGACTTCATTTATCATTGTCACCAAACAAGTTGTTTACAAGGTCCTCCTGTGAATGAGATTGCTGAACAACAAACAGTCTTATTCACATGTTAGCCACAAATGGCAAAAAAGAACATGGCTTTCATCAGCAAGGCTCAAAACATCAGATGTTTGAACATAAACCTGCAGTGAACACAGAAAGAAAAAGTCAAGGTACTTACATAGAAACATAGAAACATAGAAAATAGGTGCAGGAGGCGGCCATTCGGCCCTTTGATCAGCCATTCATTGTGATCATAGCTGATCGTCCCCTATCAATAACCCGTGCCTGCCTTCACCCCATATCCCTTGATTCCACTAGTCCCTAGAGCTCTATCTAACTCTCTCTTAAATCCATCCAGTGACTTGGCCTCCACTGCCCTCTGCGGCAGGGAATTCTCTGGGTGAAAAATTTCTAGCTTGCCCAACAATGGGAACATTTTTCCTGCATCTAGCTTGCCCAGTGCTTTTATAATTTTATATCTTTCTAAAAGATAGCCCCTCATCCTTCTAAACTCCAGTGAATACAGCCCAGTCTTTTCAATCTTTCCTTATATGACAGTCCTGCCATCCCAGGGATCAATCTTGTGAAGCTACGCTGCACTGCCTCAATCAGAAGGATGTCCTTCCTCAAATTAGGAGGCAAAAACTGTACGCAATACTCCAGATGTGGTTTCGCCAGAGCCCTGTACAACTGCAGAAGAATTGGTGATGCAACTGCCACACTCCAAAGGCGTACAGGTTTGTAGGTTCATTGGCTTGGTATAAAATATGTAAAATTGTCCCTAGTGTGTGTAGGGTAATGTTAATGTGCGGGGATCATTGGTCAGTGCGGACTCGGTGAGTCAAAGGCCCTGTTTCCGCGCTGGATCTCTAAGCTAAGCTAAACTAAACATGCTCTCTGCTTCCCGGCTTTCCTACAGGACTTTGCTGAAGCTCTCTGGTATCAGCGGGGATACCAAATCTGATTGAGTTTTTTGAAGACGTAAGCAAAAATGTTTGAAGGTAAGACAGTAGACATTGTCTGCATAGACATTAACAGGGCATTTGATAATGTTTCGCATGATAGGCTCTGGAATGTTAGATCACATGGGATATAAGGATAGCGAGCTGACATTTTAACCCAGACTCGCTACCACAGCCATGTGTGTTTTCTCGGTGCTTGTCTGTGGCTCCATCACCTGCCTCAAGGTTTCCAACTCCTGTTCCAGACCTCCCAGTTGGGACCCAACCCGGATTACAGGTACCGACAGTTAATCCACCGCTTCTCACAAAGTGTTCTCCTTCCGGCCCTGCGTTCCACACTGGCCCGCATGCGCTGACACCAGCAGGCCCTCACTCCGGCACTCCCACAGCTCGGGGCCTCACCCACCCACCCACACCTGCATTGGACCCCAACTTTACTTCATTCTACACCAGATCCACATTCAATAAACGCTTCCTCGGCTACCGCGACTCCACTAAGGATCACACGCTTGCTCGCTCCAGACCGCTCCCTCCATCGAAACTCCTCGACTCGACGCCTGCAGGCCTGTGGCTCCACTACTGGACTGTGCCGCCTGCCCGAACACCACAAGGCCGAGACCCACGATGCCCTCACCATACAATAATTCCCATGCCCCTCTCCTCTCTGAACACCCACCATCCTCGCATCAACCTTTGTCCACGCTACGGCCCACCAGTCCCCGCCCTTGTCGCGTCTTCACCATCCCCCCTGACCTCCCCCTTCCCGATATGGAACGGTCTGTCCACAACAGCGGCCTCACCTTCGTTCCCACCGCCCCCACCTCAACGTGTTCCAGGACCACCACGATGTAGAGCTTTTCTTCCGTCTCCTTCGCCACCGTGTCTTTTTCTATGGGAAGTAGTCCTCACCATCCAGTGATGACCCCTTCTCCCACCTCCACCGGTCCCCCTCCTCTTGCACTCCCCAGAACGGCCTTCTACCCGCTCTAGACCTGGTTATTTCTAACTGCTGGAGTGACATCAACCGTCTCAGCTTTTCCACTCCCCTTGCCTACTCTAACCTCACCCCCTCTGAACGTACAGACAAACGTAGACTGGCCGATCATTTCGTTGAACACCTTCGCTCAGTCCATCTGAACCTACCTGATTATCAAACACTTTAATTCTCCATCCTATTCCAACTCTGACCTTTCTGTCCTAGGCCTCCTCCATTGTCAGATTGAGGCCGGGCGCAAATTGGAGGAACAGCACCTCATTTTTTGCTTGGGCAGCTTGGTGGTATGAACATTGATTTCTCTCACTTCAGGTAGTCCTCTCTCTCTATCCCTCCCCCACCCAAGTCACACTAGCTTCTTATTTTCACACAACAAACAGCGAACAATGTTTGAGGGGGCCGGGTGCTGGCGGGGCAGGGCGCCAGCCCAGCCCACACCTCCCCGTCCCCATCCCCTCACACCCCTGCACCCCCACCCCAGTGGCAGGCCACAGTAGTGGTAGGCCACAACAGCGCTTCCCTCCCCCAACCAGCCCCTGCCTGAAGCCATCCCACTCCCCAGCTACAGAAGCTGCAGGACTAGCCTAAGAATCCATTCGGCTCACAATTTCCACACTAGCCCTCTGGAAACCAGTCCTTTTGGCCCACAACACCTATACTAGCCCTCCAGAAAGCCCCCCCCCCCCCCCCCCCGGACATGGCCTGAAGCTGTCCCCCTCCCCAGGCTGCAGAACGCTCCCCCCACCGGCCCCCGACAGCCCTCCGGCAGCCCCTGCCTGAAGCCCCCCTCCCCCCACCCGGCTGCAGAATACAACTAGAGATGCAACAAGAAAGAATGGACTGAATAAATCTCCTCTTTAACGTTTAAATTGCTGTTATATTTTAAGAGTTATTCACATTTTAAGCTTTAATAAATCCCTTTTCCACTTGCCGTGCCCGTCAGCTGCGCCTGCGCAGTAATACCTGCGTGTTCCACGTCACAATGGGAACCCAATGGGCGGGAATGGCTGCGCCGCCAGAGAGCCTCGAAGGGTGGATGGGGGGAGTGGGGTTTGAGGGGGGGATGGAGTGAGTGCATAGGTGCGGGGGGGTGGGAGGGCAAGGGGCAGAGTGGGGAGGGGGGGAGGGGAGGAGGTGGGATCAGGGGCATCACAACAGGAACCTGTCAGCTGTGCCTACGCAGTTGGGGGCTATGCGTGAGTGGTGGAATATTGGAATTGGCGGAGAGGTGGAATATTGCGTGGGGGGACCGGGCCTCCCGTGTGAGAATGGGAACAAGCGGGTCCCACTTAGTCTAGTCATCGTCTATATCTCACAGAGTCACAGAGTCACAGAGTGATACAGTGTGGAAACAGTCCCTTTGGCCCAACTTGTCCACACCGGCCAACATATCCCAGCTTTACTAGTCCCACCAGCCTGCATCTGGGTCCATATCCCTCCAAACCTGTCCTATCCATGTACCTGTCCAACTGTTTCTTAAACGTTGCAATAGTACCTCCTCTGGCAGCTCGTTTCATACACCCACCACCCCTTTGTGTGAAAAAGTTACCCCTCAGATTCCTCTTAAATCGTTTCCCCTTCACCTTAAACCTATGTCCTCTGGTCCTCGATTCCCCCACCCTGGGCAAGAGATTCTGTGCATTTATGTGGATTTTAAAAAAAAATTGGTGTTATTGTGCATTGTAGACATGAAATGCAGGAGTAACTCAGCGGGGTCAGGCAGCATCTCCGGTGAGAAGAAAGAGGTGACGTTTCGGGTCGAAACCCGACTTCAGACTGAGAGACAGGGGAAAGGGAAAGGGAAAGGGAAACGACACATATAGAGGGTGATGTGGAGAGATATAGATATAGAGAGAGGAATCTAGAGGTACGAAAAGGTACAGAACAAATCAGAGCCGGCACCGATGACCCAAGGAAAAATCTCTCGTTTTCATTATCCTTAACTAATCTTAAGACGAGTCTTGACCTGAAACGTCACCCATTTCTTCTCTCCAGAGATGTTGCCTGTCCCGCTGAGTTACTCCAGCTTTTTGTGTCTATAAATTGAATGCAGAATAGGGTTATTAGAAGGAAGCAGAAGATGGTGCTGGAAGGGTGTTTTTCGGAGTTGAGGCCTATGACTACTGGTGTGCCTCAGGGATCAGTGGTGTGCTCAATGTTGTTTGTCGTTTATATCAATGATTTGGATGAGAATGTACAAGGCATGATTAGTTAGTTGTTAAAGAAGGAACTGCAGATGCTTGAAAACGAGGGTACACAAAATGCTGGAGAAACTCAGCGGGTGCAGCAGCATCTATGGAGCGAAGGAGATAGGCGACGTTTCGGGCCGAAACCCTTCTTCAGACCCTTCATCTGAAGAAGGGTTTCAGACCCTTCGCCTCAAGAAGGGTTTCGGCCCGAAATGTTACCTATCTCCTTCGCTCCATAGATGCTGCTGCACCCGCTGAGTTTCTCCAGCATTTTGTGTACCCTTGATTGGTTAGTTTGCAGATTACAGTAAAGTAGGTGGTATTGTAGATCGATAAAATGGCTGTTAAAAACATTACAGCAGGCTCTTGATCAGCTCGGCAAGTAGCCTAAGGAATGGCTGATGGAGTTTAATGCAGATAACTGCAAGATTTTGCATTTTGGGAAGTCAAACCAAGGCGTGAGCTTCACAGTGAATTGTAAGGTCCTAAGGAATGTTGCAGAACAGAGGGATATACGAGTTTCTTGTTTCCTGAAAGTGTAGTCACGGGTAGATTGGGTGGTCAAGAAGGCTATTGGTCTTCATTAGTCAGAGTATTAGGTATAGAAGTTGGGACATTATGTCCCACACAGTTGTGCAGGACATTGGTCAGGCCATGCCAAGAGTACTGCGTTTAGTTGTGATTAAGCTGGGAAGAGTGCAGAGAAGATTTGCGAGGGGCTGCGTTTTAGGGAGATGTTGGGCAGGCTAGGATTTTAGTTCTTGGATCACACAAGGCTGAGAGTGAGCCTATAGAGGTGAATAAAATCATGAGGTGAACAAATAGAGTGAATGCATTCTTTTCCCCAGTTTCGAGAATCAAAAATAAGGGAACGTATATTTAAGATGAGAGAGGTAAGATTTAATACAAATCTCTATAACTATGAATAGAGAGGTATAGATTCTCTGTACCTCCAAGCATCTGAGGTGTATTCCATGTACCCACCACCCTTTTCACTCAGAGAGTGGTGGGTGTATTGAATGAGCTGCCAAAGGAAGTCGTTGAGGAAGATAAAATAACAGGATTTAAAAGTCACTTGCACAGGTACATACATGATGGGAAAGGCTTAGAGAGTGCAGGCAAATCAGACTAGCGTAGATGGGGCATTTACATTGGCATTAATGTGATGGGCCGAATGGCCTATTTTCGTGCGATTTTGATTAATATTTTTATTAGAAGCCATTCATATTGCCAATGTTATAACAGTTTTTCAAATACACATTTAACATGTTTCAAAAGTTATACAAGTATTACAGAATAATATATGTAAGCTTCTTTTTTTTTAAGAGAGTAAAGAAAGTAAAGAGGTAAAAGAATAGGTGTTTAATCAAAGAGGAGTGTGATTAAATAATATTGATTATGATTATATATTTAAAAAAAAAATAAAATAAAAAACACAATTTGAAAAAAAGGAAAAAAAATAAAAAAAAAATAACAATAAAAATAAAAACTAATACAAGCAAACAATTATTATACTTAAAAAAGAAAAATTGAAGTATACATCTTAACAATGAATGGAACAATTTCACATAACAATATCTATAGAGACGTGTATACAAATCTCAGAATAGATCTTTTCATCTAATCCTACCACCGGGTACTTATTGAGTTACAATGCCGAGCCCAGCTACCCCTTCATATAGTCAGTGAATGGAGACCATATTTGTTCAAAAAGTTCATATTTGTCTATTAGGACAAACCTGATTCTCTCCAAATGCAGCGTCTCCACCATTTTCGTGCTATTTTGGGCTGAATGGCCTATTTCGTCCTATGCCTCCAAAGCAGGGCTACCAGAAATGTACACAGTACTGCAAATGTGGCCTTACCAATGTTTTACATGCAGTCATAACACAATGGCCCAACTCCTGTATTCAATGCTCCCCCTCCCACAGATGGAACAAGCATAGAGTTCCCATGGTCCTTACTTTTGACTTCACCAGTCCCCACAAGGAATAAATAATTCTCTCCACCTTTAATGTGATCCCTACACCAGTCACATTTTCCCATTCTCTTCCCTATCCATTGACATAACTCCCTCTGCAACTCCTTGGTTCACTCATCCCTTCCCATCTAAACCATGTCCTCCCCAGGTACTTCCCATGGAATGGCCGGTGATGTAACACGTCTTCCTACATCTCCTCCCTCACATCCACCCGGGAACCATAGCTGCATTTCCAGGTGAGACAAAGGTTCACATGCACCTCCTGTAGTTGCCGCCTCCTTTACATCGGCAAGACCAAGTGTAGCCAAGGCCACTGTTTCGCAGAATAGTTGCACTCGATTGACCAGGCCTGGTGGATCTCCTGGATGTGAACCATGCAACACCGCTTCCCCTTCCAAGACTGACCTTTCTGTCCTGGTCCTCTTTAATGCCATAGTGAGGCCACATACATATTGAAAGAACAAGATCTCATATTCCACTTGGGTAGATTACAACCCAACAGCATGAACATTGATTGACACAAATTGCTAGAATAACTCAGCAGGACAGGCAGCAACTCTGAAGAGAAAGAATGGGTGACATTTCGGGTTGAGACCTTTCTTCAGACTCAACCCGAAACATCACCCATTCCTTCTCTTCAGATGCTGCCTGTCCTGCTGAGTTTTAAAGCAGCATCTGCAGCTCCCTCCTAGGCATAAACTCTGAGTAACTACCCAAGAAATACCTCACCCTCCCACCCTCATTATTTGCCCCCTCTCTTCCCTGTGCCCTGCCTGGATGTCCACCCATACCTCCCATAATCTCCCCCCCACTTTCACTTTCCCCCTCTTCCTCATCTCACAGCCTTTTGTCCTCTCATGTCTGGCCTTTGTGGATAAGTGTGGATAAATGTGAGGTTATCCACTTTGGTGGCAAAAATAGGAAAGCAGACTATTATCTAAATGGTGGCCGATTAGGAAAAGGGGAGATGCAGCGCGACCTGGGTGTCATGGTACACCAGTCATTGAAAGTAGGCATGCAGGTGCAACAGGCAGTGAAGAAAGCGAATGGTATGTTAGCTTTCATAGCAAAAGGATTTGAGTATAGGAGCAGGGAGGTTCTACTTCAGTTGTATAGGGTCTTGGTGAGACCACACCTGGAGTATTGCGTACAGTTCTGGTCTCCAAATCTGAGGAAGGACATTATTGCCATAGAGGGAGTGCAGGGAAGGTTCACCAGACTGATTCCTGGGATGTCAGGACTGTCTTATGAAGAAAGACTGGATAGACTCGGTTTATACTCTCTAGAATTTAGGAGATTGAGAGAGGATCTTATAGAAACGTACAAAATTCTTAAGGGGTTGGACAGGCTAGATGCAGGAAGATTGTTCCCGATGTTGGGGAGGTCCAGGACAAGAGGTCACGGCTTAAGGATAAGGGGGAAATCCTTTAGGACCGAGATGAGAAGGACTTTTTTTACACAGAGAGTGGTGGGTCTCTGGAACTCTCTGCCATAGAGGGTGGTTGAGGCCAGTTCATTGGCTATATCTAAGAGGGAGTTAGATGTGGCCCTTGTGGCTAAGGGGATCAGAGGGTATGGAGAGAAGGCAGGTACGGGATACTGAGTTGGATGATCAGCCATGATCATATTGAATGGCGGTGCAGGCTCGAAGGGCCGAATGGCCTACTCCTGCACCTAATTTCTGTTTCTATGCTTTTTGTCCACCAATCTTGCAATCAACCCCTTTGAAGATAGACACAAAAAGGTGGAGTAACTCAGCGGGACAGGCAGCATCTCTGTATCGTTTTGGAGACCCTTCTTCAACTCAGATGTTTTAGAATAGGAAGCCCAATCTGGTTCCAGGCCAAAGAGATTTGTGGTATGATGCAGCCAAAAGAATTCTGCTTTGCAAATTCATTGATAAGGTTACAAAATGGAGCTTTAAGTATATTTAATAGGGCCTGTGGCAGGTGAGTGACATTGCCCATGTCTTCACATTTATGAGAACAATATAATGAAAAGAAAAACAGATTATAAAGTTACCTTTAAAAAAATAACATTCGATACATGATGACGTGTAAAAGGCTCTCAAACTGAAGTTTTGTACGTTACATTTCCTGTATTTCGAGCACGTAAGACCTCATTTTTATTTTACATTTCTGATGCATCAAAGTCTTATTCTATTTTAACATATTCTTTCATATTTAATCGAAGAAATTATTAAAAAATAATTGACAACATATTAACGCAGAAAGGAAATTACTGATCATTAGCTTTCAAAAACAACTAGTTAACCCACACCATACATCACTCAGTTGACTGCTAAATAAACTGGTTCCGTTACTGTAACCAGGTCAAACATTTGCAGCCTTAATTCACTCATTCAATAGTACAATCCATACCAGGGAACACTGTTATAACAATAAGAAGCAAAACATGTAAGCAAAAATGCGGCAACCTTTTAGTCCGTGATTATCCTTATTAACTATTCACCATCCTTTTATCGTCTATTAGTCTGGACACCGATCATCTCTTCAAATACCATGTCATCCCATTCATCCCATGGGCTTTGATATACTGCTGGGACTCCAGACACCATACTTGAGTGACAGGAATGTTTATTAGCTCCTAAATCCACTTACATGGCCCATTGAATGGTAAATTGAGGCACTCGTTAACAATGACAACAATCTTCCTTTGTTTCTCCTGTTTGAGTATTAAATGAAGCAATTTTTAATTCAGCGAAAGTGAAAGTATTTGCTTCTACGAATATGTACGTTGCGTAAATTTAAAGGGAGCTAATCCATTCAGAGAATCACTGTCTATTAAGCAAACTGGCAGAAATCACTGGCAGAAATCACTGTCTATTAAGCAAACGTAGATAACCGCAAACAAAGTCCGACATTGCGTTGGCCACAGCAAGCAAATTAAATTAAAATAAAGTTGTAATACAAATTTTTAGTTTATTCATTAACTGCTTAACATAATCAGTTTGAGGGTGTGGCAAAGATATTTTGAACCATGACAACAGACAACCAAAATCATAGGAAATACAGGAAGGAAAATGCCATTTAGTAAAATCATAGCTAACCTTTTAATATGGTGCCACTTTGCTTTACTAAACCACATCCCTTGATTCCTTAGTGGCCAAAAATCTATAAATGTCTGTCTGGGACTTGTTTTGTAACAGAGCACCCACAGCCCCCTCGGGCAGAGAGTTCCAAAGATTCACTGCCCTCTGGGTCGCTGGAGCTGAGAGATCGGTTGGTACCTGCAGCACCACAGTGCTGCCATATTTTCATTCTTTCTTTCTAATTTAAGATGTAAGATTCCCTCCAGGATTCCTGCATAATTCAACACTCTGCCTTTGTGCGAGACAGCTGATCTATCTCATTGCCGAATGGGCAATTGACCAAAAATTCAGAAGTAAACAACACGTTTTCAACCCAAAACATGAAACACTTCTGTGTCTATAAAATGCAGCCTGCAAGAGCCACAATAGCCTTTTACATTTTTGCATCGAGATATTTCTCCTTACACTTTTCAAACTCAGCCAACAATTCCTTGGCAATTGATGTGAAGAGACCATTTAAATGATGCAAGAATCTTTTTATGGAGAGCATTATTCAACTTTGCTGAATTACTAATGGTGTGACAAATGCAAACCATAGAGACTACAGGATTCGTTTTCATAATTGATAGTTGCTGCTAATGCTGCTGACTTCTGAGTTCTTCATGCAATTTCCATTTCCAACTCATTAAAACTTCCTTTTCTTAATGCATATATACCGGATGTTGAATTGGATGAGGTGCCACATAGAGTTACGGCACGAGAACAGGTAGTGATTAGGCCCATTGACTATCAATAGGGATTCCAGAATAAGGATAATTTTCAGGTTGTTAAACGGAAAAATTGGACCAGTGCGAGGGTCTCAACTCTACATGAATGGTTTAAACGAAATGGACAAATGTTTTGTAATAATACCAAGATAGACAAAAGATGGATAGCAAAAAGATTGTAATAGGATATACAAAAGGACACAAAGTTCTGGAGTAACTCAGCGGGTCAGGTAGCATCCCTGGAGAACATGGATAGGTGATGTTTCAGGTCGAGACCCTTCTTCAAATGTTACCTATCTATGCTTCCAGTATTGCTTTCTGAACCATTGAGTTGCTCCAGCACTTTGTATATATATATTCTGTATATTAAACAGCGTCTGCAGTTCTTTGTTGCTACTTGTGGGATATAGATGGTTAAGTGAGTGAAGAAACAGTTGGCGATAGCACATGAAGCAGTAAAATGTTCGATTATCCACTTTGGTAGGAAGGTGGCAAGCGTGGCTGGAATCCTCAGCTGTGTCCACACAGCCTAGGCAGTACACATGTGTCGCCACGGGTTGGTGCCACCACAGTTACAAAGTAGTGCACAGTCTTCTCTACTGCCGGCTGCCGCATGTGGCAGCAACCCCCTTCCCCTCTCGCTACGCCAGGTCCCCCTTCATTCTTGGTGCCCCCCTCCACACACCCCTGTGCCCGTTTCCCCTTCATCCTCGTCAGCCCAATGCCGGATCCCCTCCTTTGTTCTAGATGGCCCCAGGCTGGGCCCCTCATTGTTCTAGATGGCCCCAGGCCGGGTCCCTGATTGTTCTAGATGGCCCCAGGCTGGGTCCCTCATTGTTCTAGATGGCCTCTGGCTGGGTCCCCCTCATTGTTCTAGATGGCCCCAGGCTGGGCCCCTCATTGTTCTAGATGGCCTCTGGCTGGGTCCCCCTCATTGTTCTAGATGGCCCCAGGCCGGGTCCCCCTCATTGTTCTAGATGGCCCCTGGCTGGGTCCCTCATTGTTCTAGATGGCCCCAGGCCGGGTCCTCCTTTGTTCTAGATGGCCCCAGGCTGGGTCCCTCATTGTTCTAGATGGCCCCAGGCCGGGCCCCTCATTGTTCTAGATGGCCCCAGACCAAGTCCCCCTTTGTTCTAGATGGCCCCAGGCTGGGCCCCTCATTGTTCTAGATGGCCCCAGGCTGGGTCCCTCATTGTTCTAGATGGCCCCAGGCTGGGTCCCTCATTGTTCTAGATGGCCCCAAGCCAAGTCCCCCATTGTTCTAGATGGCCCCAGGCTGGGCCCCTCATTGTTCTAGATGGCCCCAGGCTGGGTCCCTCATTGTTCTAGATGGCCCCAGGCTGGGTCCCTCATTGTTCTAGATGGCCCCAGGCCGGGTCCCTCATTGTTCTAGATGGCCCCAAGCCAAGTCCCCCATTGTTCTAGATGGCCCCAGGCTGGGTCCCTCATTGTTCTAGATAGCCCAGGCTGGGTCCTCCTTTATTGTTGATGGCCCCCGGCTTGGGTCCCCCCCTTTGTTCTAGATGGCCCCCGGCTTGGGTCCCCCCCTTTGTTCTAGATGGCCCCCGGCTTGGGTCCCCCCCATTGTTCTAGATGGCCCCCGGCTTGGGTCCCCCCCTTTGTTCTAGATGGCCCCAGGCTGGGTCCCCCATTGTTCTAGGTGGTCCCAGGCTGGGTCCCCCATTGTTCTAGGTGGTCCCCCTCGTTTCTCTTGTCTGTCCACCTTGCTCGCGGTCCCTCCTCGCTCTCAGTGTCACGGATCCCATCATTGCTGGTGGTTCGGGGCCAATTCAGAGCCCACGGTGGGCAAGCCGGGACTACCGGGCGGGTGCCCCATTGCCGGCCCGCAGCGGGCGAGTCCTCTGTCGTTTCATTGCGGTGAGTGAGTCAGGCCGGCTTGCCGGAGGTGTCGCGGCCACCGCTCACCAGGAGTGTCACTGCTCAACGGGTGTGTCCCGGCCCACTGCCTAATGACTACTGTTTGGTGGCTCTGACATTCACGATGATGAAGTGCTTTCATAGGCTGGTCATGATGTACATCAACTCCACACTGCCAGCATGTTCGATCCATTGTAAGTTGCCAAACAGGTTCACACAGGTTCCATCTTCCCGACTCCATACTCGTCACTGGAACATCTGGATTTCAAGGATAACCAAGATCATCTATTTATTGACTTTAGCTCTACCTTCAATCTCATAATTCCAATTATACTAATCTCCATAATCCTGGGCCTAGGACTCTCACCACCCTCTGCAGCTGGATCTTTAACCTTCTCACCCATGGAATGCAATACACGTAGTTTGTACGTTCTCCCCGTCACCTGCGTGGGTTTTCTCCGAGATCTTCGGTTTCCTCCTGCACTCCAAAGACGTCCAGCTTTGTAGGTTAATTGGCTTGGTAAATGTAAAAATTATCCCTAGTGCTGTGTAGGATAGTGTTAATGTGCGGGGATCGCCGGTCGGCGTGGACCCGGTGGGCCGAAGGGCCTGTTTCCGCGCTGTATCTCGAAAATAACCAACACTAAAATGCATCCCCCATGGTCAATCTCAATGTCAGTGCCTCGCAAAGCTGCGTTCCCAGCTCCGCCCTACACTCATTGTACACTCATGACTAATTCTGATCAAATTCCGTTCATAATTTTGCATATGGCACCACAGTAGTGGGCCAGATCTCAAACAATAACGAGATGGAGTACGGGGAAGAGATACGAGGGCTTAGTAACATGGTGTCAAGACAACTTCTACCTCAATGTCAGCAAAATGAAGGAGCTGGCCATTGATTTCAGGAAGTCAAATCGAGTCCACGACCCAGTCTGTTTCAATGGTTCCGAAGTGGACGTGGTCCTGAGCTTTGCGGTCCAAGTTATAAATATCTCCAGCAATGTACTGGTCCAGTAACACTGACACAGTGGCCACAAAAGCACACTAATCCCACAGCTGATGAGTTGGTGTACAGGAGAGGGATAGAGCCTTTGGTTGAGTAGTACCACAACAACAATCTACAAACATAGAAACATAGTAAATGGGTGCAGGAGTAGGCCATTCGGCCCTTCGAGCCAGCACCGCCATTCAGTATAATCATGGCTGATTATCCAAAATCAGTGCCCCATTCCTGCTTTTTCCCCTTATCCCTTGATTCCGTTAGCCCTAAGAGCTATATCTTACTCTCTCTTGAAAACATCCAGTGAATTGGCCTCCACTGCCTTCTGCGACAGAGAATTCCACAAATTCACAACTCTCTGGGTGAAAAAGTCTCCCCCACCCCCCCAATAGACCTCTCACTAAATGTCAACAAAACCAACGAATGAATTGTTGATCCAGAAAGGGGAAGTCAGAATACCATGTGCCAGTTTCATTTGGTGATGGAGAGAGTTAGGAGCTTCACGTTCCTGGCATTAACAGCTCAAGTCACCCGTTATGACGAAGGCACACTAGCACCTCTACTTTCTGAGAAATGTAAAGAAATTCATCAGATATTGTAATAAACCTCTACACATGCTTTATAGCAAGTATCCCTGACTGGTTGCATCTTGACCGGGTATTGGCAAGTGCCACACAGGCGCAGTCCTCCCCAACATCATAAACATCTACAACAAGGTGCCATCTATCTTTAAGTATCTGCACCTTCCGGGCCATGCTAAATTTTTGCTGTTCCAATTTAGTAGGAGGTATAGAAGCCTTAAGTCTCACAACACCAGGTTCCAAAACAATTACTTTCCGAAAGCCATCAGGTTCTAGAACTGACCTGCACAACCGTAACAACATCTCAGTAACGGAACATGAGATTCAAGAACATCTCAGACAGTTGAACAGACCTCAATCTGAAGAAGGGTCTCGACCCGAAACGTCATTAGTCTGAAAGGTCTCGACCTGAAACGTCGCCCATTCCTTCTCTCTAGAGATGCTGCGTGGCCAGTTGAATGACTCCATCTTTTTGTGTCCATCTTCAGTTGAACAGACCTCCCATATGCTGTGCCAGGGATGAATTCCTGTTCTTATAATCTACTTAGTAGCGACCATGCACTTGTTTAATCTCCACTTTCTCTACAGCTGGAGCACTACCTTCTGCACTTTGTTTATTTTCTCTTTTGCATCACAATTACAATACCATTTATTGTCATTTGAACCTCATTGAGGTTCAAACAAAATTTCATTTCTGCAGTCATACAAACAAGAACACAACACAATTTACACAAACATCCATCACAGTGAATCTCCTGCTCACTGTGATGGAAGGCAAAGTCTTATCTCTCTCCTGCACTCCCCATTCTTCTCCCGATGTCAGAGTCAAAGCCCCCGGCGGGTGATGGTAAATAAGTCCCGCGGCCATCCATGCCGCGCCGGTCGATGTAAGGCCCCGCTCCAGGTCGTCTTCAACCCCGCAACTCGGGCGGACGAAGTTGTTGCCGCGGGAGCTCCGAAAAGCGGTCTCCCACCAGAGACCCGCGAGCTCCCGGTGTTACCGTCACTTGATAGACTTAAGTATGTAATATGTATAATACACCTGGACTGCATGTAAAACAAGGTTTTTCACTAGCAATGTTACAAAATTTTGAGATTTTAAAAATCAAGTCTGCAATTTATCCCATCAGATAAAGCATAAAAAGAAGTTTAATTTGACACCTAATTTACTTTCATATCTTCAGTATTAAGAAAGTTATGGCCATTTTCATACTCGGAAATGAGCATCTTGCTTCCCAATGCCTTTCAATTGACTTAACTCAAAAGCTGTGATCTGGAAAAGTTAAAAGTCCATAACATTCTTAAAAATTAAGAGAACTCAATGAAATTTTCAGTTATTATAGATTGAAGCATTCTGAAACAAATATTAAACAATCTTACTTGGATTACCTGAAATTAAAGCATATAATTAGTTAGTTATCTAATTGCAGCTAATTACAAAATTCAATGAGTGGATCTAAACATCTATCAATTTCTTAAGAAAAGATAAACTTTTTAAAAATTGCCTAAGTGTCAAAATAACATTCACACAATAATCCACAATATAACATAATTTTTAAATCTCATTTTCATGAATTTCTGGGCCAAATGGAAGGAATTTAGTGTTTTATGCCTGTAAATTAATGGCCATTTAAATCAACTAGCGAGTGGGTTTTAGTGGAATGCGGTGGATTAGAACGTTGCGGTTAGCGGTGAAGTCGGGGGGAAAAATACTGGGGGTTCATACATTTTTTGGGGACCCCATTTCGCAACATTATATTATTAATGCCTCCCGAAAAACCAACTTTTAATATAAAAATAAAGTATTTACCTTTTTTTCTCCCCTACGCAAAATGCTTCCGGTGGTCTGCGGTCACGGCTTTTGAAGGTGATTTTTAAATTACTCTAGTTAATAAATAATCTAGAGTAATTTAAAAATACCACCATTCATTAAATGTCGGAGCGATTTTTCTTCAGCAACCAAATCGCCCGACATTCATCGATTATCCAGGCCTGTGGAAAAACGGCACTTTAAGCCCGCCCCCCTCTGCAAGGCGCGAAAGTCGCGCACACGGGGAGCGGCAGAAGTGCAGCGCCGGTAAAGGTAAGTTTTGTAACATACCTATTTTCACTATATCTCATTAACGTGACAATATAAACCGATCCTAATACCAAACTTCAGGAGAAATTTCTGTGCAGAGAAAACCCCCCCTCAGTTGGGAAAGTGGTTAATGTGCAGATATCAAATTTGTCACGGAAGAAGGACAAGTTATGGTTAAAAGGGAAGGTTATGATTAATGACATGGAAGACTATGCTGAAACATGGGCAAATGTTCATACCATTAAAGGCTCATACCATTAAAATAAGCAAATGCAAGAGATAACAATAAATTATTAAAAATCCTGATTAAAGTTTAATTTCACTTTAGAGCTCATATTTCATGTTGTCTGAGAAATTCCCTTTGTTTCCCCCTTCGCCCTCGCCCACCAAGTCTTCGCCCTAGAGTAACTAACTGGTTTCTCTCTTTCTCTGGGTCTGGGACCCAATATATTAACTGTATCTCTGCTCACAGATTCTTTTTAACCTGCTGAGTTTTTCCAACATTTTCTGTTTTTATTTCAGAATTCCAGCTTCTGCAATCTTTTTTATTTTCAAAACATTCCGATTGGAGTCCTGTAGTTCTAGTTTATATCCCAGAGGGGTATGCAGCACCTCACACTACTCAAATGTTTTAAACGGTATTATTCTGAGCTGAATGGACTCAAATATTTGGAGAGATTTAGAAAGCTGAAGCACTTAAATCTGGAAAAAGATGACTGATAAGACGCCTGAAAAAGATCTTCACGATTATGGGTCTTTATTCTTTGGAGCGCAGAAGGTTAAGGGGGGACTTGATTGAGGTCTTTATAATGATGAAAGGGATAGACAGAGTTGACGTGGATAAGCTTTTCCCATTGAGGGTAGGGAAGATTTAAACAAGAAGGCATGACATGAGAATTAAGGGACAGAAGTTTAGGGGTAACATGAGGGGGAACTTCTTTACTCAGAGAGTGGTGGCTGTGTGGAATGATCTTCGAGCAGAAGTGGTGGAGGCAGGATTGATTTTAACATTTAAAAGTAAAGTGGATAGGTATATGGACGGGAAGGGAATGGAGGGGTATGCTCTGAGTGAAGGTAGATGGGACTAGGGGAAAATAAATGGTCGGCACGGACTGGAAGGGCCGAGAAGGCCTGTTCCCATGCTGTAATTTTTATATGGTTATATGTTATATGGTTATGAGTTTCATTTGGATAACAGATTGAAACTGATTGTTCCTGTGATCGAATTCAGAAGGAGAATATATCATAGCTACTTGCAAATCGCATGAAGAATTCAGGGAGATTTCCCTACACAGGCAATGGTGAAAATGTGATACTTATGGGCCTTTCCCATTTAGGCGAATTTTCAGCGGACTGCTGGCGACTGTCAAGTTGCCAGCAGTCGCCTGAAAAACTGGCAACTGGAACGACGACTGTCAGAGTGGAACACACACACACAAACACATCGCTTCCTTCACCAGCCCGTTATGCAGGCGGGGGACAGGGCAAGCGGGGGGAGCGCTGTCTGAAATTCACACGGTGCAAAGCCAAGGTGATACAGGCACACACCGCGATGAACAGGAAGGTTGGCACTGTGACTAAGACGGCTAGCACAGTGTACGGTAAGTCCTTTAAAAGAGGGAAGAAGGGGGTAGAAGGAGTGGAGACAACTTTTAAGAAGCCGGAGATACACGGCTGTGAAGCTCGATGGACATTTGACATTACCGGTTGGTTCTGAAAACTACTGCTAACCTTTTTTTTTCCCAATGAGCCAATGAAATTCACCGGTCAGCACCAGCTACAATCTACGTGAACCTTCGACCTCCTGGCAACTCACTAGGACCTCCAGGCGACCCATTTCGCTACTCTCCGTGGCGGCTTCATTCTAGTCGCCGCTAATTTTTCAACATGTTGAAAATTTTGCGGCAACCATAATGAGGCCGCGACGAGTTCCCAGAATGCGGGAATTCCTCACGACCGTGAAGGAGACTTCCCGGCAATCACCCGCGAACGCGTGGCGACTGTATGGTCTCCTGCAGTTGCGTAAAAGGTTGCCTAAGTGGGACAGGCCCATAACTAGTACACTGAGTATAGAAGATAAATTCCAGAAGATAATTTTACTGCATTTAAAAAGATATATACTGTAAACCAAACAGCAGATAATAGGTGGATAAAGGCACAAGGCAGGAAGATGAATCCTGCCTGTTTTAGAAGGAGGATAGTGTGGAGTTTAAACTCTGGTATTAATTGTTTGATACAAATATTTTTTTGTCTCCTCTGTGTGTATTCGTTTAACACATGTAAGATATGCTGGAGCAGTCAGTGACTGCCTGAATCAAACCATTTCATAATAGTTCACAATGGTAAATGGCACTGTGGCTACTCCAACAAATCTACACACACACACACGCAGTGTGCATTCCCATCTTAAATTACTATCCTCCAGAGTGAACTCAGTACTGATGCAATGTACATTTCATCTAAATCTGTCCTGAGCCCCACCTCTCTAAGCCTGGTTGACACAACTCACATCAGGTGATTGCAATGCTTTTGAGGCTCTGGCAGGTCACGCATGTGACGTGGAATCCTGATTAAAAGTCTGGTAACCGAAGAAATCAGTGGCTAAACCCTGGGACAGGGGATGAAATATTTACCAGTGCCTGTTAGAAATCTAGGGAATGATGAGAGTATGGGTTGTGACAATGGTGGTTGTATTGCATTTCTTCCTTCGTCCCGAGGGCAGCAGAAATATCATCCACCAATTGAGCTAGGTTACACCAGCAATTTCAATAATGCTCTGGGGTGCACCCAGCAAGAGCTAATTGTTCTACATTGCCAAGCTTCAGAATCCTGCCAGCTCTGGCTGTAATTATAGACATCTGTCACTGCTAGCCACTCAGCGGTAACCGTAACATCAATATACAACAATCACACTGAAATGCCTCTGGGCGCCGCATGGAGACCAGCAACCAGAATCGGGCAATCATCTGCTTTCTTCAAACTATCTGTCAAACGCTCCCAGCCACAAATTGCTCTCTTTGTATCCTTAGGATAATTTGTTGATTTATTGTACATCTTCTAATATTTACAACCCAACCCACCTCCCCCAGTGGTAGAGTGGACCAACATATTGCTGAAGGAAAACTCATTTGGCTCAAGCGGCACTTAAAAATAAACCATCAGTCAGGCCGCATGTTGGGGATCTTTACCTCTGTACACAATGAATGTTTGCAAATCTCTGACTGGGAATAAAGGCACAGATTAAAGCTACACAGATACTCAATGCACCAATTAACATTTTGATTCCAGGTTAATCATTGGAGATCAGTGATAACCACCAAATCAACAGAACTTATTTTAGTTGATTCAGGATTCGCCTTTGTCTGCATAGTCTGAATTTATTAAAACATTGTGGAATTTACACCAAATATTTTTGCTGCGTTTTCATTTTGGATACATCATGAAAACTGGAGATGGTGCTCTGTTTGAACTATTTTGTTTGTATTCCTTATATTAGCTGGTACATGCATCCCTGCAAAGGGTCGTAGGGTTGAACATCGAGAAACAGTCCCTTCAGTCCACTACATCCATGCCGACCTTTTTTCTCATCTACACTAATCCCACCTGCCTACATTTGAGCCGTATCCTTCTATGCCTTGTTATTTGAGTGTCTTTCTAAAAGCCTCTTTAATGTATTAATTTTATCTAATGCCACCACCCCCTCTGGCAGCAAGTTCCACCAAACAACTATTGTCTCTGCAAAGTGTGCAGATTTAAACACGTAATTTCCATGGCAAACATTTAATTTATCTTTAAATATCTTTTCTGGGCTAATTAATGCAAGGCCTTCATACCAGACGCATGAGAAGTGCTATGATGCAGGAGGCCTTGCAAATGGATCCTCACATCCTCACATCAAATAGGGTTGATCTCACAGATTCCAGCAATCACCGAGTTCCAGCTTTCGGAAAGCTCCTCACTTTTTGTTTGGTTTAACAACCCAGGAATAATACTCACACTATTACCAAAGCAATTTACAAAAGTAGGCCCTCACAAGTCGGCTTGTACTCACTAGAATTTAGAAGATTGAGGGGGGATCTTATAGAAAACTTACAAAATTCTTAAGGGGTTGGACAGGCTAGATGCAGGAAGATTGTTCCCGATTTTGGGGAGGTCCAGGACAAGGGGTCACAGTCTAAGGATAAGGGGGAATTCCTTTAGGACCAAAATGAGGAAAACATTTTTCACACAGAGAGTGGTGAGTCTCTGGAATTCTCTGCCACAAAAGGTAGTTGAGGCCAGTTCATTGGCTATATTTAAGAGGGAGTTAGATGTGGCCCTTGTGGCTAAAGGGATCAGGGGGTTTGGAGAGAAGGCAGGTACGGGATACTGAGTTGAATGATCAGCCATGATCATATTGAATGGCGGTGCAGGCTCAAATGGCCGAATGGCCTGCTCCTGCACCTATTTTCTATGTTTCTCTGTTTCTAAATCATTTTAGTTGCTCCTTTATCTATTTAGTTTCAATATTTGTAGATTAATTTAAATATTGCTTATTCAAGAGAGAGTTGGATTTAGCTTTCAGGGCTAAAGGAATCATGGGATATGGGGAAAAAGCGGGAATGGGGTACTGATTTTAGATGATCAGCCATGATCATATTTTTCTATGATCATATATTCTGCACCTATTTTTCTATGTTTCTATATATCAATGAGTAAAGTACCTAGCTATTTTAGGGGATCAAATTGTGAATAATTGAAAGATAAATATTTGGCGCAACACAAATAGATGTTAATTTTTGGTTATGGAATATCACAATCTTATTATTTTCAATGCTTGGTGCAACTCCAACATTGAAACCACAAATCAGTGAGCATTCACTTCCCTCCATTTTTCTTAAAAATACATTAAAATAAGTAGCTATATCTTAGAGCTGCCATTCATAAACAGGTGAATTAATATTTAGCAGTGATACTGATTAAACATTTAGTGCTGGGAATACCAATGAAACTCATCCTTCTAACACCTTTGAAAGTTGCAGACTGCATCTTCAAACAAAATGTATTAATATAAGCATATAACTATATAACAATTACAGCACGGAAACAGGCCTTCTCAGCCCTTCCAGTCCGTGCCGACCATTTATTTTCCCCTAGTCCCATCTACCTGCACTCAGACCATACCCCTCCATTCCCTTCCCGTCCATATACCTATCCACTTTACTTTTAAATGTTAAAATCGATCCTGCCTCCACCACTTCTGCTGGAAGATCATTCCACACAGCCACCACTCTCTGAGTAAAGAAGTTCCCCCTCATGTTACCCCTAAACTTCTGTCCCTTAATTCTCATGTCATGCCCTCTTGTTTGAATCTTCCCTACCCTCAATGGGAAAAGCTTATCCACGTCAACTCTGTCTATCCCTTTCATCATTTTAAAGACCTCAATCAAGTCCCCCCCTTAACCTTCTGCGCTCCAAAGAATAAAGACCTAACTTCGCAATAGGGCTGCACGGTGGCGCAGCTGGTACATCTGCTGCCTCACAGCGCCAGAGACCCGGATTGGATCCTGATCTCGGATGCTGTGTGTGTGATGTTTACATATCAGTTTTCATCTGGTGCTCCAGTTTCTTCTCAACCCCCAAAGATGTGTGGGTTTGTAGATCAATTGGCCTCTGCAAAATTGTCCATAATGTGTAACGAGTGGATTAGAAAGTAGGATAACATAGAACTAGTGTTACTGGGTGATCAATGGTCGGTATAGACTCGGTGGGCCGAAGAGCTTGCTGCCATGCTGTATTTCTAAACTAAACTAATGGACTACTCCACCTTTACAAAGTACGATTTGGTAGTGTGCAGTGTGTGCTCATTAAATGAGGATTTCAATGTTTTCTCAAATATTTGTGTTAAACCCATTGGGTAACGAAGCAGGTTTGGTTCCCTCAGCATTGCCCAACTGAATGCTTTAAATATTGAACAAGGAAACACCCTGCTGTTATCCTGTAACATGGCTTGCCAATTTGTGGTCAATTATGTGCCAATGTATCAAGTTACAATCAGCATGTCCACAGACTAAAAGCTAGATTGGGGACGGTTTGATTGATGTCTGATACAAATTGTAACTAAATTAGACGTGAGAAATACTAAGATTTTATAACTTGCAATTGTCTGAAAATTACAGTACCAACTTAGTGACATGGAAACAGAACATAAACAACATGCCACCTCATATTTCACTTGGCCCGCTTACAACCCAATAGGAATATATTGGTATGAATGTTGACTTCTCTAACCATGTAACCCTTGCATTCCCTCTCCCTCCATTCCTCACCCATCCTAGTTTCACAAACCTGATTAAATGTCACTGTTTGGGTGCCTCATTGTCACCTTCCCCTCAACAAACAATGATCACGTCTACATTTTCGTTGATTATCATCCACTTTTATCTCTCACTTTTACACTTCAACCTTCCATATCTCTAGTTTCCCTCTCCCCTGACTCTCAGACTGAAGAAGGGTCTCGACCAGAAGCATCACACATTCCTTCTATCCAGAAATGCTGCCTGTTCCGCTGAGTTACTCCAGCTTTTTGTGTCTATCTCCGGTGTAAATCAGCTGTTATGTACTAAGTTTATATATTCTGTTATGCTGCAGCAAGTAAGAATTTCATTGTCCTATCTTGGACATATGACAATAAAACACTCTTGGCTTTACTACCTACCCCTCCATCTATCTTCGTATCATCTGTAAACTTGGCCGTCAATTCCATCTTCCACGTCATTGATATACCACATAAAGAGTAGTGACCTCAGCACTGACCCCTGCGGAACACAACTTGTCCTCCACCTCAGACTGAAGAAGAATCCCGACCCAAAGCCCCATCTGTCATTTCCCTCCACTGATGCCGCCTGATCCACTGAGTTCCTCCAGCAGTTTATGTTTACATTCAAGTTTCAAGCATCTACTGCCTCTCGTGTCTCTATGAAAGTTGGGAAGTCATGTTGCAGCTGTATAAAAGTTTGTATCGACCACATTTGATGAGAGAATATTGGCAATAAGGAGAGATTGGACATGTTGAATTGTTTTTCTTTATAGATGCAGCTCGGAAACAGGCCCTTCGGCCCACTGAGTCCGCGCCGACCGAGAATCCTTGCACATTAACACTATCTTATACACACTAGGGACAATTTTATATTTATACCAAGCCAATGAACCTATAAACCCATACGTCTTTGGAGTGTGGGGAAAAAACAAAGGTCCCTGAGAAAACCAACGACTTCGAACAGATAGTCGGGGTCGAACTCAGGTCTCTGGTGCTATCAGTGCCGTAAGGCAGCAACTCTGCTGCTGTGCCACCATGTCATCTGGTTTCCTGGAGCATTAAATGCCAAGGAGATGATCTGTTAGATCTAAAATTATGAGTGATATAGATCAGGTATTTTTCTTGGGTAGGAATGTCAAATACTGGACGCTACAGCTTTAACGTGAGAGAGGGTAAAGGGACCCAGAATGTCCCACCAGAATGCAAGTCCATGTGATGAGTGCGACCTAACGTTGTCGCTTGAGCCGTCCGGCGTCGCGGGGCCGGTCCCACTTCGATCGCCGGAGCCGTGCGGAATTGTGCGGAGTTCATCCCGACATCGTGCGGGACTCCAAAAAACTGACTATGTTCAAAAATTCCGCGCGGCAACGGCTTGTCGGCTCGCAGTCACCTCGATGCATTACACACCGCCTCGACATCGTGCCTCCGTGAACCTATCTGTAGGTGCCTCCATGACCCTCTGTGTGTGTGGCTCCGTGGCCCTCCGTGTGTGTGCCTCTCTGTGCCCCTCTCTGTGTGCCCCTCTCTGTCCTGGCGAACTTACCTTAAGACTTCACTCCAAGTTCGCCTCACTTTGCGCCACATTGCGCCACTCACCCGACCTCCGCGCGGCCCTCGCTGCCGGTTTGGTCGCGCTTGCTGCATGCAGGCGCATGCTGGTGGGAACGGCCCTGTACAGGGGATCACCCGACCTCCGCGCGGCCCCCGCTTCTAGTTTGATCGCGCTCACCGCATGGAGTCGGATGCTGGTAGGACAGGCCCTTAAGAAAAGAGTGTGCTGCCATGGGAGATGGTGCAAACATAAAGAATAGTAATATTTAAGAAGCAATTAAACAGGCATATGAACAGGTGAGGAATGGAGGGACATAGACCATGAAGAAATATGTGGACCTCCTTGAATGGTGTACCAGATATCCAGATCTCATTGCACCTTCCCTTTCTCATCCAGCATCAGCATTGAGAATTTCCTCTCTTGGAGCATCATGAATTTTAGAATTCTCTATCCATGAATGCTGCGGAGGCAGAATAGTAAGATTAAATGAGAACTTACCAGTTCGAAGTTTGATCTGTATTTTATGAGGAGTTACGATGAGGGACTACGTGAAGACCCCGTCCAGCACGCATACGCGACATTCTTCAAAGCAGCGGTGTGGATTCACAGAAAAAACAAACGATTGAAATAAATATAGTAAAGAAAAAATAAGAACTTAATTACCAGTTGATTTGTATAATAGAGTGTGGGTGCAGAGGGCACGTAATCCCTCATCGTAACTCCTCATAAAATACAGATCAAACTTCGAACTGGTAAGTTCTCATTTAATCTTACTATTTTATTTCGGAGTCACGTTAGTGACTACGTGAAGACTCCAAAGCTCTGTGATTCCAAACCGTGTACCAGCTCATGCTTCACTCACTGTCTGAAGACCTTTGAGGGAGGAAGTATGTTATCACAATCAACAATAACCTGTTTGTGAACGAAAAAGGTTTATTAATAACAACAAAAAACAGAGAGCTCCCCCGGGCTTAAATTAAATATTATCTGCAGACTCTAAAATTCTGTCTGCAAATGGAGCAGGTTCCGCCAACGGCTTATTATAAAACCTTTGGAAAGTTATTTCCGAGGCCCATCCTGCTCTGGCCAGAATATGGTCCATAGGCACATCCATTTGCCTAGCCGCCAACGTGGATGCAGCCCTGGTGGAGTGAGATTTGTAAACATTAGGGTTGACTCCTGTGGACTTAAGCACCTGCTTGAGCCACAAGAAGCCCTGACACTGGGGCTTCTTGTGGCTTATCCATAAGGCTTTTCTCTCCCTCTTAAGTTGTATGTTGCGTCTATGTAAATGGCAAGATGGGTCTTGGCACACATATTCAGGTGAATATGCCCGGAATTCCATGACTGGAGGCGTGGTTCCTGGTCTAGTTTGTTTGACCAGACCCTGAATATGGAATGTGATACAGTTCAATGACTCTGTCATGTTGTCCAGCCTCAGAAGGTGGAGGGACGGTACCCTTTGTGCTGACACTAATGCCATGAGCATGACCAATTTCAGGGTAAGTTGTTCCAGCAGCTGGAACCAAATAAGCTGACAATGCACTCCTGGCTGTATTGATGGCGCTGTAGCTGAGTCCATCCCGATGTAATCCAACCAGGAACTCCACAACACTGGTAGCTGTTGCTGTTGTGTAGGTAGTTCCTGTTTTGGAGCAATACCGTTCCCACTTCCTTATGTTGGTCAGTTATTGTCTCCTGGTGGACTCCCGGTGGGATGCGGTCATCATGTTGATGGCGTCCTCAGACAGTCCCAGGCCCAGTAGAGGTCTTTTTAGAATCTGCAAGCCAGGAGATTGACTCTGTCATGGCACGGGTGACTAATGCCTGACACTGGGTGGATTAATAATTCTGGACTGCTGGGGAATTCAAACGGTGTTTCGACAGCCATGTCGAAGGCCATTGGGACCCATAGCAGTGTAGGCCAGTCGGGTATTATCAAGATTCCTTAAGCGGAATCCAATTGAATCTTGCATAATACCCGGCTGATGAGGCAGAAGGGAGGAAAAGCATAGAAGAACATTTTCCCCCAATGCAGCGTGAATGCATCAACTGCTGCTGCCTCAGGGTCTGTTTCCCAAGCGACATACGTGGTACCTGGTGATTCAGTCTAGATGCAAATAGATCGATATCTGGAGTGCCATATTGCTTTGTAATTTCAGCAAATACTTTGGGATTTAACATCCATTCGATGTTATTGTTAAATTTGCGTGACCTGGTGCCACTGTATTTTGCTTATCTGGTAGGTAAGTTGCTAATAACCAAATATGTCTTTCGACACACCATTGCCAGATTAGGTTGACCAAATTGTCACATGATATCGACTTTACACCACCCATGTGGTTGACATAAGCCACCACTGTGGTATTATCTAATTGCAACCGGACATGTGCGTGATGCGTATTAGATGAATATGCTTTTAAACCATAAAATGCACCCAACATTTCTAAATAGTTAATACCCCGTGTCTGTAGGCAAGATGATTCAAAATTAGTCCATCTGCCCCCTGTGCTGAATTACATGTTAGTTGCTCCCCAGCCCAAAGCACTGGCATCCGTTTGAATGGTTAATACTGGGTTGGTGATTATTATGGGACTGGAGCTAAGCCTAATGTTCCTTGTCCACCATTGTAACTCTGGAATGGATTCGGCAGTTAAATTCATAGCTCGGTCAAAGTGACCTGAGTTTTTCTTTAGCGCATGCACTTTTGCACTTTGTAAATTTTGATAGTGCAGAGGCCCAAATTGTACAGCTGGAAAGGCTGCTACCATTTTCCCAATTACACTAGCTACCTGCCGTATGGTTGGGTGATGATTAACCATTAGTTCGTTGCATGATTGTGCCAACAGAGTTACAATCATGCGAATAGTGTCAATCGTAAATCCAAGATAGTCCATGGTTGTGGACGGTGTCAAATTGGATTTATCTGGATGTATGACAAACCCCAAAGTTTTAAACAAATGTTTGGTGGCTGCTACTGTTGAAATGGCTGTCTCCAAGGTTTTCCCTACTATTAAAATGTCGTCTAAGTATGCCATGACTATATGCTTTTGTTTCCTCAACAATGCCAAAGCAGGTTTTAAGATTTTTGTGAACAACCTTGGAGCTGAGGTTAGCCCATTTGGTAAGGCTTTAAATTGCCATAGCTGTTACATCCAGATAAACGTTAGATGTTTACGATGCTCCTTGTGTATGGGTACTGAGTAGTAGGCATCTTTTAAATCAATGCTTGCCAGAAAGTACCCTCTAGAAATCAATTGTCTGGCTGTTTCAAAAGTTTCCATTTTGAAATGTATATACTTAACAGATTCGTTTAAAGAAGTTAAGTCAATGATGATGCGACATCCACTATCTTTTTTAGTTTTGGTGAAAATATTAGACACAAATTCCAAAGGTTCATGTTTTGTTCTTTCAATGACACCTTTTGCTAGTAGCCTAATCAGTTCAGCTTGACCCTCTTGCTTCTCTTTTACTGAAAGGGTGAATACCCTTTGGGGTATATGCTGAACTGGCGACATGTTTTCATGAACTAAGTCAATTTTATAGCCATGAATGCTGCTGAGTATATATTTGTCATTAGTGATAGACTCCCATGTATCCAAAAACAAGTGCAATCTCCCCCCTGTTAGTATAGAGCCGCTACTGCTCATATGTTGAGAGGAACCAGACCCACCTACCTCCATGGTTACTTGTGCTTCTTCTGCCTCTCCGCTGGATGATGAGGTGTCTGCTGGGCTGTAGAGGGCTGCTGTTGATGTTGATATTGGGGGTGGCGCATTTTCCATGGGGTCCGCTCTGGGCCCGGCCTAAAAAAGGCTTACGGGGAATGTTTGCGGAGCTTTCACCAGTCCCATATGGCGGTCGACGACTGGTGGACGCTGTGGAGTACTGCCGCCTGGGTTTTTATGGTCTGCTCGCTCCCAAACCTGCCCTCACGAGACCAAAGGTCTTGGACTCTTCCTCCAGGTCTTTCACCTTTTTTGGAAGGTCCTTTCCAAAGAGCAGAATTGGAGGTTCTGAACCCGGTGTTTTGCAAAGTCCTGCAAACTTAGGGTTGAGGGCAGGCTTGATAATTTCCTTCCGCAAATTGTTTATCTCATATTGAGTGGTGCACAGCAGAGCTAATGTATCTTCCTGATTAGTGGAGATGTCCACACCATCTATGGACCGAGCAGATGATGTAATTCCTGCAGTCAGGAGTTTAAGGGTTTTCTGGAGCTTCAACTTCAGGTTCCTGATGTTCTGCCCCAAATGTCCCCAAATTTGGCTGTTACATTCAATGATGCACAATTTTCTGGGGCTGAATATAATTCAAGAGCCTCATTGACCACCCGTTCTTGTTGGGGTTTTGAGGACAGGTGGTCAATGCTGGCTGCAAGTTTCGGCTCTAAAGGCCGAACCGCTCGTGGAATGGCCATGGAGCGGTTGACCACACCCAGCAGCTCTTCCTGATCCTGTACACCCTGCGTACTCCGGACATCTTCAGCCAACGACCCCTCTTCTTGACCAGCCCAGACCTGGTCACCAATGCTGCCTTCAATAGAAGGTGAAGCAATGGCCAGTGCCGTAAAGGACACTGCGGGAGTGCCTGAGTTCCCTTGGCGAGTCTGCTGCTGCTCTCTCAGCAGATCTCGCTGGAGCATTTGCTCCATAAGCCGTTCCATTCGGCTTAGGCGGCTGCCTGTGCCGCTCTCGAGCAGTGAGGCATCTTCATCTGAATCGTCGGATACTACTGCCCGGTTCTGGCTGCAGATACCTCCAGCCCGCTGCTCAGGCTGCACTAGCGGTGCTGGGCTCAGCTCGGTAGTCAATCCTGCCGCCTCTTGCCCCCCCCCCCACCTCCAAAGAACGCTCCTCAACGGGAGATGAACAGGGGCGAGCTGCAGATTTTTTCCCTCTGGTCTTGCTCATTCTTTCTGGAAAATAAAGCAGACCACAGAGAAAATACACACGGCCACGGTAAAAACTTACCTGTCGGCCCGACTTTCAATTTGTAGCGGGAGCGCCTTGAACTCCCGTTCGTCGCGGGTGCACTGCATGAACGCTAATGTCGCGCATGCGTGCTGGACGGGGTCTTCACATAGTCACTCACGTGACTCCAAAATAAAATTACTTTTACGTGAGTCTTTGTATTCTGCACTTGGCAATTCCATGGTAGGCCGCCCATCTTACATCTTACATAAACTGGAACTTACCCAAAACTCATTATTTGAATTTACAGCATTCAATTCACTTTTCAGTCCTGTCCTCACAGATCGGCACTGACTTTGGCAGTCTATTCAATTATATTGTCCATCTGTGCTTTCTCATCTCTCCTTCAGGAATGGAGATGTTCCAAGGTGAGTTTATTGTTTCAAGGTGAGTTTATTGTCACATGTACCAATTGGGGTACAGTGAAATTCAAATTACCATATAGCCATGCTAAAAAAAGAGCAACAAGACACGCAACTACATAAAAGTTAATATAAACTGGAAATTGATAATTGAAAGTAGGCATGCAGGTGCAGCGGGCAGTGAAGAAAGCGAATGGTATGTTAGCTTTCATAGCAAAAGGATTTGAATATAGGAGCAGGGAGGTTCTACTTCAGTTGTACAGGGTCTTGGTGAGACCACACCTGAAGTATTGCGTACAGTTCTGGTCTCCAAATCTGAGGAAGGACATTATTGCCAAAGAGGGCGTGCAGAGAAGATTCACCAGACTGATTCCTGGGATGTCAGGACTGTCTTATGACGAAATACTGGATACACTCGGTTTATACTCTCTAGAATGTATGAGATTGAGAGGGGGTCTTATAGAAACTTACAAAATTCTTAAGGGGTTTGACAGGCTGGATGCAGGAAGATTGTTCCCGATGTTGGGGAAGTCCAGGACAAGGGGTCACAGCTTAAGGATAAGGGGGAAGATGAGAAGGCCTTATCCTTAAGCTGTGACCCCTTTTAAGACCGAGATGAGAAGGACTTTTTTCACACGGAGAGTGGTGAGTCTCTGAAACTCTCTGCCACAGAAGGTAGTTGAGGCCAGTTCATTGGCTATATTTAAGAGGGAGTTAGATGTGGCCCTTGTGGCTAAGGGGATCGGGGGATGGAGAGAAGGCAGGTACAGGATACTGAGTTGGATGATCAGCCGTGATCATATTGAATGGTGGTGCAGGCTCGAAGGGCCAAATGGCCTACTCCTGCACCTAATGTCTATGTTTCTATGTTTCTAAACATCCACCACAGCGGATTCCCCACATTCATCACTGTGATGGAAGGCAATAAAGTCCAAACTTCTTCCTCTTTTATTCTCCTGCGTCTGGGCGATCAAAACTCCCACGTCGGGGTGATCGAAGCTCCCGCAGCACGGCGGTCGAAGCTACTGCGGCTTGAAGCCCCCGAAGTCAGTCTCTATCTAGAGATTGATAGCGCCACGATGTTAAGTCTGCAGGCACCCATGGTTGGAGCCCCAAAGTTGATCCCCGACAGGGATCACCAGCTCCGCGATGTTAAGTCTGCAGGCTCCCGCGGTGGAACTCTCAAAGTCGGTCTCCAGCAAAGGCCGGCAACTGTTTGATGATAGGCCGCAGTGCGGATGGAGATACGATATGGAAAAAAATCACATTTCCGTCAAGATTTCTCCCAACTCACCCCCCCACCCCCCGTACTCCCCACATAAAACAAGCTAAGGAATACTTAAAACATTCATTTAACACATACAATTAAAACAACAAAGATGGAAGAGACAGGTAGACTGTTGGCGAGGCAGCCATTGCTGACTTTGGTCACTACAGAAGGGACTCTATCAGGGAATGTCATCACTAGGGTCTTCCTCAACTGCCTCACTTTAATAGCCAAAGAATCACTCTCTGAATCATGGTATGAATTCAGTCCATCGAGAAGCCCAAGAGACAGGTTCATCACTAAATGACAACTCCAAACAGGATGCATAAAGTTGCATGAACTAGGATGAATGGTGTTCTTCAATCTCATTAAGGTATTTGTCTCAGGATCTTGATGAATTGGCCAGGTGGGCTGAGGAATGGTAGATGGAATTTAATACAGAGAAATGTGTGGTGTTGCATTTTGGGACGTCTAAAATGGCAGGACCTACACTGTAAATGGTAGGGCTCTGGGGGTTGTCGTTGAGCAGAGGGATCTCGGAATGCAGGAGCATGGTTCCTTGAAGGTGCAGTCGAAGGTAAATAGGGTGGTCAAAAAGGATTTTGGCACATTGGCCATTGGTCAGAGTATTTAGCATAGATTTTGGGAGGTTATGTCGCAATTCTATAAGACATTGATAAGGGCGAACTTATCAGCACAGAGTTTTGTGTTCTGTTCTGGGCACCATATTATAGGAAATATGTTGTCAAGCTGGAAAGGGTACAGTGAAGATTTACGAGGATGTTGCCAGGACTAGAGGATCTGAGTTATACGGATTCAATAGGCTAGGACTATTCTTTGGATCGCAGGAGGATGAGGGGTGATCTTATAGAGGTGTATAAAATCATGAGAGGAATAGATCGGGTAGATGCACTTGCCCAGTCTCTTGCCCAGAGTATGGGAATCGAGGAGCGGTAGGACATGGGTTCAAGGTGAAGGGAAAAAGATTTAATAGGAATCCGAGGGGTAACATTTTCACATAAAGGGCGGTGGGCGTATGGAACAAGCTGCCAGAGGAGGTAGTTGAGGCTGGGACTATCCCAATATTAAGAAACAGTTAGACAGTTACATGGATAGGTACACAACAATGCAGGAGAAACTCAGCGGGTGCAGCAGCATCTATGGAGCGAAGGAAATAGGCAATGTTTTGGGCCGAAACCATTCGTCAGACAGATAGGGGGTGGGGGGAGGTGGGGAGAAGAAAGGAAAAAGAAGGAGGAGGAGCCCGAGGGCTGAGGGAGAGGTGGGAAGGGGAGGAGACAGCAAGGGTTAACAGAATTGTGAGAAATCGATGTTCATGCCACCAGGATGCAGACTCCCCAAGCGGAATACGAGGTGCTGTTCCTCCCATTTGCGGTGTTGCTCACTCTGACCGTTGAGGAGGCCCAGGACCGAGAGGTCGGATACGGAATGGGAGGGGGAGTTGAAGTGCTGAGCCACCGGGAGGTCGGGTTGGTTATTGCGGACCGAGCTGAGGTGTTCGGCGAACCGGTCGCCCAGCCTCCGCTTGGTCTCACCGATATAGATCAGCTGGCATCAGCTGCAATAGATGAGGTTGGAGGAGGTGCAGGTGAACCTCTGTCAGACCTGGAACGACTGCTTGGGTCCCTGAATGGAGTGGATGGGGGAGGAGAAGCGACAAGTGTAGCATCTCTTGCGGTTGCAAGGGAAAGTGCCCGGGGAAGGGGTGGAGCGGGAGGGAAGGGAAGAATTGACCAGGGAGTTGCGGAGGGAGCGTTCTTTGCGGAAGGCAGACAGGGGGGGAGATGGGAAGATGTGGCGAGTGGTAGGGTCATGTTGGAGGTGGTAAAACAGGTTGGTCGATGTGGGCAAGTTGGGCTGAAGGGCCTGTTTCCCTTCTGTATCACTCCATGACTCTATGACTCCCCCAATCATGAATGGCCCTGGAACACCCTCTTTACACTCAGCTACTCATAGAATTTGTGTCCATTCCACATTTGCTTCCATCTGGCATACATGCTACGATACTAGTCAATGGGTTTTAACTGAATCAACTTCAATCTCATGTAACAAGGCAGCATCATTGCCCCACTTTCATAGAAATATAGAAAATAGGTGGCATTTGGCCCTTCCAGCCATTCAATATGATCATGGCTGATCATCCAAAATTTAGTACCCCGTTCCTGCTTTTTTCCCCATATTCCTTTGCTCCTATAAACCTAAGAGCTAAATCTAATGGCCCCGTCCCACTGTACGAGTTCATTCAAGAGCTCTCCCGAGATTAAAAAAAAATCAAACTCGTGGTAAGCACGGAGAATGAACGTAGTGGGTACGTCGGAGCTCGGGGTCGTCTCTTAGCGGCTCGTACGCTAACGGCAGGTACTCGGGGAGACTCACTAACGGCAGGTAAGCACGGGAAGACTCGTGAAGATTTTTGAACATGTTCAAAAATGTCCACGAGTGCCCCGAGTACCAACGAGCAGGCATTACCATAAATCTACCAGTTCGAATCAGGGCAAACTCGGGGGAACTCTTTGAATTAACTCGTACAGTGGGACAGGGCTTTCACTCTCTCTTGAAAACATCCAATGAATTGGCCTCCACTGCCTTATATGGCAGAGAATTCCACAGATTCACAACTCTCTGTCTGAAAAGGTTTTTCCTCATCTCAGTTCTAAATGGCCTACCCCTTATTCTTAAACTGTGACCCCTGGTTCTGGACTCCCCCAACATCGGAAACATTTTTCCTGCATTTAGCCGGTCCTGTCTATGTTTCTATAAGATTCCCTCTCATCCTTCTAAAGTCCAGTGAATATAAGCCGGATCGACCCATTCTTTCATCATATGACAGTCCCGCCATCCTGGGAATTAACGATGAACCTATGCTGCACCCCCTCAATAGCAAGAATGTCCTTCATCAAATTACGAGGCCAAAACTGCACACAACACTCCAGTTGCGGTCTCGCCAGGTCACCCTGTACAACTGCAGTAGGACCTCCTTGCTCCTCAACTCAAATCCACTTGCTGTGCACTCAGTCTTTCCTCACCCTTTATGGATCCCACCTCTGGTAAACTTCCTGTCCTCTTCAGAACAAAAGGTGAACTGTTTAGCCTGCGGCAAGGAGTGAGCGATATCCTCAGTGTGGGGCAACAGGGTTCCGGTTCACAGAAATCTGTATGGCAACAACTCGCATTTTGCCCAGAATGGAAAATTGGCAAGGTGTAGCATGACTACAAAATACTGGACTACCCAACTGATTACTACATGTTTAGTAAACACCACACAGGCAGTGCCTGAGGTCAGGACTGAATCATGTCCCCGGAACGTTGACTCTATGACTCTACGAGTTGTGCCACTTTGATGCCGACAATACTATTTCGCAACACTTACTCTCTAACAACTTGCTCACTGTTTCCTAGTTTTGGGTGGGCTCACCAGAGCGATTCTGTCCCAGAGCTCAATCAAAATCTTGATCCCCCCTCGTGGGCCAATGAGCTGAATTCTAGAAATAAAGCAAGAGAGAATATCCTTTACATCAAGGCAGCATTTTGAACAAATTGGCAACGCAAATAGATAGAGTGGTAAAAAAACAGTAGGATATGCTTGCCTTGAAGCATTGTGTCTAAGAGTTAGGAACTCACGTGCAGTTCTGGTTGCCCCATGGCAAGGAGGAAACATGCTGCCATGGGTGGTGGGTAGTCAGAATGCTGGAGGAACTCAGCGGGACAGGCAGCATCTCTGGAGAGAAGGAATGGGTGATGTTACAGGTCAAGATCCTTCTTCAGACTGAGAATCAGGGGAAAGGAAGACACAGCGATAAGGAAGTGTACGGCGTGAAAAGGAGACAAAGGGGAGAGGAATCAAGGAAAATGTAAGGAAGGGGAGGGATGGAGAGAGTGGGAAAGCAAGGGAAAGCAAGGGCTCTTTAAAAAGGAACTGCAGATGCTTGAAAATCGAAGGTAGACAAAAGTGCTGTAGAAACTCAGCGGGTGCAGCAGCATCTATGGAGCGAAGGAAATAGGCAACATTTCGGGTCAAAGCCCTTCTTCAGACTGATGTTGGGTGGGGTGTGTGGAGAAGAAAGGAAGAAGGAAGAGGAGAAACCTGGGGGCTGAGGGAGAGCTGAGAAGGGGAGGAGACAGCTAGAGCTACCAGAAATTGGAGAATTCAATGTTTATGCCACTAGGGTGCAGACTGCCCAAGGGAAAGCAAGGGCTACTTGAAGTCTATATCGCTGGCGTGTAAGCTGCCCAAGCAAAATATGAGGTGCTGTTCCTCCAATTTAAACTGGGCCTCACTCTGACAATTGAGGAGGCCCAGGACAGAAAGGTCAGTGTGAGAATGGGAGGGGGAGTTTAGCAACTGGGAGATCGGCTAGGTGGAGATGTTCAGCAAAACAATCGCCAAGCCTGTGCTTGGTCTTGCCGATATACAGGAGTCCACACCTGGAACAGCGGAGACAGTAGGTGAGGTTGGAGGAGGTGCAAGTGAACATCTGCCACACCTGAAAAGACAGTTGGGGGTCCTTTGACGGAGTCGAGGGAGGAGGTATAGGGACAGGTGTTGCATCTCCTGCGGTTGCAGGGAGAGGTACCTGGAGAGGGGTTGGTTTGGGTGAGCGGAGGGAGCAGTCTCTGCAGAAAGCGGAAAGGGGTGGAGATGAAAAGGTATGGCTAGTGGTGGGATCCCGTTGGAGGTGGCGAAAATGTTGGAGGTTTATGTGCCGTATGTAACTGCTGATGGGGTGAAAGGTGAGGACCAGGAGGACTCTGTCCTTGTTACAACTGGGGGTAGGAGGAGCAAGAGGGGTGCTGCGGGGTGTTGGTGCAGTGGTGCAGGCAACTACAATAGGGTTGTTTAACAGGATACTAGATAGGCTCAACACATTGCAGGGAATGGGGCATCTCCGTGAGGAATATGGATTTCATGCAGGCAGAGGAGATGAATTTAACGGTATATTTTTGGGCATGGACCTTGTTGGCAAAGAGTCTGTTCCTGTGGTGTACTGTTATGTGTTCAATGTAAAGGGTAACTGATCCTTCCTTACAACTGCATGCTGGTCTGCATAATAGTGGTCTGCATCATGCATAATATCAAATGGTCTCTCGATTCACAGATGCTGCTTGGCTGGCAGAGATTGTCCAAAATTCTTTATTTTTGTTTCAACATCCTTGTAAATCTTCACTGCAAACTGTCGAGTACATTTACATCCTTCCTGTTATGTGAGGACCAGAATTATTTGCACTCTTTACGTTATTGCTCAACTTGCTTTCTAGCGCAGCCGCTCTACTCCTACTTTCTACGTATGTATTGACTAACAAAGGCAAGCATCCCCTTTGCTCTTTTAAGCATCTTATTATCTCTCCTGCCATCATCTGTGGACATGTACTGCAAGGTCCCTCTGTGTTTCCACACTGTCAAATATCCTCGTATTTATTGTACAATCCTTCTCACATCTCTCTGGATTGAATCTCATTTGGCATTTTTATCCTTTGACTAATAAATGAAATTCTCCTCCCACAGTTTAATGCGTCCCTTCTCATTGCCAACCGCACAGTTAACCATATAACCATATAACATATAACAATTACAGCACGGAAACAGGCCTTCTCGGCCCTTCCAGTCCATGCCGACCATTTATTTTCCCCTAGTCCCATCTACCTGCACTCAGACCATACCCCTCCATTCCCTTCCCGTCCATATACCTATCCACTTTACTTTTAAATGTTAAAATCGATCCTGCCTCCACCACTTCAGTTAATGTTTGTATCATCAGGAAACTTCTTCAGCTTTCTCACCTATTAGGTCTAAGGTCTAAATCAGTAATATACATCTTGAAAAAGAACGGACCAAGCACTGGCGTAGCGGTAGAGCTACTGCCTTACAACGCCAGAGACTCGGGTTCGATCCTGACTTCAGGTGCATGTCTGTATGGAGTTTGTACGTCCTCTCAGTGACCTGCGTGGGTTTTCCCCAAGATCTTCGGCTTCCTCCCAAACTCCAAAGGCGTACAGGTTTGTTGGGTAATTGGCTTGGAATAAATGTAAACTGACCCCTACTGTGTGTAGGGTAGTGTTAATGTGCGGGGATCGCTGGTCGGTGCGGACTCGGTGGGCTGAAGGGCCTTTTTCCACGCTGTATCTCTGAACTAAACTAAAACTAAACTATTGAATCCAGTGAAATATTTCCCGTGCATTCCAGCCACATACCTTTGCCTTCTGCCACTGAGCCAATTTTAGATCCTATTTGGATCCCACGGGCTTTTACATTATTGGCCAGCCCGCTGTGTGGGACATTTCCAAAAATGTTGCAAAATCCAAGTAGACTAAACATAACATACCCACCCCATTACCTCTTCAAAAGATGCACTCAAGTTAAACAGAACTTCCCCTCAGGAAATCTATACATACTTGCCCTAATTATATTGTGCCTTTCAAAAGGAATGTTTATATTAACCCGATCAGATACATCCAAGGACACTGTGTGAAGCTGGAGTAGAAATTGCAGGCACTCTGGCCGAGATACATGAATTAGATATGGGTGAGGTGCCGGAATACTGGAGGGTCATTAATGCTGTGCCTCTATTGAAGAAGGGCTGCAAGGAAAAGCCTGGGAACTATAGATCAGCGAGCCTAATATTAGTGTTGGGCAAGTTGTTGGAGACAAATCTTTTAAAAAAAAATATTTTTATTTATTAGAGGCACAGCAAATGACATCAGTGTACGTCCCGTATATATCATTACAATCATTGTACCCCTTAATTTTTAAGGCTATTAAAAAAAAAAGAATAGAAACAGAGAAAGTAGAGAAAGTGAGAGAGAATTGTGAAAGAGAAGAACCGTGACGAAGGGAAAGAAGAGAGAGCCCTTCGTCGAAGTTAGAGAAAGGCGATTAAGAGATAGATTGGAAAGGATTCTTACGAATAAGATATACATTTGGATACACAGGGGCTTATTAGGGATAGTCAGCATGGTTATGTACGTAGAAGATCGTGTCCTATGAATTTGGTAGTTCTTTAAAGATGTAACCATAAAGATAGATGAGGGAAAAGCCTAAATCACTAATATACATAGAAATAGACAAGTCTATATGGACTTTACCAAGGCACCTGATAAAGTTCTGCATGGTTGGATGCTCTGGAAGGTTAGATCCCATGGGATGCAGGGAGTGCTAGCCGACTGGATTGAGAATTGCTTCATGGAAGGAAGCAGAGTTGATTTGTCGACTGGAGGCCTGTGACTATTGGTGTGCCTCAAGGATTGGTGCTGGGCCCATTGCTGTTTACAGTTTCTATCAATGATTTGGATGAGAATGTTGAAGGCCAGATTAGTAAGTTTGAAAATGACATTAAAGTGGGCGATATTGAAGAAGGTGAACATGATTATCAACTATTACAGCAGGATGTTGATCAGTTGGGAAACTTGGATTTTGGGAAGTCAAGCCAGGGCAGGACATTCACAGTATATGGCTGGGCCCTGACGAGTGTGGTAGAGCAGTGATCTAGGAGTGCAGGTAAATAGTTCCTTTAAAGTGGCATCACAGGTACCCTGAAGAAGGGTCTCGACCCGAAACGTCGCCTATCTCCTTCGCTCCTTAGATGCTGCTGCACCCGCTGAGTTTCTCCAGCTTTTTGTGTAACCCTCGATTCTCCAGCATCTGCAGTTCCTTCTTTAACACTTTGTCTACTCCACTGCGGTATCTCCTCAAGGTATGCCTACTTTGAAGAAGTTCTCCTCCTCCCTACGAAGACAGTTTCACAACCTCCTCTCTAACTGCTCCCCCTCTGTGATATCCCCTTCCCTCAAACTCTACGACCACATCCTCACCCAGACTCGATACCACAGCCACATCTACTTCCTCGGGGCCTGCCTGCGCCTCCACCTCATACCTCGTGGATTCCAGCTCCAATTCCCTGCCTCCCAGTTCGGACCCCAGCCGGACTATCGGTACCGACTGGCCATCCACCGCCACACTGTGCAATTCTCCAACCGGGCATTAAGATCCACCCTGGTTGCAATGCGCCGGCACCAGCAAGACCTCGCATCGGCTCTCCCGAATAATTATAAAAAAGCTGAAGAAGGGTCTCGACCCGAAACGTCGCCTATCTCCTTCGCTCCTTAGATGCTGCTGCACCCGCTGAGTTTCTCCAGCTTTTTGTGTAACCCCAGGTTGTTACAGGTACAGGTATGTTGCACCTTTTAACAGCCTAGTCTATATTTCACCCAGGCCTGGTCATTTAAATTGTTTTTTTTTAATGGTATACCTCCTAATTGATTCTAACTATCCCATTCAACATTCCATTGTCTTTCAACGTTACCAAAATATCAGCTGAACATCCACCTCTCCCATCACACGAGCCGCAGAATACTCATTAAGGGTCTTACCCTTAAGGGCCTGTCCTACCAGCATCCGACTCCATGCGATGAGCGCGATCAAACTAGAAGCGGGGGCCGCGCGGAGGTCGGGTGATCCCCTGTACAGGGTTGTTCCCACCAGCATGCGCCTGCATGCGGCAAGCGCGACCAAACCGGCAGCGAGGGCCGTGCGGAGGTCGGGTGAGTGGCGCAACGCGGCGCAAAGTGAGGCGAACTTGGAGCGAAGTCTAAGGTAAGTTCGCCAGGACAGAGAGGGGCACACAGAGAGGGGCACAGAGGCGCACACACACAGAGGGCCATGGAGCCACACACATAGAGGGTCACGGAGGCACCTACAGATAGGTTCACGGAGGCACGATGTCGAGGCGGTGTGTAATGCGTCGAGGCGACTGCGAGCCGATAAGCCGTTGCCGCGCGGAATTTTCGAATAGTCAGTTTTTCGGAGCCCCGCGCGATGTCGGGACGAACTCCGCACAATTCCGCACGACTCCGGCGATCGAAGTGGGACCGGCCCCGCGACGCCGGACGGCTCAAGCGACCACGTTAGGTCGCGCTCATCGCATGGAGTTGCATGCTGGTGGGACAGGCCCTTTATACTCTGCCTCCACACAGCCCTTCCCTTTCCTAAGCTATCCTATTAGGTGGCAGTAAAACTATTTTAAATGTTCTCGCAGATAGACACAAAATGCTGGAGTAACTCAGCGGGACATGCCGCATTTCTGGAGAGAAAGAAAGGGTGACGTTTCGCTTCGAGACCCTTCTTCAGACTGAATTTTTTTGACAAAATTGAATTTCTCTCGCATTTTCCTAGTTGGCCTTTTTTAAATTTCACACTATGTTTTCTCTGCTCTTCCAAATTTCTGCTATGGGAACCTCTCACTGTCTGACATAAGCTGTCCTTTCTTGCCTATCCTACCTCCATGCTTCTAATCACCTTTATTGTTCCAGAGTGGAGCAGAAGAAATGTATCAGAAAGAACTGCAGATGCTGGTTTAAACGGAAAATAGACACAAAAAGCTGGAGTAACTCAGCGGGACAGGCGGCATCTGGAGAGCAGGAATGGGCGACGTTTGCCGTCTCGCCCTTTGTCTTTGTTGGAATATGCCAAACCTGTGCTCCATCTACACTAGTCCCACCAGCCTGACCTTTTCCTAAATACCTTCCACTTCTCTGAAATAGATCAGTATTGGGGGTAGACAAAAGGCTGGAGAAACTCAGCGGGTGCAGCAGCATCTAAGGAGCGAAGGAGATAGGCGACGTTTCGGGTCCAATACACTTGGACCATTTCCGACATTTTCCTAACATTCCTTGACCTCACCATCTCTATTGCAGGTGATACACTCCTGACCGACATCCACTACAAACTATTAAAAAAAAAAAAATCTGCCTCCTAGATCAGTATTGGCCCTGTCCTACAGTACAAGTTCATTCCAAGAGCACGTAGAATGAACGTAGCGGGTACGTCGGAGCTCGGGGACGTCTCTTAGCGGCTCGTAACGCTAATGGCAGGTACTCGGGAAGACTCGCTAACGGCAGGTAAGCTCGGGAAGACTCGTGAATATTTTTCAACATGTTGAAAAATGTCCACGAGGGCCCCGAGAAACGACAAGCGGCCATTACCATAAATCTCCGAGTTCGAACAAGGGAGAGCTCTTGGAATGAACTCGTACCGTGGGACAGGGCCATATGTGTTTCAAAAAGCAACAAGCTTTGAAATTGAGAATGTCTCAACATTTTCTATAACCCTTCCAGTGCTGCGATGCCACACAGGTATAAATCTCATTACTTGACCAAAATTAAAACTCAGTTTAATACTGCTCACGCCCGACAAAGTTTCTGCACATTATTGTGTTTTCAAATCCCTTGGTGACCATGAAATGATGCCCTTAAGAAAGCTTCCTCTTCTCCTGAGCAGCAAATGCAGTTTGTACAGATTGTGCAGCCTCTACCACCGTACCCTGCTAAGTTTCAATGGCAACGCATCATAACAAACATTCAGAACGATCATTAGCTTTAATATTACATTTTGCTGGCAACCTTTGCCAATTGTGGAGTCACCTGCAGCACTCATGGGCAGGCAGTAATTCTGGTCTGCAATATATCATTCTTATGGAAAAAAAATGCTTTTAGTTTTGATTCGGAAGAACCCTGGACTATAATTGCATAAAAGAGTAATGAAAAAATCCAATAATGTTACTAGGAAAAGATCTCTGATCTGGACATTCATTTAGCAATTCCTGTATTAGTCGACTCACTGCGTGGCCCCTACAGTGTGCAAAAGTCACATCCACTATCACGCTTACTCCATTACATAGTGTTACAAGTATTTTCCTGGAAGCCCGTTGGACTGATATTGATGTGCTGGAAGAGAACGGAGAAGCTGCCCTCTACTGGCACAAACTAGCATAATGGTGTGGTGCAGCTTCAGAGGAGCTTAGACAAACAATAGAATGGACCTCCAATAAAATCTCCAGTCACTAGTGTGACTTCAGATCATTCTACAGTCACCAACATTTGCAGCGAGCTCTAGGGAGGCTAGAAACCCTCCTTTATGTGGTATAGCCTATGCATAATACCTGTGACATGTCTTGATATGATTTATCTGTGGTCGCCTGTCCATTGATGCCTCAAGCAGTAAAACCTCACAAACCTTTTAGTTTTAGTTTAATTTAGAGATACAGCATGGAAACAGGCCATTCGGCCCACTGATTTCGCACCGCCCAGCGATCCCTGCATATTAATACTATCCTACACACTATGGACAATTTAGATTTATACCAAGCCAATTAACCTACAAACCTGTACGCCTTTGGAGTGTGGACGGAAACCAAAAATCTTGGAGAAAACTCACGCAGGCCGTGGGGAGAACGTACAAACTCCCTACAGACAGCGCCCGTAGTCGGGATCGAACCGGGGTCTCTGGCGATGTAAGACAGCAACTCTACAGCTGAGCCACCGTGCAGCCCCTTCTATTTGAAAAATGTTTCACTCATCCCTCGCAGTCTATCTTTGTACAAAATCTGCCCAGTTCAGCAGCTGTTCTTTTCACAAAGGTTCTTCATCCACAATCCTCTTTGAAAGCATATACATGTGACTCATAATAAAACTCATTTTAGTCAATCGGAAGCAAATGAAAGCTCTATTTATTTTATCTGCATAAATTTCAATAAATGAGTTTGCCTCTGATCACAAGCGATAACTCATTAGTCACAAAAAATCCTGGTAGATTTTAAAACCTTCAATTTAATCTTGTAAAGCATTCTGCTTTACAATCTAAAGGCCACTATTACAAGTAACATCACAAATGTTTTCAAAGATGTATGCCTGGGGAGGCAAGGAGCAGAGGCAAGAGGAAATAAGAGAACAAAACAAATGCCGTGCCTCTTTGTGTGAAGGGAGCACCATGCTTTTGCCATGTTATTTCTTTCTGACATGATTTATCGCCCACTAAGATTTAAACTTGATAAAGCAAATTAATCTTTTATTGCAGGAGCCACAAGAGGTTGCCATTAGGAATCTGATTTGGTAAGGTGGCGTGCGTTTCATTTACCAGTTGTGCTGCAGTAAGAGCCCAGCAGGGATAACTAACTGCAGTTTCAAATGGACAGGGGTCTGAGGGGCTCGGGTAGCGAGGCACATTCAGAGAACAGGGTGCAACATGGCGTATCTTTTTAAAATGGATTTGTTTCTGATACCTAGATTATTGGATTTATTTTAAGAATCTGGCGTAAATATCTATACATGAGTATGCTTCTTAATTTGCCTTATCAAGTATAGCCCTCGGAAATTAATTTAATTCTGCAGGAAAATCAGATATTCCCTTCATTTTCTCTTCCAAATTTCACCTTTTTAAAATAACACATTCTAAATATTTTACAGCACCTCCAAAGAGACTTTGAGTGTTAATCTTTAGATTGTCGAGCTGGCAATGAAAAGTTGCTAGAGATACGCACAATAAGATGGGTCAGGCAGCATCTTTGGAGAAAAGGAATAGGTGATGTTTCCATGTCGAGACCCTTCTTCAGACAGAGTCAGGGGAAAAGGAATCAAAAGATATAGATGGTGAGATTTAGAACAAATGAATAAAAGATATGCAAAAAAGTAACGACGAGAAAGAAAACAGGTCATTGTTTGCGAGGTGAAAAGGAGTTGCAGACAATGAGACTCAACATGACGTCTTAGAAGAGCTGCCTGATTCTGCCGTGTAATTGCTGCCTGATCCTGTGTTGTGAAACACAAGGGGCTGGAAATAGAGGAAATAAAGTGAATATTCTTTTCAATCCGTGAAACTGTGGCTTCAGCTATAGTTAGTATATATTATTGCCGCAGTGATCCATGATGCTTCCTTACTCAAAGGTTTTCAATTAGCATTTTCTGGAACTAAAACAGAACAAGCAATTCACATACCAGTCTTTCTCCTTCAACTTTACAGCACTTAACTGAGAGATGGTGAATCCAGATAAACGGTTAATGACTAGTGTGTCCTGCAGAGTTAACTGAATGGGAAAAGATACAGATGGAATAATACAGATGGAGACACCATCCTTGGGTTTTACTAGCCCATTAATTCAGTAAAGAGGAAGACATTAGGTTAGTTCAGTTTAGTTTGGAGATACAGCATGGAAACACGCCCTTTGGGCCAACGACTCCACGCAGAACAGTGATCCCGCACGTTAACACTGTCCAGACAGTGCGGCTGGAACATCTGGCAGACGATAGACACCCATTACACAACCATGTGCTCCCTCCTCGGTGGTTAAAATCCTGTAAGAGCTTCCTAACCAGTGCCACCCCATTGGAAACAACACCAACTGAAGCTCACCTCCAGATGTGGAAGAACAGACTTGCCACTGCCCCTATTTCCACCAAGATGGGCACACCAGCAGCAGAGCGCTAAGCACCAGGTGATGATGAACATTGGCCGAACTGGAGATGTCTCAACCGACTGTGAACCGGGGTTGTACGGTCAAGGGTGACAATGCACAAATGGGGCTACTCCGTGGGTACAACAACCTGTGTCTCCACTGGCTCCCTGTGCGGTTCCAAATAATTTTCAAGATCCCCCTTAACGGGCTCGCCCCCACCTACATCAAAAGTCTGCTCACCCACCACACCACCTCCAGGTCCCTCAGATCGGCTGACTTGGGGTTACTGAACATCCCGCGGTCTAGGCATAAGCTCAGGGGCGACCGCACCTTTGCGGTTGCAGCTCCTAGACTGTGGAACAGCGATCCTCTTTCTATCAGAACTGCCCCATCCATCAACTCCTTTAAGTCGAGACTTAAAACTCATCTTTACTCTCAAGCCTTTCTTGACGTCCTCTGAGGGAGGGCTATATGTATGTATTTATGTATGTACTTAATCTATGAACCACTGTTGTATAACGTTAGTACCTCCATCAATGTAAAGCACTTTGGTCAACGAGAGTTGTTTTTTAAATGTGCTATAGAAATAAAAGTGACTTGACAGTGCCTGTGGCACACTAGACCCAGACAATACAATGCCTACTGCAATGCCCATTGTGGGATAATCCATGAACGACTGCAGACCTTGCACTTAACATTCCAACAGCGCGACGATGTGTACAGCAGTGGCGAGCCATTATATAGCATAAGGGCGCGAAAAAAGAACACTATCCTACACACGCTAGGGACTATTTTTCCATTTATACCAAGCCAATTAACCCTTCAGACCTGGATGTCTTTGGAGTGAGGGAGGAAACCAAAGGTCACGGGCAAAACCCACGCAGGTCACGGGGAGAACTTACAAACTCCAGACAATCACCCGTGGTCAGGATCGAACCAGGAGCTCTGGCTATAAGTTCGGTAAGGCAGCAACTCTACAAACAAAGAATTATTATACAATTCCTCAACATGTCAAGACACTAAAATGAATCAAATAGTTTTGAATTGTTAATACAGTAATCTTATGAACAAACACGATGGCTTGGCTTAGATAATCGGTTTTAGTAACGCTGGTTAAGGATTAAAATATTGGAAGAATTTCACTGCTTTACCTCATCCACAGCATCGTTTATCTCCGCAGGAAAGAGCATATAGTTTTAGTTTGACATCTTTCTGAGTTATGCATAAAAATATCTGCATTTTCACTGGGCTTAAGAGGTACACTAGCTTCAGACCCACCGACATTCAGCTCAATGGTGAGACCTGCACCACTGAGCCAAGGTGATACTTGACTGACAATGCATTTAACAGTCTCGTCCAGACGTCTCGACCCGAAACCTCACCCATTCATTCCATCCAAGCGGAATGAATATTGACTTCTCTAATGTTAAGTAACCCTTGAAAACGATAAAACCACATCTATTGGAAATCTAAAATATATCAGAGAATGTTAGAGATGCATCACAGATTATCCAGCGTCTGTAAAGTGAGAAACAAGCCATCATCAAACTTGAAAGATCATCAAACTGCAAAACTGATCTATTTCTCTCATTGTTGATGCTGCCTGATCCACTGGGTTTGTCCCAAATATTTCCTGTGTTTAATAACCTGGTTATCTATTTAAACTGCGTGACTCAAAGAAACAAAAGGCCGCACGGTGGCGTAGTGGTAGTGCTACTGCCTCACAGTACCAGAGACCCGGGTTCGATCCTGACTGTGGGTGCTGTCTGTACGGAGTTTGTACGTTCTCCCCGTGACCTGCGTGAGTTTTCTCCTAAATCTTTGGTTTCCTCCCACACTCCAAAGACATACAGGTTTGTAGGTTAATTGGCTTGGTGTAAAGTAAAAGATTGTCTCTAATGTGTGTTGGATAGTGTTAGTGTTAGTGTTAGTGTGGGGGGGATCGCTGGTCGGCGCGGACTCGGTGGGCCGAAGCGCCTCTTTCCACACTGTATCTCTAAACTAAACTAAACTAAACATTTTGTTCCTCCCAAACTTGAAAGATAGCAATTAGGCAAACTATTGTTAAAATAGCAACCATGCCATATTTAAAAACAGGCAAGTCAATAAACTAAATACTTTTGGACTGCCAATTAACTTATATCACCCTCATGAAATTGTTACCATCTAGTTTTGTGACACTTAACTCATGTTTACTTCCATCTTGACATCTATGTTATTGGGACAGGAAAGTGTATCACTAAATTGGTTGAAGGTGGTTGCCGGAGGACAAAAACCTCCGGGAACCTCCGGGAACCGCACGGAAACCTTCGGTGGGGCGCAAAGTCTCCAGAGGTTTCCGTTCAGGTTTCCTAAGTGGGACAGGGGCATTACTCAGTCCCAATATTCCATTCTTCCTACATTAGGCAGAAGACAATATATAAGTACGATATTTGGAAGGAATATTTCATTTGTAAAGTGATCAGATTATAACGAACATTCAACCACAGTAATTTATATTCTGATGCACATAATGAATTATTGTTTGATATTTTCAATTCTGCTTTCGAAATCAAAACTAAAATGGAATGATATTAAAAAAGAGTAAATTAATTTCTCCAAACTTAAAGAACACTGCCAACTTCCTATAAAACCGTAATTTTTCCAAACCATTACTCACCACAATAAAACACTTTCTGAAGATTTGCTGTTTTCCAATTGCACGAATGCTTCTGTAGACTTTCACATGACAGCTGAAAACATTACCCCATGAATCACGAAAACCAACGGGATATACTCTGTAAATGGCTCGATCGTAAATCATATATTGTTGTTCTGCAGACTGGATAACACAAGACAAGAACCTTTCACTGTACCTCGATACACGTGACAATAAACTAAACTGTATCTGATACCAAACTGATACAGATTCAATGTCTTGTGGATAAACAGAAAAGTGGCATGCAATGCAGACTGAGTCCATATGTGGCTAAAATGGACAATGCTGAAAAACACCGTGAGGATAATTTTGTGTGATTAATGTACGCCTGTTCAACACAGTGCAAGATGCACATTCGGACTGTGCTGTTTACTGCCTTAGTAGTTATAAAGGTGCAAGATTTCATGGGTGACAACCATCAGCTGATGAAAGCAATGGGCCAGGGAGCATCTGTGGAGGTAAACAAAAGTGAACTCCTCTGGTTCATGACCTGTTATCAGATACATATTTCCACCCCTTTTCAGTATTCCTTTCAAAGTTGCAATGGTATTTTCTTTGAAGATCAGTTACCACTCGCTACCTATGATCAAAGCCATGTCAGCAGCAGTGAAGAGGGAGGTGTTTTACGGCTGCAATTGCATGTGGAAATAATTCTAAAGGTCTTTGGAGCAATAGGCAACAATAATTCAAGACTCCTTTGCACAAAACTACAAATCATCTCTCGAGCACTCCAAGCAGCAGGAACAACTCTTCAGGAATCTATAATTTTTTTTTGTTTTAGTTTTATATATACAGCGTAGAAACAGGCCCTTCAGCCCACCAAGTCTGCGCTGACCAGCGATCCCCGCACATTAACACTATCCTACACACACTGGGGACAATTTACATTTATACCAAGCTAATTAATCTACAAATCTGTGTGTCTTTGGAGTGTGGGAGGAAACCGAAGACCTTGGAGAAAATCTGCTTGGAGAACTTTTATAATTCCATACAGAGGCACAGTCAGGATGAAGCCCAGGTCTCTGGCACTGTGAGCACTGTAAAGGGCCTGTCCCACCAGCATACAACTCCATGCGATGAGCGCGACCTAACATGGACGCTTGAGCCGTCCGGCGTTGCGGGACCGGTCCCACTTCGATCGCCGGAGCCGTGCGGAATTGTGCGGAGTTCGTCCCGACATCGCTCGGGGTTCCGAAAAACTGACTATGTTCAAAAATTCCACGCGGCAACAGCTTGTCGGCTCGCAGTCGCCTCAACGCATTACACACCATTTCGACGTTGCGCCTCCGTGACCCTCTCTGTAGGTGCCTCTGTGACCCTCTGTGTGTGTGGCTCCGTGGCCCTCTGTGTGTGTGCCTCTGTACCCCTCTCTGTGTGTGCCCCTCTCTGTCCTGGCGAACTTACCTTTAAGACTTTGCTCCAAGTCCGCCTCACTTTGCGCCGCGTTGCGCCACTCACCCGACCTCCGCGCGGCCCCCGCTGCCGGTTTGGTCATGCTTGCTGCATGCAGGCGCATGCTGGTGGGAACGGCCCTGTACAGGGATCACCCGACCTCCGCGCGGCCCCCGCTGCACGTTTGGTCGCGTTCACCACATGGAATTGCATGCTGGTGGGACAGGCCCTTAAGGCAGCAAATCTACTGTTGCCCCACCGTGCCTCCCTTAAGTCTGTTCCATAAAGATCTGGGTAGCAGACTGATTCTTGTTAAGTGGAACTTCCCTTTCTGAGCGCAGCCTCTGAATGTATATGAGCTGAAAGAGCAATGAATACGGTCCCCAGGTAAACATCCTTTGCTTTGATCCTGTTGCAGAAAAACAGTGCGTGCAGTATAGCAAGGTAAATAAATCATAGCTCTTTGTTGGTTTGAGAGGTTCATGTTTACTATTCTTTGGGCATGATCACAGATCAGCTCGTCCATCTGTTTCAGCTCCTGTCAATCTCTAGATATTAGCACGGCAACATCAAGTGATGTGGATTACATTAATGGCAAGATTGAGCATGGGGCAGGATTGGGAAGATGACTGAAGGCACAGCCAGAGTCTGTGGGGTGGAGGTGCAATTGAGTAGATAAACACTACAACCAATAAGCTCTGAATACATAGACTATTATTGTTATTACTGCACTATTATCTGGGGCATGTGACAATCTTGACTCTTGAATGGCTGGGATTGGAGGCGAGCAGGGGAATGAGGGGTCAGGAAGGCCAATTGGATGTCAATACCTGAGTTACAGGTTTCAATAACAGAAATGAAGCTGAGTGGATTTGAGGGGGGGGGTGGGGGTGGTGGGGTGGGGATGGGGGTGAATGTTGGGTGTTAATGCTAGAAGTAGGAGCGTGACTGTTGGTCAAAGCCAGACTGGAATAATCAACGTCTGACTTTGGCTTCTGCAAGAATTAAGATGTGAAGACAGAGGATGAGGTGGAAGAGGGACCAGGTAATATGGGAATGTTTAAGAAAGAACTGCAGATGCTGGAAAAATCGAAGGCAGACAAAAAGGAGAGCTTAAAGGAAACAAAGTAAGGAAAGGGAATTTCCAAAGTGCAGGACATCAAGAAACTAATAAAATGGTAAAATAAATAAACTATTAAAATACATGGACTGCATGTTGATGGGAGATGGCGATGGCGCCCCAGCCAGGCGATAATCTGCGTGCTGGTTCCAGAAGTGGATCTATAATCACGCATTACAATCACTCTACTCTTTTAAACCTCTACTTCATTAGCAGTATGGCTTACTTTAACCATGCTCTTCTTAACTATGATCTTCTTCAGCTCCTCAGATCAGCTGATTCTCCCTCCGATTGCCAGGACCGAATGCCGAGTCCCGGCCGGCCATGGAGAAGCCAAGGTCTGAGCCTCGTGGGTTACTCTAACTTCAAGTGACCCCTGAATTCCCTCTCTCTCTCTCAGTCCCTCCCCCACACAAGTTGTTGTACTAGGTTCAAAGTCATCTTGTTGAGTCCCATTGTCTGTAACTCGTGTAAACCCAGTGAACTTGTTTACACGTGGGCCAGTGAACAATGGTCTGTTTTCTTTATCATTGTTACCTTTTTGCATATATATCATTCATTGATTCTATATCTCTCTATATTGCCATTGATATCTCTCTTTCCCCTAACCCCTCAGCGCTGGAGCACCATCGTGGAGCGGAGCGGGAGATACCTTGCCTGGGTCGCCGAGCTGGAGCTCCGGAATGCTGAGACCACGGGGGGTGAACATCGCGGAGCTGCGGGACTGTGGAGCGGGACAGCTGCGGGCGGCAGCGCTGAACTTTAACATCGGGAGCCTGGGATCTCTCGGCGAGACCACCAGTTGTGGAGCTCCATCCGGCGCGGCCTTGTCGGCTTCGGAAACCACGGACTCCGGTAGGGAAGCGGCCGTTCCAGGTGTCCCAAGCCGCTGTGAGGACTCTCCCGACGCCGGAACACCAACACCCGGCGAGAAGGCCTAAAACATCGGGCCGACTGCGGAGGCCTCAATAGGCCTGACTATGGGTGGACATGGGGATGGGACTGGACTTTGTGCCTTCCCCCACAGTGGGAACCATTGTGGGGGGATGTTTTTATGTTCATTGTTAATTCTTTAGTGTTGGGTCTTACCTTTATCTGTGTGCTGCATGGCAAGTCAAATTTCACTACACCAATTGGTGTATGTGACAATAAATGTCCTTTGTCCTTTGTCCTTGACCTTCACCTATTCCTCGAAACATCACCTATTCTTTTTCTCCAGCTCTTTGTGTCGATCTTCAGTTTAAACCAGCACTTGCAATTCCTTCCTACAACCTTCTATAGACTCCATTTCTACCTCACTGCCTCAGCAACATCACCAGCATATTCAAGGATGAGTCACACCGCGATCATTCCCTCTACCTTCCTCTCCCATCAGGCAAGGCGTACAGAAGTGTGAAATGCACACCTTCAAATTCAAGGACAGTTTCTTCCCAGCTGTTATCAGGCAACTGAACAATCCAATCACCAACTAGAGAGCGGTCCTGAGCTATCATCTCCCTCATTGGAGACCCTCAGACTATCTTTCATTGGACTTTACAGAACTTTATTTTAAACTGAATGTTATTCCCTTAGTCCTGTATCTGTACACTGTGAATGGCTCGATTGTAATCATATATTGTCTTTCCACTGACTGGATAACATGCAACAAAAGCTTTTCACTGTACCTCGGTACACATGACAATAAACTAAACCAAACTAAACTAAACTACAATATGTTAAGGAAGGAATCGAGGGTACACAAAATGCTGGAGAAACTCAGCGGGTGCAGCAGCATCTATGAAGCGAAGGAGATAGGCAACGTGTTGGCCCGAAACGTTGCCTATCTCCTTCGCTCCATAGATGCTGCTGCACCCGCTGAGTTTCTCCAGCATTTTGTGTACCCTAAACTACAATATGATTGTTCTGAGAGTGCAGAACAATTGTTCCACCTTTCAACAATGAATTAATTTCCCAAGATGAAGAAGAAAAATTTCACCCACATTGAAACAATCAGCTTTTTCCTTTTGGATACAAAATAATGCAGATGCTGAAATAGGGGCAAAAAATAAAATGGCTTGAGAACTCAGTGGATCAGGCAGCACTTACAAAGGGAAATGGACAATCGATATTCTGCTCGAGACCCTTCCTCAGTCCAGACAAAGTATCGACTGTCCATTTCCACCAGAGATGCTGCCTGACCCGCTGAGTTCCTCCAGCAGTTTGTTTTTTGCTTCTCTTGTTATCACTTACTGAGGAAATCATGTTCAGAACATTTATAGTAATGACATATTCATTGCCAAGGAACTGCAAACCTTCTCTCTGGTAGGGTAGGCCCTATAATTTAAGCATGAAGACTTTGGATGCAGAAAGTCAAGTGTCATAGCTGCAAGATTTTTAGAGTTTTGGAGGCAATGAATTCTTTTTACAGTGACTGCTAATTTGTAGAGACATTTGTTCTACACATTTTGGCAATGACCCACATAATATTTCAATGCAATTGATTTAGGGATGAACGTGAATAGGCACTAAAAGGAACTCAGTGTTTTCTCTTCAAATCCATATCAAGGAATGCATTAACTGTGAAGGGGTTTTGCAGCCTCAGTGTATTTTGCTTCCTGCCCGCAATATGAACGTTGCTGAACTGTGTCCTTGGATTGCCGAGTACCATATGTTTACATAAGCTTCTCCTGGATTGTGGTTATCCTTTTCTTCTGCCATTCTCCATTACTCCTCAGCCAAATCCATTCATAGGGCTCCTTCCTTTCATTGTGCCTTTCCTCTTTAGTCTTGTCTCCAACGTTCACGTTGGCTCAATAGCTTTATCTTGCTTCCAACACTTTCAAGTGTGTCTTCATTTTTCTTCAACAGTTATTCCTCTCACCCAGAAAAACAATGTGAGCTTTTCATGATCGGCACAGACTTTGTCTCATTTAAGCACAAGACCCATTTTCTTTATAACATTTTGATTATTTTTTGTGACTCTTTAATTGTGTCTTCTTACCTGTAATGATATTGCACCTCGTGTAGCTTGGAATTGTGAACATCCTTGCTCTGTTGAAATCTACACATGTTGCAAAGTCTCCATCTCTAATGCACACATAGTAAACCTTTCAATACCTAACCTCTGGAATTACCCCATCAGTGATTCCTGAGTTTTCATATTCATAAGTTCATAAGTAATAGGAACAGAATTAGGCAATTCAGCCCATCAAGTCTATTCCGCCATTCACTCATGGCTGATCACACAGAGGGTGGTGGATGTATGGACCAAACATGGGCAGGTGGGGCAACTGTAGCTGGCACATGTTGGGCAAGTTGGGCCTGTTTCCACACTGTATCACTCTACGACTATGATCAATCTCTCCTTCTCAACCCCATTCTCCTGCCTTCTTTCCATAACCCCTGGCTTCCATACTAATCTCAAATGTATCCATCTCTGCCTTAAGAATATCCATTGTCTTGGCCTCCACAGCCTACTGTGGCAATGAATTCCACAGATTCACCACCCTCTGACTATAGAGATTCCTCATCTCCTTCCTAAAGGAATGTCTTTTTATTTTGAGGCTGTGACCTATGGCTGTGACCTAGACTCTTCCACTAGTGGATAAAACATTTTACTTGTTTTCACCTAGTTGATGTTGCAGTACGTTTCCCGTATCATCTTGACTTCTTGATTTAAATAAATTAAAGATTTAAAGATTAGCCAAACACAAGGAACCATTTTGTTGGCTTTGAACTTCTGCGTTAGAACATTCAGGGAGACTGCACAGGTATTGTGTGGGGACAGGAATTAAACAGATGTTAATAAGCTGTGCTTAATAAATTTTCATATAAATTATACTTATTACCAATCTGTATGATCCTCAGATTGATGGTGATGAATGAGGAAACATAATAAACAACAGCTCTGCAAGTTAATCACTGCATCTGAGCAATAGGAATCACTTAATTACTCTCATTTACAATATTCAATCTAATGAGCAGGCATTAGCAAAATAAAAAATAATTTCACAACAAAAACCGTTACAGCTTAATTAAAGAAAAATCTGACAATGCAGGTGACAATGTACATAAGATAAATTAGCTTAACATCCAGAATGCTGAGTTGTCATCAGCAGTGATTATACATTGCATACTGGGAATATAACACCATAACTATACACAAATAACATAAATCACTTTCCACTGCTTCAAACTTCTTGATTAACTCCACACATAAATTAATTTGACATTAATTTGAAGGCTGAATCTAAGACCAATGTCTTCGCCCTATTCATACTGTCCTAAATGTCTACACATCTAAAGGCTGCTTATACTTGCCTATCTGCTAAACCCACGTTTAAATCGAGCAGATTGCCAATTCATTCTTTGTCAGACAAATAAATGTCCCTGATCTGATCGTAGGTGAGGCAGAGTGGTGCTGCTGGTAGTATAGCTGTCTCCAGATTCCAGTAACCAAGGCTTCATCTTGTCCTCCAGTTCTACCTGTGTGGAGTTGTCCCTGTGATTACATATGGTCTCCCTTCCAACCTCCGAAAACGTTCAGGTTGTTAGGTCCGCTGGCTATTATCAACCACCCCTCGTGTAGGAGGCCAATTAAACATATTTGTGGGGGAGTATTAGTAGGCATGTGTGAGAGAAAAGGTAGCAGAGGAATATTTAGAGAATTGGACTGGTCTGGGAGCTATCACATCTTTGATGGGATGAACGGTCTTCTAATCAGATGCTTCCTTCCATCAACACCATTCTACTCCTTTGAAATAATACTTGCTGATTAAAAAACCCCAGAAAATGCTCAGAAGAACTAACAGCATTACCGGAGAGAAAACATTTCAGTCACTGAACAGGAAATCACCTGAAATATCAACTCGGATACATTTAGGGAGATGCATTTGCCATAAATGCTGTCTGATTTGTAGAACAGCATTTTTTATTGTAATTGTAGATTTACAACAACTGGAGTGTTTTGCTTTCTGTGAATTAGGAAACAGGCAACACCAGCCCCCCCCCCCCCCCCCCCCCTCCCGAGAGCTACAGATGTATGCGAAAGAGTGCAAATGTTTGCACTCCTGTGTTGTGCCTGGTGTCAAGGTACAAATGAAATGACAGGAGCAAAGTATGAAGTAGACATTCTGGATTTCACTCGGAGTCTCAAACAGAACGTAGATTTTCAGTGGAAATGTCCAAATATTGTTTCCATTAGAAATTTAATTAAATTTACATGAGTCGTGAAATTTGCTCTCTCTCTAACTTCAAAATCCGCACACTTCAAACCTGTCTCACACCTTTCTTCCTTTCCGTCCCCCGCACAATCAGACTGAGGAGGGGTCTCAACCCAAAACATCACAGAGAAACATAGAAACATAGAAATTAGGTGCAGGAGTAGGCCATTCAGCCCTTCGAGCCTGCACTGCCATTCAATATGATCATGACTGATCATCCAACTCAGTATCCTGTACCTGCCTTCTCTCCATACCCCCTGATCCCTTTAGCCACAAGGGCCACATCTAACTCCCTCTTCAATATAGCCAATGAACTGGCCTCAACTACCTTCTGTGGCAGAGAATTCCACAGATTCGCCACTCTCTGTGTGAAAATGTTTTTCTCATCTCGGTCCTAAAAGACTTCCCCCTTATCCTTAAACTGTGACCCCTTGTTCTGGACTTCCCCAACATTTACTTGAGCCATGAAAGTTCCTCAACCATTCATGGGGAAAGGTTGGGGAAATCAAAATCACCCTTCCATGTTGTCGAGAAATCCTGCCTGGCATGCTGACTTATTCCGCCACTTTGTGCCCTTTTGTCTACAATCACCCTATTTATACCCCTCATAACGTTATACATCTTTACAAGATCACCCCTCGGTCTCTCACACTCCAAGGAATAAAGACCCAGACTGCCAATCTCACCCTATACCTCAGTCCCTCAAGTCCTGGCAACGTTCTCGTTAATCTTTTCTGGACTCTTTCCCACTGAATGGTATTTTTTTGGTCAGCATGGTATCCAAATCTAAACATCATATTTCAAGTACGGCCTCACCAGCATCCTACACAACTTTGACATAACATGCAAACTTCTGTACTCATTTACCTTATAATAAAAGTCAGCATGTCAAGCTCCTTCATCACCACCCTGTCTACCTGTGATGCCACGTTTAGGGAACGATGGACTTGTACTCTTGGGTCCCTCTGTTCTTCATCCTCACTAGGGGTACTACTGTTGAAAATGCAAACCTCGCACAATTGAAATAAAATCAGTTTGTCATTCGTAAGCCCACTCACCGTTGATTAAGATTCCACTGTAATGCTTGATAATCTGTCTATAATACCACCTTCCATTGGAATTTTCAAACTTTTACAAACTCAAGTCATATATCACCCAGCCAGCAGTTCTAGAGTAACTACTATTCATGCACCTAGTTTGGCCACTTTGTTTTCATATGAAGAGCATTAGAAGATCACTTGTAGCAATATTCACAACAATCTAAGAGATAAAATGAATTCAGAAAATGAATTTGTAGTGCATGCAATAACCTGAGTCCATTAACGTAGATGAGTGAAATTGAGAGTCGAAGCAGATGACACCAGAATTGATGGCATAGTTAAGAAGGGCTGTATAATATTGGGATATTGATCAATTGGGAAAGTGAGTGGAGGAATGGTAGAAGGAATTTAACTCAGACAAGTACAAAGTGTTCCAATTTGGGAATTAAACCAGACAGGACATCAACAATGAATGGCGGAGTTTTGGTTGAACAGAGAGACTTGGGGACACAAGTACATAGATCTCTGAAAGTGGCAACATACATAGACAGGGTGGGACATAAGCATGCTTGCCTTCAACAGCCAGTGTGTTGAGTATAGACATTGGGATGCCATATTAAAGTTGTAAAAATCATTGGTTAGAGTACATTTGGTTGTCATGTGTGTAGTTCTGGTCACCACATTATAGGGTGGCTGTGATTTAGTTAGTGGGGATATATAAAAGGCTCACAATTATGTTGCCTGGACAAGGGGCTTGAATTATAAGGAGAAGTTAGATTGACTGGAACTGCTTTACCTGGAACAAAGGAGACTCAGGGAGTACTTCATAGAGGTTTATAAAATCATGAGGCACAGGTAGAGGAGATAGCCACAATCTGTTGTCATGTACATCAATGATCTAGATGATGGGGTGGAAAATTGGATAAGTAAGTATGCAGATGATACTAAGATAGGTGGTGCTGTGGATAATGAAGTAGATTTTCAAAGTCTACAGAGAGATTTGGGCCATTTGGAAGAGTGGCAGATGGAGTTTAATGCTGATAAGTGTGAGGTGCTACATCTTGGCAGGACAAATCAAAATAGGACATACATGGTAAATGGTAAGGAATTGAGGAATGCTGTGGAACAGAGGGATCTAGGAATAACTGCGCATAGTTCCCTGAAGGTGGAATCGCATGTAGATAGGGTGGTAAAGAAAGCTTTTGGTGTGCTGGCCTTTATAAATCAGAGCATTGAATATAGGAGTAGGGAAGTAATGTTAAAATTGTACAAGGCATTGGTGAGACCAATTCTGGAGTATGGTGTACAATTTTGGTCGCCTAATTATAGGAATGATGTCAACAAAATAGAGAGAGTACAGAGGAGATTTACTAGAATGTTGCCTGGGTTCCAGCAACTAAGTTACAGAGAAAGGTCTGAACAAGTTAGGTCTTTATTTTTTGGAGCACAAAAGTTTAAGGGGGGACTTGATTGAGGTCTTTGAAATGATGAAAGGGATAGACAGAGTTGACGAGGATAAGCTTTTCGCATTGAGGGCAGGGAAGATTCAAACAAGAGGGCATGACATGAGAATTAAGGGACAGAAGTTTAGGGGTAACATGAGGGGGAACTTCTTTACTCAGAGAGTGGTGGCTGTGTGGAATGATCTTCCAGCAGAAGTGGTGGAGGCAGGATCGATTGTAACATTTAAAAGTAAAGTGGATAGGTATATGGACGGGAAGGGAATGGAGGGGTATGGTCTGAGTGCAGGTAGATGGGACTAGGGGAAAATAAATGGTCGGCAAGGACTGGAAGGGCCGAGAAGGCCTGTTTCCGTGCTGTAATTGATATATGGTTATATGGTTATGTTTCCTTGCGTAGGAGAGTCTAAAACTAGACGGTATAGGTTTAAGGTATAGAGGGGAAAGATTTAAAGGAATCTAAGCAGCAGGTTTCTCACACAGAGTGTGCTGCATAGAAATAACAAGCTGCAAGAAGAAGTGACCGTGGCAAACTGTATCATCGATAGGAAGGATTGAGCAACAGGGGTCAAACGCAGGCAAACGAGACTAGCTAAGATAGGCACCTTGGTCAGCATGGGCAAATCCAGCTGAAGGGCCTACTTCCATCCTGTACAACACCATGACTCAGGTAGTTTATGTAGAACTTCATTATCAAAGTATGGCAAATACTTGGAATGATCCAGGTAAGCAAAGAATTATCCAATTGAAAACACTGCAGTCATCCAAAATGTAATTGAATATTACACTTGGGAAGCATGTAGACATGGTTAAATCATATTTTTGTGTTTAGGGCTTTCATTTTTATTCTTTTTTTCTGGGAATTTACCATTGGGTGTGTAAGGATGATTTCCCTCAGACAAGATGAGTTATACTCAACCTCCAGAGACTCAGCCATTAAAATAAGTATTGGAACAGAAGGCCATTCAGCCCCATGAGCTGCTCTGCAATATAATCATAATCATAATACTTTATTAGCCAAGTATGTTTTGCAACATACGAGGAATTTCATTTGCCATACAGTACTACCAATAAAAAGCAACGGAAACACAAAATACATTTTGACATAAACATCCACCACAGTGACTCCTCCACATTCCTCACTGTGATGGAAGGCGGAAAAAGAGTTCAATCTCTCCCTTCTTTGCTCTCCTGCGGTCGGAGCCTCTAACCTTCTGTTGACGGGGCGATCTTACTCCCGTAGCAGGCGGCGGACCTACCTTATCGGGGCGAACAAGCCCCTTCATCAGGGGGGAATCTCAGCTCCCCCGCACTGGGCGATCTACCCCGGGTCGGGGCTAGTCGATCGTCGTGCGGCTTTTGGAACTTCCCAACGTCGGTCTCAATCCGAGACTGCGAGCTCCCGATAGTGAAATCCGCAGGCTGCGGTGGAAGCATCGATCCCAGGCAAGGAATCGGCTCCGATGGTGAGTCCGCGGCCCGCGGTGGAGCTCATAGTCAGTCCCGAGCAAGGCCTCCTCTCCACGTTGTTAGGCCGCAGAGCAACCGGAGATATGATCTGGTAAACAATCACATCTCCAGTGAGGTAAGAGATTGAGAAAAAGTCTCCCCGACACCCCCCTCCCCCCATTTTAAACAAACCAGAGAACATTAATACATACTTTTTAAACACACTAAAGATAAAAATAAAAAGACTAAAAGGACAGACAGACTGTAGGCGAGGCTGCCATCGATGCGCCACCCGATGGAATCATTGAGCTACACCTCATAGTCGCGCACGGAATTGCCTTAGCTCTATATTCATTGATATCAAAAGATGTAACCAATTCATTTCTCAAAGTTTTAATTACATCAGATTAAAAGCCGGAAAAAAACACCACGATGTATTTCAGAAAGTGGACATCTGGCACAGCTGATCGAATGTTTAATAGCCACATGGTCACCACACAGTTAAAGACTGAAATTATAACTGCTACATTTCCCAAGCTCCAAATACAAAGAGGAACAAAGCAAGAGAACACTCAGCAGAATTGTGAAACCTACCACAACCAGAAAATAATTGGAAATTGACAGCACGTTTGTCAAAATAGGAATGTTTCAAATGAAAGATTCCATCCCCAAATATTGGTCTCAGAAACCAATCCAGCTGTTGTAATTTCCCAGTGTTATCTGCTGAAATAATAGATTACTGGAATTCACATTCGCTATTCTTTTCATCTCCATTCCCTTGAAATGGAATATACAATTGTTTTCGGGCAGCCTACAAAACATGATGTAACGTTCCATAAATTCAATTAAAACAAATGGACCTGTCTGGTAATAGGTGAGTGCACTCTATCATAATTGCAACAAGACAGAATATTTTTTGCGTTTTCTTTCAATAAAGTCTTCTCAATTTGTCCAACACGAGCAAGGGTCTTTGATGTGGGGAAGAATAAAGATTGCACTGCACAGCAGCTATAGATTACTTTTATAATGTGTTTTCATAGAAAATGTTAATGAAATAATTAACATTTAGAGTCAATGAAGAATTCTTAATGAAAGCTTTTTATTACACTCTGGTCTCCGCTTTATTGCTGATGCGCGTTAATGCTTCCTATCGACTTCTGAAAAATTATCCTTCATTGATTATAAGAGAATAACTAACAAAACATGGCAATTGGCCCACAATTTTCACAGACAATGCATAATATGCTCTGTCATGGATTTTACACAAAACATCTGCCATTTTAAGTCAAAACTAAACACTCCAGATGCTATTGCTTAAGAATAATGTTTTTCTGTTTGGCTTAAGAATGTTGCTATGAAATAGCTGTGTACCTGCCTTTGTTTTCTTGGTTCTTGGTCCTCCAAAAAGATCTCAAATGGAATTTAAACTGGAGGTGGTGGAAGGTGGACTTAAGGAAAAAAGGGATCTTGCTTCATGGCACTGTAACAACCATCTTCTTAAAATGCTTTGAAATTCCCCTTTATTGACCTCAATTTCAATGTAAATAGTTATTAATCAAATTCTGTGTAAGGAAATTAATATAGTCTTTAACTAAACTAAAAACAAAACTAAACGTTGTCAGGAGCATACCTTGCATATCAGCCATTGTATTTTCTTTAAAATCTAATTTTCAGTTCACTAATTATGTTGCCACACTGCAGCTTTAAGAATGTGTCTGTACTGGCATTAGGAATTCCTGTCAGCATTTTCACAATGATCTACCTGCTTTCTAAAATAAAACAAATGTGCTCGCTCAATCCCTCACTATCTCTTTCTGATCTTAGCCTCCAACATGCCCCCTTCCTCTTGATTTTCCCGAAGTATAGCTTCTTCACGCTGCCTAAATACCATCTGATTCATGATAACATTACAATCCTTTAGGGGCTTGACTTTTGCTGGAAAATGTTCTCTTCACCTGGTTTCCCAATGCACGCAAACATTGCCTTTCTTTACACAAGCAGCTTCAGATACAAGTGTGGTATCTTCCTATTGAGATCAAATCTCATTATCATCTGCTTGTGGCACTAGCACTATACAAAAATGGAATAGATTCAAGTGGAAACAATAGCTTAAAGCAGGGAACCTTCAGCAAGAGAAGGAATATACTCTTGAGGGCCTGTCCCACCAGCATGCAAGCGTGGTCGCTTGAGCCGTCCGGCGTCGCGGGGCCGGTCCCACTTCGATCACCGGAGCCATGCGGAATTGTGCGGAGATCGTCCCGACATCGCGCGGGGCTCCGAAAAACTGACTATGTTCAAAAATTTTGCGCAGCAACGGCTTGTCGGCTCGCAGTCGCCTCGACGCATTACACACCGTCTCGACGTCGTGCCTCCGTGACCCTCTCTGTAGGTGCTTCCGTGACCCTCTATGTGTGTGGCTCCGTGGCCCTCTGTGTGTGTGCCTCTGTGCCCCTCTCTGTATGCCCCTCTCTGTCCTGGCGAACTTACCTTAAGACTTCGCTCCAAGTTCGCCTCACTTTGCGCTGCGTTGCGCCACTCACCCGACCTCCGCGCGGCCCTCACTGCCGGTTTGGTCGCGCTTGCCGCATGCAGGCGCATGCTGGTGGGAACGGCCCTGTACAGGGGATCACCCAACTTCCGCGCGGCCCCCGTTTCTAGTTTGATCGCGCTCATCGCATGGAGTCGGATGCTGGTAGGACAGGCCCTTTACTGTCTGTAGCTTCAGGACTTTGCATATTCCAATTTGTAACATTGCCATCGAGCCAACAGTCAAAATCTGGTTCAGTATATTGAACAGCATGTCAACAGCAGCAACAAGCTTAAATAACGTACATGGCAAAAGAAAGGCATCATAACAGCAGAAGTGGTAGACTTTAGATATTCCACACAAATGGTTTCTTTAAATTTCAACAGTTCTGCTAAAATCATTGGTGGCACAGTGGTGTAGCAGTAGAGTTACTGCCTTACAGAGCTAGAGAGCTGAGTTCAATCCCGCCCACGGGTGCTGTATGTACGGAGTTTGTACGTTCTCCCCGTGACCGCATGGGTTTTCTCCGAGATCCACGGTTTCCTCCCACACTCCAAAGACGTACAGGTCTGTAGGTTAGTTGGATTGGTTTTAACGTAAATTGTCCCTACATTGTCCCTAATGTGTGCAGGAGAGTGTTAATGTATGGGGATCAATGGCCGGTGTGAACTCGGTGGGCTGAAGGGCCTGTTTGCGCGCTATATCTCTAAATTAAATTTGCATACAAGTGTATTTGACAATAATAAAACTAAACTATGCCAAACTATAATCCTACTTGTTCTCCTGAGGTTCCCATCATCGCAATAAACAATAGGTACAAGAGTAGGCCATTCGGCCCCTTCGAGCCTGCACTGCAATTTAATGTGATCAAGGCTGAATGGCTGAAAGATCACAGAAAGCGATATTCACAAATGTCTCCATGTAATATCAAAAGTTGTTTGGGTGCACTGCAGTGTAGGCAACATCTTGGGTGTCATGCATTGGACTATGCTTCAGACTAGCAACGCCTCTTGCAAAGCTCTTTCAGTACATGCACAATAATGGCATTCACCAGACAAAAGGAAGAATGATAACATGGCCACAAAAGTAGAACATATCTAGTCTGTCACTTACCCATATATTAATGTAATCTCATTCAGCAATGCAATGGAAGGTAGAGTCAATAGTGGCAAACTGCTCAATGAGGCTCGATTTACTGATGGCTCCAGACCTCAATTCTGCAAATAAAGACAACGCAACAGAGATTGCTTTTGAGATCAAGGCAGCATTTGCTCAGATGTGCATCAAGAAATTGGAGTAAAAGTTAAGTAAATGGGAAGGTGAAAGTAATGCAATGGTTGGAGTCTTGCCATGACCAAAGAGGATGGTTGTTTCCCCAGATCCCAGGAGATTGTTACAAGACTACTCGAGTTGGAGTCTTGATGCAACTTCGTTTGGACTTCCCCTTTATAAGGTCAGAGTGGGAATGCTTGCTGATGGCTGGAGTACCTATCCACTGGGTGGTGAAGCAGTCCATGTCCACACACTGCACAAAGTAGACATCATTCAGTTAGTTTTCAGTTAAGCTCTGCAGCACACACATGCCCAGCAATGACCAAGACCTGGCATCACAGCACGGCTAGAAGAACTGCCACCTCACAGCTCTGGAGAACCAGGTTCAATCTTGAACCAAGGCGCTGTCTGTGTGGAGTTTGCACATTATCCCTATGAGTGCGAGGGTTTCTTCATCAACGCATCCAAAGTTGAAAACACACTGAAGGACAAGGATAGTAGACTCATGGTGGTTCACCAGTGGTTCACCTGTTCCAATTTTCCTCCAGATCATCGAACATACTCTCTTGTAGATATATTGAACATCCAAACATTGCAGATGCTGGAAATTTGAAATAAAGATAGGAAACACTCAACTATCTCCTTCTTTTTTGTTTCTCTTCTTCTCTCTTTTTTGTATTTTCCTTCTTTCTCTTCACTCTTTTCTTTGCACCATTTTTTCCCCCTGATTCACTTATCAATTTATAAAATGTTAAAAATGAAGCTGTACAGAAATTGTCTAATTGTTATGCCAATTGCTTTATTCTTGTACAATTGCCTCTAATAAAATAAACATTAAAAATAAATTAAAAAAATGATTGCAATCGAGTAATTTATAGTGTATAGATAGGAATAGAGATTGAAGAGTGTGGAGCGATTGTTATAGCTGATTGTAGATCTGCTTCTGTGGCTAGTACACAAGTAGTCGCCTGGATTGGGCGCCATCTTGGAGTTTCTCCAAGGTAACGGTGTTAACATTTCCGGTTAAAAATCAAAATCCTTCATTGGAAAAGTATGGCCTTTCTTCAACTCAGACTGAATAGAAAATCTGACAGTATTTACACAACATGCACTGCAGTGATTCAAATGGCTCACCACTATCTTCCTGAAGGCAATGAGGAATTAACAACAAACGCTGACCTTGCAAGTGATACCTTCATCTAATGAATGAATACAAATTTCAGTTTGTCTTTCCTTATTTAATGAAGTGTGGTAACACTTTGGCATCACCGCAAAGGATCTGGGAAAATAATCAGGTATAATGGCTTTGCATTTCACCATTGGAGCTGGAGAGTTTAACAACTACTAATTACATAAAGTCTGGATAAAAAGCCAGTATCATTTATGGTAGCGGTTATGAAATAATGTGTGTCCTGCAGGGAAAGGAAAATGCAGATCTCTACGAGTCTTAACACTTTTCTGAAATATCCTTTGCCCACTTGGATGTTTTAAAACTCTGCTTCCTCTTACGAATGAAACATAAATAAACCAAATGAATAGTTAGATCTCAAGCCGGGTGTTGAACAGTCAATTTAGAACTAATTCCGATTATGGAAATGATGATGATCAATGCTGGCCCTATCAGTGATGTTCACATCTTTTGAAAAAAATAAAAAATAAACTTATTTGACACCAGTACAGAAAGTGATAAATTGAAAGATATTCTTATATTGAAAATGTCCTTCATTTTATTAATATTGTGAAGTAGCATTATTAAAAGAACTAACACCAATGCCACCAATTCCAACATTCAGTTGTAAAAAGCTTCATGTGGAATGTTATGAAATTAATTCCCAAAATCATAATGAACCAGCTCTGTTGAATACCCCATCAATATGTCAGAATACTCTATTAGAATAGAAACAATTTTTAAACATAACACTGCATTTTTTTTTAAAGAAAAGAATTCAATATTCGATACCATCCCATCCTTTTAATGAACTGCTGCTAAACACTGGCATATATGTTCAATACCACGTCTAAGTACTTTGGGAAAGCATCTTAGAATTTAGAATCTTTTCAGCTCAAACATTGAGCTCAGGTACATTCTTTTAATGTATTATGTGGAGGAAGAATGTTCATAAACACATTCTGGAAACAGTGACGTAGGCTGATCATAAAGGTGAATCCAGCTTAGCTGAGGTTTCAAAATGTTTTCAAATTTCTTGCTTGTTACGGCAATTAAAAAAGTTCAGTTTAGTTTATTGTCACATGTACCGAGGGAGAGTGAAAAGCTTTTGTTGCGTGCTAACCATTCAGCAGAAAGACAACATATGATTGCAATCGAGCAACTTGCAGTGTATAGATACATACAGTAATAAAGAAATAGTGTTTAGTGCAATGTAAATATACGGCAGATGCAGTATAATGTGGATAAATGTGAGGTTATCCACTTTGGTGGCAAAAACAGGAAAGCAGACTATTATCTAAATGGTGGCCAATTAGGAAAAGGGGAGATGCAGCGCGACCTGGGTATCATGGTACGACCAGTCATTGAAAGTAGGCAGGGGGGGGTTACACAAAAAGCTGGAGAAACTCAGCGGGTGCAGCAGCATCTAAGGAGCGAAGGAGATAGGCGACGTTTCGGGTCGAGACCCTTCTTCAGACTGGTCAGGGATCAGGGAAGCGAGAGATATAAACAGTGATGTGGAGAGATAAGGAACAATGAGTGAAAGATATGCAAAAAAGTATTGGTGATAAAGGAAGCAGGCCATTGTAAGCTGTTTGTGGTGTGAAAATGAGAAGCTAGTGCGACTGGGGGGGGGGGGGGAAATGGAGAAGGAATGTCAGGGCCAGAGGGCTGAGGGAGAGATGGGGGGAAGGCAGTCTGGGTTAACAGAATTGAGAAAATTCAATGTTTAAGCCAATGTTGAAAGTAGGCATGCAGGTGCAGCAGACAGTGAAGAAAGCGAATGGTATGTTAGCTTTCATAGCAAAAGGATTTGAGTATAGGAGCAGGGAGGTTCTACTTCAGTTGTATAGGTTCTTGGTGAGACCACACCTGGAGTATTGCATACAGTTCTGGTCTCCAAATCTGAGGAAGGACATTATTGCCATAGAGGGAGTGCAGAGAAGGTTCACCAGACTGATTCCTGGGATGTCAGGACTGTCTTATGAAGAAAGACTGGATAGACTCGGTTTATGCTCTCTAGAATTTAGGAGATTGAGAGGGGATCTTATAGAAATATACAAAATTCTTAAGGGGTTGGACAGGCTAGATGCAGGAAGATTGTTCCCGATGTTGGGGAGGTCCAGAACAAGGGGTCACAGCTTAAGGATAAGGGGGAAATCCTTTAGGATCGAGATGAGGAAAACATTCTTTACACAGAGAGTGGTGGGTCTCTGGAATTCTCTGCCACAGAGGGTAGTTGAGGCCAGTTCATTGGCTATATTTAAGAGGGAGTTAGATGTGGCCCTTGTGGCTAAGGGGATCAGAGGGTATGGAGAGAAGGCAGGTACAGGATACTGACTTGGATGATCAACCATGATCATATTGAATGGCGGTGCAGGCTCGAAGGGCCGAATGGCCTACTCCTGCACCTAATTTCTATGTTTCTATGTAAAGCAAGCAAAGTCCGATCAAAGATAGTCCGAGGGTCACTGATGAGGTAGATAGTAGTTCAGCACTGCTCTCTAGTTGTGGTTGGATGGTTCAGTTGCCTGATAACAGCTGGGAAGAAACTGTTCCTGAATCTGGAGGTGTGTGTTTTCACACTTCTACACCTTTTGTCTGATGGGAGAGGGGAGAAGAGTGAGTGGCCAGGGTGCGACTCGTCCTTGATTATGCTGCTGGCCTTGCTGAGGCAGCGTGAGGTATAAATGGAGTCAAAGGAAGGTAGGTTGGTTTGTGTTGCCTCCACAATTCAATGCAATTTCTTGCGGTCTTGGACGGAGCTGTTCGCAAACCAAGCTGTGATGCATCCTGATAAAATGCTTTGTACGGCGCATCTGTAGAAGTTGGTGAGGTTTGTTGAGGACAATCAAAGATTAAACTTGATCATTATAACGAAATCATGGTGGTATACTGGGCTCATTCAAGTTAGTAAGGACTCAGCTATAGAACGAGGCAAGTGCTAAATCTATGATCCCACCTTGGCTGAGCATCAAGTTGAGCCTCTGTTATTTCAGCAAGAGAGCTCAGTGACGTTGGATGCGGGACAAAATAAAGGTTTAGCAATGGTCTTCATTCAGGGCTGGGGCTCAAAGGTGACTTTGCCCAAATTTCGACCGACAGCCAGAATGTTGTCAGATTATTTTTGTAAATATGTCACATAATTTCACTTGTGAAGGACGGGGAGGTTCCTTGGGTGAGGTAGCAGAGAGATAACCTTTTCCATCTCGGACATGGATCTAATAAATCTGGCTTACAATTGCTATGAAAATATTTTGGCGGTCCCCTGATCCACAAACTATTCATGAATAACACAGGGCGTAAAGTTACAAAGAAAAGCTTTTCTTGCAAGATCAAAGCATAGGCACCCTGGGGCTATGTACAAAATGAATTGTAGCATTTAAAGGAATAGTGACAAATTATTAGATTGTCAAATGTGGCTGACTGATTTCAGTGTAGTGATTTGCACAATTAATAGTATGCATTTAAAAAGTGCATTTATTGGAGTAAGAACTATTATCTTTGGGAAAGGAAGGAAATATTCTAGTTACAAATATATATAATACTGCAGACATCTTGGAGAAAGAGTTATTTTTACATGTTAAGAAGGATTTTAATTTCAAGAAAAGTTAAATAACAGGGTCCTAATTGATTTCTGCCAGAAATAAGTTGGTAATTACATTTGCTGCATTTTAGGTGAGGCTGGGGCTACTATAGAGTAGCTTTAAAATGACATCACCAACGGTAGGTTATTGAAAGCATTGTAATGTTTTAAAGTGAAGCTGACAAAATGATGCTGTATTGCACAGCTATCCATCTTTGCTGTCCCAGCCTGCCATCTTATTGAACAGCAAGCCTACCAATCCTGGTTCAAAAGGTTAATTATGGCCCAGCCACAGCCTCCTCTTGAAACATGAAACTGATTGCCATATGCCAAGCTAATGAAGACATACTGCTGGTATTATGGGGAAAAGCTGACAGATGATGAGCTGCTGAGAAGGCATCATATGAACTGGAAGCCATAACAGTCGCACAGATCACATTAACTGTCAGCTGCGTAGTTTATTTTCCTGCCATCTGAAATGGCAGTGTCGTGATGCATATGAGAACAGCGACTTGATAAACCATTCCTTTATGTCTATTTATATGGAAAGCATTTCAGGGTAACCTGCGCTGAAAGACCCACCCAAGCAAGGAGGAGACAGCATTGTTGATCACATTGACTGATCCATTGCCAAAAATATGATCTCAACTGATTCATGGCCACGCTGCATCTGTTTGTCAGCATGTTCAACGGGGAAGATGATGCAAAAGATGCGGGGACCCTCAAAGGTCTCTGTTACCAGCTACCACAAAGATAATGTCTAAAACAGATGTCAACAGAGCCTTAAAGCATGGCATTGCAATCTCATTCTCGTGATGTCTGAGGAGGGATTGCCAAAGGTAATAGGAAGTAATAATATTAATCTCTTGTACTTGAACCTTGAATATATTTGTCACTGGGAGAGCAGCCATACAACGGCAGTATATTCCAAGATGGCGGCCAACCCAGGTGACTATTTGCCTGCTAGCCACAGAAGCAGATCTACAATCTCATGTTACCATCGCTCCACACTCTTCAATCTCTACAGTAATATTTCTTACTTTAACTATCCTTTGTTCGCTTGTGTGTCAGATGAGGCATAGCCTCGCTGTTGGCTTCCGTCGCTGTCCAACATGTTGACAGAATTGGCCACCAGCTGCGTCACTGAGTGCATCGTGTCGCCGCTTCCAGGGATCGCCACGAGGAGGCTTCGGTCATGACCCCCGCTTTAACTACGATATTATGTGTCTATACACTGTAAAATGCTCAATTGTAATCATGTATTGTCTTTCTGCAGACTGGTTAGCACGCAACAAAATCTTTTCACTATACCACGGTTCATGAGACAATAAACTGAAAAAGGCACGGAGCTGCACAAGGAAAATGGCACAATCGTCATTGAAAATGATAGGACACGTATTAGTCCAACTGCATGCATTGTACACACATTTAATAACATCAACACCTAACATGAAAGAAGTACTCTCCCACGACACATCTCCTGTGGTTAACAAGAGCCGCCTTCAACAATAAACTGAAATAGCTGAAGATGAGTTATCTTTGAATTTCCAAGCCCGTTTGGGCTATGCATGAACTAAAGTTGTCAAAGGTCCAACATGGACTACCAATAAGTCATTCAATGGCCATCGTGAGAAGCAGCAGTGATCCAAGATACTCTTGGACATACTTGCTCTTGTTTTTTTACTGGGTAAAAGGTGCCTGGGAATCGCTCAGTAAAGGCACATTACCAGAGGAACGCAACGGCATCTGTGGAGGGACTGGAAAGACGATGCTTCGGGACAGGATCATTCTTCAGACTGATAGGTTGGGGAGAGAAAGCTGGCAAAGAGCGGTAGGGGCAGGGCAACCTCTAGAACATAATGGGTGGATACAGGTGAGGGAGGGGTGAGTGGCAGAGGGAAGGAGTGAACGACAAAGGCTAGAGGTGAAAAGGAGACAAAAGGGTTCATGCAAGGAGAGAAGCTGGAGGAAGGGACATGGGTGGCAGGGACATGGGTGGAATGGACATTGGTGGAAGCGACATGGGTGGAAGGGACATGGGTGGCAGGGACATGGGTGGCAGGGACATGGGTGGCAGGGACATGGGTGGAAGGGTAGAGGTGGCATACAATAGGGGAATATGGGATGTGGAAAGGATGGGTGGAAGGGTAAAGGTTTAATGTAAGAGGGGAATATGGGACGAGGAAGGGACATGGATGGAAGGGTACAGCTGGCATATAAAAGGGAATATGGGAGATGGGGAAGGGACGGAAGGGAGATGAGTGTTCAGAGGAAGGGAAAGGGGCAGGGTGATGGGAGGAATGTGTGAGCACAGAGATGAGATGGCAGGTGAAAGTGAGGTGGGGTAGGGAGGTGTTACATGAAATTCTGGTCTCATTAATGAACTGTATTTCTTTACAATTTTGATTCCGTTTACATTGTCTTTAGCAATATACCCTTGTTACTTCTTTCAAGAAGATGGATGTTGTTAAGTATTAGTTCTTTATTCCGCAGTTTACATTTTTCTCGCTCTTGTGTGGGATCACATTAGCCCTCACAGGTTGCATATAAGAGATGGGACTGAGAAGGTGAAAAAAATGTCACCTGCCATCCCTGATCACAAACTCCGAGAAATTCCAAGGGTTATCAGTATTTTTCATGTTCAGCCTGATGTCATGTCTCAGTCTCTTTTTTAAAAATCAATTTCTTAGTTGAATTCCTCAATGCTCCCAATTCTCAGATTCACTGTTTTTTCAAGCAACTTTACGAGTTTTTAATGCTATCTTTCATTTCTCAAGATTGGACAAGTTTTCTGGTTTGTACAATTGAGGGAATGTCGATTTGTTGCAAGTCATGAACTATGTCACTAAATGCCAGCCAATGCCTTGTTCTGTTGTACGCTTCGAACCAACATGCTCCTTACCCCTTCGTAGTTTCTATTGTTCAAATTGAAACCCCTACTTTCAGATTGAACTACATCACTTTTGAGGCTAATGTAAAATCTTATCACATGATTGTCACTCTTTCCTGGAGATCCCTTTACAATAGGACATTCAATTACCCCATTCACAGTTTCGAGGTTTCAAGGTCAGTTTATTGTCACATGTACCAATTATTGTACAGTGAAATTCGAATTACCATACAGCCACACTAAAAAAAAAAGCAACAATTCACACAACTACATAAAAGTTAACGTAAACATCCGCCACAGCGGATTCCCCATGTTCCTCACTGTGATTGAAGACAATAAAGTCTTCTTCCTCTTTATTTCCCCACGATCGGGGCAGTTGAACCATCTGCAATCAGGGGGATCGAAGCTCCAGCGGATTGAAGTTCTGAAGTCGGTCTCAAACCAGAGACCACGAGCTCCACGATGTTCAAGTCCACAGGCTCCCGTGGCTGGAGCTCCAAAGTTGATCCCCGACAGGGATCGAGAGCTCCATGATGTTAAGTCCTGCAGGCTCCTGCGTTTGGAGCTCCCGAAGTTGGTCTCCAGCAAAGGGCTGCCCACTCCTCGATGTTAGGCCGCAGTGCGGACGGAGATATGATACAGAGGTAAGAGATTAAAAAAAGTTACCCCCAACCCCCACCCCCCACATAAAAAAAGCTAAAGAACACACCAAATATACAATTTACATATACTATCAAACAACAAAGAAGGAAGGGACTGACAGACTGTTGACGAGGCAGCCATTGCTGGCGCCACCTGGTGGTTAACAGCACAAGACCTAAAACCGTCTGTCCCCTCACAGTTCCTCAACATTCTGATCTTGCAAACAAATTCCAGTATATCTCATGAAACTATCCTCTCCCTTGGGCTGAGTTGATTTGCCCGTTTTATACAAGGACGATGGACATCAGGCTGCTGTTCATCCACTATGTTCAACACCAACATTTCCTCCAAACCTGTTATCAAATTCAGGAACTGGGTCTCTGCTCATCCCTATGCAACTGGATCCTCAACTTCCTCATCGGCAGACCACAATGAGAAAAATTGGCAACTATAGTTCCACCTAAAGGGCCTGTCTCACGGTGCGCGTCCACCCACGAGTGACCCCAAGTGAAAGAAAAAACACAGACTCGTGGTTGGGTACGAGATTTCATGTTTATGGTCAAGTGTTTAACCGAGTTCCCATGGGTATGTCATTTCTGCGATGTTCCAAGTTCCTCTCCCGAGCTAGCAAGTTCCTCCTCCGTTACTCTTGAGCCAACCGTGAATGAAGGTATGTTTTCATAACTGTTCTTTCACATCAGATTGTTGGGAGACGGAGCTGAGGGTTCGCCTCCTGAGCTGCTTTGGTGCCCAGGCGTGAGTTGATGTGGAGGGAGGTTGGGGGGGGGGGGGGGGGGGGGGCGTCATTAAACTGTCTGGGGTGACAAGGCTCTTGGGTTAGGAGTGGGTGCGAGGGAGGGTTAATTCTCTCCAATCTCTCTCAAGCCCCGGACGAGAACAAAGGAAAACCTCTCTTGCCACCGCGTACAAGCCCGTTGTATATAACTTTGCTGCTGACGCGCACACGCACTCTCTCTCCCTCGCTCTCTCTCTCTCTCTGCTCTCTCTCACTGCAGCTCAGAGCCCAACCTCGCCATCCTATAATGGTAACATTCACATTGGGTCCCCTCCACACCCACAAGGCAACAGGCAGCGTGAGAGACAGAGAGTTTGTAGGGTGTTGGTTTTGTATAAGGTTTTCTTTTTAAATTATTAGCCAAGGTCGCATTTACGTATTTTAAACGAAGTTTGGAGCGCTTGACAATACTTTTTTTTTTTCTTTGCGCTCGTTTTCAGAAAGGGTTCAGACCATGCCCCGCTTGGCTCGTTGCCCCCTTTGAACCAAGCCCTGCGAGTGGGAGGGAGGGAGGGAAGGTGTGAGTGAACAAGAGCGCCGAGGAGGAGAGGGAAATAGGGGGGGTGTGGGGGGGTGAGTGGAGGAGAAATAGGGAAGAAGTTAGTTGTTCAGATCAGAAACCTGTAGGCTGGGAGCCATAATGGTGAAGAGCGCACCCAGTTCTTCTGAGGAGTGCATAAGAGACATCGATCAGAAGCAATGTTCCTCTAGAACTATAACTGAAACAGTGTCCACATCACCTCCTCTTGGCCGGACCGCAAGACCCAGGGTTACTGGTCAGCGATCTCCGCCACAAAGGAATCTCAAGACGGCAATGCCAATGTAAACCGCTGCATCTCCTAAAATATGCCTATTCATACACACATTAATTCTCTCTCTCTCTCTCTCTCACACAACACACAATATCATCCAAGACTGTTCGTGTAGAAGGCAACATTTGCCCAGAAGTCGCCAAGAAAGGAATAAAGTGTAGGATAGGAACTGCCTGCAGATGCTGGTTTAAAACAAAGATAGACACAAAAAGCTGGAGCTGACAGGGGGCGATCAAACAGCACAATGTCACCCCGTCACCAATATCTTCTCTCCAGCGATGCTGCCTGCCCGCTGAGTAAAAAAAGAGCAAGAATGTGATCTGAGAGGAAAGATAGTGGAGAGAAGTGAATCGTCAACTGATGGAAGGGGAGGAAAGGCGCCTGAGCGAAAGATAGAGCAGAGAAAACCCAGCAATCGATTTATAGAATGTACTTGGAAGAGGAAACAAAAATCCCTTTATGAATACTCTATTCATGCTGATGATGTTAGGTCGGACTGATCAATGTGGGCTGTGACCGGGCGATGGTTGTGATCGTTTACAGGCTGTAAATCAGGAAACTTGTCATCTTGTAATCGCTATTGGTTGTAAATCTAAGCGTCAGGAAAACCCAATGTTCATTGATTCATCTCAGAAAGCAGCGACGCATGGCCCGTTGCTGTCCGGAAGTTCGGACACCCTTCCTGAAGTCTGATTCAGATGCAATGCGCTATATCAGTGCTTCTTAAACTGGTGAATGATTCACCCAAGCGCGAATGAAATTATTTTATGGAGTGAATGAAACTGGAGGGGTGGGTGAAGGGTGAATGACATAATTTATCCAGATTTTGTTTTCTATACTTAAAAAAAGACATTACCATTAAAGTGGTTAGTAAGCTCATTGGTTTTAATGGCAGTGGAGCTGGAACTTTGATATGTTTTTTTATCTATACCTAAGGTTTTCTAATTTCAAAGTAACAGGACATTTCCCAAATTTACTGTAATATAACCGTTTAGGGAAGACCAGACGAGCTAGTGTGATCATACATTTATAAAGGCAATACTGGGGGATCGCCGTATGCAACTGTTGAACTGTAACTTTATTTTGTGTAGAAATGTAGCTACCAAAGTTGATATTTGGTGGTTTTGTGAGCTTTCGGGGGGGGTTATAGAAAGATATTAGTTAGAGGAAAATATATTAAATCACAGACTCCATGGTTTTTATAGCTAATTTTCCAAGAAATAACTGCAGTAATCAAAGCCCAAAAGGGTAGGATAGGGCTGAAGCCCAGTGTTTCGACGTTGGAATGTTTTTTTTATCATTCTAATTAAATGATTTTCCAACTCCAGTGGTAATTAAACTTTTTTCACTCCTAGTTTTTTTAACATATTTTTAGGATGTTAAAAAAGCTGAATAAAATAAACATTTACGAAATGAGTTTATTCATGTATTTTGCTCATGTGCCAAAAATATATTATATATAAAATTGTACACAATGTAAAATAAGACGAAAATTACCAAAAAAACAAAGAACATTTAGTCGAGGGTGAATTAAATTTTGTGATTAAGACTCGAGGGTGAATGGCACTGAAATAATTTAAAGAGGTCCCACGGTAGACGCACGAATCACTAAGGTAAACGCACGGGCCCTACGTTCTTACAACAAGTCTAAATGTTTCAATTTTAAACTTGAACACTAAATTTGACTCGTGGAAAAAGTCAAACATGTTTGACTTTTTTCACGAGTTCACAAGTTTCACGGGTACCTGCCGTTAGCGCCACGAGTGAAAACTCGGGGTCACTCGTGGGCCAACTCGCACCGTGAGACAGGGGTTTAACTCACCATCAGCACAGGAGCACCTGGCAGTGAACCCCAAGAAGGCTGCCGGCCCAGATGGAGCACCTGGTAAGGTGCTCAAAGCGTGTGCCCACCAGCTCACCGTCATCTTCACCAGAATCTTCAATCTCTCCCTGGACCAGGCAGTTATCCCGTCCTGCCTAAAATCAGCCACAATCGTCCCAGTGCCGAAGAAGTCCCCCATCACCAGCCTAAACGATTACCGTCCCGTGGCCCTCACTCCGGTAATCATGAAGTGCTTCGAGAGATTGGTCCTCCAGCACATCAAGGACTATCTCCCTCCAGACGTCGACCACCACCAGTTTGTCTATTGCCCAAACAGGTCCACAGAAGATGCCATCACCGTAGCTCTCCACTCTGTGCTGAGCCACCTGGAGCAGGGGCAGAGCGACGTCCGGATGCTCTTTGTGGATTACAGCTCAGCTTTCAATACTATCATTCCGGACATTCTCATCGACAAACTGGTCACTCTCGGCCTCCCCACTCTCACATGTGCCTGGATAAAGGACTTCCTCACTAACCGGCCCCAGACTGTGAGACTCGGCCCCCACCTCTCCTCCACTCGCATGTTGAGTACCGGCTCCCCACAGGGATGTGTGCTAAGCCCCCTCCTATACTGTCTCTACACCCACGACTGTAGCCCGACCCACAACAACAACCGAATCGTCAAGTTTGCTGATGACACTACAGTAGTCGGACTCATCTCAAGGGGAGACGAGGCAACCTACAGAGAGGAAGTCCTGAAGTTGACAGCCTGGTGCTCAGAAAACAACCTGGCTCTGAACACCAAGAAAACCAAAGAGCTCATTGTCGACTTCAGGAAGCACAGCACCGACTTAGCCCCCTTATACATCAACGGCGAGTGTGTGGAGAGGGTCCACACCTTCCGGTTTCTCGGCGTCCTCATCTCCGCTGACATCTCCTGGACAGACAACATCACAGCGATCATCAAGAAGGCTCAGCAGCGGCTGCACTTCCTGAGGGTCCTCAGGAAGCACAACCTGGACTCCAACCTGCTGCTGACCTTCTACCGCTCGTCCATTGAGCGCCTGTTGACACACTGCATTACAGCATGGTACGGCAGCTGCACCATGGCAGACAGGGAGAGGCTTCAGAGGGTAGTCAGGGCAGCACAGAAGATAATCGGCTGCCCTCTCCCCTCTCTGATGGACATTTACACCTCCCGCTGCCTCAGCAGGGCGAAGAACATTATCAAGGACAGCTCCCATCCTGCATTTGGCCTGTTCAACCTGCTACCCTCGGGAGGCGCTATAGGTGCATCAGCACAAGGACAAATAGACTCAAGAACAGTTTCTTTCCAAAATCCATTATCTCCCTGAACTCACACATGCACTGACTTCACAGCCTAACCCCCGGACTTCCATCTATCCACCTACTGTAATTTGTACTGTAACTGTAATTTCCAATATGTGCAATAACCCATACTGGATATAGGAATCCTATTATCCATTCTATTTATCCATTGTCTTTTTATAGATATGTATATAGCGCTGCAGAAACTGTGGACCTTATCCCCCCCCCCCCTTTTTGTTTTGTTTTGCACTGAGTAGGAGCAGCTTTTAATCTCATTGTACATGTGTATAGTGACAATAAAAGGCATTCTGATTCTGATTCTGAGGAGCACCTCAGGGCTATTCACTCGGTCCCCTGGTCTAATCAATCTATACCCAGGACAGTTCCAACATTTGCCGATGACACCACTGTTGGAGGCTTTGAGACCTTCCATCAGAAGAAATCTTTTAATAGTCCTTATGTTTGCTCTTACTTGTTTTTCCCATACATTTTAATTATTGGAAAAAAAAGAACAAACACAAGAAAAGCAAACAACATCATCTTACATGCAAATGGCAATGACATATTTAATAAATTACCTGCAGCCTCCTGGAAACCCAAACTGCTAGACTGGGATTTTTAAATTTGGTTTAGTTTAGAGGTACAGCGCAGAAACAGGCCCTTCGGCCGACCGAGCCCGCACCGACCAGCGATGCCCGCACATTAACATTATCCTACACACGCTAGGGACAACTTACATTTATACCAAGTACTCAAACCCAAGACAATTAACCTATAAAGCTGTTAAAGAAGGAACTGCAGATGCTGGAGAATCGAGGGTTACACAAAAAGCTGGAGAAACTCAGCGGGTGCAGCAGCATCTAAGGAGTGAAGGAGATAGGCGACGTTTCGGGTCGAGACCCTTCTTCAGACTGGTCAGGGATCAGGGAAACAAGAGATATAAACAGTGATATGGAGAGATAAAGCAAGAACAATGAGTGAAAGATATGCAAAAAACTATTGGTGATAAGGAAAGCAGGCCATTGTAAGCTGCTTCTGGTGTGAAAATGAGAAGCTAGTGCGACTTGGGGGGGTGGGGGGGGGGAGATGGAGAAGGAATGTCAGGGCCCGAGGGCTGAGGGAGAGGTGGGGGGGGGGGGAAAGGAGCAGTCTGGGTTAACAGAATTGAGAAAATTCAATGTTTAAGCCCAGAGGATGCAGACTCCCCAAGCGGAATATGAGGTGCTGTTCCTCCAACTTGCGGTGTTGATCACTCTGGCCGTGGAGGAGGCCCAGGACCGAGAGGTCGGATACGGAGTGGGAGGGGGAGTTAAAGTGCTGAGCCACCGGGAGGTCGGGTTGGTTATTGCGGACCGAGCGGAGGTGTTCGGCGAAACGATCGCCTAGCCTCCGCTTGGTCTCACCGATGTAGATTAGCTGGCATCTGGAGCAACGGATGCAGTAGACGAGGTTGGAGGAGGTGCAGGTGAACCTCTGTCGGACTTGGAATGACTGCTTGGGTCCCTGAAAGGAGTGGATGGGGGAGGTGAAGGAACAAATGTAGCATCTCTTGCGGTTGCAAGGGAAAGTGCCCGGGGAAGGAGTGGAGCAGGAGGGAAGGGAAGAATTGACGAGGGAGTTGCGGAGGGAGCGGTCTTTGCGGAAGGCAGATAGGGGGGGAGATGGGAAGATGTGGCGAGTGGAGGGGTCACGTTGGAGGTGGCGAAACTGGCGGAGGACTATGGCGAGAGTGAACAACACCGCAAGTTTGAGGAACAACATCTCATATTCCGCTTGGGGAGTCTGCATCCTCTGGGCTTAAACATTGAATTTTCTCAATTCTGTTAACCCAGACTGCTCCTTTCCCCCCCCCCACCTCTCCCTCAGCCCTCGGGCCCTGACATTCCTTCTCCATCTCCCCCCCCCCAAGTCGCACTAGCTTCTCATTTTCACACCAGAAACAGCTTACAATGGCCTGCTTTCCTTATCACCAATACTTTTTTGCATATCTTTCACTCATTGTTCTTGCTTTATCTCTCCATATCACTGTTTATATCTCTCGTTTCCCTGATCCCTGACCAGTCTGAAGAAGGGTCTCGACCCGAAACGTCGCCTATCTCCTTCACTCCTTAGATGCTGCTGCACCCGCTGAGTTTCTCCAGCTTTTTGTGTAACCTATAAAGCTGTATGTCTTTGGAGTGTGGGAGGAAACCGAGGATCTCAGGGAAAAGCCCACGCGGTCACAGGGAGAACGTACACACTCCGGACAGACGGCACCCGTAGTTGGAATCGAACCCGGGTCTCCGGCGCTGTAAAGGGCCTGTCCCACTTGGGCGTCATTTACACAGCATAATTTACGTGTCACGTGACGCGCAAATGACGCCCAAGTGGGGCAGGCCCTTTAGCCAGTTGCTTTACCTCCCAGGATGTGGGACAAATTCAGGATTGGTTCTGCAAGTTTCTTGTTTCTAACTTATTGTGGCCTTTGGGTTTCAGGAAAGGAAAATTGGAAATATTCCAGGAACGGAATGCCTACAATGGTCCCCTGCTGTTAGACAGAAAACAGAAAACAAAAATATGCAAAGTATCAAACAAGCACAAACACATCCTGACAGAAGGATGCATTGCCGTGCTCAAACGACAATATGGATCAACACTTGATTATCAAGAGTACATTCAGCATAATAGTGTTTTTTGATTGTATTAGTTGTGCTTGCTACTTTATATTTATTAATGACACTTCCAACAAAATGGGTCAACATATTCACCCTCAGTGATTCATAAGAGAACAACCGCCAGCATGTTCATATATTATGGGGCTGAACAATGAAGATCTTGCACACCTCATGGGACACAGCTGAACTCTCACTCCACTGCTAGGCTCACCTCCAAATCCAGATGTGGATCGAGACAGTCCTGAGCTGATGGGCCAAACACTCTACACCATTGGAACTATGATGTTGTGGCCATTGCGGAGACTTGATTGCAAGAAGGACAGGACTTTCAACACAATGTTTGGGGAGGACTTGCTCGGCTAATCAGGGAGAATGACTTGGTGGCTCTGAGAGGATATACTGGGGGGTTTGTCCATTGAGGTGATATGGGTAGAGATCAAAGTAGGAAAGGTGCATTCACTCTAATGGGATGAGTATAGACCCCCCCCCCATCCCCACCAATAGCCAATAGATGATAGAGGAACAGATATGCAGACAGATTATCGAAAGATCCAAAAGCAACAGTGGGTGACATTAACTTCCCCAATATTGACTGGGAAATACTTGGTGCAAAAGGGTTAGATACGGTGAAATTTGTTAGATGTTTCCAAGAGGGTTTTAAAACCAATGTGAGGACAGTCCAACTCATGGAGGGTCCAAACTGGACCTGGTATTGGGAAACAAATCTGACCAGGTAATTGGTGTTTCAGGAAAAGAGCAAGTTGACGATAGTGATCACAGGTTTTTAAGACTGTGATAAATAGTGATAAGTCTGGACATTGGAGGAAGGCACTGAATTTCTTTGGTAAAAACCTGTTGAGTTACTCCAGCCTTTTGTGTCTATCTGCAAGATTACAAGAGTTGCAGACAGTGGGAAAGACTGTCAAAGTATTCAGTGGGTGATAGTTTGACTGCAGAAATAGGCAGAGAAATAACAGATGGAGTTTATTCTAAGGTGTTGCATTTTGGAAGAATAAATATAAGTGGATGATATATGGTTGACAACAAGACCTTTAGCAGAGCTATCTTGGGATCCAGGTCCACAACTCCCTGAAAGTAGCAACATGTAGATAGGGTGGTAAAGAAGGCATATGGTATGCTTGCCTTTATAAGTTGGAGCATTTAGTAGAAGGGTCAGGAAGTCATGATGCAGCTCCATAAGACTTTGGTTGGGCTGCGTGGAGTATTGCATGCAGTTCTGGTCACCCCATTACCGGACGATGTGGAGGCTTTGGAAAGCACATTTAGAAACATAGAAACATAGAAAATAGGTGCAGGAGTAGGCCATTCGGCCCTTCGAGCCTGCACCGCCATTCAATGTGATCATGGCTGATCATCCAACTCAGTATCCCGTACCTGCCTTCTCTCCATACCCCCTGATCCCTTTAGCCACAAGTGCCACATCTAACGCCCTCTTAAATATAGCCAATGAACTGGCCTCAACTACCTTCTGTGGCAGAGAATTCCAGAGACTCACCACTCTCTGTGTAAAGAATGTTTTCCTCATTTCGGTCCTAAAGGAATTCCCCCTTATCCTTAGACTGTGACCCCTTGTTCTGGACTCCCCCAACATCGGGAACAATCTTCCAGCATCTAGCTTGTCCAACCCCTTAAGAATTTTGTAGGTTTCTATAAGATCCCCCCTCAATCTTCTAAATTCCATCGAGTACAAACCGAGTCTATCCAATCTTTCCTCATATGAAAGTCCTGACATCCCAGGAATCAGTCTGGTGAATCTTCTCTGTACCCCCTCTATGGCAAGGATGTCTTTCCTCAGATTTGGAGACCAAAACTGTACGCAGTACTCCAGGTGTGGCCTCACCAAAACCCTATACAACTGCAGTAGAACCTCCCTGCTCCTATACTCAAATCCTTTCGCTATGAATGCTAACATACCATTTGCTTTCTTCACTGCCTGCTGCACCTGCATGCCTACTTTCAATGACTGGTGTACCATGACACCCAGGTCTCGTTGCATCTCCCCCTTACCTAATCTGCCACCATTCAGATAATAGTCTACCCTCATGTTTTTGCCACCAAAGTGGATAACCTCACATTTATCCACATTGTACTGCATCTGCCATGCATCTGCCCATTCACTCAGCCTATCCAAATCACCCTGCAGCCTCCAAGCATCCTCCTCACACCTAACTATACCCCCCAGCTTGGTATCATCTGCAAATTTGGAGATGTTGCATTGAATTCCCTCGTCCAAATCATTAATATATATTGTAAATAGCTGGGGTCCCAGCACTGAGCCTTGCGGCACCCCACTAGTCACTGCCTGCCATTCTGAAAAGGACCCGTTTACTCCTACCCTTTGCCTCCTGTCTGCTAGCCAGTTCTCTATCCACATCAATACTGAACCCCCAATACCGTGTGCTTTAAGTTTGTATGCTAATCTCTTATGCGGGACCTTGTCGAAAGCCTTCTGAAAGTCTAGATATAACACATCCACTGGTTCTCCCTTATCCACTCTACTAGTTACATCCTCGAAAAATTCTATCAGATTTGTCAGACATGATTTACCTTTCGTAAATCCATGCTGACTTTGTCCAATGATTTCACCACTTTCCAAATGCGCTGCTATCCCATCTTTAATAACTGACTCTAGCAGTTTCCCCACTACCGATGTTAGACTAACTGGTCTGTAATTCCCCGCTTTCTCTCTCCCTCCTTTTTTAAAAAGTGGGGTTACATTAGCTACCCTCCAATCCTCAGGAACTACTCCAGAATCTAAGGAATTTTGAAAAATTATCACTAATGCATCCACTATTTCTGTGGCTACCTCCTTGAGTACTCTGGGATGCAGACTATCTGGCCCTGGGGATTTATCGGCCTTCAATCCGTTCAATTTACCCAACACCACCTCCCGGCTAACCTGGATTTCACTCAGTTCCTCCATCTTATTTGACCCCCGTTCCACTGCTATTTCCGGCAGATTATTTATGTCTTCCTTAGTGAAGACAGAACCAAAGTAGTTATTCAATTGGTCTGCCATGTCCTTGTTCCCCATGATCAATTCACCTGTTTCTGACTGCAAGGGACCAACATTTGTTTTAACTAGTCTCTTTCTCTTTACATATCTATAAAAACTTTTGCAGTCAGTTTTTATGTTCCCTGCCAGTTTCCTTTCATAATCTATTTTCCCTTTCCTAATTAAGCCCTTTGTCCTCCTCTGCTGGATTCTGAATTTCTCCCAGTCCTCCGGTAGGCTGCTTTTTCTGGCAAATTTGTATGCCTCATCTTTTGTTTTTATACTATCCCTGATTTCCCTTGTTATCCATGGATGCACCACCTTCCCCGATTTATTCTTTTGCCAAACTGGTATGAACAACTTTTGTACTTCATCCATGCAGTCTTTAAATACCTTCCATTGCACATCCACTGTCAACCCTTTAAGAATCACCTGCCAGTCTATCTTGGCCAATTCACATCTCATACCTTCAAAGTTACCTTTGTTCAAGTTCAGAACCCTTGTTTCTGACTTAATTTTGTCACTCTCCATCCTAATGAAGAACTCAACCATATTATGGTCACTCTTGCCCAAGGGGCCACGCACAACAAGACTGCTAACTAACCCTTCCTCATTACTCAATACCCAGTCTAGAATAGCCTGCTCTCTCGTTGGTTCCTCCACATGTTGGTTGAGAAAACTATCCCGCATACATTCCAGGAAATCCTCTTCCTCAGCACCCCTGCCAATTTGATTCACCCAATCTACATGCAGATTGAAGTCACCCATTATAACCGTGTTACCCTTGTTGCACGCATTTCTAATTTCCTGTTTGATGCCATCCCCAACTCCAATACTACTGTTAGGTGGCCTGTACACAGTTCCCACTAGCGTTTTCTGCCCCTTAGAGTTTCGCAGCTCTACCCATATCGATTCCACATCCTCCACGCTAATGTCCTTCCTTTCTATTGCATTAATCTCCTCTCTCACCAGCAACGCTACCCCACCTCCTTTTCCTTTTCGTCTATCCCTCCTGAATATTGAATATCCCTGGATGTTCAGCTCCCAGCCTTGGTCATCCTGGAGCCAAGTCTCCGTGATTCCAACTATAGCATAGTCATTAATCGCTATCTGCACCTTCAACTCATCCACCTTATTACGAATGCTCCTCGCATTGAGACACAAAGCCTTCAGGCTTGTTTTTACAACACTCTTACTCCTTATACAATTATGTTGACAAGTGGCCCCTTTCACATCGATCCCTAGTACACTTGGCCATACTCCCCTATCCCTTTGTGAGCTTTCTTCCCCGTTAATTCTGGGGTCATTAACCATCGCTTTACTCTCTTTCCCTCTAACTCCGTCCTCGACTATCCCATTTGATACCCCACCCCCCTTATTCAGTTTAAAACCATCCGTGTAGCAGTGGCAAACCTGCCGGCCAGAATGCTGGTCCCCCACCTGTTAAGATGCAATCCATCCCTTTTGTACAGTTCCCCCTTACTATAAAAAAAATCCCAGTGATCTAAGAATCTAAATCCCTGCCCCCTGCACCAGTTCCTCAGCCACACATTCAGGTCCCATATCTCCCTGTTCCTGCTCTCGCCAGCACGAGGAACTGGAAGCAAACCGGAGATAACAACCCTGGAAGTCCTGCTTTTCAGCATTTTTCCGAGCTCTCTGAAGTCCTGCTGCAAAAAATTCATCTCCTTCTTTCCAACATCATTTGTGCCAACATGCACGACCACTTCCGGCTGGTCACCTTCGCCCTTGAGGATTGTCTGCACTCTGTCCGTAACATCCTGGATCCTGGCACCAGGAAGGCAGCACACCATCCTGGAATCCCGTCTGTTGCAATCTTTCCTGTTCTAATGGCGCTGCCCACCACTCAGTAACTACCAATCGCAATATTGTCATCAAACCTGATGACAAGGGAGGTGCTGGTGTAGTTTGGCAGGCTGACAGCTACTGTGCTGATGCCAGGTGTCAGCTGTCAGACACCTTGCCAAACCTATCTCGTGACCCAAACCAGCCCATCATCTATCAAATTATCACTGATCTTATCGCTTACAGTAATCTGCCCTCTCCAGCCCTACAGTTCCCCTGCCTCTCACTGCCAATCTCCTGCCCAAAATCCACAAGAAGAATTCCCTTGTCGACCCATTGTTTCTGCCCACTTCTGCCCCACCAAACTGATCTCCAAATATCTCAATTCTATCTTGTCCTCCCATATCCCGTTCATTAGGACAGTGAAGAAGATTGTCTCGGGATACAAGATCAAGATCAACTGGAAAAATGGATCAAGGAATAACAAATGGAATTTAAATCAGACGCGTGCAAAGTGATACATTTTAGGAAATTCAACCAGGATAGGACATGCACAGTGAATGGCAAAGCCCCGTGGAATGTTGTAGAACAGACAGACTTGGGTATAGAAGTATATAGTTGCAAGAGAATGTGATGCAGGTAGACAGCGTGGTGAAAGAAGCAGATGTCACACATGCATTTTGGGCTATTGGTCAGGGCAATGAGAGCAAGAGCTGGGATGTCATGTTGCAGTTAAGGCAAGACTGTACTTGGAGTATTGTGTGCAGCTCTGGTCATCATGTTATAGGCAGGATGTGAATAAGCTACAGAGGGTGTGGACATATTTCACAAGCATACCGCCTGGATTGGAAGGATTGAGTTATAAGGAGAGTCTGGATAGACGAGGACTGTTTTCACTGGAGCAAATGAAGTTGAGATGCAACCTCATAGTGGATTACAAACTTATTAGGGGCTTAGAAACATAGAAACATAGAAAAATAGGTGCAGGAGTAGGCCATTCAGCCCTTCGAGCCTGCACCGCCATTCAATGTGATCATGGCTGATCATCCAACTCAGTATCCCGTACCTGCCTTCTCTCCATACCCCCTGTTCCCTTTAGCCACAAGTGCCACATCTAACGCCCTCTTAAATATAGCCAATGAACTGGCCTCAACTACCTTCTGTGGCAGAGAATTCCAGAGACTCACCACTCTCTGTGTAAAGTATGTTTTCCTCATCTCGGTCCTAAAGGAATTCCCCCTTATCCTGTCAATACTTTTGTCCGTTTCTTAAGAGGGTGGTGGGTGAGCGCCTTGGGCGGTGAAAGGGTTACAGAGATGAGTTTGCATATTGTCTGCCTTCTGTGCCGGACTTAGATAAGGTAAAGAGTCATAGTCTCTTTTTCCAGGATAGGGAGTCTAGAGGCAGAAGGCACAGATTTAAGGTGAAAGGGGGAGGATTTAAAGAGAACCTCTGGAGCAGATTTTTAACACAGAGAGTGGTGGGTTGGTGGAAGGAGCTGCCAAAGAAAGTAGTGGGCACAATTACAATGTTGAAAAGACATTTGACAGGTACATGGATAGAAAAGATTTAGAAGGAGATGTGCCAAATGCAATTGATATTATCTCAGCTAGGCACCATGGTTGGCTTGAACAAGTTGGGCTGAAGAGCCTGGTTCTGTGTTGTATGAACGCAACTATGACTATAGGTACATTAGTTTAAGGATACAGCATGGAAACAGATTCTGCAGCCCATCAAGTTCACGCCCACCATCCTATCACCCGTTCACACTAGAACTATGTGAGGTCATCCACTTTGGTGGCAAAAACAAGGGGGCAGATTATTATCTGAATGGGGTTAGGTAAGGGGGAGGTGCAGCGAGACCTGGGCATCCTTGTACACCGGTCACTGAAATTTGACACAGGTACAGCAGGCAGTGAAGACAACTAATGGAATGTTGGCCTTCACAACAAGAGGATTTCAGTACAGGAGTAAAGAGGTTCTTCTGTAGTTGTATAGGGCTCTGGTGAGACCACATCTGGAGTATTGTGTACAGTTTTGGTCTCCTAATTTGAGGAAGGACATCCTTGTGATTGAGGCAGTGAAGAGTAGGTTCACGAGATTGATCCCTGGGATGGCGGGACTGTCATATGGTAGCAATGTTACAAAATTTTGAGATTTTAAAAATCAAGTCTGCAATTTATCCCATCAGATAAAGCATAACAAGAAGTTTAATTTGACACCTAATTTACTTTCATATCTTCAGTATTAAGAAAGTTATGGCCATTTTCATGCTCGGAAATGAGTATCTTGCTTCCCATTGCCTTTCAATTGACTTAACTCAAAAGCTGTGATCTGGAAAATTTAAAAGCCCATAACTTTATTAAAAATTAAGAGAACTCAATGAAATTTTCAGTCATTATAGATTGAAGCATTCTGAAACAAATATTAAACAATCTTACTTGGATTACCTGAAATTAAAGTATATAATTAGTTAGTTATCTAATTGTAGCTAATTACAAAATTCAATGAGTAGATCTAAACATCTATCCATTTCTTAAGAAAAGATAAACTTTTTTTTAATTGCCTAAGTATCCAAATAACATTCACACAATAATCCACAATATAACATAATTTTTAAATCTCATTTTCATGAATTTCTGGGCCAAATGGAAGGAATTTAGTGTTTTATGCCTGTAAATAAATGGCCATTTAAATCAACTAGCGAGTGGGTTTTAGTGGAATGCGGTGGATTGGAACGTTGCGGTTAGCGGTGAAGTCGGGGGGAAAAATACTGGGGGTTCATACATTTTTTGGGGACCCCATTTCGCAACATTAAAATAGTATTTATGCCTCCCAAAAAACCAACTTTTAATAAAAAAATAAAGTATTTACCTTTATTTCTCCCCTACGCAAAATGCTTCCGGTTGTCTGCGGTCACGGCTTTTGAAGGTGATTTTTAAATTACTCTAGTTAACAAATAACTTAGAGTAATTTAAAAATACCTTAATGGATGAAATGTCGGAGCGATTTTTCTTCCGCAATTAAATCGCCCGACATTCATCGATTATCCTGGTCTGGTGAAAATCGGCACTTTAAGCCCGCCCCCCTCTGACAGGCGCTAAAGTCGCGCACACGGGGAGCGGCAGAAGTGCAGCGCCGCTAAAGGTAAGTTTTGTAACATACCTACATATGGGGAAAGATTGAAAAGACTAGGCTTGGATTCACTGGGGTTTAGAAGGATGAGGGGGATCTTATGGAAACATATATAATTATAAAAGAACTGCACAACCTAGATGCAGGAAAAATGTTCCCAATGTTGGGCGAGTCCAGAACCAGGGGCCACAGTCTTAGAATAAAGGGGAGGTCATTTAAGACTGAGGTGAGAAAAAACTTTTTCACCCAGAGAGTTGTGAATTTATGGAATTCCCTGCCACAGAGGGCAGTGGAGGCCAACTCACTGGATGGATTTAAGAGAGAGTTAGATAGAGCTCTAGGGGCTAGTGGAGTCAAGGGATATGGGGAGAAGGCAGGCACGGGTTATTGATAGGGGACGATCAGCCATGATCACAATGAATGGCGGTGCTGGCTCGAAGGGCCGAATGGCCTCTTCCTGCACCTATTTTCTATGTTTCTATGTTATCCCACTTGCTCATCTATTCCTTACACATTGTGGACAATTAACCTACAGATGCTCCTACATCTCTGAGATGTGGGAGGAAACCGGAGCACCAGAGGAAAACCACGTCATCATAGGGAGAACGTGCAAATTCCACACAGACAGCAGCGGAGGTCAGGAAGGAACCGGGATCTCTGTCGCTGTGAGACAGCATCTCTACTGCAGCTTTACGTACGAAAAAATAAGAAATTGAAAGAGAGCAAGTAGCCAGGAAGAGAGATGAAATGCAGGCTAGAAATATAGAGTGTATGAGGATGGCACAAGAATTAAAAAAATATACACAATTGCATTTGAAATAGTAAGTGGTAAACCAGGAAAATGTGAGAAAGCTCAACGAAAATAAAACAAAATTAAAACAATCAGACAAAGAGACTTTGAGGTTGTTGGGATGAAATAAAAGAAACTGCATTATTAAATGATAATCTATCCATCTATAATAGGAGTGAACTTCTTAATAAGAAATGTTAATAAGATAAATTATATCTGCTTAGATTCAAAATATACCGTTTCATGTCAGGTGTATTGAATGACGGTACAGAGAGTACAGCAGAGGGCACTGTCCTGCTGTGTAATCCAGGGGCAACTCTGTTCTGCGATATTCATTGGTCCTATTCATTGGTGAGTTCATACTGTAATTACAAAAGTGAGCCCAAGTGTTTATCAGTAATATCTCAATCACAGAACAGGGAAGAAAGGAAAATGGGCGTCATATCTATTCAACGGCTCAACTCATAATGGCCTGTTTCACACCTTACACTTCATTATCTATACACTTCCTTATCTCTGTGCCTCCCACTCCCCTGACATCAGTCTGAAGAAGAGTCTCGGCCCGAAACGTCACCCATTCCTTCTCTCCAGAGATGCTGCCTGTCCGGCTTAGTTACTCCAGCATTTTGTCTCTATCTTCAGTGTAAAACAGCATCTGCAGTTCCTTCCTACACAGTATGATGTGTGTCTGGTTTTATGAAATATTTTGCAATTTGAAATGGATACCTTTTCTCCTTCAAAATTACTGTCACTCACATTTTGTAACGGCCAACACGTACCTTGTACCTTGCATCTTCCGAAGAGTCCACCAGGGACTATACTGGAAGTTGGACAATTTTATACTGGACAATTTTTACATTTATCAAGCCAATTAATCAAGCCAACTATCCTACAAACCTGTACGTCTTTGGAATGTGGGAGGAAACCAAAGATCTCGGGGAAAACCCACGCAGGTCAGGGGGAGAACGTACAAACTCCGTACAGACAGCGCCCGTAGTCGGGATCGAACCCGGGTCTCTGCCGCTGCATTTTTGTTGTAAGGCAGCAACTCTACCGCTGCACCACCGTTCCTCCCACACTCGGTAGCCGAAGCAATTTTAATGCAACATTAAATAAATTGATTCATTAATAATATGCTGAGCAGCCTTGGTGGAATAAAGTAACATCCATCAATTTGCTCTTCTGAATCGCCCAATCTCGTGATGTTCAGGATATGGTTAATCACGAAAGATTGTATTCAAAATTGAAAATTAGAAACTGATGAGTGGTTTACATTAAAGATTTGGGAAGATTGGGCCCTGAGAGCATGTGGACAGGTATTAAGATGGCTGAAAAGATCATGCAGATGCCAGATCACCAAAGGATGAGATTAACCCCCAGTTATATAGCTAAGGATTGATGTGAGAACTCTGACGAGCTAGGCTACAGAAAGTACCTAAGTGTTAAAGAAGGAACTGCAGATGCTGGAGAATCGAGGGTTACACAAAAAGCTGGAGAAACTCAGCGGGTGCAGCAGCATCTAAGGAGTGAAGGAGATAGGCGACGTTTCGGGTCGAGACCCTTCTTCAGACTGGTCAGGGATCAGGGAAACGAGAGATATAAACAGTGATATGGAGAGATAAAGCAAGAACAATGAGTGAAAGATATGCAAAAAAGTATTGGTGATAAGGAAAGCAGGCCATTGTAAGCTGTTTCTGGTGTGAAAATGAGAAGCTAGTGCGACTTGGGGGGGGGGGGGGGGGGGGGAGATGGAGAAGGAATGTCAGGGCCCGAGGGCTGAGGGAGAGGTGGGGGGGGGGGGGGGGAAGGGGAGGGGGCAGTCTGGGTTAACAGAATTGAGAAAATTCAATGTTTAAGCCCAGAGGATGCAGACTCCCCAAGCGGAATATGAGATGTTGTTCCTCAAACTTGCGGTGTTGTTCACTCTGGCCATGGAGGAGGCCCAGGACCGAGAGGTCGGATACGGAGTGGGAGGGGGAGTTGCAGCAACAACTTGCCACAAACCTTTAAAACAGAACCTTTCAGAAGTGATGTGAAAACAGAAAAACGGGAAAAGCACAGCCCTTAGACAGCATATATGGAGGAGAACAATGAAAACAATGAAGGATGCTGGAAATCTAAATTAAAAACAGAAAATACTGGAAATACTCAGCAGGTCAGTCCGTGTCTGTAAGTCTCATTGTAAGAAGACAGGAGGATACAGATCAATAGGTCTGAGTGGGAATGGAAGTGGCTAAGGACAGGCACGATGGCGCAGCGGTAGAGTTGCTGCCTTACGGCGCCAGAGACCCGGGTTTGATCCTGACTACGGGCGCTGTCTGTACGGAGTTTGTACGTTCTCCCTGTGACCTGCGTGGATTTTCTCTGAGATCTTCGGTTTCCTCCCACACTCCAAAGACGTACAGGTTTGTGGGTTTGGTATGAATGTAAATGTCCCTGGGGTGTGTAGGGCGGTGTTAATGTGCGATGATCGCTGGTCGGTGCGGACTCGGTGGCAGAAAGGCTTATTTCTGTGCTGTATCTCTAAACTAAACTAGACTAACAACATTGAAATGTTCACCGCTTCTTTTTCCACCGATGCTACTGGATCTGCTGAGTCTTTCCAATAGTTTCTGTTTATATCTCCTATATATAACATCTGTAGGTTTATTTTCGATTTTCACTTTTGAACGATCATTTCAATCTACACATTGGGAAATCTGAGAGGGATTTCACAGCTTCTCCACCACGAGTGTCATAAATAATAGGAGTGTTGCAGCCTTCATCCCTCCAATTATCATTATCCAACAGGGCTTCCAAGTCTTCAGGCTAGTCTCGCAGAACAGCTACCATGCAGGTGAGTACCTGTGGCCGTGTGGGACAGGAATTTACTTGTGGAGACGGAAGAGACAGCAGATGCTGGAATCTGGAGCAAAAACAAGTTCTTGGAAGAACTCAGCAGGCCAGGCAGCATTCAGGCAGCATGTGGAGACAAACTGATAGTGAATGTTTTGGGTTGAGACCCTGCATCGAGGTGAAGTGTAAAGGGGTGATAGCTCTTATAAGGAGATGAAGGGGTGGGACGAGGCAGGAGCTGGCCGTTGACAGGTAGATCCAGGTGAGATGTGGTTGGTGGGCATATGGAGGCAGGTGTTACACAAAAAGCTGGAGAAACTCAGCGGGTGCAGCACATCTAAGGAGCGAAGGAGATAGGCGACGTTTCGGGTCGAGACCCTTCTTCAGACTGGAGTCAGGTGTGGCAGGGAAAGGTGGAGGAAGCAACAGAGATTGTAAAATGACAGGTAGAGGCAATAGAAGGCCCCCAGATTGTCAGAATCAGAATCAGATTTTATTCGCCAAGTATTTTTTGCAACATACGAGGAATTTCATTGGCTAGATCAGTCATACAATTAAAGGCAACAGACTCAAAAACACATTTTAACATGAACATCCACCACAGTGACTCCTACACATTCCTCACTGTGATGGAAGGCAAAATAAAGTTCAAGTCTTCCCTTTGTTCTTCCTCGGTCGGGGGTCTCGAGCCCCCCGTTGATGGGACGGTCTTGATTCCCGCAGCCAGCAGCGTTTGGGCCCTCCGTGTTCAGCTCCTGCATCGGGGGGATGACAGCTCCCCCGCGCCGGGCGATCGAACCTCGCGTCGGGGCTGGACGAACCTTCTGCGGCGTTGGAGCTCCCGACTAGCCTCTCCCGAGGCAAGGGATCTGCTCCGATGTTAATTCCGCGCCCCGCGGTGGTGCTCACGACAGTCCGAGGGTGCTTCCAACTCCATCGATGGGAGGTCGCAGAGCCCGGGGAATGTGATCCGAAAATCAATCACATCTCCGGGAAGGTAAGAACTTGAAAAAAAGTTTCCCCCGATCCCCCCACCCCCCCTCCCCCAACATAAAACAAACCAAAGTACATTAAAACAAACTCTTAACAGACGCTAAAAATAACAAAAAGATGAAAAAACGAACAGACAGCCTGCAGGGCTCGCTATCTCCCCGGCGCCCCTGGTGGTCATCCAGGGAATGTAAGAAGAAAGGAAGGTGGTGACTGGACCCAGAAAAGGGAGGGATGGTGGGCAGATGGAAACAAATAGGAACACAATGGGATGAGTAGGTACATGTTGGGCAAATTGAGCCAGGTGGGAAAAGAGAAAGAAGCTAACAAGGTGGATGGAAAGAAAGGTGTGTCGGAGAAGACCTTGGTGGATCAGTCGGAAGGAGAAATGAACAGAAGGGTGGGTTGCAATGGTGAGCAATGCAGCAGGAAAAGGAATGCATACATGGCTGGCAGGAGTTTGCCACAGATACAGCAAGGGCCTAAAGACCCAGAGCATTCCCAAAGGAGGACCAATAAACTGATAAATAATAAGTGAACAGAATATGAGAGCAAATGGATAAGAAACGATCGACTGTAAGGATTTCCACTGCTACAAAAAATGGAAAAGACCAGGGAAGTGATTCCTCACTGCTAGATGAGTCATCAAGAAGGTAGCAGATAGGAGCAATGTGGAAATGCTTGCGGATATCTACTTTGGTGCAGAAACAAAAAGGCTGACGACCTTTTAGTTGGAGACAGATTGGGAAATGTTGATGCTCAAAGGGTCCTGTTCACAGGTTAGTGGAAGCTAGCATGCAGGTAAATGAAGGTACCCCAGCTTCTAATTCTCACCTTATTGTTTCCTGAATTTACCTGCCAATATGTATATTTATGCTCTTTATTTTCTAAATTCCCTTTCTAATCTTAAAGTTCAATTCTTTTAATTGCTTCTGGTTTGCACTTTCCGCTGGTTTGTATTTTTCTAATGTCAGAAGGAGATCAAGATGATGGTCTGTAATGTAGGAAACCAACGAACATGTGTCATATGCTGAGAGAATGCAGCAGCTGGGCTTGTACACTCTGAAGTTTAGAAGGATGAGAGGGGATCTCATTGAAACATATAAAATTGTTAAGGGCTTGGACACGCTAGAGGCAGGAAACATGTTCCCGATGTTGTGTGAGTCCAGAACCAGGGGCCACAGTTTAAGAATAAGGAGTAAGCCATTTAGAACCGTGACGAGGAAACACTTTTTCTCACAGAGAGTGGTGAATCTGTGGAATTCTCTGCCTCAGAGGGCGGTGGAGGCAGGTTCTCTGGATGCTTTCAAGAGAGAGCTAGATAGGGCTCTTAAAAATAGCGGAGCCAGTGGATATGGGGGAAGGCAGGAACGGGGTACTGATTAGGAATGATCAGCCATGATCACATTGAATGGCGGTGCTGGCTCGAAGGGCCAAATCGTCTACTCCTGCACCTATTGTCTATTGTCTATTATGAATGAGGAACTTATTGGTGAATGAGGAACTTATTTTCCTGCCTCACCACTCCCTTCACAGCTACTTCTTTAGTTCCCCTGTCTCCAGGTCCACTTCCTCACTATATGTTTCTCAGCTTCTCTCCTGGTGCAGAGAAAGGAATCCTCAAAATGGCCATTTTCATAGTGATTACTGTTTGGAGCCTCCAGACTGGTGCAGGCAGCCAAACGGCCAGTTCCAGTGGTAAATGTAATGACATTTCTTGTGGTAATGTAGACTTGGTGCACCCATCCAGATTGGGGTCTCAATTGGAGTCATGAGTTATCCCACAAGTTGAGAAAGCCTTTATTTTCATCAGTTTAAATGAAGAAAAAACAGGTGACTAAGGGGATAGCTGCAGAATCTAGGAAACGAAACTTTTACCTGCATTGTGTGCAGCATATGGTCGCACAGCATGTGCATAGAAGACATTCATGAATATGTCAGCAGATGCATGGAAGACAATGTGCATGTGGTCAATGATAGCTTGAACCACAGGGAAGTCTGCGTGGTTGTATTGGAAAGGGTGAGGCAGGTGAAACGATGTCCCTTTCCACAAACAATCTCTGCAATCACTTTTATGCAGGAGATTTAGTCTGAACTGTGTGATCACTCTCAGCTCAAGCAGCCAAGGAGGTATAGCAGCCCACCAGCTTCTGAGTTGGTTATTAGAAATACAACCAGCAATTACAGTTACAAACTCTTTTTTGCAGGAAAAATGTTTTTAGTTTAGTTTCGTTTAGTTTAGAGATGCAGTGAGGAAACAGGCCCTTCGGCCCACCGGGTCCGCACTGGCCAGCGATCCCCCTACACTAACACTATCCAACACACACTAGGGCCAATTTTACAATTATACCAACCCAATTAACCTACAAACCTGTACATCTTTGACATGTGGGAGGAAACTGGTGCGCCCAGAAAAAAAACCACACATTCACATGTACAAACTCCTATAGACAACACCCATAGTCAGGATCAAACCCGGGTCTTAGGCGCTGTAAGACAGCAACTCTACCGATTCACCACCCAACATTGTCTTGAACATTGGTCTTCATTGAATTAAGGTGACTACTCGACAAAGATCTTCCTGCTCAGACCTCTTCTTCTCTTCCTCCTTCCAACACTTTTCTAGCTCTTTGCCCCACTCTGCTTGGCATTCCCATTTCTCCCCATCATGCTAAATGCCAACAGGAAGCCCCAGACTTCAGGCGGGGCATGTCGGGAGCCGGTGGCGAGATGACGGGGGGGGGGGGGGGAGGGGGGGGTAGATGCTGCTGTAGCCTACCACTGCCCTGGCCTAGCGCTGCCTACCCCTGCCACTGCCTACCCCTGTTGTGGACTACCGCTGCTGCCCCCTGCCGCTGCCGTGGCCTACTGCGGCCGCACGCTGCCGTGTCCTACCGCTGCCTTGGCATCTCTCCACCAGCTACAGGCGGGCACCGGTGGGGAACATCCTGCAGCTCCGGGAGGGGGACAGCGTCAAGTGGGGGATGTTGGGGGCCGATGGGGGGGGGGGGGGGGTAGCAGCCGGGAGTGGGGGACGGCTTCAGGCAGGGGAGTGATTTCTGCGGCCATGCAAGGAGGTGTGGCTGCAGCCGGTGGGGGAGCGTTCTGCAGCCGGGGGAGGGGGAGAGTTTCAGGACTTGGCCGGTGGAAGAGAGGGGGGGGCTTTTTGGAGGGCTAGTACGGGTGCTGTGGGCCAAAGGGACTGGTTTCCCTGTATGTCCAGTATGGACATTGTGGGACAATAGACTTTTCTTGGGCTAGTTCGGGTGTTGTGGGCCGAAGGGACTGGTTTCCCTGTATGTCCAGTATGGACATTGCAGGCGAATAGACTTTTCTTGGGCTAGTTCGGGTGTTGTGGGCCACATGGACTGCCGCTGGGGATGAGGATGGCTTCAAGCGGGGGCAGGCAGGGGGGGGGGGGCATTCTGGAGGGCTAGTATATTGTGGGCCAAAGTGCCTGCATTCCATAGGGCTAGTATGGATATTGTGGTCCAAAGGGACTTTTCTTGGGCTAGTCCAGGTGTTGTGGGCCGAAAGGACTGGTTTCTGGAAGGCTAGTATGGACATTGTCGGCCAAATTAACTTTTGTGGACTTGTACAGCTGTTGTGGGCCGAAGGGACTGGTTTCTGGAGGGCTAGTATGGACATTGTGGGCCGAATGCACTGTAGCTGTGGACAGGGATGGCTTCAGGCAGGGGGTTGGTGAGAGCATTCTGTAGCCGGGGGCGGGGATGGCATCAGACGGGGCCTGTCGGGGGCCATTGGGGGGAGGGGTGCTCTGCCGTGGCCTGAAGCTGCCATGCCTACCCCTGCCGCTGCCATGGCCTTTCGCTGCCGTGGCCTACCACATTGAAGGCGCCTCTGCCTACAGTCTGTCCATTTTTTTCGATCTAACCAGTTTGTTTTGGGGGTTCTTTCATTTTTCTATGTGGGGGAGGAGGGAGGGATAAGGGGGAAACCACTTCCCAGTCGCTTCCTGGCGGGGAAGTGACTATTTCCCCGTGTCGCGTCCTCGCCCCCCCTCCTCGCGGCCTACCACTGGATCGGAGCGGCCTATCCTACCGGAGACCGGGGACCGGACCAGAGTTTCAGCAGCGGCAGCACGGCGCAGGATTCACCCCAGAGAGGGCAATACCTACCTGGATCGCCGTTTGAAGCTCCGGAGCGTTGGGCCTGCCGCATAGACATCACGGAGCTGTGGTTCGCCGTGCTCCCAGCGCGGGCTGCGCTGACCGACATCGCGGAGTGCCTGGGGCCCTTTGCCGAGGGCCGCCAGTGTGAATCTCCGCCCGGCGCGGACTGGGGACGTCGGGAGCCGCGAACTCCGGTGGGATGGGGCGGCCATTTTGGAGGTCCAAGCCGCTGAGGTTGGGCTGCAGTTCCAACATCCCGGCTAGCGGGCCTGAGTAGCGGCGACTGCGGAGGGCTCCGGAGGCCCCGACCAGGGGTGAAGATCAGGAACATTAGAGGAAGAGACACATCAGGAACATTAGAGGCACTGCATCACCACCACCCCCACCCCCCCCCCCCCTCGGGCACGGAGAAATCGGCACTCCCTTTTGTTTCCAAATCATCCAAGTACGGGCTGGATTAGACCCCCTCACGGGTAGTTTGCCACCCCGGCTAAAAAACAGACTCCCTATCCTGCAAGGCAATATTCCACTACTTACGTGGAGTAGACACGAGGCATTGAGCTCAATGTGTGGAGTGCAAATGGCATTCTGATCCCGCCCGGGCCCACTGCGCACGCGCGGACGGACGGCATCATTTTGCGTCGCTTCCCCAACTGCGCAGGCGCTGATGGTTGCATTTATTTCTCCCAAATCATCCAGCGGGCCGGAACCAGAATTTCGGGCGATTTCCGTCCAAGTAGATATGCTGATAGCGCTCCGATTTAGAAAAAAATGTCACGGGATTTTTTCTTACTCTGGGGAAAAAAAGGGGGGTGTGGTCGCACCCAACGCACACCCCCTTTGGACGGCCATTAAACGAACAGACAAACTGTTGGCGAGGCCGCCATTGAAGTGCTACCCGATGAATATATATTCTTCACCCGGTGAAGATGTATACTTTTCACACAACTATATTATACAATTAGCTCTTTTATATTATAGATAATATATTTGCAGAAAGGTGTGTACAATTGGGCAAATAGATGAAAGGAAAGGTTGAGGAATTGTTGAAGTGCTGGGAGAGATATAACCATATAACAATTACAGCACGGAAACAGGCCTTCTCGGCCCTTCCAGTCCGTGCCGACCATTTATTTTCCCCTAGCCCCATCTACCTGCACTCAGACCATACCCCTCCATTCCCTTCCCGTCCATAAAACATAGGATTAAAAACATATTAGTCAATCTTACGCAGGACTATTTCAAAAGACATTTATTATTCAAGATCAGCATCATTGTAACAACCGATCTCTTCCAGTAAGATTGACCACATGTAATGGCTCAGCACTAATGACTTCTGGGTTTATGCTATGACATCTTTATGGATTGTTCAATTGTTTTCATTAATTATAGCAAGCATTTCTAGTTTTCAGTGCCTGTTCACGCTCCTCAATTTCAGCGCTTTCATCTGACCAAATTTGAGAATAGATAATATTCTTTTAGCAAAATTGTTTTGGTCTTTAAAATAATTTGTTTTTAACATTGATCCAGCGATCAATACTAATATCGTGGGCTGCAATTATGTAGCTAGTTTTATGGCTGGTTTTGTTGTGGAAACTGTGGAAATAATATACTTATTGATTCCCTTTGTCAATTCTCCAAATCATATGTATAATATATGTATTCTACATTCTGTAACTTATTAATTAAATAAATATATTCAGGAAGCAGAAAACTGAAAGCTTCCCATAGGAACTACAAATTCTGAAAAGGTTAATCTATAGTTGGCAACATTTAGGCTTCCCCTTTTTACTTTGATATAAAAGATAGGTTTGAGAATTCTTTGAAGATGGATGCAAAATGCTGGAGTAACTCGGCGGGACAGACAGCATCTCTGGAGAGAAGGAATGGGTGACGTTTCGGAAGTCTTGTGCCTGGATTGTTTTTCCTTTAAATTGAAAACCAGAATTGCTTATTAAGTCAAAACATGCAAAAACTGGAAAACACATCCTCTCTGGCACGATGCCTGTCACCCATCATGTTTTCATTAGTATGAATATAAATATTAATATAGATATGAATTTCTCTGTTGTAAAATATATACCAAATTGTTGTACTGATTATAAATTCAGCACACATGGAAAATCAGGCCAATATATAAAGATGCCACATGTCTAAAGCTAGCGGTGAGCATCAGTCTCAACCACAAATTAATCACATCTAAACTCGTATTAAAAATAAAAATAGCCCCCTGTAGTCTGTACCAAAAGTTGTGACTGTGGACAGATTTCAACCTTATTAGCAATTAACATGATCATTCCTTATAAAGAGGCAAATTGGTCTGGCATTCAATTGTCAATCAAATGTCCGCATTAAGAGCATTCAGACAAATGACGTGGACTCACTTTGAGAGTCATAAATAAGATGATGTAAAAAGTATCCGGAAATACTGTTCCTTAATGTAATGCCAGCACTTATTTCGAGAGGACTAGAATATAAAAACAGGGATGTAATGCTGAGGCTCTATAAGGCACTAGTCGGAGTTTGTAGTACTGTGAGCAGTTTTGGGCCCCATAACTAAAGGGCCTGTCCCACCAGCACTCAACTATATGCGATGAACGCGATCAAACCGGCAGCGGGGGCCGCGCGGAGGTCGGGTGATCCCCTGTACAGGGCCGGTCCCACCAGCATGCGCCTGCATGCGGCAAGCGCAACTAAACCGGCAGTAGGGGCCGCGCGGAGGTTGGGTGAGTGGCGCAACGCGGCGCAAAGCGAGGCGAACTTGAAGCAAGTCCAAGGTAAGTTCGCCAGGACTTAGAGGGGCACACAGAGAGGGGCACCGAGACACACACACATACAGGGCCACGGAGCCACACACATAGAGGGTCACGGAGGCACTTACAAATAGTTTCACGGAGGCACGATGTCCGGGCGGTGTGTAAATGTCGCGGCGACTGCGAGCCGACAAGCCGTTGCCGCGCGGGATTTTTGGACATTGTCGGTTTTTCGGAGCCCCGCGCGGCGTCGGGACGAACTCGGGACGAACTCCGCACAATTCCGCACGGCTCCGGCGATCGAAGTGGGACCGGCCCCGCGACGCCGGACGGCTCAAGCGACCACGTTAGGTCGCGCTAATCGCATCGAGTTGCATGCTGGTGGGACAGGCCCTTAAGGAAGGATGTGTTGGCTTTGGAGACGGTCCAGAGGAGGGTTATGAGAATGATCCCAGGAATGATTGGGTTAACCTATGATGAGCATTTGATGGCACTGGGCCTGTACTTTCTGGAATTTAGAAGAATGAGGGGGGACCTCATTGAAACTTACTGAATAGTGAAAGGCTTGGATAGAGTGGATGTGGAGAGAATATTTCCACTAGTGGGAGAGTCAAGGACCAGAGGCCATAGCCTTTAGATGTACCTTTAGAAAGGAGGTGAGGAGGAATTTCTTTAGTCAGAGGGTGGTGAATCTGTGGAATTCATTGCCACAGATGGCTATGGAGGCCATCATTGGGTATTTGTAAGGCACAGATTGACAGATTCTCGATTAGTAGGGGTGTCAGGGGGTATGGGAGAAGGCAGTAGAATGGGGTTAAGAGGGAAAGGTAGATCAGCCATGTTGAAAGACAAGAAAGGCCAACCAAAGTATTTTAGTTCAGAGAGGAATGCAAAAGAACATGATGGGAGCAGTCTGAACAGGAAAGGTTTAGAGGGAAATGGACGAGACGCGGGCAGGTGGGACTAGTGTAGAACTGGCCGTTCGGTCGGCATGGACAAATTGTGCTGAAAGGCCTGTTTCCATGATGCATGCTGTTTCTCAAGGAAAGGTACCAGCCCAGAGAAGTTACATCAAAGAATTCCATTCATGCTAAATACAAACATAGCATACAATAGAATGGGCTAAGCATGTATCATAAGCAAAGGATCAGATCAAGATTCTGCAGAAATGTGGTGGATAATTAAACAAATAGTTGGAGGATGTGTGTCCAAGAACAACCCATCGACGCTGGTAGAGGCCAACAAAATAGAGAGAGTACAGAGGAAATTTACTAGAATGTTGCCTGGGTTCCAGCAACTAAGTTACAGACAAAGGTTGAACAAGTTAGGTCTTTATTCTTTGGAGCGCAGAGGTTAAGGGGGGACTTGATTGTGGTCTTTAAAATGATGAAAGGGATAGACAGAGTTGACATGGATAAGCTTTTCCCATTGAGGGTAGGGAAGATTCAAACAAGAGGGCATGACATGACAATTAAGGGACAGAAGTTTAGGGGTAACATGAGGGGGAACTTCTTTACTCAGAGAGTGGTGGCTGTGTGGAAAGATCTTCCTGCAGAAGTGGTGGAGGCAGGATCGATTTTAACATTTAAAAGTAAAGTGGATAGGTATATGGACGGGAAGGGAATGGAGGGGTATGGTCTGAGTGCAGGTAGATGGGACTAGGGGGAAATAAATGGTCGGCACGGACTGGAAGGGCCGAGAAGGCCTGTTTCCGTGCTGTAATTGTTATATGGTTATATGAGTGCTAGAGTCAAGGCCATGGCATTCGTCCCCATATTCAGCCATAAATGGCGATTGGTAATGGAGAGAAATACGGCAATGGAAAGAGACCCTTCAACCCATCGAGTCCATGCTGATCATCAATCTGATTTACACTCAGCTTACATTCATCCCTTTTATATTCACCTCACATCCCCATTCATCTTAATTCTAGGAGTAATTTACAGTGGCCTGCACATTTAATAACCTGCACATTTTTGGGATGTGGGAGGAAACAGGGGCCCCTGAAGGAAACCCATGCAGCTTCAGGGACAATGTACAAAATCAGTGCTCACCGCACCTTAGATCGGAATTAACCCCGGTTCTCTGCTGGGAGATAGCAACTCTACTATCATCTCTCCCATGATTTACCTCAATTTGTGCTTGGAATTCCCTCCATCACAGATTCTGGCCTTCATCCATAGTAATTCCCCATGCTTGATATCGCTAGCTGAAACAACTGGATATAACTCAGGTTATGGAACCAGCCCACATCCCGGTTGTTAGCTATTACCGGCTACTTCTCCAGTGAGCTGATCCAGCACAGTTACAACACGAGCAACAGTCTGACAATGTGAACAATTGCTCAGGTATGTTCTGTTTATAAAAATCCAACTTTTCATATTATTGACCAATTACTCTCCTCCCAATCATCAGAAAAATGGTTTGAATGCATCACCAAAAGTGACCAAAATTAGCCTGAAGATGGGTCTTGACCCATTTTCTGACAAAACAAATATTAACCAAAGAGCAGATTTTCAAAGATGAGGTGAGAGTGACTGCCCTCGGCATCAAAACAGCATTTGTCAGAATGTGGCATCCTGATGAAACTGGTAAATAAGCAACAAGAGTAAAACACTTTGATTGTCAGAGTTATACTCTGCATAAAGGAAGATGGTTGAGGTTGCTGGATGCCAATCATCACCGACCCTGGACATGACCACAAGAGCTCCTTAGGGAAGTGTCTCACGACTGAAGGTCTTTGACTTTTTCATCAATGAAGCCGTCTATAGATGGTACATGGAGCACCTATTATCCTCTATCCCATCTCCCCCTTCCCATACCCATACTGCTAGACGCTGGCAATCTTTCCTCTTGAAACTTGAAACATTAACTTACACATTTGCCTCCCCACTTGCTGTTTGACCCGTTGAGTAGTTCCAGCATTCTTTGTTCTAGATTCTATGAAGGTCAGCTACTCACCTCTACTTTGCTAATAATCAGAAAAAAACAATCTTATACAATAAAACGTATTGATTTTCAAAAAGCCAGTTTCCAGTTTGTTACTGTATCAGCCTTATGTTATTATCCAGTGCGTAATGGAAGCATGTCCCCAATGAGAAAGACTTTGCATTGCTGCTGATCAGGGTTTGCTACTGTTTGGTGATCACTTTCAGGAGGCATGTATTTAAAAAAAACTATGATTCTGCAACTTTATCTGAAAGGATGAAGTTCTTCTTGTCAATACTGGTTACATCTCAATTGGCTGAAGAATCCAATATGATATATCTCATGCATTAAAAAATCTTGCTGACACTTTGAACACACATTTCCTAGTAAAAGGTTGAAGTCCTTAAGTAGCAAAAACACCAGTGTCCACAACGTCCATCATATTTAAACTCCATTGATTTTTTGCAGTAGATTTGAAAGGCCGTTAACTTACGTACTTCCTATCATTTGCTTCAGAGCTGTAACAGTTCTCTTACCACTGAGTAAAACTCTCATAGTTCTCCTGACAATTAAGGTCAGACAAAATGTCAAACTCCTACTAGTAAGTGCTTCCTCATAAAATATTGAAAACAAATCATTAAAATAATCTTGAATAAACAGCAGCCGCATGTTATGGACTAGGTAGGACTCAACCATTTAGATTAGGAAAATAAATAAAATGCCACTTTCTTTAAGAATCAAGATTCTAAAGTTACGAACATTTTAATGAAGACTTAGATTTGGAGAAAAGATGATATATTCAATTCAATGCATTTTGTATTTGAGTGGGATTTTCAAACGTGCTGGCAATTTAAAAATGAGAAGGTAAATTGAATAGCTGATCCAATATTTCAACATTGCTCAGAAATAAATAGATCCCCAGAAAACCTACCAATACACAAAGCATGCCAGCCCTGAAAACCTCGAACTTCACAATTTCTATATTCAATAAGCTCATGTTTACCTGATGTTCATGCACCTGGAATTCTCATGCACCCACCAAACATGTCAAAGGATATTATTTTCATAGCATTTTTCACAATTTTGTTTGGATGTTGCCTTCCATAAGCCCCAGAATATCAGCCTGCCCTCAGTTATAGTCATAGAGTCATTCAGCACAGAACCAGGCCCCTCAACCAAATTTGCCCATGCTAACCAAGATGCCCCATGTTTTGCACATGACCCTCTAAACCTTTCTTATCAATATACCTGTCCAAATGTATTTTCAATGTTATTATAATCCCTGCCTCAATTACCATCTCTGGCTGCTTATTCCATATACCCACCACCCTTTGTGTGAAAAGGTTGCCCCTCAGGTTCCTATTAAATCTTTCCCCTCTCATGTTAAACATATAACCATATAACAATTACAGCACAGAAACAGGCCTTCTCGGCCCTTCTAGTCCGTGCCGACCATTTATTTTCCCCTGGTCCCATCTACCTGCACTCAGACCATACCCCTCCATTCCCTTCCTGTCCATATACCTATCCACTTTACTTTTAAATGTTAAAATCAAATATCTTCTTGTTCTTGATTCATCTACTCTGGGTAAAAGATGGTCTGGTCCACTGAGCAACTGCAGCATTTTGTGTCTATCTTTGGTATAAATCAGCATCTATAGTTCCTTCCTACTCATCGTAACTTCTATACTCCATGCCCTGACCTATGAAGGTCAAAGTATTAAAAGCCTTCTTGGCAGCCGACCTGCCTGATTCACTACTTTCTAGAAACTATGTACCTGCTCCTCTAGATCCCTCTGCTCTACCACGTTCCACAGAGTCCTGCCATTTACTGTGAAGGTCCTGCCCTGGTTTGACTTCTCAAAATGCAACCCTCACATTTATCTGCCTTAAACTCCATTAACCATTCCTCAGCCCACCTGCCCAACTGATCGAGATCCCTCTGTAATTATTGACTGCCACCTTCACTATTTACATTACCACCCACTTTAGATTCATCTGCAACCTTACTGATCATGTCTTCTATATTCTCATCCAAATCATTGATATAAATGACAAACAGTAACGGTCCCAGCGCTGAACCCTGAGGCACACCACTAGTCACAGGTCTCCAGTTCGAATAACAACTTTCCACCATCACCCTCTGCTACCTTCCATGAAGCCAATTTTCTATCCAGTCGGCTGGCTCTCCCTGGATCCCATGCGATCTAACCTTCCATGCAGCCTACCGTGGGGAACCTATTCAAATGTCTTGCTGAAATCCATACAGACAAGGTCTATGTCATTGCCCTTATCAATCTTTTCTTTACTTCTTCAAAAAACTAAATCAGATTCAGAAGACAAGATCTCCGACATACAAAACTATTCCGACTGTCTATCTGAAGAAAGGTCTCGACCTGAAACGTCACCCATTCCTTCTGTCCCGCTGAGTTTCTCCAGCATTTTGTGTCTATCCTTGGTGTAAACCAGCATCTAGAGTTCCTTACACACGTCCTTAATCATCCCTGTCTATCCAAATCCATGTATATTATCCATTGGAATCCTCTCCAGTAACTCGCTACCACAGATATTAGGCTCACAGCCCTATAGTTTGCAGGGTTTTTTCTTGCAGCCCTTCTTAAATAGAGGAACAAGAACAGCCAGCCCCAGTATTACTGCACCTCACCCGTGTAATAATGATTCTTGTATCTCATACAGGCTCCTGCAGTTTCAACTCTAGCTCTCCACTGTGTCATTGGATATATCTGATGAACAGCATCCTTCAGTATGTTTATACATGGCAGTTGATTTCAACTGTGTTTGAAAAACTATCCTCCCATGATCTGTGCAAACTATTGTTATTTAAGAGGGTAAGGAGCTGACATGTAGTCTGACAAGTTATGTACTGTACAGTTTCCTCCATAAATTACTGTTGTGTGATGCTCAGTGTTTCTTTTGAGGAATATTCCAGGCAAGCGGCATTCCTAGTCCCACGGACGCCGGTCTTTTGTAGGCACTTACTTGCCTGTAATCTAATTATGTGCAATGTCCCTCAGAAATGTTTCTGAGTTTGATGTAGCCGTTATCAACAGTGGCCTTATTACCGAGAAAGATTACTGTCAGTAGCTACTGCATAATTTGCCTCACTCACTCGCTCGTGACTGCTGTCATTTATCTCAATCCCACCTATTACCAACAAAAAGCACAGAATTAAACTCCCCTCAGAATTCTTCACATACAGAGTATTCAAAACAACGGAGACACAAGGAGCTGTAGAAGTTGGAATCTTCAGCAAAACACAGTGGCACGGTGGCACAGCGGTAGAGTTGCTCCCTTACATCGCCAGAGACCCAGGTTCGAACCTGTCTCTGGGTGCTGTCTGTGCAGAGTTTGCACGTTCCCCCGTGACCCACATGGGTTTTCTCCAGGATTCCGGGCTTTTTCCCATACTCCAAAGACGTACAGGTTTGTAGGTTAATTGGCTTGATATCATTGTAAATTGTCCCGAGTGTGTGCAAATGCATTAATGTGCGGGGATCACTGGTCGATGCAGACTCCATGGGCCAAAGAGCCTGTTCCCAAAGAGCCTGTATCACTAAACTAAACTAAACAAAGTACTGGAGGAATGAAGTAGATTACACGACATCTATGGAGGAAATGGACAGCCACTTTGAAGGGACCCGACCCAAAACATGACCTGTCCGATTCCTCCACAGTTGCTGCCTGACCCATTGTGTTCCTCCAGAACTTCATGAGCATTCAACAAAAATACATTGCAGCAGGGAACTGGATAGGTTTAAATAAGAACACAAATGCTGGAAATGCTCAGCAGATTGGGTAGCATCTGTGGGGAGAGAAACGGAGTTAACATTTCAGGTCAAAGACTCCTTCTTAGTATTGGAGATGCTGGGTTAATAATAGAGCAAATGATAGTGATCTGTTTGCACACTTGCACAAGACAGTACACTGAAACTCCAAAGACGTGAGCACATTATTCAAACTGAAACTCCAAAGACTGAGGGAGCACTTCACTGTCACAGGTGAGCGGTTTAACCAAGTCCGTGTGTCTTTTCAGGTGCACAATCAAGATTCTGCAGCACAATTTGAGATTGAAAACATAACAAATGGAGCCGAGAATGTTTCGCAGCCCCCTGCGTCCACTCCACCAATCAGTAAGATATTAGCGGATCTGATCATAGCCTCAACTCCAATTTCCTATCGGTTCTTTGTAACCCCTAACTCCCTTGATGATCAAAAATCGGCCTAGTCAACTTCAACGTTACCTGAGTAGGGAATACCTTACACTCAAAAGATGACCTTATATTGTGGGAAGAAAGAGACCTACATCCAACAATGCTGGAATGAAAATGTGAACCTCTGTGTCCTTAGGCAAGTTCAACTTTCCACCGGAAATCCACAGGACTGATCAAAGCAGAGATGTTGGTCTTGTAAAGATAACTTCCCCAAAAGTTGCATTAAGGGATGATGCAGGACTGCATCAATTTTGTGTTAATTCACTAGCAACACCATTCTGGTACACATGAATGCAGGCAATTGGGCTGAGTGTGGATTAGCATCATGGGTGAGATATGTATCTCTTCTGTTTTTCTGTGATGCGTTTCTGTGCTGTACAATTCTAAGACATGCAAGAGATGAACGATCTTTCTTCATTACTTCTACCATGGCTGGATCGATAGGAAGAGGTCAGGGATGCGGCAAATTGCAGGGGGGAGGAGGGGTGGGTGGAGAAGCAGAATGACATGACAGGAGCAGAATATTATTGATGAAGAACTGAACTGGGTCCAGGTTTTGTGAGCAGAGCATTGGAGCAAATAGGGAAAGATATCAAGGAAAGGGAATATTGAGCAGTGAGTGAAGGAAACACCAGGGACCAAGGGAGAGGGCAATGGAGATAATAAACAAACAACAATAGATGGTGTCCTGATCTCTTTATTTAAAGCTGAAGCAGGCCTCAACTCTCTAACGGGACCATGTAGTAATAGAATGGTCGCTCCTGGGCCTTTTTAGCAAAACTATTTTTTTAATGTGGTGTCAAGTTATGCACTGCATTGGGTTTTACATCATTGTGTATCTCCATTGTTCCCTGTGCATGTGGATGTCAGACATGCAATTAATTTACAAATTGGGCTACTTGGACGAAGTATGTTTTGTAACAAGCACCCTTCAGTTTTATGGGGAATTTTACTCATTGCCAAAAAGAATGTTGCAAAACCTACAGAATTTCTAGCCTGCCAGATGTTTAAGGGATTTATTGAAAACTGATAATTATAAAGAGGGTTGGCTACACTATATACAGAAGTGAAAAGGCACAACTGGTTGCTCTTTAGTACAAATTCCTGTCAATGCATTTCAAACGCAAGTCTTCGTGAGGGTGTTATGATTGCTGTATGATTGTATGAGATGAACATTAATGTGATGCATTAGAGCTTAATCTTACAAATAAGATACCTCTTTTAAAAGAACACATAATTGTCTACATATTTTAAGGTAAAACAACTGGAACACACTTTTGGATCGCATTCGAGACACAATGGAATGTGGAGTCAGCATAAGCTTATTTTGTTTTAGTTTAGAGATACAGCACAGAGACAGGCCCTTCGGTCCACCAAGTCCGTGCTGACCAATGATCACCCAGCACACTAGCACTATCCTCCACATACTAGGAATAATTTACATTTATACCAAGCCAATTAACCTACATGCCTGTATGTCTTGGAGAGTGGGAGGAAACCAAAGATAGCGGAGAAAACCAATGCAAGTCACAGGGAGAACATACAAACTCCATTCAGATCGCACCCACAGTCAGGATCGAACCTGGGTCTCCGACGCTGCAAGTGTTGTAAGGCAGCAACTCTACTGTTATGCCACCATGCCGCCCTGCAACATAAGACGTACAACAAAAATGTTGAAACTGTCCATTCCCTTGGATGAGTGCAGCTACAACACGTTGAAGAGGTTCAACACCATCCACAACATGGCAACACATCCACGGCCACAAACATTCTTTCCACCTATCACAGGCACACAGTGTCTAAAGTGCTTACCATCTGCAAAATCTCTAGATTACTAGACTAAGTGGGACCCGTTGGGTCCCATGTTCACACGGGAGGGCTGGTCCCCCGATGCAATATTCTACCTCTCCACCAATTTCAATATTGGTGGCCAGTGGGGGCGCTTTCTGGAGCGCTGGTATGGGTTCTTGGGGTGGCAGCTCAGTCCCTCAAGCCTGATGTGCTGGCAGCTCACTCACGGCCGGTGGGCTGGCAGTTGGCTCATGGCCATTCCTTGAAAGGGTGCAAGGCCACCAAATTCAAATCAATTTTCCTACCACTTCAAGCAGGGTGCAAAGCCACCAAATTCAAGTGCAGTTTCATACCACTTCAAGCAGGATGCAAGGCCAAAGAATTCAAGTGCAGTTTCATAACACTTCAAGCAGGGTGCAAGGACACCAAATTCAAGTGTAGTTTCATACCACTTTCATCAGGGTGCAAGGCCACCAAATTCAAATCAATTTTCCTACCACTTCAAGCAGGGTGCAAAGCCACCAAATTCAAGTGCAGTTTCATACCACTTCAAGCAGGGTGCAAGGCCAAAGAATTCAAGTGCAGTTTCATAACACTTCAAGCTGCATCCAAGGCCACAAAATTCAAGTGCAGTTTCATACCACTTTCATCAGGGTGCAAGGTCCCCAAAATCAGTGCAGTTTCATACCATTTCAAGCAGGGTGTAAGGCTACCAAATTCAAATGCAGCTTCATACCATTTCATGCAGGGTGCAACGCCACCACATACAAATGCAGTTTCATACCATTTCATGCAGGGTGCAACACCACCACATTCAAATGCAGTTTCATACCATTTCCAGCAGGGTGAAACCACCATAAATCCACACAAAACACCAAACTCACAGTTCAGTAGACCATCAGTGTGTTCAGTTGATTCACAGCTCAGACAGAGTCGTGACCTCTCCCTTCCCCATCATGCAGAGACTGAGCCACACCCACACTTCCGGGTTTTATAACCCCCTCCCCCTCCCACCAGAAAAGGTGTGGCCTTCATGACAGGAGAGAGATTCTCAAAATTTTTTAAACACTAATAACACTTTTATTTTTCATTGATGGGAAGAATCTTCTGCAGCTGCTGAGCGGAGGGGGACTGACTAAGATGGCCAAAAATCACAGCCGTAAGTGGTAACATTTTATCTAAAATCAATATACAGTGCAAACAGGAAGTTACCCAAAGCACCCAAGCCACCATTTACAGTAGTGCCTTTTCATTTCAAGCCAAAGCACCCAAGCCACCATTTGCAGTAGTGCCTTTTCACTTCAAGCCAAAGCACCCACACCACCATTTGCAGTAGTGCCTTTTCACTTCAAGCCAAAGCACCCAAGCCACCATTTGCAGTGGTGCCTTTTCACTTCAACCCAAACCTCCAAACAACCATTTGCAGGCAGTGCCTTTTTACTTCAAACCAACCATATTTTCATTTTCAAAGCACATTAAGGGCACTCACAGTTGAGTAGACATGTGTTCAGTGCTATTCAGAGCTCAGAGACGTGACTCTCTGGCTACCTCCATTTTGCAGAGACTGAGTGAGGCACACCACTTCCTGGTTTTATAGTCCCTCCCACTCCCTCCAGCAGGGGCAGCAGAGAGAATGGTGAATTTTTAAAAAACATTAATATCTCTCTGATTTTTCATCTATAGGAAAGATCATCTGGGCCAGGAAGGCGGAGTCGGCCTCTGAGCGAGCTGCCCAAAAATGACGGCCGTAGGTGGCGGCATTCTCTTGGAAATCACACCACAGTGAGCCAAAAGTGGTCAAGATCAGGCTTTTGTTTAAATAGGTGTACTACCCTGTACTGGGAATATATTCTCAATTTACTCAATAGGGTTCCAATTCCATCATTTCCCATTCATTCAATGAGCCGCCAGTTCCTGCACCCCTCCTCTCCCCTGGGCCCAATTCCTGCACCCCCTCTACCCACCAGGGCCCCAGTTCCTGCACCCCTCCTCTCCCCTGGGCCCAGTTCCTGCACCCCCTCCTCTTCCCTGGGCCCCAGTTCACTCTCCTCTCACCAGAGCCCTGATTCCAACACTCCCCTTCCTCTCACTGTCCCTGTTCCAGAACTCCACTCACCAGGTCCCCAGTTGCAGCACTCATTGTCCAGTTGCCAAGCTCCTGGTTCCAACACTCCTCCTTTAGGGTGGGTTTGTAGTTACCTGAAATTTGGAGAATTTAAGTTCATATTCTGTTAGGTTGTAAACTATCAAAGCAGCATATGAGGAGATATTCCTCCAGTTTGTGTTTAACCCCACTTATCAATGGAAAAGGTTCAGAACAGGAAGTTCCGAGGAATCAAAAAGGTTAGCAGCCGGGAAATTTAGTATGCTTTGGTGGGCAGGGTGCAAGTGTTCAGCGAAACAGTCGCCAGGTCTATGCTTGGTCTCGCTGATGTACAAGAGGCCACATCGGGAACATTGATGCAATAGATGAAGTTAGAGGAAATACATGTCAACATCTGTCTCATTTGGGAAGAGCGTTGGGGACTCTGGATGGAAGGGAGAGATGAGGTCCCTATCCTGTCCCTATACCTCCTCCCTCGCCTCCATCCAGTAACCCCAGCAGCCCTTCCAGATGAGACAGATTTAATGTGCATCCTACAATCAGCCTGAAGAAGAGTCCCGTCCCGAAACATCACCTATAGATGTTCTCCAGGGATGCTACCAGACCTGTTGAGTTACTCAAGGGCTTTATGTCTTTTTATTTTTTATAGTCTAGCTCCTTGCTTCTACAGAGATGAATTGTAAGTTCATTAAGCATAAATATTGACGTTTATATTACATTCCACACAGTTGACTTTATTCTCTCCTAGTCACGAGCTTCACTGTGAAAAATACATCTTCTAGATGAGCTGGGACGCATCCTCAGTGATGTGACCTGGGGTCATCGGTTGTTTCGGGTCTCACAACATCAGACACCCTCGCCCAGGTGACCCAGCCGGGGTTGATCAGGCCCCGACTTGCCTCCCAGCAGCAACCGCCCACGGATCAGCCATCTTAATAACTACTCTGCAGGGGTTGGGAGACCCTAGTGCATGGAGGGACTGGGCTCTGTGGGGTGACTCCCGGCCGGGCTCCTCCTGTGCCTCACCAGGTTCAAGGCCTTTGCACTGCACCTCTTTCTCCTTCTCCGAGCATTTCATTATCGCCTGATGGATGTTTAAGCCACGATGGTTCATTAGGCCTTTCCATAGTTTTGTTGGGTGTCTTTCTCATGAAAGACGCAGACTGGGGTGCTAACCCATCGATTCACCAAGATAACCATATGACCATATAACCATATAACAATTACAGCACGGAAACAGGCCTTCTCGGCCCTTCCAGTCCGTGCCGACCATTTATTTTCCCCTAGTCCCAACTACCTGCACTCAGACCCTACCACTCCATTCCTTTCCCGTCCATATACCTATCCACTTTACTTTTAAGATGGTTTTTAAATTTTTATTAAATATTCTACTTATTCCTATTTTCTTAAATTACTGTTCCTCAGTTAAGTTGAGAATACTAGCAGGATAATGTTAATGTGCGGGGATCGCTGGTCAGTACGGACTCGGCTGGCGGAAGGGACTGCTTCCACGCTGTATCTCTACAATTAAAAATCCTAAAAGCATATGGCGCATAAGCAGACAGAAGGGATTAGTTTCATGCGACATCATGTTCTATACGGACCGCCAAGGGCCTGTTCCTGTGCTGGACTGTTCCACATGAACCTGGCCTACCATGCATCTGGGATGACGTAATGCAAAATTGTGAGGCGGGAGCGTGGCAAGCTATTCATGCATGATATCACGTTAGTATAAAACCGATACAGTCAAAAGGCATCAAATTTACTTCCTCCCTAAAATCCATCAGATTGTTAAGTATTGAGCAGCCTCCTGAAAAAACCCACTGAGTTATCACAGTGAATTTAATAGGATTCTTATTCCATCTCATGTACTTTTCCACATTACTAACAACCTTGAGAATTTCTTATTTTCCTGGAGGAATGCAAGAAATTAGATGTAATTGCCACAGAAATTATAATTGTAAAATTACCGTTATTAAGCAAATGAACTTGGCATATATGCATAATTCCAAAAGCTGTGATATCCTGTCGTTACATGCTGTCTCAGGAGTTATTTTCATTATGATACAAATACAGCTTTGAAGAAAAACCAATAATATTTAATGGAACAATTTACTACAGTTCTTATTCAGATGGACTTCCACTGTAACACCCTGAGCTTAATACAAAATGAAATACATTAATGCTTTCATTATGCAGTAGCAATAAAGATCAGGCCTATTGTAAACTGGAGTGTTTCCATGCAAATTGAAAAAAATTACAACATTTATAATTTCAAATATTAAATAATCATTGGCATAAAAACATTCAATAGAGGATAATGGAACTTCAACATTGGTACTTACAAACTACAATGCACAGCAATGGTTTTCTTTAACTTAAATCAATCAAAATTCATTTTTAATCAGACTAGATCATGTTTGCAATCTTTTGCAGGTAAAAATGTGCAATTGCAATATTGAGCCAGTTACATTAGTGCTGACCTGTTGATGCACAACATTGGTGGGGCTGCGTTTGGAGTATTGTGTACAGATCTGGTCACCCCATTGCAGGAAGGATATGGAGGCTTTGGAGAGGGTGCAGAGGAGGTTTGTCAGAATTCTGAAGGTAGACAAGTAACTCAGTGGGACAGGCAGCATCTCTGGAGAGAAGGAATGGGAGACGTTTTGGGTCGAGACCCTTCTTCAGACACGTCGGAATGCTGCCTGCATTAGAGGGTTTCAGCTACAGGGAGAGGCTGGAACTCGCTGGAATTTAGAAGATTGAGGGGGGATCTTATAGAAACTTACAAAATTCTTAAGGAGTTGGACAAGCTAGATGCTGGAAGATTGTTCCCGATGTTGGGGGAGTCCAGAACAAGGGGTCATAGTCTTATAAGGGGAATTCCTTTAGGACCGAGATGAGGAAAACATTCTTTACACAGAGAGTGGTGAGTCTCTGGAATTCTCTGCCACAGAAGGTAGTTGAGGCCAGTTCATTGGCTATATTTAAGAGGGCGTTAGATGTGGCACTTGTGGCTAAAGGGATCAGGGGGTATGGAGAGAAGGCAGGTACGGGATACTGAGTTGGATGATCAGCCATGATCATATTGAATGACGGTGCAGGCTCGAAGGGCTCAATGGCCTACTCCTGCACCTATTTTTCTATGTTTCTATCTTTCTATGGATAGACTTGGAATTGAGGTTGAGGGGAGACTTGATAGAAGAAGTATGGAGGATCATTGAATTCCCAATGATTTGCCGGGTCCGGTAGTAGCGATAACATATTTGTATTTGGACACACTGGTTATATAGAATCAGAGCAAAGCTTCAAAATATCTGAAGACCTTAACTAAAGCTGAACATATCATAACTAACCAAAAAAACCCGATGTAATTACAACTAAAAGAACAAAGATTGAACATAACTGGCAGACAAAAGAAACTGGACATTCAACTAACAACTTTCACACTGCTGAAAGACAGGCATCTGTGCCCAAGATGAGGTGTTCCATAGTAAGACATCCAAGATGTCCTCATTCCTTAGGGAACAGGGATTCCCCTCTTCCATCATAGATGAGGCCCTCACACAGGTCTCTTTGTAGCCAGCTACCTTGCCCTTGCTCTGCCTCCCCCCAGTAGCAACAGGGACAGAGTCCCCCTAGTCCTCACCTTTCACCCCATCAGCTGTCGCATACAGCACATAATCCCCCGACATTTTTGCCATCTCCAACGGGATCCCGCCACATCTCCACCCCGTTTGCTTTCTGCAGAAACCATTCCCTCCACAACTCCCTGGTTAACTTATCCCTTCCCACCCAAACCACCCGTTCCCCAGGTACTATCCCCTGCAAACGCAGGAGATGCACCACATGTTTCACTACCTCCTCCCTCGACTCTGTCCAAGGACCTCGACAGTCCTTTCAGGTGAGGTAGAGGTTCACTGGCACCTCCTCCAACCTCATCTACAGTATCCGCTGTTCCAGGTGTGGACTCCTACATTTTGGCGAGACCAAGCGCAGGCTCGGCGATCGTTTCGCTGAACACCTCTGCTCAGTCCGCCTAAATCTACCTGATCTCAAAGTTGCCAAACACTTTAATTCCCCTTCCCATTCCCACACTGACCTTTCTGTCTTGGGCCTCCTCCATTGTCAAAGTGAGGCCCAATGGAAATTTGAGGAACAGCACCTCATATTTCACTTCGGCAACTTACAGCGGTATGAACATTGACATCTTTAACTTCAAGTAACCCTTGCTTTCCTTCTCTCTCCATCCCCCCCTCTCCCATCCTAGTCTTCCAAGTAATTTGACTGTCCTCCTGATTTAAGTTTACTTTGTATTCCTCGTGATCTATTTTACATTTGCCTTGATTTACGCCCCCTTAGATTTCATATCTCTTACCCTTTCATATCTCTCGTTTCCTTCTCCCCTTTCTCAATCTGAAAAAGGGTCTCGACCCAAAACATCACCCTTTCCTTCTCTCCAGAGATGCTGCTTACTCCAGCATTTTGTGTCTATCTTCCGTATCTATATACAATCTTCTCCGTGAATTGTCACCTTGTCGTGGTGGAGAAGCTTGTGTGGTCCTGAGATCCTAAGAGCGATGCCGTCTGGAGCTATGCCCCATGGCAGTAAGGTCGAGGGGGAGGTCTCTGACAAAGAGCAATCCAACCAAGACCTCAACGGTGGAACAGGCGGAGGATGATGGCACACTTTAGTGGAGCGTCACAACGGCTGGGAAGGTGGATGAAGGCTGCAGCTAGAAAGGTTCTCCGGTCGTCTTGGACTCCATGCCACTGGATCCTTGACCCTGTAAAGAGCCGTGTAGTGGCTGCCTGTGCACCAGTCTCCCCATGTTAAGGGCCTGTCCTACAAGCATGCAACTCTATGCGATGAGCGCGACCTAACGTGGTCGCTTGAGCCGTCCGGCGTCGCGGGGCCGGTCCCACTTCGATCGCCGGAGCCGTGCTAATTGTGCGGAGTTCGTCCCGACATCGCGCGGGGCTCCGAAAAACTGACTATGTTCAAAAATTCGGCGTGGCAACGACTTGTCGGCTCACAGTCGACTAGACGCATTACACACCGCCCCGACATCATGCCTCCGTGACCCTATCTGTAGGTGCCTCCGTGACCCTCTATGTGTGTGGCTCCATGGCCCTCTGTGTGTGTGTGCCTCTGTGCCCCTCTCTGTGTGCCCCTCTCTGTCCTGGCGAACTTACCTTAGACTTCGCTCCAAGTTCGCCTTACTTTGCGCCGCGTTGCACCACTCACCCGACCTCCGCGCGGCCCCTGCTGCCGGTTTGGTCACGCTTGCCGCATGCAGGTCATGCTGGTGGGAACGGCCCTGTACAGGGGATCACCCGACCTCCGTGCGCAGCCCCCGCTTCTAGTTTGATCGCGCTCATCGCATAGAGTTGCATGCTTGTAGGACAGGCCCTTTAAACAAAGTCACACACAGGAGTCCTCCATATAGGGAATCCGCACTAACACCCTGGATTAAGTCCTACGGCGATCAGCAAGTGGCGACGGGGGCAAGATTGTGACATCTGGAAGCCTCTAGTCATGACCTTGTACATCAGGCGGTGGGTGCTAGATTCAGTCACTTGACTTGGAATGAGGTAGAAGAGCCCTTCGGCAGCTGCACCCACGACTGAGCTGTCCTCTTTAGGATCCACTCTGCTCACCCCACTTGGGGAAAGGGCAAGAAAAGGTGCCCTGAAAATAGCCTGTCTCAAACTTACTGACTGGATTACCACGTCGAGAGGTATCACCACACACGGTCAGAAACACAGTAATATGAATATGAACTTTGGAGTATGGAATGTGCGCACATTGATGGACAGTGCAACCAGTAACAGACCAGAGAGGAGAACCGTGATAATCGCAAGAGAACTGAGAAGATGCCGGATTGACAGAGCTGCCCTTTCTGAAACCCAGCGGGCAGACGCAGGACAACTAAAGGAGGAGAAGAGTGGCTACACTTTCTTCTGGAAAGGACAAGCTGCTGATGAGCCCAGGATCCATGGTGTTGGGTTTGCCATCAGGAACCAACTCTTCAGCCACCTCTCTGAACTTCCTGTGGGAATCAGTGAGTGTCTCATGACCATCCGTCTGGTGCTTGCCAACAACCTGATGGCAACAGTTGTGAGTGCCTTTGCCCCTACTTTAGACTCTGAAGAGGAAGTAAAAGAGACCTTCTACACCTGCTTGGACGAGACACTGTCTAAAATCCCCAGGGAGGATAAGATTATTCCGCTAGGAGACTTCAACGGCAGGGGCGGCCGGGACCAACACCTCTGGAACATTACTATAGGAAAGGAAGACATCGGGAACATCAACTCCAGTGGACCTCTGCTTCTCAGCAAATGTGCTCAGCACGCCCTCACCATCACTAACACCCTCTTTCACCAGAAAAACAAACTTAAGGCATCTTGGAGACACCCCCACTCCAACAGTGGCATCTCATTGACTATGTCATTGTATGAGCCAGGGACTGCCGTGACGTGAACATCACAAGAGCCATGATCGATGCAGATGACTGATGGACAGATCATCACCTCACCCGCTCCATGATGCCCAACAAACTCAAGAGGAAGAGGAGGATTCAAACAAAGCAAATGCAGCCAAGGCTGAACCTTGAGAGCCTGGAGGAAACGGCCACCCAGCAGCGACCTCCGGGCAAGTAAGAGTTGGGGAAAGCCCCCAACAGGAATATCCTGATGATATTGAAGGGCACTGGAGCCGACTCAAATCCACCATCCTTGATTCCTGTAAAACCATCCTTGGGTGTAAGTCCAGAAAACACCAGGAATGATTTGACGAGAATGACACAGAGACAGAACAGCTCATCTCCAAGAAAAGAAAAGCCTTTCATGTCTGGCAAAATGATGTAACCTGCAAGGCCAAAGGAGCGGCTCACTCCAGAGACAAGGCAGACGTCCAGAGACAGGTGAGGGAGCTTAAGAACTCTTGGTGGACAGAAAAGTCTTTGGAAATCCAGGGACCGATAGACTCGGGTGATACCAGAGGCTTCTTCAGCGCTGCTAAATGTGTCAGGATACAAGCCTTAAACCCGCTGTGCTCAAAAGACGGCCAAGAACTGCTGAAGGACAATGAGTCCATTAACGCCCGATGGAAAGAGCACTTCCAGGAACTTTGTTTTTCTGGTGAAAGAGGGTGTTAGTGATGGTGAGGTCATGCTGAGCACATTTGCTGAGAAGCAGAGCTCGACTGGAGTTGATGTTCCCGATGTCTTCCTTTCCTATAGTAATGTTCCAGAGGTGTTGGTCCCGGCCGACCCTGTCGTTGAAGTCTCCTAGGAGAATAATCTTATCCTCCCTGGGGATTTTAGACGGCGTCTCATCCAAGCAGGTGTAGAAGGTCTCTTTTGCTTCCTCTTCAGATTCTAAAGTAGGGGCAAAGGCACTCACAGCTGTTGCCATCTGGTTGTTGGCAAGCCCCAGACGGATGGTCATGAGACACTCACTGATTCCCACAGGAAGTTCAGAGAGGTGGCTGATGAGCTGACTCCTGATGGCAAACCCAACACCCTGGATCCTGGGCTCATCAGCGCAGAAGAAGATGAGTCCAGAAGAAAGTGTAGCCACCCTTCTCCTCCTTCAGTTGTCCTTCGTCTGCCCGCAGGGTTTCAGAAAGGGCAGCTATGTCAATCTGGCACCATCTCAGTTCTCTTGCGGTAATGTGGGTGTGGGAAGGGGGGGAAACGTTTTTGTCAGTCCCTACCTGGTCGGAGATGCGGTTTTCCTCCTCGCGGCATCTTCGCCCCTTCCTCGCGGCATACCAACGGAACTGGAGTGATGTTTCCTGCAGGGGCCGACCGGCCAGAATTTTAGCTCCGGTGAAGGCACAGCTGAAGCACCATCACGGAGCGGGCGATGCCTTACCCGGGTCGCCGTGCTGTAAGCTCCAGAGAGCTGTGGCCGCCAACTCCAACATCGCGGAGCTGTGGTCGCGGAGCGTCCAGCTGCGGGGCGGCGCTGTCTTTGAACACCGCGGAACCTGGGATCTCTCGCCGAGATCGCCACTGTTGGCTTCGGGATATGAGATGGTGTAAGGTAACGGCCGTTCCAGACACTCCACGCCTCTGAGAGTGTTCTCCCGACGCCGGAGGTCCATCATCCGGCGAGAGGGGCTGAAACATCGGGCTGCCGTTGTGGCGACTGCGGAGGCCTCAATAGGCTCGACCATGGGTGAACAATGGGAAGGAGACTAGACTTTGTGCCTTCACCCACAGTGGGAACCATTGTGAGGGGGTGTTTTTATGTTTGGTGTTAAATTCTTCTTTAATGTTGTGTCCTATTTTTATTGGTGTGCTGCAAATGGCAACTCAAATTTCACTCACCAATTGGTGTATGTGGCAAAAATTGTTCTTTGTCCTTTGTCCTTAACCTCAACCATTGGGAGAATCTGTCCCTACTATGACCAAACTCCAGAGTACCTTTGGCACTTAAGACGGGAAATATCATCCACTTATAAAAGTCTGGCTGGCAGGAGCTGATTGGTCCTTGGTTTATGCTTTGGCAAGCCATGCCGCAGTCATAGACCTACCCGGCATCTTTTTTAGAATCGATGACCCCACCAGTTGTTTTGGAAGTGGGATACCATTTGCAACAGAGTGAATTTGGTGACTCAGACATGGAATTAATACTTGTGGAGCAATTGGTCGTCCGGTCTCTTTATGCCTCCGTTGGAGCAAACTTTAATACCCTCCTCAATCCAAGACCACTTCTTCTCTCGAGTCTTCCAAGACTCAACCTAAATCTGGAGTCTCAAGCTTGTAGAGGTGCATTTAATGGTCAGCAAGGGAGAGTAAAGGGGCAGCTTCCCAAATGGCCTGACCAGCCGTTGCATTCCCCGGGATTCTGCAGTAATTTCCTTTGTATGTGCCTGCAATTAAGAATAGCAACTTCTTGAGCAAGAAGGAACTGCGGACGCTGGTTTAAACTGAAGATAGACACAAAAAGCTGGAGTAACTCAGCAGGACAGGCAGCATCACTGGAGAATAGTAAGATGAAATGAGAACTTACCAGTTTGAAGTTTGATCCTTATTTTATGAGGAGTTACGATGAGGGATTTCGTGAAGACCCCACCAGCACGTATGCGTGACATTCTTCAAAGCAGCGGTGTGAAATCACAGATAGCACTGACTGGAGATAGTAAGATTAAGAGACACTAATATACCAGTTGACCTTATGATAGAGGGTTGGGAGCGGAGGGCACGAAATCCCTCATCGTAACTCCTCATCAAATAAGGATCAAACTTCAAACTGCTAAGTTCTCGTTTAATCTTACTATTTTACCGGAGTCACGTGAGTGACTAGGTGAAGATATCAAAGCACTGTGATTTCATGCCCTGGACCACGTCCATGCTCACACACTGCCGTAATAACTGATGGAGGAAGTATGTTAACGTATTTCAGACTTGAAACAAAGCTGAAAAACAATAATGTATTTATTAATAGAAAACAAAAACCCCCTGAATTCGGGGGATGTTTAGAGAACAGAAATGAAAACAGTATCCGCCAACGTTGCGGGAGTGGCCACGGGTTTATTGTAGAAACGTTGAAATGTTCCTTCACTGGCCCAGCCCGCTGTTGCGAGGACATGATCCATGGGTACCTCCATGGTCCTCGCCGCTGATGTGGATGCAGCCCTGGATAGAATGAGATTTTTAAATGTCAGTGTCTACACCTGCTGCACCCAATACCACCCTGAGCCACCTGGAAATAGTCTGCACCATCACCCTGTGATGTGGGTTTTTAAAACTAATGAACAGACCTGTTTCCATTCTCCTGATGTTTTGGGTGACATTAATGTAATGTCGGAGATAGGTGGTTATGCAGAGGCGTACATCAACGGGATATGCACGGAATTCCAATTTAAGGCCTGTTGTTCCAGGTCTATGATGTTTGAGTAACTCATCTGTAAAGAAGGTTACTTTGGTGGGGGTCGAGACCATTCTGTCCAGTTTTAGTTTGTGGAGGGTCTGGACCCGTTGAGCTGTGATCAGTGCCATTAACATCACCACTTTGTAGGTGAGTTTATCCAGTGGTAGATCTGAAACTGGTGACCAACTCCTGAGTAGGGACAACACAACCCCAATGTCCCAGGTCATATTATGGGATGTCAGGACTTTCATATGAGGAAAGATTGGATAGACTCGGCTTGTACTCGCTGGAATTTAGAAGATTGAGGGGGGATCTTATAGAAACTTACAAAATTCTTAAGGGGTTGGACCAGCTAGATGCTGGAAGATTGTTCCCGATGTTGGGGGAGTCCAGAACAAGGGGTCACAGTCTAAGGATAAGGGGGAATTCCTTTAGGACCGAGATGAGGAAAACATTCTTTACACAGAGAGTGGTGAGTCTCTGGAATTCTCTGCCACAGAAGGTAGTTGAGGCCAGTTCATTGGCTATATTTAAGAGGGCGTTAGATGTGGCACTTGTGGCTAAAGGGATCAGGGGGTATGGAGAGAAGGCAGGTACTGGATACTGAGTTGGATGATCAGCCATGATCACATTGAATGGCGGTGCAGGCTCGCAGGGCCGAATGGCCTACTCCTGCACCTATTTTTCTATGTTTCTATGTTTCTATTATAGCGTGGTCTAGGAGGGTTAGAATTAAAAATACCCCTCATGAGTTTCGATACCAGCTGGTGGGATCCTACTCTGACATTGAGGTAGGCACTGTTGATGGCACTGTAGCTGAGGCCCTCATCGTAGTGATGGCCCGCGAGGAATTCCAGCACATCAGTGACCGTGGCAGAGTCGTAGGTGGTATTGGTCCGGGAACAGAAGGCCTCTCATTTCCTTATGTGGGTGAGGTACTGCTTCCTCGTGGACTCTCTGCACGATGCCGTGATGATATCCATGGTCCTTGTTGACAGCCCAAATTCCAGTAATGGTCTCTTCAGAACCTGCCAGCCAACAGGTTCAGATGACTACGGCATGGATGATTCTCCCCTGATATGGGATGTGTCAGTAGATTCAGGCATTTAGGATCGTGCACCCATGGTTCCTTCACCATATCGAGGACCACCGGGAACCATGGTTGTGTGGGCCAGTCGGGTATTATCAGAATACCTGATGCAGAATCTAGCTGGATTTTCTGCAATACCCGACTGATGAGGCAGAAAGGGGGAAATGCATAGAAGAACAATTTCCCGCAATGTAGCGAGAACGCATCCATCGCTACTGCTGCAGGATCTGGTTCCCAAGAGACATATGTTGGTATCTGATGGTTCAACCTGGACGCAAAGAGGTCGATATCTGGTGTTCCATACTTAGCTATAATGTTAACAAATATTTGGGGGCTCAACATCCACTCGGTGTTGTCATTGAATACCCGTGACCTGGTGTCCGCCACTGTATTGAGCTTACGCGGAAGGTAAGTAGCTGATATCCAAATATTTATTTCAATACACCAGTGCCAAATTGTGTTTGCCAATTCATCACAAGATATCGACTTGATACCACCCATATGGTTTAAATATGCCACCACTGTGGAATTATCTATCTGTAGACGGACATGCATATGATGCATATTCGTGCAGTAGGCCCGCAGTCCGTGAAATGCTCCCAGCATTTCCAAATAGTTTATACCTCGTGATTGGAGTAATGTAGATTTGTGCAAATCCCATCTGCCGCCACCACAGGAAGTGGTGTCGGTAGCTCCCCAGCCCTGGGCGCTTGCGTCGGTTTGTAACACGACTGATGGATTTGTAACTATGATGGGATTGAAACAATCTCGAGTGTTGTTAATCCACCATCATAGCTCATCTTTTGCTTTGTTTGGTAGCTGCATAGTCTGTCAAAATTTTTATAATGTAATGGTCCAAATCGTGCAGCTGGAAATGTAGCTACAAGTTTTTCAATCACCTTGGCAGCATGTCTAATAGTCGGTTTCCTGGCGCAAGCAAGGCTGTTACATGCCTCTATTATGTCTGTTGCTTTGTTCTCTGGGAAAGTGATAATCATACGATTGGTGTTAACTGTGAATCCCAGATAGTCCATAATCACAGAGGGATTGAACTTAGATTTGTCTGGATGGATGACGAACCCCAGTTTTTCGAACGGTGACTTGGTGGCTGTCACAGCTAATTTAGCTAATTCCGAAGTATTCCCCACAATCAGAATGTCATCAAGATATGCCATGACTATGTGGTTTTGTCGTCGTAGAGACGTCAATAATGGTTTTAATATTTTGGTAAATAACCTGGGGGCTGTTGTAAGTCCATTAGGTAATGTTTTATACTGCCATAGTTTCCCAATCCAGACAAATTTTAAGTATTTACGGTGATGTTTACATATAGGTACTGAATAGTATGCATCTTTTAGATCGATGCAGGCCATGAAGTACCCTCTGGAAATCAGTTGCTTGGCAGTTTCAAATGTCTCCATCTTGAAACAGATATATTGTACAAAAGTATTCAATTGGGTTAAATCAATTATAATACGACATCCACCATCTTTTTTAGTAAAGATGTTAGATGCAAACTCAAGAGCTTCATGTATCATTTTTTCTATAACCCCCTTGGTGTACAACCTTAACAGTTCTGCATGTCCTTCCACTTTCTCTTTGTGAGAAAGTACAAATTTCCGGCTAGGTACATGCTGAGCTGGCTGAAGTTGTCAGTTTATGAATTCAATTTTGTAACCTTGAATACTTTGTAATATGAAAGTGTCAGAAGGAATAGAACTGCATGCATCCCCAAACAGACACAATCTACCCCTCCCACTAGTGAGGTTTTGCATGCAGCATTCCCAAGGGAACCAGACCCCCTTACCTCCATGGTTACGGTGGGGCTTGTTCTTCTGTCCTTTGTTCTTGGGTTGCTGTGGTGCTGGGGTGTGGGGTTGGCGCATCTTCCAGGCTGGTCGCTGTGGGCCTTGGCCTAACAAAAGGCCTCTGTTGATAAGGCGCGACCTTTGGGTTTGCTCCCGTCACTCTGTCGGGTTGAACCCAAGACCTGTTCGCTGTTGCGTATGGATGCTGCGTCGGTACGCCGGTGGTTTGCCGGAGAAAGGCGGTTTTATCAACCCAACCGTTTTGGCTTCCTCATCCAGATCTTTCACCTGTTTGGACAGGTCATCACCAAACAATTGTCTTGGTGTTGGCGTAACGTTGGCCTTACACAAACCAACAAATTTGGGGTTTTGTGTCGGACGGATAGAGCTTTTTCGAAAACAATTGATTTCGTATTGGGTATTGCATAGCAGAGCTAATGCATCCTGCTGCTCTTCCGTCATGTCCATATCGACTACTGACCTGGCAAATGCCGTGATGTAATTTCAGGATCCATTGAATTTTTAATTCCTGAGCCCTAATTCCAGGGCTGATGTTTCCCCATATGGGTGTATTTATGGTAGGGACATTCAGCGACACGCAATTTTCCGGAGCCATGTATTTACTGGTTGTCTCCGAGATTACCTGTTCTTGTAGCTGGTGAGTCGTCAGGTAATTTATGCTAGCTGCTGGCCTCGGCTGAAGAGGTTGCCCTTTCTGGGATGGTTGGGCGAACTTCGATACCATCCCCAGAATTTCCTCTTCTTGCATCTCTTGCAACTTTGGATCTTCCACCAACCCCTCTTTGAAGGCAGCTAATTCCTGGCTTCTTGCACTCCCTACTGAGGAGGGAGAAATGTTGGACAGTCCTATCAAGGGGCCTGCCATGGATCTCCTGCTGGAGGAGGTCTCTCTGGAGCAGCTGCTCAATCATGCGCTCCATTCGAGCTATGCGACCGCTGCCGCTGTCTGCAAACAGCAAGTCATCTTCCCCTGATTCTGATGAACCTATGGGGCCTCTACCAACAGTCCGCACCTCGTCGAGGTGATGTCTATGGGACTGAGGTAGGTAGTCGGTGCCAGCCGCTCCTGCGAGGCTACACGACTCCCACTCGGATTTGTCGCCAGTCCCGGGTCTTCGGGACTGATGTGGTGCAAAGTAGGTGCCAGCCGCTCCTGCGAGGCTACACGACTCCCACGCGGATTTGTCGCCAGTCCCGGGTCTTCGGGACTGATGTGGTGCAAAGTAGGTGCCAGGCGCTCCTGCGAGGCTACACGACTCCCACGCGGATTTGCCGCCAGTCCCGGGTCTTCGGGACTGATGTGGTACAAAGTAGGTGCCAGCCGCTCCTACGGGGCTACACGACTTGTGAGTTGTTTTTCCACCGGTCCAATCTAGCGAGCTGAAGCGGTGGAGAGTCTGTGCCTGCCGTTCCAACGGGGCTACGCAACTTTGGTGCGGTTTTTCCACTGGTCCGCCCTCTTGCGAACTGTAATATTGGAGAGTTCGGGTGTGCCGTTGAGGCGGGCCCCGTCTTCCGCACCTTTTTACCGCTGGTCTGTTTATGTCCAGACTGAAGCGGTAGGGAGTCGGGGTCTTGGCTACCCTGCTCGCGCGCGGTGCTCATACCAGTATGCAGCTCACTGGACTGCTGCGGTGGATAGTTGAGTCCTGCCGACTGAGCGGGGCTCCCCGACTCCCGCGCTGTTTTCCCGGCCCGTGTTACGGGTGCTGCCGGTTCTGCGGTCAGCTCCGGGGATGTTGGCCGCTGACTTCGCTCTGAAGTCCCGCGATCCTGAGAGACATGCTTCAGCGCAGCCTTCTGTTTAGTTCTTCTCTCCATAGTTTTCCTGTAGGTATAAACAAGTACAGAAAAACTAACCAGCTCAAGGTTAGTGAAAACTTACCTGAGGGCCTTTTTGAAGCTGCCGGCAGAGGAGCACACTCCCCCCCCCAGCTGTCGACTGCAAATGCGAGCGACCATATGCCAGGCTTGCCTGAAGTGAGAGAAATCAATGTTCATACCACTGGGCTGGAAGCTGCCCAAGCAAAATATGAGATGCTGATCCTCCAATTTGCGTTTAGCCTCACTCTGACAATGGAGGAGACCGAGGACAGAAAGGTCTGTGTAGGAATGGGAAGGAGAATTAAAGTGTCCAGTAACCGGGAGATCAGGTAGGTTCAGGCGGACTGAGCGAAGGTGTTCAGCGAAACGATCACCCAGTCTGCGTTTGGTCAAGATGTCCACATCTTGTACAACGGATACGGTAGATGAGGTTGGAGGAGGTGCAACTGAACCTCTGCCTAACCTGAAAGGACTATCGGGGTCCCTGGACAGAATCGAGGGAGGAGATATAGCGACCGGTTTTGCAGCTTCTACGGTTGCAGGGGAAGGTACCGGGGAGGAGGTGGTTTGTGTGGGAAGGGATGAGTTAACCAGGGAGTTGCGGAGGGAATGGTTTCTGCAGAAGGCGGAAAGTGGTGGAGATGGGAAAATGTGGCTCGTGGTGAGATCCCATTGGAGGTGGCGGGAATTTCAGAGGATTATGTCTTGTATGCGACGGCTGATGGGGTGGAAGGTGAGGACTAGTAGGTCTTTGTTATGATGAGGGGGAGCAAGGGCGGAGCTGCGGGGTACCGAGGAGACATGAACGAGGGCCTCATCTTTGATGGGAGATGGGAACCCCCGTTCCCTCAAGAATGAGGACATCTCAGATGTCCTGGTATGGAACACCTCATCTTGGGCGCAGATGCGGGATGGAGGAATTGGGAGTTGGGGATAGAATCTTTGCAGGAAGCAGGGTGGGAAGAAGTGTAGTCGAGATAGTTGTGGGAATCAGTTGTTTTGTAATAGACATCAGCCAATAGTGTGTTTCCTGTGATTAAGACACTGAGATCAAGAAAGGGGAGGGAGGTGTTGCAGATGGTCCAAGTAAATTTGATTGCAGAATGAAAATTGGTGGTGATGTTGATGAAGTCCATGATTTTTGCGTGGGTGCAGGAGGTAGCACCGATGCAGTCATCAAGGTGACGGAGATGGTGTTTGAGGATAGGGCCAGTGTACACTTGGAACAGGGATTGTTCATCGTACCCTACAAAGGGGCCGGCATAGCTGGGGCCCACGCGGGTGCCCATAGCTACACCTTGGACTCGGAGGAAGTGGGAGGAAGCAAAGGAAAAGTTGTTGAGAGTGAGAACCAGCTGTGCTGGGTGGAGTAGAGTGTTAGTAGAGGGAAATTGAATAGTTCTGTGGTCAAGGAAGAAACGGAGGGCTTTAAGGCCTTCCTGGTGGGAGGTGGAGAGTGACTGAACGTCCATAGTAAAGATGAGGGAGTGGGAGACCGAAAAGCGGAAATCATTAAACAGACGAAGGACATGTGAGATATCTTGGACAATGGTCGGGAGAGATTGGACCAGGTGGGGTAGGATGGAGTCGAGGTACGTGGAAATAATTTCCATGGGGCAGGACCAGCAACTTTTTGTGGTTGGTGAATAGCTTCTGGAATATCCTGAACTACCTTCCCATTTCAGATAGGTGCTCAAGAACTATGTTTTTTATCCTTGCAATTACTCTATCACTGGCATAATGCCGCCAATGGCCACAGTACTAATAGTGCACAGAGGGCTTCTCCCAGTAAACGATGCTGGTTTATTTTGCGAGTCCGCACTCACATTTGTTCATGGCCCAAACTGGATGGTGCTGCAATTCCTCCTTCTTTAGCCTCTGAATAGACTAAATAATTTCTCAAAATGCAATGGGGTGTTTTAACTGAATGAGGCAGTGCATTCTGAGGGGTGTTTGCTACACAGATCCCACCCATGCAGGCACTAACCATTCATGAGGACCAAAGCAAACGGGTACGTGGTTCGAGGGCATCCATGGTGGCGCAGTGGTAGAGTTGTTGCCTTACAGGGTTTGCTGCGCAGAGACCTGGGTTCAATCCCGACTACTGTCTGCACGGAATTTGTAAGTTCTCCCCATGACCACGTGCGTTTTCGTCAAGATTTTCGGTTTCCCCCCACACTCCATAGTCGTACAGGTATGTAGGTTAATTGGCTCGGTGTATATGTAAATTGTCCCCAGTGTGTGTAGGATAGTGTTAATGTATGTGGGGATCGCTGGTCGGCACGGAACTGGTGGGCCGAAAGGCCTGTTTATGCTCTGTATCTCTAAACTAAACTAAACTAAACTAAAGGCTTTGTTTTTCTTATAACTATGATAACGTATGATGAGCGTTTGGTGGCACTGATCCTATACTTGCTGGAAGGATGAGGGGGAATCTCATTGAAACTTTCCTAATAGTGAGAGGGTGGCTAGAGTGAATATGGAGAGGATATTTCCAGTAGTGGGAGAGTCTAGAACCAGAGTACATAACTTCAGAATAAAAGCATGTAATGTACCTTCAGAAAGGAGATGAGGAAGAATTTATTTAGTCAGGGGGTGGTGAATCTGTGGAATTCATTACCACAGAAGGCTGTGGAGGCCATCCCATTGGCATTTTTAAGGCAGAGATTGACAGATACTTGATCAGTAAGTGTGTCAAGGGTTAAGGGTGGTAGGCAGGAGAATGAGGTTTAGAGTGAAAGATAGATCAGCCGTGATTGAATCGCAGAGGAAACTTGATGGGCCAAATGGCATACCTGTGTTGTTATGACTTATGAACTTATGAAAATGAATTCAAAGGGAGGATATACAAACTCTACCTTGAATAAAAGTAAGTATTAGAGCTGGGGTACACAAAAGGCTGGAGAAACTCAGCGGGTGCAGCAGCATCTGAGGAGCGAAGGAGATAGGCGACGTTTTGGGCTGAAACCCTTCAATATTAGAGCTATTGACACTGCACCTCTGTGCCTTCCATTGTGCCATAGTGTTAATGTAGTGTTAAAACAGACCTCAGTGTTCTTCTATACAAGTGTAACTCACAATTAGAAGGCAAATGGTATATTTTACTTCAGAGTCACGCGAGTGACTATGTGAAGAAGCCCACCAGCCCGTATGTGCATCAATTACGTCCAACGCATTGCGCGACGACTGGCTGGCGGGCGCATCGCTCCTCCGCCGGTAAGTTTCAAACCCTGCAGGTAAGTTTCAGGTGAGAATCAGGTGTATTTTTTGGTTGCAGGAATCTCTTTTACAGAGTTCCTGCTGGATATGAAAATCCGGGGCAAAATCCAGATGGGCCGCGGGGAAAACCGGCTATGGAGACCACAGAAGTGCGGGTAGCCGGCAGCGGTCGGGTTCGCTACCCGAGCCGCTGACGGTGTGGTCAGCGACTTCAGACTTCGGCAGCCCCAAAAGGGTGAGCAGCACATCTGAGAGGCCTGGACTGGGACGGATCAGGCCAGGAGGGTTCCCCTCCGACAAACATGGGTACGTCCTCGCAAAGAGGGGAGCCGCTGGGTGAGGAATTAGCTACGAGCATTAATTACGTCGCATCGCACCAGCTCCAGGAGCAAGTAATGGTGGCAAACTCTATGAAGTACCACACACCTGCTAATTGTGCTTCACTAAACTTGCCAGCTGTGAACAGCTCCATCTGGGGTTACATCGGAGGCGGCATCAAAGCCCAGGAGATGAAGCTCCAGAGAATCCTGAATTTGCTGGCTTCAGGCATCACGGCCTTCGCCAGGTCTGTGGATGGGGGTCCCTTGTCTGATGTGCAACAGGATGCCCTGGCATTAATGTGCAACGCACATTTTGAAATTAACTGTTTTCGTAAAAATGTCATCCGACCTGCCCTGAACCACAAGTTTGCGAGACTGTGCAGGGCCAGCAATGTACAGCCACCAATATTTTTGTTCATGGAAGATCTGCCGAAGCAGGTCAAGGACCTGGACGATGAAGCGAAAGCTGTCGGGCTGATAAAGGCTCCAGCAAAGCTTCATCATTCCGGCGGCGGCACCCCTACGCTCCCATCAGCAGCAAACGGTTCGCTGAAGCTGGTGGCAGCTCGAAGGCCGAACACTCTGGGCAGAGGTCTTTGTTAGGCCAAGGCCCAGGCCGGACCTCGTCGAAGATGCGCAGTTCGTGCACTCCATCAGCCCAAACCTTGGGAGCAGAAATAGAAAGCATACATCCACCAGTAACCATGGAGGTAGGTGGGTCTGGGTCTTTCTGGAACATAGGGTGTGTGGATGAGTTACGAGTTGGTGAGAGATTAAACTTGTTTTGAATGAATGGCATTGGATAACACCAGATCTGTTTATATTGCACAGTACAGAAGGGTTCCAAATTGAATTCCTTCCCAATTCGTTTTCCACCCACACAGAATGCACCAAACTGGACATTTGTTCATTTACGACAAGAAGGTTTGGATGTACCAGCTGAAATTCAATGCACAAAAGGGGTAATTGAGAAGTCGAGTCATGAACCTCACCAATTTGTTTTAATATAGTTACAAGACAAAAGAATGATAGAGGATGCTGAATCATCCTTGATTTGACTCACCTTAACTCCTTTGTGCAGTATAGACGTTTTAAAATGGAAGACTTTGTTACTGCCAAACAACTGGTTTCCAAAGGGTGTTATATGGCATGATCAAAGATCTCAAAGATGCATACTATTCGGTACCCATTCACTGGGATCACCGGAGATGTTTGAACTTTAGCTGGATGGGGAAACTGTGGCAGTTTAAAGCGTTGCCTAATGGGTTAACTTCAGGCCCAGATTATTTACAACATTATTGAAATCAGTACTTGGGCTACTTCGAGCACAAAATTATATTGTGATGGCATACTTGGATGATACCCTAATCATAGGAAAACCCTTGAAATTAGCTAAATTAGCTGTTTCAGCCACTAAATTCATGTTTGAGTGTTTGGGGTTTCACATCCATCCAGTTAAATCCAAGTTTATACCATCTTGAGATTGATTATTTGGGATTTACCATTAACTCTATTCACATGTCTGTGACTCTGCCTTTGGGCAAGAGATTAGAATTAATAGAAGCCTGTAACAATCTTATTTTTAAGGAACAACTTTCTATTCAACAAGTAGCCAGTGTAATTGGCAAATTAGTGGCTGCTCTCTGGCTGCACAGTTTGGGCCTTTGCATTATCAAAATTTACAACGTGCAAAGGAGCAGGCACTCAAATGCCATGCTGGCTGCTGTAACAGACCTTTGCGATTGCCACCTGAAGCATTTCTGAGTTACAATGGTGGATGACCAATATTCGGCATTGCTCTAGTAACATTTTTGTCAACAAACCTTCAGTTATATTTACAAACTGATGCCAGTGCTCTAGGATGGGGAGCTACTAATACCATCTATAGCTGTGGTGGCAGATGGAATGTGCATGAGGCATCAATTATTCAGTTACATGGTATTAACTGCTTAGAGTTGCTGGGAGCACTCTATGGGTTGAAGGCTTATTGTGGAATATGCATCATCTGCATGTTCAACTACAGATTGACAACACTACAAGGGTGGCATATATATTAATCACATGGTGGAAGCAAGTCAGTATCCTGTGATAATTTGGCTAACATTATTTGGCAAGAAACATTTTGATTTCAGCTACCTACTTGCCAGGAAGGATTAATATGGTGGCGGACACCAGGTCATGGAAATTAATGACAACACAGAATAGATGTTGGATCATAAAATGTTTAACGACATTGTTGCTCGGTATGGAACACTGGACAGCATGGGAGCCAAACCCAGGGGCAGTGGCGATGGATGCATTCTCGCGACACTGGGGAGAGATGTTCTTCTGGACATTCCCTACATTTTGCCTCATCAGTCAGTGCTTGCAAAAAATCCAGCAAGACTCCGCGAGAGGCATTTTGGTAGTGCCTGACTGGCCTACGCAGCCATGGTTCCCACTGATACTGGGAATTATATCAAAGCCTTGTACGGCCATTCCCAAATGCAGAAATCTGCTGGTTCACCCCGTGACTGGGCAGAACCATCCACTGCATGATCAAATCAATTTGTTGGTTTGCAGACTCTGAGAAGACCTTTCCAGGGGCTCGAACTGTCAGATCATATGGTGGACGTGATCACTGCGGCCTGGAGAGATCGTACCAAGAAACAGTACATCTCCTATATCAAGAAATGGGAAGCGTTCTGTTACTGTCCAACATATTGTATGACACGGCACGTATGACAGATGTGTTGGAATTCCTCTCAAACTATATTTTTTGATGAGGGATTGAGTTATCTATATTACTAAAAGTCTGATCTTGACCGCTTTTGGCTCACTGTGGTGTGATGTCTGAGAGAATGCCGCCCCCTAAGGCTGCCATTTTTGGCCAGCTCGCTCAGAGCCCCCCTCCGCCTTTCTGGACCAGAGAATTTTTCCCATCGATGAAAGATCAGAGAGATATTAATTTTTTTAAATATTCGCCATTCTCTCTGCTGCCCCTGCTGGAGGGAGGGGGAGGGACTATAAAACCAGGATGTGGTGTGCCTCACGCAGTCTCTGCAAGATGGAGGAAGCAAGAGGGTCACGTCTCTCTGAGCTGTGAATAACACTGAACACGTGTCTACTCAACCGTGAGTGCCCTTAATGTGGTTTGAAAATGAAAATATGGTTGGTTTGAAGTTAAAAGGCACTACTGCCAATGGTGGCTTGGGTGCTTTGGGTTGAAGTTAAAAGGCATTTCTGCCAATAGTGGCTTGGGTGCATTGGGTTGAAGGTAAAAGGCACTGCTGCCAATGGTGGCTTAGGTGCTTTGCGTTGAAGTTAAAAGGCACTACTGCCAATGGTGGCTTGGGTGGTTTGAAGTTAACAGGCAATACTGCAAATGTTGGCTTGGTTTCTTTGGGTTGAAGTTAAAAGGCATGACTGCCCTCCGCTCCCAACCCTCTCTCATAAAGGTCAGCTGGTAGTTCGAATTTCTTGAATCTTCCTATATTCAGTTCAACAACTGTTATCTGTGATTTCACACGGCTGCTTTGAAGGTTGACGCGCATGCGGGCTGACGGCCTTCTTCACTAAACCCCTCATCGTAACTCCTCATAAAATAAAGATTAAACTTCAAACTGGTAATTTCTCATTTAATCTTACTATTATGCCTTGTTATACCTTGGTTAAGAGAGGGCACTGTGGTGCAGCGGTAGAGTTGCAACCTTGCAGTGCCATCAAAGTGTCCCTTTGTTGCAGGAAATACAACAAATTATCACGGTTCACATCTGATTCTGCAGAAACTGTTCCCTGACTGCCATAACCATATAACATATAACCATATAACAATTACAGCACGGAAACAGGCCTTCTCGGCCCTCCCAGTCCGTGCCGACCATTTATTTTCCCCTAGTCCCATCTACCTGCACTCAGACCATACCCCTCCATTCCCTTCCCGTCCATATACCTATCCACTTTACTTTTAAATGTTAAAATCGATCCTGCCTCCACCACTTCTGCTTGAAGTTCATTCCACACAGCCACCACTCTCTGAGTAAAGAAGTTCCCCCTCATGTTACCCCTAAACTTCTGTCCCTTAATTCTCATGTCATGCCCTCTTCTTTGAATCTTTCCTACCCTCAATGGGAAAAGCTTATCCACGTCAACTCTGTCTATCCCTTTCATCATTTTAAAGACCTCAATCAAGTCCCCCCTTAACCTTCTGCGCTCCAAAGAATAAAGACCTAACTTGTTCAACCTTTCTCTGTAACTTAGTAGCTGGAATCCAGGCAACATTCTAGTAAATCTCCTCGGTACTCTCTCTATTTTGTTGACATCCTTCCTATAAGTAGGCGACCAAATATGAAATTTTGAGCTTGAACTTGTCGTGACACCTGAGCAAGTTGTGATAAAACATAGAACAAGGAACAGTACAGCGCAGGAATTGACCCTTCTTCACAAAATGCTTGTTCCAAACATGATTCCAAGTTAAAATGATCTCATCTGCCTGTACATGATCCATGTCCCTCTATCCCTTGCACTGCCATGTGCCTATCTAAAAGACTCGTACACGCCACTATTGTATCTGCCTTCACCACCACTCCATGCAATGTGTTCCAGGCCCCACCACTTTGGCCTTCATCAGTCAGAGTATTGAGTTTAGAAGTTGGGAGGTCATGTTGCAGTTGTATTAGACGTTGGTGAGACGGCTTGTGAGACCATTGGTGTTTAAAAAAAAAATTTGCCCCGCACATCGCTATTAAACTTACCCCCTCTCACCTTAGAGTCATAGAGTAATACGGTGCGGAAACAGGCCCTTCGGCCCAACTCGCCCACACCGGCCAACAATGTCCCCGCTACCCTAGTTCCACTTGCCTATTCTCCATGGAATAGAGACCCAGCCGACTCACCCTTTCCCTATAGCGCAAACTTTCTAGTCCTGGCAACATCCTCATAAATCTTTTCTGAACCCTTTCAAGCTTGACAATATCTTTCCTATACATGGTGTCTGTCCAGAACTGAACACAATATTCTAAATGTGGTCTCACCAACGACTTATACAACTGCAACATGGCCTCCCAACTTCTATACTCAATACTCTGACTGATGAAGGCCAATGTGCCAAAAGCCTTTTTGGCCACTTTATCTACCTCTGACTTGACCTTCAAGGAGCCATGCACCTGTACTCCTAGATCCCTCTGCTCTACAACACTACCCAGAGGCCTACCATTTACTGTGTTAGATGTCCTAAAATGCAACACCTCACACTTCTCTGTATTGAATTCCATCAACCATTCTTCCATGCACCTGGCCAATCATTCCAGATCCTGCTGCAGTTGTCACGTCATTAACTGCTTGAGAATAGGTCTCAAAGATTTCAAAGGTCAGTTTATTGTCACATGTACCAATGAAGGTACAGTGAAACTCAAATTACCATACAGCCATACTAAAAAAAAGCAACAAGACACACAACAACATGCAAGTTAACATAAACATCCACCACAGCAGATTCCCCACACTCCTCACTGTGATGGAAGGCAATAAAGTCTCATCGATTGTTTAAGAAAGAACTGCAGATGATGGAACAATTTAAGGTAGACGAAAAATGATGGAGAAACTCAGCAGGTGAGGCAGCATTTATGGAGAGAAGGAATAGGCGATGTTTCTGGTCGAGACCCTTCAGATTGATGTCGGGGGGGAGGGGGGGGGTTGATGGGGGAAAGAGAAAGGAAGTAGGGGGAGATAGAGATAGATAGAACTGGGAAGGGGAAGGGGAAGGATGGAGAAAGCAAGGGCTATCTAAAATTAGAGAAGTCAACGTTCATACCACTGGGGTGTAAACTACCCAAGCGAAATATGAGGTGCTGTTCCTCCAATTTGTGCTGGGCCTCACTGTAGCAATGGAGGAGGCCCAGGACAGAAAGGTCAGATTGGGAATGTGAGGTAGAGTTGAATTGCTGAGCAATCGGGCGATCAGGTTGGTTAACACAAACTGAGCGGAGGTGTTCAACGAAGCAATCGCCAAGCCTGCACTTGGTCTCACCGATGTAGAAATGTTGACACCTAGAACAGTGGATACAGTAGATGAGGTTGTAGGAGGTGCAAGTGAAACTCTGCCTCACCTGGAAAAACTGATTGTATCCTTGAATGGAGTCGAGGGGGGAGGTAAAGGGACAAGTGTTGCATTTCCTGCGATTGCAGGGTAAAGTACCCAGGGAGGGGGTGGTTTGGGTCGGAAGGGACGAGTTGACCAGGGAGTTACGGAGGGAACGGTCTCTGCAGAAAGCAGAAATGGGAGGAGATGGGAAGATGTGGCCAGTGGTGGGATCCCGTTGGAGGTGACGAAAATGTCTGAGGATTATATGTTGTATGTGACGGCTGATGGGGTAGAAGGTGAGGACAAGGGTGACATTGTCCTTGTTATGAATAGGGGGAGAGGGAGTAAGGGCAGAGCTGCGGGATATCGAGGAGACCCTGGTGAGAGCTTCATCTATAATGGAAGAGGGGAACCCCTGTTCCCTAAAGAATGAGGACAACTCTGATGCCCTAGTATGGAACACCTCATCCTGGGCGCAGATGCGGCGTAGACGGAGGAATTGGGAGTAGGGGATAGAATCCTTACAGGAAGCAGGGTGGGAAGAAGTGTAGTCAAGATAGCTATGGGTCTAATCTAATCTACTTCCTCATTATTCTGAACACAGTGACAGAGAACAGCCTGTGAACTCAAAGCTACAACTGATAAGAACCTAGATGGTATTGTGAACAATAATCCCTTCAGTGGTACGAAGGTGCTATATACATCCTGGGCACCCTACATAGATAAGGAAACCTGTCTTTCAGCAGTGTGTGAAAAGCTGGAGTAACTCAGTGGAACAGGCAGCATCACTGCAGAGAAGGAATGGGTGACGTTTCAGGGCGAGACCCTTTTCAGACTGGTTGGGGATAAGGGAAAGGAGAGATATTCAGCAGTGTGTTCTGTGTGAAAGTTGTTAGTTGAATGTCCAGTGTCTTTTGTCTGTAAGTTTTGTTCAATCTTTAGCTTTTTAGTTGTAATTGCATACCTTTTTTCGTGCTAGTTAGGATATGTTCAGTTTTAGTGAAGGTCCGCATATATTTTAATGATTTGCTCTGATGCCATATAACCAGGGTGCCTAAATAAAGTTTTAAACGTACTGAACTTGGCAAATCGTTGAGAATTCAGTCATCCCACAATCTTGGCGTCGTTGGCAGGATCACCGGAGGAGAACACCAGACACTGCACCTACATCAGGGGTAAGGGCTCCTCTTTATTAACAGTCCCCAGTCGCTATCCGCCCCAGTGTGGCTCCACACCATCTCAAAAGCATCTCCAGTTGAGTAGCTGGCTTAAGGTCAACGACTTGCAACCCCAGTAGGTTCAAGGTCAAAAACAGCTGCATCAGTGATCCAGAAAGCTTATCCACCTAGTAAATAGATTCACAACTCAAAACCCAATAAAACCTTTACAGCAACATCATGGCAACTGAAGGAAATGAGCAATTGGCTATGACGGTGAAGGGTAATTGCTTCCAAGATGGTGCCCAACACAGGCGACTATTTATGTGTTAGCCTCAAAGCAGATCCACAAACTCAAATTACAATCGCTCCACACTCTTAAATCTCTATTCCTACAGCGACATTTCTTATTCCCTTATTATGTATCTATACACTGTAAATGGACCGATTGTAATCATGTAATGTCGTTCTGCTGACTGGTGCCCACTGCAAAACGTTTTTCATTGTACCTCAATACAAGAGACAATAAACTGAACTGAACTGAACTGGATGGGCCCTGGCGAATGTAACTGGTAGTGGGATTGCTGACGTATTAAAAGAGTTGTTCGAACAACAATTTGACCTGCAAAAGACCTGTATGAAAGTTGAATAATACTACAGCACCTCCAAAGGTCCTTGGAAGATATTAACTGTGGGTGGAGTAAAGAATAAAGAATAAAGACAGAGATAGATGATCCTTAGGGTTGAGCCAGGTCTGCCAACAGCAGGCTGTTATGGAACAATCGCAGCATAACCATGAGTTGACAAGTGTGGGGAGTCAGATTAATGCCTCTATGAACAGCTGCAAAAAGCAAAAGCTGACAATGAAAAGCTCACGAGAAAAGTGAAAGATGAACAGTTGGCCTCTACCCTAAACTGCAGGCATTAGAATGAGAGCAGCATAGGGTTCAGTACGCTGCCGCAGGTGTCATGCCACAGTGGTGAGGCGGTAGAGTTGCTGTGTAACAGTGCCAGAGAACCAGGTTCGATCCTGACTACGGGTGCTGTCTGTATGGAGTTTGTACGTTCTCCTCGTGACCTACGTGGGCTTTCTCCGGGTGTTCCGGTTTCCACTCACACTCCAAAGAGGTTGTAAGTTAATTGGCTTCTATAAAATTGTAAATTATCGTTAATGCCCCTGTCCCACTTGAGAAACCTGAACGGAAAACCTCTGGAGACTTTGCGCCCCGCTCAAGGTTTCCATGCGGTTCTCGGAGGTTCCCAGAGGTTTTTGTCAGTCTCCCTAATGGTCGAAAGTGGTTTCCGCTTCTTCTATAGAACATAGAAGTGGGGCAGGGGTATTAGGGTGTGTAGATTAGTGTTAGTATGCAGGGATCCGGGTGTTTCTGCCCTATGTTTCTAAACTAAAAACTAGTGAGGATAGTGAAAATGAGACTGATGAAGACCTACCCCTTGCGTGATTTGCCGCATTGAAACAAGAGCACACAAAGCTTAGACAAGAATAGAGCGCAAAGATGGATGGAAGCTCGTCCTCTAGCCCAATTTGCTGCCACATGCTGTCTGATGCAGCCGACCCTGATACAGTCGACAAATACCTCAAAGAACTCCCTCACCCTAAGAACGAAGGGATTAAAACATCGAACAGCTTAATCAACTGAAGGGTATTTAGCATTGTGAAAGAATTTAAGCAACTGTCTGAGGAACGACAGCAACTGCTCAGTGTGGCAGAGACTAGATGTTCCCAACTCTCGCTCTGGCTGCACGTGTATTCGCACTTAGACAACACCGGGGTGACGGGGTGTACTATATGTGAGTGCGAGGGTGGGCAGCCAAGGTGTTGACCTGCTCCTGATTACGGGGGCGGAATCCCACCAAGTCCACACCGACGAGCGGTCCCCACACATTAACACTATCCTACACGCCCTAAGGACAATTTTTAAAATATTTATATCAAGCCAATTAGGCTACAAACCAGTACATCTTTGAAGTGTGGGAGGAAACCGAAGATTTCAGATAAAACCCACGCAGGTCTCAGGGAGGACGTACAAACTCTGTTGAGACAGCATCCGTAGTCATGATCGAACCCGGGTCTCTGGTGCTGTAAGGCAGCAACACTACTGCTATGCCAACGCACCACCATACTCTGGCACGGAATCTACTCTGCCATTCAATCATGGCCGACACATCTTTTCCTCTCTACCCCATGCTCCTACCTTCTCCTACCTGTTAACCCCATAATCCCTGGGTGATAATGCCTACACCTTTATTCTTACTACCAAAATGCATAACTGCACATTCGCTACACTATTCCATCTACCACTTGCTTGCTCACTCTCCCAACCTGTCCAAATCCTTCTGCAGAGTCCCTGCTTTCTCTACATTGTCTGCAAACTTGGCCACAAAGCCTTCAATTCCCTCATCCAAATCTTTGATGTACCACGTGAAATTTAGTGGTCCCAGCACTGACCCCCTGCAGAACCCTACTGATCACTGACAGCCATTCAGCCCGCCTTCTATCCCTTTAATGCCATGGGCTGTCATCTTCTTTATCAGCCTTACCAGCAGCACCATATCAAAGGACTATCACAGGCACAGTGGCACAGCTGTAGAGTTGCTGCCTCACGGCACCAGAGAGGCAAGTTAGATCCTGAATATGGTTGCTATCTATACAGAATTTACATGCTCTCCATGTGACTACATGGGTTTTCTCTGGGTGCTCCGGTTTCCTCCCGATTTCCAAAGGTCTGGCGGTTGATCTGTTAATTGGCTTCAATTAAAGGCTGCAAAGATTGTAATTGTCCCTTGTGTGTAGCATAATGTTAGTGTACAGGTTGGTCGATGTGGACTCGGTGGGCCGATGGGCCTGATTCAGTGCTGTATCACTAATCTAAACTAAAAAAAGTTCTGGAAATCCACTTCTGTAAACATTATCCACTGACTCACGGTGTTAAAGAAGGAACTGCAGATGCTGGAGAATCGAGGGTACACAAAAGGCTGGAGAAACTCACTCACCCTTGTCTATTCTGTTATTAACTTCTTGAAAGAATTCCACTGGTTCATCAGGCAAGATCTCTCCTTCACTTAAACCATGCTGACTTCGATCTACTTTATCCTGTACTGAAGTACACAGAAACCTCATCATTTCTAAATCTTTCCAACCACTGAAATTACTCCTGACTCTAATGATTCTTGAAATATCACCACAAATGCCTCCGCAATCTCTCAGGCCAGCTCTTTCGCAACCCTGGGGTGTAGTCCATCCGGTTCAGGTAATTCATCCATCTTCAGACCTCTCAGCATCTTCTCCTTAGTAACAGCCACTCCACTAACGTCCACCCCCTGAATCTCTTGAGTTTCAGGCACGTTTCACTGTGAAGACTGATGTAAAAATATTATTCAATTCCTCTGCCATTTTTTTTTTAATATCGTTATTTATTAGAGGAACCGTAAGTTACATCAGTGTACATCCCATGTATAATATTACAATCATTGTACCCCTTAATTTTTTAAGGCTTTAGAAAAAAAGAAAAAAGAGAGAAATATCAACAGAGAAAGTAGAAAGAGTGAAAAAGAGTTGTGAAAGTGAAAAAGCGTGGCAGAGGGAAAGGGAACCCTTGGGTGAAGAGTTAGAGAAAGGAGATTAAGAGATAGACCCTGGAGAGGAGAAAAAAAATGGGAAAGAAAGAGAAGGAAAAAAGAAAAGCCATTTACTTTATTATAAACATCTCGCAGAAGGAATCTACCAACTCGACAGTTTTTCTTCTCCCTTTACCCCTTCCCCCACCGGTACTTTTTTGAGGTATTCTTGCACCTTATCATTGTAGTAGATTTATAAATGCAGACCACGTCTGATTTTCCTGCCAGGCGGAGTCTCATACCTTCCAGATGTAGTGTTTCAAACATAGTTGAAATCCACATATTAACTGTTGGTGTAGGAGTATTTTTCCAGAATTTTAAGATTAGCTTTTTTCCAGTTATTAAGCCGTATTCAAATAAATTCTTTTGAAACATATTTAATTCAGGGCTACACAAAAAGCTGGAGAAACTCAGCGGGTGCAGCAGCATCTAAGGAGCGAAGGAGATAGGCGACGTTTCGGGTCGAGACCCTTCTTCAGACGGCTATCTTCCGATGTTCCAAAGATAATCCAGTCTGCTTTTGGAGTCAGTTTTATGTTAAATACTTTTGTGAAAATTTCAAAAATTTTAGTCCAAAATTTTTGAATTTTTGTACAAAAGACAAATAAGTTCGCTATATTAGCTTCTTGACATTGACATTTATCACAAATAGGTGAAGATTGGGAAAAAGTTTACTTATTTTAGTTTTTGAATAGTATAATCTGTGTAAGATTTTAAATTGTATTAAGGTGTGTTTTACGTAAAATTGAACATTTATGCACATTTAATAAATATTCTTCCTACCTTTCGTTGGAAATCTTTATACTTAATTCTTTTTCCCAGTCTCTCCTGATACCTGCTGTTGTTGGTATTTCTGTGTTTAGAATAATATTATATATATATATGATATTAGGTTTGCTGATTCTGCCTTTGTATTCATTACTTCTTCCAGTAAGTCTGGAGGCATATTGCGATAGTCCTGTGCGTATTTTTTCAGATAGTCACAAATTTGGAAATATTTAAAATACTGATTGTTTCCCAAATTGTATTTTAGTTGTAATTGTTTAAATGATAATAGTTTTCCCATTTCATACAAATCTCCGAAGATTTTAATTCCGGCTCTTACCCATTGTATAAATGCTTTATCTATAGGTGAAGGTTTAAATGAGGGGTTTTTACCGATAGGAGATAAGAGAGATACATTTCTTAATTTTAAATTGTGTTTTATTTGTTTCCAAATTGTACTGTGTATAATTGGATTTTTGTTGTAATTTGTATTATTCATCGTCATTGGTGTTAGAAGGATTGCTCCAACATTGCAAGGAGAGCAGTCCTCTTTCTCCATAATAATCCAATCTGGTTGCTGGGGTGAGTTATCCAGCAATTGGATCATGTTTCTAATATTTACAGACCAGTAGTAAAACATGAAATTGGGGAGTGCTAATCCCCCTACTACTTTGGGTTTATTCAGATGAGCTCTTTGTATTCTGTGGGATTTATAATCCCAAATAAAATTTGTGATGTCCAAGTCCAGTTTAAAAAAAAACTTTTTTGGGTAAGTATATTGGAATTGATTGGAACAGGTATAAAATTTGTGATTTTGTGGTAGAAAAATCATTTTTATGGCGTTTATTCGGCCTATTAAGGACATCGGAAGCGTTTTCCAAAATATAGTCAAGTTATTTAGTTTCTGAAGAAGAGGGTTATAATTTGCATCAAACATGTCTTGATATCTTCTAGTGATTTCGATACCCAAGTATTTACATTTTTCCATATCTATTTTAAAAGGAAATTGTAAAAGATGTGTAGAATCTTTCGGTTTTATTGACATGATTTCACTTTTATTCCAATTTATTCTATATCCTGAAAATGATCCGAAGACCTCTATTAAATTTAAAATATTTGGAATAGTAATATGAGGTTTTGTGATGTACAATAGTACATCATCAGCGTATAATGATTTTTTATTGTTGGAATATTTTGTTTTATATCCATGGATATTCGGATGAGTTCTAAATCTTTCCGCTAGGGGCTCAATTATGAGAGCAAATAACAGCGGTGATAGTGAGCATCCTTGTCTATTACCCCTTGACAATTGAAATTTCGTAGATAAATTATTGTTAGTTAATATTCTGCCCATTGGCTTATTATATAATAATTTAATCCGTAGAATGAAATTCTCTCCCAGTTCAAATTTTTGCAATACCCTGACCATATAATCCCATTCAACCTGATCGAATGCTTTCTCTGCATCCAACGATATGATTGATTGTTTTTGATCTTCCTTTTGGTGTGAATGCATTATATTGAGCAGACATCTCAAATTATTAAATGATTGTCTCTTAGGGATAAACCCTGTTTGATCCGGATGTATTAATTTACTAGCATATTTACTTAGTCTTCTAGCTAGTATTTTCGTTAATATTTTTTGATCTGTGTTTAACAACACAATAGCTCTATATAATCTGGGTTCTTCCACATCTTTATCTTTCTTAAATGTAGATTGACAGCGGAATTCATTGACCCTATAAACAGTTCGCATGAAACCAAAACCATCAATCTGACGAGCCTCACTAGGCAGCGAACCAACACAGATAACAGGCGATTTATGACCCAAGCCAGTCAGGTTGCTCTTGGCGATCCTCAGAAGAAATGCCCAAATTGCAACTACTCACACAGCAGACAATCAGCTTGCCCCACTTTTGGTAAATCATGCAATTAATGTAAAAAGTTAAATCACTTTGCCTCTGTATGTCGGGCAGTAAGTCGGGCCCTTGGGAAGAATTCGCCTAGCTCCAGGTCTAATCTCAACTTCTTGTTACGAGACAGCAACAATCTCACTCCCCAATTCCAGCTCGAACCTGCCCACAAACAGACTCCAATTAACTCACAAGAGGACCCGACTGTTTACTCATTACAGCTTGCTGCTGCTAAGAATTATGATCCGTCCGTGACAATAACTGTAAACAACGTCCATTTTGGCTCGAAATTAGACACGGGAACGAAAGTAAATACTATGTCAATCAACCTCTTCAACAAGATAAGAACTAACAAGCCACTGATCAAGGACAAATCCACTCTACATGCGTTTGGAGGGGAGTTTCTGCTGCCTTTGGGCAAAACCAACTTGAAATGTATGCAGAAAAAAACCACATGTCTTGAACTTAAATTCAGTTACTCTGCTTGGCAACCGGGCCTGTCAGGAACTGGGGCTGATTTCCTTTGACAAAACCGTCCACAAGCTGCAAATTTCCCTGGACCCACTGAGTGAATTCCCTGATCTTTTCGACAAAGTCACTAGGCAAGTTGCCCGTGACTTACAAGATTATTATGGACCCCTGTTAGGCGCTTTCCCCTCCCCCCCCGGTGAATGCTATGTACTTATCTTTTCTGTTTCTCTCCTGAGTGCAGGCCCCATGGCTGGGAGTCAGGAATCAAGGGGTTAAGAGCTCCTGTACCCGATTAGCCAAGGTGATGGGTGACTCATCAGAAGCTTAAATACCAGGAGTTCCCAAATTCTCTCTTCTTCTTCATCGACCCTGACTAGTGAACAAGCTGCCGGTCTGAGCTGCAGGAGGCCTGGCCGCATGGCATAGCACTTTGTGTATTGTTACCTATATTTGTCATTTAATATTGAATTGGGACGGATAAGGGCTGACCTGATGGTTTTCATGTATTTTGTTTCAGGGTTATCTCCATTTAGGCAGGATTAGAGACTCTGGTTCGACGGTCCATTGCGAGGCTGGCTGGAGCACTGTTATATTTATTTGTTAGTCGATTCTTGGCCCTGACAGTGTTGTTTAAATCAGGTTTGGGTTTTTGTCTTCTTTGAACTAAATTAAAGACTATTTTCTTAAACTTGAACCTGGTTTTTGATTATGTTACGCGACTCTGAGGTACCTGCCTTCGGGAGTCGTAACAACCCCGAAGTGACAACCATCATCCGACCTCCACACCGATTGTCATTTGCCATGACTGACAAGGTTCACTCTGCGCTGAAGGACATGGCCTCCACAGGCATAATTGAAGCAGTCAGCGACCCCACTGAATGGGTCTCAACCATGATTGCCACGGTCAAGAAGGGAAAAAATGAAATCCGTTTGTGCATCAACTCGAAGGAACTGAATACTGCCGTTAAGCGCCCACACCATCCCATGAAGACTGTCGAGGATGTTGCAGCAAAGGTCAGAACGGCCACCTTATTTTCTGTCCTCGACGCAAAGAACTCTTTCTGGCAGATACCACTGGACAAGGAGTCATTAAACCTCACCACATTTGCCACCCCATTCGGCAGATACAAGTTTCTGAGAATGCCATTCGGAATCAACTGCCAGTGAAGTCTTCCAAAGAACTATGGAGCTATTATTCGAGGACCTACCTTGTGCCATCATTGTCGACGATATCCTAGTGTATGGCAAAGATGCAACGGAGCACGACCACAATCTCAGGCTCATCTTGGATCACGCACGCAAGATCAACCTCAAGCTTAATCCTGACAAGTGCAAGTTCCGGGTTCCAGAGGTTTCCTACGTCGGCCACATCTTCTCTCATAAGGGTCTCAAACCCGATCCGAAGAAGGCTACTGCCATCACAGAAATGCCTGCCCCCACAGACGTGAAAGGCCTGCAGCGTTTTCTAGGCATGGTAAACTATCTCGGCAAGTTCATACCGAACCTCAGCGGACTAAGCTCCACACTGCGGGAGCTGACAAAATACGACACAGCATGGTCATGGCTCCGACAACATCAATCTACATTAAGTATTAATGTGATCATGGATTCTGCTAGTGTTTCAGGTAGTATTTGTTCTTTGAAGGCATAAGTATACATTTTCTGTAGGCGAGGTGTAAATATGTCATAAAAACTTTAATAGAATTCATTACTAAATCCGTCGGGACCTGGTGTTTTTCCATTTTTAATGAGATTATTGTTTCTTCTATTTCCTTATTTGAGATTTGTGCTCCCAATTCCTCTTGTTCCTGCAACTCTAGTTTAGGAAGGTTACAATTATCCAAGAACTCTGTAACTTTGTTGGTGTCCGTTATCGTTTTAGATGTATACAGATTCTCGTAAAATTGTGCAAATCTTTTATTAATATTATTTTATTATCATTATTATTATTCTATTATGTTTATCCGTAGTGGGGTTGTTAGCATTTTCTATGTCCAGTTGTCTAATTTGTTCTTCTAACTCTCTTTGTTCATTCTTATTTTCCGTATTTTTAAAAGCTTTGTATGAAATTATAATGCCTCGAATAAATGCTTTAAAAGATTCCCCTAATAGTGTAGGTGATATGTCTGGCGTATCGTTCATTTCGAAAAAAAGGTCCATTTGCTGTTTTAAATATATACTCCCTTGCGGGTCTTTTAAAATTTGAGGATTGTACCTCCAAAACGGTTTGTTCTTAGTCATTCCTTCCATTTTTAGAAAAAATGTTATTGGGGAGTGGAGATCGTATTTGTGTGGTATTTTGGTTTAGAAATGTGGGGTATTAATTTTGTATCCACCAGGAAATAATCTATACGTAAATATGTCTTGTGTACCGTTGAATAGAACGAGTAATCCCTGCCGGTCGAATTTGCAATCCTCCGGAAATCTGTTATATTTGTGTTTTTTACATATGTGTTTAGAAGTTCGCTAGTTTTTGATTTCATAATACCTCTCTGTTTTTGATTGGATTTATCTTAGTTAGGGTCTAAAAGATAAATCCAATTAAAGTCTCCGCCGATTATGACATTCTGTTAATTATATTCTGCAATTATATTCAAGATTTTATTGAAAAAATGCGGATTGTCAAAGTTGGGCACATATATGTTTACCAAGGTAATTGGAGCAGCATGGATCTCCCCAATAACTATCAAATATCTCCCGTCCTTATCTGTTAAGATAGTTTTGGGTTTAAAAGGAATGCCTTTGCGAATAATAATAACGTTCCTCTAGATTTTGACGCGTATGACGAGTGCAAAGTTTGCCCTATCCAGTCTGCCCTCAATCTTGAAATTTAAGATGCGTTTCTTGTAAGAAGGCAATATCTGTGTTGTATGCTTTCAGCTGAGCTAGAATCTTACCCCTTTTAATGCGTTCGTTAACGCCCCTAACGTTCCAACTACAAAATTAGATTCCTCCCAGTTTATTTTGGTTACCGTCTTGCATTTTGAATAGATTTAATACCTGTGTGTCTTGCGGTGCATCCGTACCTCAGGTCTTTAGATATTGGGGGATCATTTACCCTACAATGTTCAATTAGTAGATTCCCTTTGCGATTGTCCTTGAATAGACAAAACACACAATGTGACTAAATGTGGTAATAATTTAAGAAAACTAATACAAGTAAAAATACAGTGTCCGAACTTGTCGGCACTGTAACAAGTGACCCGCCTGTTGGTGGGAGAAAGCATTTTATCGACTTCCGTTGTCCATATAAAACAAACAAATAGCTCCGCTCCCTCAATTACTCATAACATACTGGAGCGGGACCGGTTTCAAAATCAAATGTATAGTACCCATTTACAGTATATATATCCATTTCATCAATATTTCCAGATGTTTTTTATCTAAAAACTAACATTTTTATCTACTAAGTCTTAAGCATATATTTTAACCTCGGAAATCATCAAATGTTGGTTGATGGGGTTAACCTATTTCTGGCTCCTGGAACTGAGCCTGGAGCCCGCCTCTGCCCCTCACGCCCCAGTTATAAATCTACTTGAGAATTATTAAGTTAAATTATGAATGTTAATTTGTAAATCACCCTTTCTACATTTCTGATTAACATTCATTACTATTTCTATGTTAATATTCTATGTTAATATTGTTAAAAATGTTAATTCTATACCATTTAGGTTATTCATTAGATCTCATATACAACAGTAATTGCTAAGCCCACAGTCTGTTGTTGAGCTCTTCATTTTGGTGCTTATCTTTTTCCCGCTTCCCTTGGAACAGAGTATGTCCTTGAGTTAGCATTCCGCCAATAAGACGTCTAGACAACATTCCTTCTTCTGGCAGCATGCCACCATTCAGGGTGAAATAGTAAAAAGAAAGACTATCCATATTGTCCAACCCTTCCAGCTAGTCCTTCTGTTCCACGATGGTTAGAGCATATTTGTATGCTTCCTCGGAATTGGTGAACGATTTTTGCTGTTCCTTGTGGGATATACGCATTTTAGCTGGGTGGTAAACACCATATCTAACCTCCTTATGTCCTTAGAGAGCCTGCTTTGCCTTAAAGAACTGATTTCGCTTTTGCATAATTTCATAGGGATAGTCCCTGAAACTTTAAAGCGTTGTTGCACCATACTTCAGAGGCACTCCATATTTGATATTCCTCATAACCTCTTCCACGTCAGATATGTCCCAGAATTTCACAATAATCTGTCATGTATGTGCTGAGCCACATGAGATTTGTGTTTAAATCTAGGAACTCGGTGTGCCACTTCAATTTTTGGTAGGTTCGGGAGCTTAAGAGCTCCTTTAATTAAGCCCGTAGCAAACTCGCGAATGTTATCTCTCTCAGCTCCCTCTGGTACACCAACTAATCTTAGGTTTTGGAGTCTCGAACGAGCTTCCAGGTCCAGGCATATGTTTGAAACTTTAGCCAGCTGAGTCGCCATCCGTCGTGTAGCAAGGTCTTGTTCTGACCTCACCTTCTTCATCTCCTCCACCACTCTTGCCATCTCATCCTCCATCTCGTGCATTGTTCACATACAGGTTGATACAGTGTCCAGCACAGCGCCGAACCTCTTTGTGGTGTCTTCTTCACCATGATCAATTCTCTCCGATAGTTCATCTCTCACATCGTCAATTCGTTTATTAATAGTGCCAATCGAATCCTTCACAGACTCAATAACTTTCTGATTACCAGCAGTCATACTCAGCATCAGCTTTTCTATCTTTTCCATCATCAAACCCATCATCTGTTCCATCTTTTTTCCATCCACCTTTACATCTTTCAGTTCACTTACCGAAAGCTTTAATTCTTCAAATTCTTTGTCCTTGGCCAAATCTGTCTTAGATCTTGTAGCCATGTCGTAAAGCACCTTTTCTTCAGAAGCCACTTCAAAAATAAGTTCTTCGGGCTTCGTCTGGCTTCCCCAGGAGTGTTTTGTGACTGTTCTCTGAGTGCTCTTACAAGGAGAGGAATTTTCATTTAAAGTGCTTAAAGCCTCCGTTAAATTCACAGCGCTTACTGATGACATCATCAGCGCGACGTCCAGAGGCTCTGGTAAGTTTTTTAAATCGGTCCCGACCAGTAGACCCGATTTTAACGCGAAAATTCGCGGTTTTTAGGGAGCGGAGCTATATGCAGCGTTTGTTATTGGAACATGGCGCCACCGGAAGTGCCATTTACAAATGCCTCTGCCATTTCTTTATTCCATCAGGTGGTGTATGGAGGTGGGTCATGTACGTTTCCTTATAAGGACTATTTATGATGTGTTGCCATCACCGCAGAACCTCAAACAATGGGTAGACGGGGACCTGGCGTGTCCCCTGTGTTCAGGGGTGGCATCGTTGAGGTATATTTTGTCAGGATGTAGGAGTAGTCTTTCTCAGGGTCGGTATACTTGGCGGCATAACCAGGTCTTGACGTGCATGGCTGCAGCAATTGAGAGGAAGAGAGCACAGGTGAATTCAGTAGGTATCAGGACTGAGAGTGCAGCGATTCATTTTGGCCATGAGGCAGAGAAAGATAGCAGAGGGAAGTTTTCAGACAGGTATGAATTAGGCCAGTGACGGGGAGCCAATGACAGGGAGATGCAGGTCGATTTGGAAGGAAAGCTCGTTGTTCTGCAGGAAATAATTGGTCAGTTAGTCGGCCGACAGTGTATTTTATAGAACTGACGGTGCCTTGGGAGAACTCAGTGGATGAGGCTTATGAAAGAAAAAAGCTTTGATATGTAAAGTAGGCAGCAGACGTTGAGCAGCGAGAATGGAGAGCAAGAGTACGTCCGGTAGAGGTGGGTTATAGAGGTTTCAAAGCGAAATCAACCACGTCACTATTTGGAGCGCCAGGAATTCATTGACTGAGTTTACGTCAGGCTGTAAAGCAGATGTCAGAGGCAGCAGAGCAAGGGGGCAGAAAGGAAATGTATAACGCGCTGTAAATATATTTCTTTGTAAGTGTATTGCATCTAATTGACTAGTCTTACATCCTGACAAAAACCTCTGCATTCTGGTTTTATATGTGAAGTTGATATTTGTGGCACTACAATAATTTGATGATGGGTTGGGATAAATGGAAGGCAACGCACTTGTTTAACATTTGTTTGAGTGAACTAATCACATTATTTACGTATTTAGCTGCTTAGTAGTGCACACTGGTAGCATAGGTGGTGAGAGCAGGTATTGAGGGGGGTTGTTCTGGGACGCCAGAACCAACTGTTGAGCCTTCCCGAGGTGTGGTGGGCCTAACTCAATGAAGCACCAGTGGAGGGAGGTGCCCACTTGATAACCCCAATGATATACTTGCACTTACACAATTAGTTTTAATATGCTTGTTAACATGTAGGTAGCTGATTATTGCATATGGAGTTAGTTACTGTCATTAGCATAAGTGTGTATAAGCAACTTTGATTATAATTTGGCTTTGGACTCGGTTTTCCTAGTTGAGCACTTATACAGATGTTATATAGATGTTATAGGTGTACTTTGTTTTTTAATAGTTATTTTTAATTTCTAGCGTCATTTTCCAGTGGTCTTATGTTTACTCTCGCCTGTCTCTTATTCTTTATGTATGTTAAGATATCTCTGTTATCCTCTTTATATTATTGGCTAGCTTACGTTCATAATTCATCTTTTCTCCCATATTGCCTTCTTAAGGGCTTGTTCCACTAACACGACTTTTCAGCGACTGTCTTCGACCTTCAAGCTCAAGGGCACTCGCCTGAGAAACCTCGAGCTGGATCGACCGTACACGCGCGCGCGCACACACAGACACAGACAGACACAGACACAGACACAGACACAGACACAGACACAGACACAGACACAGACACAGACACAGACACACACACACACAGACACACACACACACAGACACAGACACACACACACACAGACACACACACACACAGACACACACACACAGACACACACACACAGACACACACACACAGACACACAGGGACCAGGGCACGCGGGGGAGCACAGTCTGAAATTCACACCCGCGATGAACAGGAAGGTAAAAGATGGATGACACAGTTACGGTAAGCCCTTAAGAGAGGGGGGAGAAGGGGAGAGAAGGGGGGAAGGAGTGGAGACACTTGAGAAGCCAGACAACTTTTACTAATGTTTAGCGGGCATTTAACATTACTGGTCGGGTTATTTGCCTTTTTTTTCCTCAACAAGCTTTACCTTCGACTATCTTCGATTACCTTTAATTGCCTACGATACATTATGACCTACTTCGACTAAACCTACGAGTAAAAAAATATAGATTTTTTTCCACAGAGACCTTTTTTTACTCGCGGGCATTTTTCTGCATGTTGAAAAAAACGCCACGACCTAGCTGACGCCTCGAGTACGCGGGGACTACTCTCGAGCATGAAGGAGAGTTAAGGGGCTGTCCCACTGTACAAACTAATTCAAGAGTACTCCCGTGTTTCCCCTGATTCGAACTCGGAGAATTAGGGTAATAGCTGCGCGTAGATACTTGGGGCTCTTGTGGACATTTTTCAAAATGTTGAAAAATCTTCACGAGTCTTCACGAGCTTACCGTGTTTCCCGAGTACCTGCCGTTAGCGTTACGAGCCACTAAGAGATGTCCCGAGCTCCAAAGTACCCACCACGTACATTCTACGTGCTTTCCACGAGTTCAATTTTTTTTTTAAACTCGGGAGAACTCTAGAATTAACTCGTACAGTGGGACAGCCCCTTTACAAAGACCTCCTAGGACCTCATGTTGACCATGCTGCGAGTATGAGTCGTGGGCAAACTCTTCTAAACTCGCCAATTAGGTCGCTGCAGGCCCCTTAGTTACCTGTTGGTTTTTAAAAGCATCCAAATCCTTTAGCTTCCCACTAATCTTTGCAATGTTATATGCATTCTCTTTTAGTTTTATGCTGTCTTTCATTTCCCTTGTCAGCCACAGTCACCTCATTCTCCCATTAGAATCTTTCTTCCTCTTTGGGATAAAAAGATCCTGTGTCTTCCGAATTATTCCCAGAAATTCCTGCCATTGCCGTTCCACCGTCATTCCTTCTAGGTTCCCTTTCCAATCAACTGTAGCCAGTTCCCCCTCTTGCCTCTGTAGTCCCCTTTACTCAACAGTAATACTGACTAATCTGATTTCATCTCGTCTCTCTCAAACTACAGGTTGAATTTGATCATTATATATGGTCATACCTAGTGGTGCCTTTATCTTAAGCTTACTGATCAAATCCGGTTTGTTACACAACACCAAATCCAGAATTGCCTTTTCCCTGTAGGCTCCATTACAAGTTGCTCTAAGAAACCATCTCATAGCCACTCTACAAATTCTCTCCCTTGAGGTCCAGTACCAACCTGATTTTCCCAGTCTACCTGCATGTTGAAATCCCCCATGACCACCATAACATTGCCTTGAATACCGATTGTATCTCCTGATGTAGTTTGTACCCTACTTCCTGGCTGCTGTAAATAACTCCCACCAGGGTCTTTTTCCCCTTGCAATTTCTCAGCTCTACCCACAAGGATTCTACATCTTCTGATCCTATGTCACCCTTTGCCAGAGACTGAATATCATTTCTTACCAGCAGAGCTACCCCACCCACTCTGCCCACCTGTCCTTTTGAATATGCAAATAAACCTGGATATTCTACTCTCAGCTCCAATCCTCTCAGCCACGTCTCCGTAATTCCCACAACGTCACACCTACTCATTTCCAACTGGGTCATCAACTTTGTTCCATGTACTGCGTGCATTCAAATATAACACGTTTAGTTCAGTTGTCACCACCCCTCTGCTTATATTGGTCCTGATTTTATCTGACCTTGGACTCTTACTCCTTCTGAAACTTTTTGTCCTATTACATCAGCAAACTTCAGTAACCTCTCCTTCACGCTCCTTCCCTTTGAACTCATCGATATATTTCCAATTTGTTGGCCCTGTGAAAGTCTACTAAACTGATAATGCAAAATAATTCAAAAGAGACAAGTCTTATTCAAAGAGTCTTTACTAGAATCACCCTGGTGATAGAGAGCACTTAAAGTTCACACAAGCCACTGCGGCTGTCAACTCTCTCTCTCTCTCTCTCTCTCTCTCTCTCTCTCGATACAAGAAGTACAAGCGTTTATATCGAGTAAAATCAGTCTGAAGCACATGGTTAATAATTTTCCATATACATGAACAAAGGAACATAGTTTACAAGCTACATAATGAAGTTCCTTAGTTGGGTTTAGGGAGGCAAGTTGAGTGAGGAGAGAGGCAGGCAACTACCAAAAAGCAAATATAAGATTCTATTGTTGGATAACACACAGACAACAGGATGGTAGCATTAGAATGGAATGCCACAAGGACGAGAACGGTTCTTATCTATGAACAAGTTGGGTCTTTATTCTTTGGAGCACAGAAGGTTAAGGGGGGACTTGATTGAGGTCTTTAAAATGATGAAAGGGATAGACAGAGTTGACGTGGATAAGCTTTTCCCATTGAGGGTAGGAAAGATTCAAACAAGAGGGCATGACATGAGAATTAAGGGACAGAAGTTTAGGGGTAACATGAGGGGGAACTTCTTTACTCAGAGAGTGGTGGCTGTGTGGAATGATCTTCCAGCAGAAGTGGTGGAGGCAGGATCGATTTTAACATTTAAAAGTAAAATGGATAGGTATATGGACGGGAAGGGAATGGAGGGGTATGGTCTGAGTGCAGGTAGATGGGACTAGGGGAAAATAAATGGTTGACACGGACTGGAAGGGTCGAGAAGGCCTGTTTCCGTGCTGTAATTGTTATATGGTTCTCTCAGCTACTGCAAATCCGTTCTGGCAGATGACTGCAAAAGCGTGTTTTACTATATGCTAACATCTTTAACTTAAAATGGAGGTATAGCTAAAATAAACTAATAGAAGCCAAATAAAATGGCGGCCAGCGTATTAACTCTTACGGCCCCACCACAATTAAAGTCCCATTTTCCTTCAACCTTCTCCCACATCCCAATGCTAAGATCCAAAATGGCTGGTTTTGTTCTGTGAATTTATGACTAACAAACCTTTCACGGTTTAACAATACTCCACGTTTCTGTTATGTGCACCAAAATGAATAAACACACAATTGTCAACATCATATTCCATCTGCCATGTTCAATCAACTTGTCAAAACGAGGAGCTGCAGATACTGGTTTACACAAAAGGACACAAAGTGTTGGGGTAACTCAGTGGGTCAGACAGCATCTCTGGAGAACATGGATAGGTGATGTTTCGGGTCTTCGAGGAAAAAGGGGCTTCACAGGTAGCTGGAGAAGGGTTCCAACCCAAAACGTCATCTATCCATGTTCTCCAGAGATGCTGCCTGATACTCTGAGTTACTCCAACACTTTGTGTCCTTTTATGTCCACTCAACGTTCATTTTGAAGCCTCTTCTACAACTTCATACTGACGATCCCACCTAGTTCTATCTCATCAGGAAACCTGAACATTTGGCCGCCTCAGCCAAATGGTTGACAGTGGTTTTGAATAGCAAAAACACAAGCATCAATCCTTGAGGTAACGCACAAGTCACAGCCTGCTAACCGGAGAGTGATCCATTATTTTGCATCTTTGCTTCCTTCTAAATTTCATTTCCTTTCATTATATTAACTAAATGTGCAGGATATTGCTGAGTAGAGGGAACAAATCATAGTGGGTAAATGTTAAGCCGGATGTGAGGCTGATTTAGCTGCTTTCAGGAATGGAGCCTAGTGAGGAACTACAGTCAGAGTGAGTATGCCCTCCCGTGTGAGGCCCCCCCTCCTGCGTTGGGGGACGGGGCCAAATGGGTCCCACTTGATCTAGTTATTTCATAAATCTAACATTGGTTGTGAAGGTGAACACTTTGAACATAACAATTACATGCTGATGCCATGAAGAAACTGCAAAGACATTTGGAGCAGCACAGTGGTGCAGCGGCAGAGTTGCTGCCGCACAGCGCCAGAGACCCGGGTTCGATCCTGACTGCAGGTGCTGTCTGTACGGAGTTTGTATGTTCTCCCCATAAGCGCATGGGTTTTCTCCAAGATATTTGGTTGCCTCCCACACTCCAAAGACGTGCAGGTTTGGAGGCTGATTGGCTTGGTGTAAATGTAAATTGTCACTAGTGTGTGTAGGGTAGCATTAATATGTGGGGATCGCTGGTTGGTGCGGACTCGGTGGGCCGAAGGACCTGTATCTGCGCTGTATCTCTAAACTAAACTAAACATTGAAATGATATGCCAAAGGAATAATATTTCAGCATGAAATCATAATAGACCAAAAGGCAAGCACAAGAAAGTGGCAACATAGATTGTGCCAGGAAAATATCTGTAATAATTAAAGAAATCATTTTTATCCGTGCTTAATTACCTAATTTACTTACAAGTATTTATTAAAATGAATTGACATTTTAATATTCCGCAGGTAGTTTGCATAACATTGTTTACGGAGAAAATAATGAACCAAACTCTTTAACAATCTGCTCTCCACAATTACAGCTGAGTCTCCCAAAGTAACATCAATCTAGAACAGACTAATTAAGTTTGGTTTGATAATCATTTATTCTCCTCTTGCCTCTGAGCAAATCTTCTATTCGAGAAAGTTACTTTACTCAAATCAAATAAGCTGACTAAGTATTATATTTATAAGAAACTTTATCCATCAGTCAATTAATCCATCATTTTCTCCAGACAGCTAGGTGTAAATGGCATATCATATTACCAACCTTTTAGCAACCAAGTGATTAAATTATGTCTGAAAATTTATTGACAGCTTCACTAATTCTTTTGTTATGAGTAAATATGGAATTCTCTATATGTCAGAGTAGCAGAATAAATGTAATAAGGGTGAATGAAGGATATTGGACATATAATGACATACATTTCTAGGAGTTAAGTACTTAGTGTAATCTAAATGTTATTCCTCTTCATTATTTACGACTTTAAGCTAAATGTGCAGGGTATTTCTGAATCAGGAACAAATCAATGGCATCATCAGTACACATTGTGTACATATTGTGAGAAGTACACATTGTGAGAATGAGTTGGCTGGAATCAGTTGCAACATCGAGTGAGGTAATAGAATTGACATCCGCTCTCAGGAGCTTAGGAGAGTAGGTCTGGTCTCACTAATCGCCATTAATTGTGAAGCAGGGGAAACGGGAATGGGAGCAACTGTGTAACTCTTGTTAACCTGTGAGAATTGGGTGGCGGGGTGACGTAACGATACTGCCTTGCAGTGCCAGAGACCCAGGTTCGATCCTGACAACAACTGCTTGTCTGAACCGAGCTTGTGCATTCTCCCAGTGACCTGCGTGGGTTTTTTTCAGAGGTCTTCAGTTTCCTCCAAAGTCAAAAGAGTTTATTGTCATGTGTCCCTGACAGGACAATGACAATCTTTCTTTGCATAGCACAACAGAACATAGAAGGCATTGACTACAATTCTGTACCTAAATACGCCCGTGAATTAATAAATTAATAAAGTGCAAATAACAGATGGAGGGATATTAATGTTCACAGTTCCGAGCCAAGTTTAATAGCCTGATGGCTGTGGGGAAGTAGCTATTCCTAAACCGGGTTGTTGCAGTCCTCAGGCTCCTGTACCTTCTACCCGAAGGTAGCAGGGAGATGAGTGTGTGGCCAGGGTGGTGTGGGTCCTTGATGATGCTGCCAGCCTTTTCGAGGCAGCGACTGCGATAAATCCCCTCGATGGAAGGAAGGTCAGAGCCGATGATGGACTGGGCAGCGTTTACTACTTTTTGTAGTCTTTTCCGCTCCAGGGCACTCAAGTTGCCGAACCAAGCCACAATGCAACCGGTCAGCATGCTCTCTACTGTGCACCTGTAGAAGTTAGAGAGAGTCCTCCTTGACAGACCAACTCTCCGTAATCTTCTCAGGAAGTAGAGGCGCTGATGAGCTTTCTTAATAATTGCATCTGTGTTCTCGGACCAGGAAAGATCTTCACAGATGTGCACGCCCAGGAATTTGAAGCTCTTGACCCTTTCAACCATCGACCCGTTGATATAAACAGGACTGTGGGTCCCCATCCTACTCCTTCCAAAGTCCACAATCAGTTCCTTGGTTTTGCTGGTGTACATACAGGTTTGTAGGTCCATTGGCTTGGTATTAATGTAAAATGTTAAATTGTCCCTTGAGTATATAGGGTAGTGTTAGTGTGTGGGGATCACTGGTCAGTGCGGACTCGGTGGGCCAAAGGGCCTGTTTCCGCGCTGTATCTCTAAACTAAACTAAAGTAAAATAGATAGATATTAATAAAAATAGATATTAAATTATCAGAGGGATGAGATAAGGTAAGGAGTGCAGGTATCCTCTTGGCCAGATTATGAGTTGATGTCTTCAGGATAGCATGAATGAATGGGCAGCAAAGTAACAAGAAAGGATTCCATCAACTTTAATATACAACCACCAGTGATAGTCTATCATGGATGTGAAGACACAATAATTTAATCAAAGGCTTGAAGACTTGCAGAGGAAATATGTAGGAAAGAACAGTAGAGGCTTGTTTAAACCGAAGATAGACACAAAAAGCTGGAGTAACTCAGCGGGCCAGAAAGCATCTCTGGAGAAATGAAATGGGTGACGTTTCAGGTCAAGACCCTCATTCAGTCGTCACCCATTTCTTTTCTCCAGAGATTCTGTCTGACCTGCTGAGTTACACCAGCTTTTTGTATTTATTTTGCAGACTTACAATCCTTACAAGTATTGCAGTATCATTTCGCTGAACACCTCCTGTTCGCCTAAACCTACCTGATCTCCCGGTGGCTAAACACTTTCACTCCCCCTCCCATTCCCATACTGATCTTTCTGCCCTGGGCCTCCTCCATTCTCAGAGTGAGGCCAGCCCAGCGCAAATTGGAGGAGCAGCACCTCATATTTCGCTTGGGCAGCTTGCACCCCAGTGGTATGAACATTGACTTCTCTAACTTCAAGTAATCCCTGGCTTTCCCTCTCTCTATATCCCCCATCCTTGTTCTCTGACCAGTCTGACTGTCCCTCTGATCACATTGTATCTCTGTTTGCTTTGTTGCTACCTTCTCCTCGCTAACAATGATCTATTCTTCATTTTCCTTGATCTAAATCTCTTTTTATCTCGTGCACGTCCTTATCTCTGTAACTCCCGCACCCCTGACTCAGTCTGAAGAAGGGTCTTGACCCAAAACGTCATCCATTCCTTCTCTCCAGAGATGCTGCCTGTCCCACTGATTTATTCCAGCATGTTGTGACTATCTTCGGTGTAAACCAATATCTGCAGTTCCTTCCTACACAAGTGATAGGTTGATATGGGTGAGGAGGGGGTGATTGGCATATGGGTGGACATAGTGCCAAAGGCTAGTGATGAAAAATAGACCAAATAGACCTAATGCAAAAAGTAGAACTGAAATGTAAAGATGCAGGGAGGAACATGGCTGGAAGGGGAAAGAGGGGTTTGAAAGGGAAATGGGGATGCCAGAAGATTTGAGTCCATCTATTCCCCACTCCCTATCACCCCCACTCCTCTCCCTCTATTCCAACACTCTCCCTCCTCACCTCCGCCATTCCCCCCTCTCCCTCCCTACTCCCTCCTCTCCCTCAATACCCCCACTCCCCCTCTTCACCTTCCCAGGATCTCACCTGTCCTCCGGATCTGCAGAACTTGGAACACAGAACAGGGAGGAGTCTGAGAGCCAAAGACTTATCTCTTCTCCCGATCTGCAGAGCATTTTGAGACCGGGGGGTGGAGTGGGAGGGCGTGGGAGTGGAGCTGTGGGCTTCTGAGGAGCGTGCAGGAGGGCGGGGCTTTGCGAGCTGCGCCAGCTGTGAGTTCAGTAGAACATACGCCTTATCTCTTCTCCCGATTGGCAGAGCATTTAGCCGACCCGCCCGTCGCCTTATCTCTGCTCCCGATCGGCAGAGTGTTTTGAGAACGGGGAGGAGAGGGTTTGGAGCGGGCGGGTGGGCGTGGTTAGTGGAGGTGTAGGCTTCTTACTGAAGTGCACAGGGGATGGGAGGGGCCCGCAGGCGGTCGGGCGAGTCCAGCTGCGGGAGCTGCGGCGCGTGCATAGTTGGAGGGGGGGGAGGAGAGTAGGGCTGCCAAATGCAGAGAGAGAGAGAAGCGGCTTGGATTGGTTGGCATGTGGGATTGTGACGTCAGCAGCTCGTGAGTCCCGTTTAGATTTTAAAATGAGTGAGTGTGTGGGGGGGGGGAGGATTTTATTAAAAATGTGCACATAAAAATGTCTAAATGTAATGAGGAGTGCATTAGTGAATGTAAAAGTGTAATGTCTGACGAAATGGAAAAAATCTCGGAGTTTTAGCGTGTGGTTTTGGCGGACCATGGAATCAAATGCCAAAAATCTGACACAAACACGCACACAAACACGGAGTTTTAAAAGTAGATAGATAGATAGATAGATAGATAGATAGATAGATAGATAGATAGATAGATAGATAGATAGATAGATAGATAGATAGATAGATAGATAGATAGATAGATAGATAGATAGATAGATATGAATGATACTGTTGGGATGTAGGCTACCCAAGCACAATACAAGTTTCTGTTTTGACTTTAATCCATACATATATTGGGCCAAACAAATTGGTAACAGCGCTGAGGAGGAGGATTTCCTCAAATGTATACGGGATGGATTTTATAAACCAATATGTCGAAGAACTGACTAGAGGGCAGGCCATCCTAGGGCAGAGCATCCTAGACTAGGTATTGTGTAATGAGGAAGGATTAGTTAGCGATCTTGTTGTGCAAAGCCTCTTGGGCAACAGTGACCATAATATGGTGGAATTCTGCATTAGGATGGAGAGTGACACGATTAATTCTGCGACTAGGGTCCAGAACTTAAAGAAAGGAGACTTTGTAGGTATGAGATTGCAATTGGCTAGGATAGAGAGGCAAATTATACTTAAAGTGATGACGGTGGAGATGCAATGGAAAAGATTTAAGGACTATATGGATGAAAAATATTGTTAATCCTTGACTGGCGAAAAAATAAAATGGGGGAAGGCGGCTCAACGATGGCTAACGAGGGAAATCAAGGATAGTGTTAAATCAAAGGAAGAGGCATCTAATTTGGCCAGAGGAAGCAAACCGGAGGACTGGGAGAAATTTAGAACTCTACATGGGAGGACAAAGCAGTTTATTAAGGGGGAAAAAGCGTGAAAGAAAGCTTGCGGGGTATATAAAAACTGACCCTAAAAGCTACTTTAGATATGCAAAAAGGAAAAGATTAGTGAATACAAATGTAGGTCCCTTACAGTCAGAGACAGGTGAATTTATAATGGGAAACAAGAAAATGGCAGAACAATTAGACAAGTACTTTGGTTCTGTCTTCATTAAGGAAGACACAAGCAACCTCCAAGAAATATTAGGGGAACAAGGATCTAGTGGCAGGGAAGAACTGAAGGGAATCCATATTAGTCAGTGTTAGGTAAACTGTTGGGATTGAAGGCAGATAAATCCCCAGGGCCTGATGGTCTGCATCCCAGAGTACTCAAGGAGATGGCCGTAGAAATCGTGGATGCATTGGTGATCATTTTCCAATATTCTCTCTGGATCAGTTCCTGTGAATTGAAGGGTAGACAATGTAACTTCACTTTTTAAGAAAGGAGGGAGAGAGAAAACGGGGATTTATAGACCAGTTAAAGTGACTGTTGTACAAGCACATCAGATCTTGATGCACCTCCCCTTTTCTTAATATGACATAATTCAGATAATAATCTACCTTGCTGTTCTTGCCACCAAAGTTGATAACATTACATTTATCCACATTATACTGCATGTGCCATGCATCTTCCCACTCATCCTGCAGCCTCATAGCATCCTCCTCGCAGCTCACACTGCCACCCAGCTTTGTGTCATCCACAAACTTGGAGATGTCACGTTTAATTCCCTCAAATCGTTAATATATATTCTAAATAACTAGGGTCCCAGCACAGAGCCTTGCGGCACCCCACTAGCCACTGCTTGCCATTCAGAAAAGGACCCTTTAACTCCTACTCTTTGCTTCCTGTCTGCCAACCAGTTCTCTATCCATGTCAATACCCTACCCCCATGTCAATACCCTACCCCCAATACCATGTGCTCTAATTTTGCACACTAATATCTTGTGTGGGACTTTGTCAAAGGCTTTTTGAAAGTCCAGATACGGTAAATCCACTGGCTCAATCTTATCCATTCTACTTGTTACATCTTCAAAAAATTCCAGAAGGGATGGTTTTTATAAACTCTAGAAAGTGGGACAGGCCCTTTAAAGGATTGGACAGGCTAGATACAGGAGAAATGTTCCCAATGTTGGGGGGAGTCCAGAACCAGGGGTCACAGTTTACGAATAAGGGGTAGGCCATTTAGGACTGAGAAGAGGGAAAACTTTTTTTTACGCGGAGAGTTATGAATCTGTGGAATTCTCTGCCACGGACGTCAGTGGAGGCCAATTCACTGGATGTTTTCAAGAGAGAGTTAGATTTAGCTCTTAGGGCTAAGGAATCAAGGGATATGGGAAAAAGCAGGAACGGGGTACTGATTTTAGATGATCAGCCATGATCATATTGAATGGCGGTGCTGAATCAAAGGGCCGAATGGCCTACTCCTGCACCTATTTTTCTGTTTCTATGTTTCTATGAATTCTCCAATTTCAAGTAATAACCCCAATCTCCTCACCTTTCTTCCAAACCACCCGTTCCAATGTGCACACATTTTTCTCATCATCTTCCAACCTCGCTCTTTCTTCTCCTCAATACATGTATCTCCCACCCCACCAATCTACTATTTCCCCACCACATTTATCCTACGTTAATACATGTATTAAACCCACCCCCCCCCCCCCCCCCCCCCCCCATCCCATACGGTGGTGTTACTCCTGCATCCACCTATCAGCGGCCAGGATCCACCTCCCCTTTCTTTACCAACTTTCTCTCCTCTACTCCATCAGTCTGAAAGAGAGTCCTGACACAAAATGCCATCTGTCCATTCCCCCACAAATACCGCCTGACGAACTGAGTTCCTCCTGCATTTTGGCATTTGACTTTCGACTTCAGTGAAACAGCGCAAGAACAGGCCCGTTGGACCACCGGGTCCACTCCGACCAGTGATCACCCCATGCACCAGCACTATCCTACACACTAGGGGCAACTTCACTTCTAGCGATATATTTATTGGTACATCTATGGTGGGTGAGAGGAAACTGGGGCACCTCGATAAAACCCACCCTGTCACAGGGTCAAAGGCCAATGGTCAATGGTGCTTTTATTTGCAAAACCACAATGAAATTCTTTTCTTACTTACAGTTCAGGAAAGTATTGCCATACTTAAGCATAATTCCCGATTTCACAAACTGGACAGAAATAGTTTAATGAGCCCACATGCAAGATGAGCCATGCTTTGGCGACATTTTCAAAGTCCAGTTCCCACTCTAGTTCTTATGAGCAGTGCCCGATCCAAGCAAGCCCCAGCCTGCCGCGGGCCTCAAGCCATCGCCATCTTGGATGTGACGTCCCTCTCCTCGTCCGTCTACCTTTGTTTCCACGGGGGCACCTCCCACGGATGACCTTGAGGGTGCGGTAGGCCAGACCCCAGTTCCCTCTCCTTTCCTATCGGCCCTGTCCTCGCCCGTTGCTTCCGTCGTCATTGACAGCTCCTTCCTCCAAGTCGCTAGTCTTTTTTCCCTCCAGCAGGCCGTGGTTTGCCGAGTTGCCCTGCGCGGCCCCGATCTCTATTCAAATTCCATACAGACAGCATCTGTACTTAGGATCGATCACCAGTCTCTGGCGATGTAAGATAGCAACTTTGCACCCATGCACAGATTCCAGCGTCCACAGTCTCTTGCGTCTCCAAGGCAGTAGGGTACTGCACAAAAATATGCCATCTGCCCATTCTAGTCCATGCCCATATTTTGTAAAGCAATGCAATCTGTTCAATCCCCTCCTCTTCCCCCTTCTGCAAGCCCATAACCGAACTCTGTGCCTCCTAACTCATGAATCTGTGAATGGCCACATAATCAAACAACTTTTGTTTTAGATCGCAGAGGTACCATACTCAGGATCATCACTTTTCTAATTCATAAATTGATAATTCTTTGACGTTTTGCTATACATTTAAAGAATGTTCTTGTCACCCAGAGTTCAAAGGTTCAAAGGTTATTTTATTGGTCACGTACACCATAGGTGTAGTGAAATGCTTCTTGCCATGCAGCACATAAAAAAAGGATGCTGACATAACAATAATAAAGAGAATTTAAACATAAAAAGCATCCCCCCACAATGGTTCCCATTATGAGGGAAGGCACAAAGTCCAGTCCCCAACCCATGTCCACCCATAGTCAGGCCTATTGAGGCCTCCGCAGTCGCCTTCATGGAGGCTCGATGTTCCAGGCCGTTCTCGCCGGGTGATGGTGCTCCGGCATCGGGAGAATCCTCTCAGCGGTTTGGGACACCTGGAACGGCCGCTTCCTTACCGGGGACCGCGGCTTCCGAAGCCGACAAGGCCGCGCCGGATGGAGCTCCCCCACTGGCTCCCGATGTTAAAGTTCAGCGCCACCGCCCACAGCCAGCATCTCCACAGACCCGCGGCTCCGCCATGTTTTTTTTTGTCGGCGGTCTTCAGCTCACCTAAGATCCAGCGCGGCGACCCGGGCAAGTCATCGCCCGCTCCGCACCGCGATATCGCTCCAGCGTTGCGCCGCCACCGAAGCCGATGTTCTGGGCGGTCTCCTCAGGAAACGCCGCTCCAGGCCCGCTGGTAGGCCGTGAGGACGGGTCGAAGATGCAGCCCGGAGAAAAGTCGCCTCTCCGACCAGGTAGGGACCAGGAAAAGCAGTTTTCCCCCTCCCCCCCCCCCCACCCCCACCCACCCCTCACATAAAAAAGAATAGACTTCAAACAAAACACTTTTTTACACACTAAAAATAAAAGAAAGAAGTTAAAAGACTGACAGCTGCAGTCTGGGCAGCCATACCAACTGGACGGCGCTCCCTGAACGTTAACCTGTCCCACTTTCACGACCCAATTCACAACCTTTTTTACTATTTAATTAAATTGATATAATTTAAAAGACAAACACGTTAATTAAAAGCACCTCTAAATAGTTTAAATCAGTGAATTAAAAGAAAAAGAAACCTTCTGTACTTCCAACATTACAGGGCAAGAATTCTAACTGAAAATAAGATGGTTTCCTATCATCCATCAGAATTGGCCCAGCATAAGATCACAGTCACACAACCATAATCACAATCACAATAATACTTCATTTGCCAAGTATGTTTTGCAACATTCAAGGAATTTCATTTGCCAAGTCAGTCATACAATAAAAAGCAACAGAACGCACAAAACACATGTTAACATAAACATCCACCACAGTGACTCCTTCACATTCCTCGCTGGTTAAAAAAAAGCTCAATCTCTTCCCTTTGCTGTCCTGTAGTCGGGGGCCTCGAGCACTCTGTTGACGGGATGATCTTGACTCCCGTAGCTGGCCCTCCGCATCGAGGTGATCAGCTCCAGCACCGGGGGGGGGGGGTGTTAGCTCCCCCGCGCTGGACAATCCTGCCCCGTGTCGGGGCTGGTCGAACCTTCCGCGACGTTAGAGTTCCCGACATTCATGGACTCTCATGAGACTGCGAGCTCCCGATGCGAAGTCCGCACGCCATGGTTGGTGCGATCCCAGGCAAGGGATCGACTCCGATGTAAGTCCACACCCCACGGTGGGGCCCAAGGTCAGTCCGTGGATGCCTCCAGCTCCATCGCCATAGGCCAAAGAGCGACCGGAGAACGCAATATGAAAATTAATCGCATCTCCGGCAAGGTATGAAACTGAAAAAAAAGTATCCCCCAACACCTCTTCCTTCCCCCACATAAAACAAACTGGAGAACATTTACACAGACTTTAAACATGCATTAAAAATTAAAAAAAGACGAAAAAACAAACAGACTGTTGGCGGGGCTGCCAATCGTATCGCCCATGATGGTAGTTGGAGAGAGGATTCCCCTGCATGTTGTTGGAGAATCTCAATATGCTGGAGTAACTCAGCAGTCTTGAACCAAATTGTCACCCCTTCCTTCTCTCCAGAGATGCTGCCTGTCCCACTGAGTTACTCCAGCATTTTGTGCCTATCTTCGCTGGAGAATCTCCGCAAGACTCAACCTGCAGCTGGATCCCAGTCAGAGGGAGTTGTGACATGTGCTAGCCACCACTTGTCCCTCGGTAAACTTAGATATTCAACTTTGCACCACATGCTAAAAAACAAGATTTGAAAATCCTAACACGAGTGTTGGAAAATATATTGGAGGGGATTCTGACACAAAAGATTTTCCTGCATTTGGAAAGGCAACAAGTGATTAGAGATGTATAAGGAGGAACTGCAGATGCTGGTTTAAACCGAAGATAGACTCAAAAAGCTGGAGTAACTCAGCGGGTCAGGCAGCATCTCTGGAGAAAAGAAATAGGTGACGTTTCGGGTTGAGACCCTTCTTCAGGATCAAATTAGAGATAGTCAGCTTAGCTTTGTGTGGGAAACCATGTTCAGGGCCATGCATTTTGGTAAGTTAAACTAAAGGGCCTGTCCCAACAGCATGCAACTCTATGCGATGAGCCGACTGGTCGCTTGAGCCGTCCGGCGTCGCGGGGCCGGTCTCACTTCGATCATCGGAGCCGTGCAGAATTGTGCGGAGTTCGTCCCGACATCGCGCGGGGCTCCAAAAAACTGACCATGTTCAAAAATTCCGCGTGGCAACGGCTTGTCGGCTCGACGCATTACACACCGCCTCAACGTTGTGCCTCCGTGACCCTCTCTGTAGGTGCCTCCGTGACCCTCTCTGTGTGTGGCTCCGTGGCCCTCTGTGTGTGTGTGCCTCTGTGCCCCTCTCTGTGTGCCCCTCTCTGTCCTGGCGAACTTACCTTTAAGACTTTGCTCCAAGTTCGCCTCACTTTGCGCTGCGTTGCGCCACTCACCCGACCTCCGCGCGGCCCTCGCTGCCGGTTTGGTCGCGCTTGCCGCATGCAGGCGCATGCTGGTGGGAACGGCCCTGTACAGGGATCACCCGACCTCCGCGCGGCCCCCGGCTTCTAGTTTGATCGCGCTCATCGCATGGAGTCGGATCCTGGTAGGACAAGTCCTTAAGTCAGGGCTTAAACAGTAAATGGCAGGGCCCTGGACAGGGTGGTTGGAGACAGTGAAGGTACAATACATCGTCGCTTGAAAATGGCAACACCAGTAGATAGTGTGATAAAAAAGGTGCCTGGCAGACTTGTATTCATTGATCAGGGCATTGTGTACAACGTGTTGGGATGTCATGTTACAGATATTGGTGAGACCACACTTAAAGTATGTGAGAGTTCTGCTCACCTAGCTATAGGATGTTATTAATCTGGAAAATACACACAAGGTTGTTACCAGGTGTGGGAGAGCTTGAATTATAAGGAGAGTGGAGAGGCTGGTGTTTTATCCTTATAGGTGGCTGCGGCTGCAGAGGTTAGAGGTTTATAAAATCATGAGTAGCATAAGTAAGAATAATAACCATAGACATTTATCCAGAATAGGAGGGTCTTAAATCTGGAAAGTGTAGGTTTATAGTGAGAGGGGAAACATTTAAAGGGGATGTGAGGGCAAATCTTTCAAATAGAAAATTGAACCAATTGACAAAGGGAGTGGTAGAGGAGGGTACTGGAGTTTAGAAGGATGAGGGGGAATATTATAGAACATATAAAATTATAAAAGGATTTGACTGGCTAGATGCAGGAAAAATGTTCCCAGTCCAGAAGCAGGGGCCACAGTCTTAGAATAAAGGGGAGGCCATTTAAGACTGAGGTGAGAAAAAACGTTTTCACCCAGAGAGTTGTGAATTTGTGGAATTCCCTGCCACAGAGGGCAATGGAAGCCAAATCACTGGTTGGATTTAAGAGAGAGTTAGATAGAGCTCCAGGGGCTAGTGGAGTCAAGGGGTATGGGGGGAAGGCAGGCACGGGGGACGATCAGCCATGATCACAATGAATGGTGGTGCTGGCTCGAAGGTTCGAATGGCCTCCTCCTGCACCTATTTTATATGTTTCTGTTTCTATGGTACAATTATAACATTTAAAAGATATTTGGACAAGCACATAGATAGAATAAGCTTATGGTACAACTGGAGACAAATGGGATTAGATCATGTTGGCAACTTGGTCAGCATGGATTAGTTGGGCTGAAGGGCCTGTTTCAATGCTGTAATGATTACAAGACCATATAGTATATGACAATATGACTAAAGAGGATGAAATTAGAAACTGATTCTAACTGGCAAGATCACCCCAATATAATTGTTTTCCTTTGGGTGACATCTAACTGCATAAGACACAAACTCATCTTAAGACAATGAGTCTGAGGAGGGGTCTCGACCCAAAACGTCTCATATTCCTTTGCTCCATTGATGCTGCCTCACTCGCTGGGTTTCTCCAGCATTTTTGTCTACCTTCAACTCATCTTAAGATCTCTGTTTGTGGAAAGGAACTGCAGATGCTGGTTTAAACCGAAGATAGACACAAAAAGCTGGAGCAACTCAGCGGGACAGGCAGCATCTCTGGGGAAAAGGAATAGGTGACGTTTCGGGTCGAGACCCTTCTTCAGACTGAGATAACATCCCTTTGGTCCTTTTTGTTTCTTCTCAATATACATGATGATAATTCACAACAATAGCACAATCCATGCTGTTGATGACTCCCATTTTGAGTCACAGTTGTACAGCACAGAAATGAGCCCTTCTGTCCACTTGTGCTTATCTATCTCAATGTCATTTTCCCACATTAGAATCTATCTTTCTGTGCCTTGCCTATTGAAGTGCCTAACAGCCTCTTAAACAGAGTGAGTGTATCTGATTCCACTACCTTCTATTTCAAATATCATCAGGCATTGTGGAAAAAATCATCCCTTCAGATCTTCTTTAAAACTTCCTCCTCTCATCTTAAACCGATGCCTTTGACAAAGTTAACAGAAATAGTTTGAAAGAAGCTTACGGTAGAGACAGCTCAGTGGACAGCGAGAAGAGTTTTAATTTAGTTTCCTTTAGTTTGGTTTCGTTTATTGTCACATGTACCGAGGTACAGTGAAAAGCTTTTGTTGCGTGCTAGCCAGTCAGCGGAAAGCCAATACATGATTACAATCGAGCCATTTACAGTGTTAAAGCACAATAAAGTGAGCCACATGCTGTGAACTCAAGGACAAGCTTTATTAAACACAAAATAATTCCAAAACAATAGCAGTGTCGCGGAGCCCAGAGTAACTGCGTGTCGCTGCAGCAGGGCACACCCTCGACTTGCTTTCTAAGCCCCGCCCCTCAGTCACTTGCCTATTACCACTTGATGAATGAGGTTTCGATTAACCGGTGGCCCGACCACCAGATGGCGCCACAAGGCACCCACCCCAGAACCGGAGGAACAAAAACAAGCAGGCGGACAAATGCAACAGTTTGATCTCGTAACCACAGGATCCGCATTCAGATACACCACAGGCACGGGCGACAGGGGCTGAGATGGCAGACGCCTCCAACGGCGAGGCTGAGTCATCTGCACCGGCTGGCCAATGTGCACATGAGCCGACTTAAGACACGTCACTGATACAATCTCAAGCTTTCCACCCACATCCAACACAAAAGTCGATATGTCGTGCTGCAACACCCGGAATGGACCCTCATACTGACGTACGATGAGTATCCCAACGCAAGAACACATATGGACAATCCTTGAGGGCAGACGGAACATAGGAAAAAGCAACCTGGATGATGTTGGAACAGGAGAAAGCAGGCCCACCTGCTCCCGAAGATGCAACAGCACAGAAGAGGGCGACTCCTGCTGCTCCCACACATCCGGAATGAAATCACCAGGAACCGTAAGCGGAGTACCGTACAATAATTCAGCAGAGGACGTAGTCAGATCCTCCTTGGGGGCAGTGCGAATTCCCAACGACACCCACAGTAACTCACCAACCCAATCCGGACCTGTGAGCCGTGCTTTCAAAGCATCCTTGAGACGGCAGTGGAAACGCTTGGCCAACCCAGTGGATTGCGGATGGTAGGCCGTGATGTGATGCAACTGAATCCCCAACAGCTGGGCCATGGCAGCCCACAACTCAGGGGTGAACTGTGCCCCCCTGTCAGGTGAAATCTCCACCGGCACACCAAAACGAGCGATCCAATGAGCGGCGAGGGCACAAGCGCACTTAGCGGCAGAGGTATCAGCAATTGGAACAGACCCCTCCCATCGAGTGAAGCGATCAATGATAGTAAACAGATGAGTAGCCCCTCTAGACGTGGCAATGGGCCCACAATATCAACATGGATATGGCCCAAACGGCACTGGGGCACAGCAAAACCCTGACATGACGCTGGATCTTAGACATCTGACAGGAGATACACGTTCTGGCCCAGTAACTGACTTGATGACGCAGACCATGCCACATAAACATGGCCACCACCAACGCAATCATCACCCGGATGGATGGATGAGCCAAATCACAAAAAAGATCCAATACCCGGCGACGCCAAGCTGCAGGAAGGATGGGTCTCGGCTGACCAGTCGATACGTCACATAGGGCCTTGGCACCAGCAGAACCAAACCGCACATCCTCCAACACCAAACCAGAAATAGCGGTGCGGTAGGCGAGCAGCTCATCATCGTCACGCTGCGCAGTCACCAGGGCGGTATAATCAATACCCGGAGCCACCTCATGGACCGCACGGATGTCGGTGCGGGACAACGCACCCGCTACTTGGTTGCCCTTCCCCGCAATGTGCTGAACGCAAGTCGTGTATTCCATGAGATGTAAGCCAAATGGCGCTACTGCCGTGCTGACCAGGGATCCGAGATCTTTGCGCAAGTGAAATTAAGAGGCTTGTGATCCGTGAAAGCGGTAAAGTCCCTGCCCGCAAGAAAATACCGGAAATGGCAAACGGCCTCAAACAAGAGGGCATGACATGAGAATTAAGGGACAGAAGTTTAGGGGTAACATGAGGGGAACTTCTTTACTCAGAGAGTGGTGGCTGTGTGGAATGATCTTCCAGCAGAAGTGGTGGAGGCAGGATCGATTTTAACATTTAAAAGTAAAGTGGATAGGTATATGGACGGGAAGGGAATGGAGGGGTATGGTCTGAGTGCAGGTAGATGGGACTAGGGGAAAATAAATGGTCGGCACGGACTGGAAGGGCCGAGAAGGCCTGTTTCCGTGCTGTAATTGTTATATGGTTATATGGTTATATGGTAAGTGCAAGGGGCCCCCGATCAAACGCACTGTACATCTGTTCAGCCTCAGGTGCCGACTGAAAAAGGCGAGAGGCTACCAGTGTCCATCAATCCGCTGCTCGAATACGCCCCCAACAGCAGTGTCAGAAGCGTCAACAGTCAGGGCAGTCGGAGCATCAGCTTGTGGATGGACCAACGTCATCGCCTTCGCCAGCGCCTCCTTCACGCCCTCAAACGCAGCCATGGCCTCATCGTCCCACACCAGGTCACGCCGCTTGCAGGACAGGAACTTAAACAATGGCTGCATAATCCACGCAGCCGCAGGCACAAAGCGACGGTAAAAATTGACCGTCCAGACAAACTCCTGCAACCCACACACCGTGGACGGTCGAGGAAACTGCCGAATGACCTCAACCTTGCTCGGGAGCGGCACCATCCCCTGCGACGTAACATGATGCCCCTGAAAAGTGATGGAACTCAGACCAAACTGACACTTAGCGAGGTTGATGGCCAGTCCACATTCACTGAGACGCTGCCAGAGCACATGGAGGTGGGCACAGTGCTCCTAACGAGAGCGACTGGCGATGAGGATATCGTCTAAATAAATAAAGAAAAAGTCGCAACCATGACCCACCATGTCCAGGAGGCGCTGGAAAGCCTGCGCGGCGTTCTAGAGACCGAAAGGCATGCGGATGAACACCAAAAGCCCAAGAAGGATATGATAGCAGTTTTGGGAATGTTAGCTGGGTGAACTGGAAATTGATGATCGCCCCTCACCAGTTCGACCTTCGAAAAAAACGTGGCCTGCATATACGGAAGAGGATATCGATCAGCCACCGTGAAATCATTTAAATGCCGATATTCTCCATAAGGCTTTCAGCCCCCATTTGCCTTTGGAACCATGTGTTGTGGAGAGGTCCACAGGCTATCAGAACGACGCACAATCCCCATCTCCTCCATCTGGCGGAACTTAGCCTTGGCAATGCGAAGCTTGTCAGGAGGCAACTGGCCTGCCCGAGCATGCAGTGGTGGTCCGGTGGTAGTAATATGATGCAAACTCACATGTTTGGAAAGGACCGACTGAAACTGAAACGAGGGGTCAGAATGGCAGGAAACTCTGCCAATATCTGGGCGAATATATTGTCAACAGCAGAAACCGGGTCGAGGCGAGGCACTGGTGCGGGGTGAAGAGAAATCGACTCAAAAGTGCTAAAATGCACGAGACGCTGCGTATGCACATCAACCAACAGGGATTGTGCCCGTGGCGCCCAGCAACGGCTGGGACAGCTCGGCCACAGTGAACGTCCATGTAAAATGACAGGAGGCGAAAATAAGTGGGGCCGTTCAAAAAATGTACGTAAGGATGGAGCTCCCGTTAACTGCGGCAAGAGCGGGCCCCGTTAACCGGATCGAGTGTCGACCAGATACCGCCGTCCCGAATGACGGTCCCAGGCATAGAGGCGAGTCATTTGGCCGGCCGCAGCAGCCATTACCGGTGGCCAGCCGCACGTTTCCCGGATACGAGCAGGGCGGATGGCATTGGTGGGCTGCAGGATCCCAGCATTGGTGGTAGAATCACTACTTAACTCTACCCACGTCACTCTATAGCGGCCTTCCAGTGGAACCCTCAACACCGAATATGGCCACGGGCTGCGTTGCGGCCTCGCTGACACCCGACCGATAGAAAAGGCACCCTGCTGTTTGGTGTGCCACAGCTCATCGGCACGTTCAGCCAGCCACAGGGGGTCAGCAAAATCCTCACCCTCGAGGAGCACGCGGATGTTCTCGGGCATTTGCTCCAGAAACACGTGCTCAAAAAGGAAACAGGGCTGATGGCCGTCCATCAAGGTGAGCATTTCACTCATCAGATCCCACGGCTGGCGATCGCAGAGACCACCCATGTTCAGTATCCTCGCAGTCCGCTCGAGTTTGCTCAGCCCGAAAGTGCTCAATAGGAGTGTCTTAAGCCCGTCATACTTGCCGGCAACTGGCGGCTGGCAAAGAAAATGAACGAGAAAAAAAAACGGCCATGTCCTGATCCAAACCCCCGACCATGTAATGATATCGTCAGCGGTAATGTGCCGAATATGAAATTGAGCCTCGGCCTGCTCAAACCATACGTGCGGCTGCGACGTCAAAAACACGGGCAATTTAACCGCAACAGCGTTCTGCTGAGCGAGCCGGAGGGTTGGCGACTGCATCGGGCGGGCTGTTAGCTGCTTCCATTGTGCGATCCAAAACCACAGTTTGGATAACGTCGGGGTCACCAATAAAGTGCAATAAAGTGAGCCACATGTTGTGAACTCAAGGACAAACTTCATTAAACCAAAAATAATTCCAAAAACAATAGCAGTGTTGCGGAGCCCAGAGTAGCTGCGTATCGCTGCAGCAGGGCACACCCTCGACTTCCTTTCTAACTCCCGCCCTTCAGTCACATGCCTCTTACCACATGATGAACGTAGGTTCGATTAACCAGTGGCCCGACCACCAGATGGCGCCACAGTGTATAGATACATGATAAGGGAATAATGTTTAGTGCAATGTAAGAGTTGCTACTCTACTCAGGTATAACCCTGACTTTGGTGCTGTCTCTGTGGAGTTTGCAGGCTCTCCCTCTGATCACATGAGTATTCTCTGTGTGGCATGGTTTACCCCCACATCCCAAAGAAAGGTGGATTGATGGGTTAACTGTCACTGCATAAATCGCCCTTAACATGTAGCCGTTCAGAAATTCATGTTCGTTAGTTATAGGAGCAGAATTAGGCCATTAAGCCAACCAAGTCCACTCCGCCATCCAATCACAGCTGTTCTATATTCCTCTCAACCCCATTCTCCTGCCTTCTCCCCATTACTCCTGACACCCTTACTAATCAAATATCTGTCAATCTCTGCCTTAAAAATATCCAATGATGGCCTCCACAGCCTCAATGGCTATAATTCCACAGATTCACCACTCTCTGGCTAAAGAAATGTCCTCATCATCCCCTTTCTAAAAGTACATCCTTTTATTCTGAGGCTGTGACCTCTGGTCCTCGACTCTCCCACCAGTGGAAACATCCTCTCCACATCCACTCTTTCCAGGCCTTTAACTATTCGGTGAGTTTCAATGAGGTCCCCCCTCATCCTTCTAAACTCCAGTTAGTAGAGACCCAGTGCCGTCAAACGCTCAACATATGTTAACCCAATAATTCCTGGGATTATTCTCCGAAACCTCCTCTGGACCCTCTCTAACGCCAGCACATCCTTCCTCAGATATGGGACCCAAAGCTGCTCACAATACTCCAAATACATTCTGATCAGTGACTTCTCAAGCCTCAGCATTATATCCACGTTTGTATGTTCTGGTCCTCTCTACATAAATGGTAGCATTTGACTTCCATACTACTGATTCAACGCAAATGAACTTCTTTAGAATTCTGTGCCAAACCCTTTGTACCCCTCCTATTTATGAATTCTCACCCCATTTAGAAAATATTCCAAGCCTTTATTCCTATTACCAAAGTGCATGAATCCGCACTTTGCTTTGCTATATTCCATCTGCCACTTCTCTGCCCACTCTCCTAACCTGTCTGAGACCTTCTGCAGGGTCCCTGCTGTCTCTACACTAGCGGTCCCTCCACCTATCTTCGTATCATCCGCAAACTTGGTCACAAACAATTCAATTCCCTCGTCCAAATCATTACTATACAACGTGAAGAGTAGCACCCCCAGCACTGACCTCTGCGGAACTCCACAAGTCACTGGCAGCCAACCAGTAAAAACTCCCTTTATTGCCACTCTTTGCCTTCTGCCATCCTGCCAACCTGCTATCCATGCTAGTATCTGCCCTGTGAAACCATGGGCTCCTATCTTCTTTAGCAACCTCAAGTGCGGCACTTTTTCAAAGGTCTTCTCTATATCCAGATAAACCACATCCACTGACTCTCCTTTATCCATCCTGCTATTTACTTCCTCAAAGAATTCCAACAGCTTCATCAGGCAAGATCTCCCTTTCACATAACCATGCTGACATTGACCCATTTTAATGGAATAACCTAGAAGTGGAAGTTGGAGAACCTGGTTGAAATTGATGTGAATGTTGGGAGGATAAATGTAGCATCACTTGATATTGGTGCTTGATACTCATATAACCATGTAACCATATAACAATTACAGCACGGAAACAGGCCCTCTCGGCTCTTCCAGTCTGTGCCGACCATTCATTTTCCCCTAGTCCCATCTACCTGCACTCAGACCATACCCCTCCATTCCCTTCCCATCAACATACCTATCCACTTTACTTTTAAATGTTAAAATCAATACTGCCTCCACCACTTCTGCTGGAAGATCATTCCACACAGCCACCACTCTCTGAGTAAAGAAGTTCCCCCTCATGTTACCCCTAAACTTCTGTCCCTTAATTCTCATGTCATGCCCTCTTGTTTGAATCTTCCCTACCCTCAATGGGAAAAGCTTATCCACGTCAACTCTGTCTATCCCTTTCATCATTTTAAAGACCTCAATCAAGTCCCCCTTTAACCTCTGCGCTCCAAAGAATAAAGACCTAACTCATCTGGACTTGATGGACGTGTTTCTGTCTGACTCTCACACGTTATAAATAGAGGCATGAATAACAAGGGCAAAATCCTCACCACCAGTCCTGGGCATCACACTTTAGAAAATATGTGGACGTTTTTGAGAAGATGCTGATGCACTCAAGTATTCCCAGGGATAAGTAGTTCATTTACATGGATAGACTGAAGAAACTGGGTTTTATTCTCCTTGGAAGATGAGAATGTGTCAGAAAATCAGATTCAAGAGATTTAAAATTATGACGAATACAGGTAGAGATGTTAAAAAGGAAAACTATCATTGGTGAAGCACTCAAGAATTAAGGTGCCCAGATTTGTCTCTTTCTTTATGTATCTGCCTTTCTGCTCCACTTCTTAAAATACAGACAGTACAAGAATGGCCTTATAGCTGTGGTACTGTTAAATCCTGTGTGAGAGCTACAATGGTAACAACTTGACAATAAGTGCTGGATATGCATTTCTATTGTTAGCCTTTCATTGTAGAAATGTGATCGAACACAACCACATCAACTGCATTTCCAGTCTTGAGGCAGGTTAAGATTAATGGAGAAGACTCTAGTGTGTCTGAGTGAGGTGTCAGCCAGTCAATATGTCCCAAAAGACTGGAGTCGTCTGGCTCTGCTGGTTTCACACACTGCCAGACTGTTTAACATTGGACCTTGGCTTTGGTCATAGGCTTGTTGACCATGTCTCTGAATTATGAGGTAGACAAAAGTGCTGGAGAAGCTCAGCGGGTGAGGCAGCATCTATGGAGCAAAGGAAATAGGTAACGTTTTGGGCCGAAACCCTTCTTCAGACTGAATTATGAAGCAGGTCAGAGCAAATGTACAAGCTGTGAGTGAAGATTGGACACAAAAAACGAGTCACTCAGTGGGTCAGATAGCATCTCTTGAGGAAAAAGAATAGGTGACATTTCGGGTCAAGACCCTTAATCGGACTGAGAGTTGGGGAAGGGAAAATGAGAGAAAGGAACAGTGATGTAGAGAGATATAGAACAAATGAATGAAAGATATGCAAAAAGGTAACAATGATAAAGGAAGCAGGCCATTGTTAGCTGTTTGCTAGGTGAGAATGAGAAGCTGGTGTGACTTGGGTGGGGGAGCGATGGAGAGAGAGGGAATGCTGGGGTTACTTGATGTTAAAGAAATCACTACTCATACCATTGGGTTGTCAGTTGCCCAAACAAAATATGAGATGCTTCTCCTCCAAGATGAGATCTTTGTTCTGATGCAGTGCCGGAGTGAAAAACGTTGAGTTCCATCATGTAATCATGACTGAGATTCATATTTCAACCATTGCCTCAGTTTTTTGCCCCAGTGGGCGGTAGAGTTGCTGCCTTACAGCACTTGCAGCGCTGGAGACCCGGGTTCGATCCCGACTACAGGTGCTGTCTGTACGGAGTTTGTACATTCTCCTCGTGTCCTACTCGGCTTTTCTCTAGGTTCTCCTGTTTCCTCTCACACTCCAAAGACATACAGGTTTGTAGGTTAATTGGCTTGGTATACATGTAAAAAATTGTCCTTAGTGTGTGTGGATAGTGTTAACGTGCGGGGATCGCTGGTTGGTGCGGACTCGGTGGGCCAAAGGGCCTCTTTCCATGCTGTATCTCTGAACTAAACTAAACTAAAATTATCCAATCTTTTGGATCTATTGTAAGCATGAAAAATGTAACTGCTCAGTCAATTACTAAAGAAAATATAAGCATACAAATCAGTTTGTATCCCACTATTGTATCCAAATATATAACATTCTAAAAATAGATATAGCTGTGCAAAATTCAAAGGTATAAATCTTGCAGGATCCATGTCTCAGAAAAAGTTCACATTACTAAGTGTCTTATGTCACAGGCATTTACAATTTACAAGTGAGCCAGACATCAAAACCAATAAAAGCATACTTTATCCAAGGAAACCCAAATCCTCAATTGTCACGTTGCAAATGGTGACAAAAGAATATGCCCATGCTCTACTGCCAGACCCTATCCCTATCCCTATCCCAACTTGCCATCCAGGTATAGATCACTCTGCGGCTGCCTCCAGTAACGTACATAGTCAACCAGCTTGAGTTATTAGGAGAAAAAAATGGTAAATACCTAAATGCAAACATTGCTGATCATGATATCTTCCTGTTGAACCACCCTACTCGCTCCATCCCCAATCACCCTCTCTTCAGCCTCTAATTGTCTCCTCAGATTTACTCCAAATTGACCTCATAGACTCTTTTAATTCTTCTGCCAGCATCCTCATGAACCTCCTCCAGTCTTTTTCCAGCCTCCTCTACTCAACCCTCCAGTCTTCTCTAACTTCAGATAGCCCTTGCGTTCTCTCTCCATCGCCTTTCCAGTTCTCCCACTAGTCTTACTGTCTCCAATTACATTCTATCTTTGTCCCGCCCCCTCCCCTGACATCATTCTGAAGAAGGGTCTTAACCCAAAACGTTGCTTATTCCTTCTCTCCAGAGATGCTGCCTCACCCGCTGAGTTACTCCAGCATTTTGTGTCTACCTTCGATTTAAACCAGCATCTGCTGCTCTTTCCTACACCTCCTGTCTTCATAACTGTCTTCCTCCTCTGGGAACTATCCATCTTATTCCGGTCTTCCCCACCATCCACAATTGCCCTCCAAATCTTCCTTCTCAATGCGTCGTACAAACCCCAAACCTCTGCCAGCCTCCCTTCACTGCCAGATCACTTCTTTCATCAGCCATGATCACATTGAATGGCCGTGCTGGCTCTAAGGACCAAATGCCTCTTCCCGCTTCTATTGTCTATTGTCTATGTCTATCTTTTCACCCAACCTGGTTCTCTCCGTCACCTCTTCAGATCTCAAATCGTCCTTCACTTTCAAAAATTATCTATTGACTCCTACCACTACCACTCCTCCAGCCTTGTCTCCCAGCCTCTCGTTGTATTTTTAGCTTTAGTTTAGTTCAGAGATACAGCGCAGAATCAGGCCCTTCGGCCCACCAAGTCCATGCTAACCAGCGATCCCCACGTATGTGCAAGACCATGTAACACTGTGTGTAACACTAGTGTAACACTATCCTACACACTCTTGGGACAATTTACATTTATACCAAGCCAATTAACCTACAAACCTGGAAGGAATTCGGAGAAAACCCACACGGTCACGGGGAGTGTGTACAAACTCCGTACAGACAGCACCCGTAGCCGGGATCGAACCTGGGTCTCCGGCACTGTAAGCGATGTAAGGCAGCAACTCCACCAATGTGCCACCGTGCCACTGAGTTCATCTAAATCCCAAAGCAATCCGTCATCTCTTTTAAACCAATGGGCAACTATCGTTCTCTAGCCCCATCTTCTCAGATGGCAATCCCTAACCATGCCAGAGCATTGACAATATTTATCCAAATGCTGCTCTGATGCTTAAGACAACACAAAGTTGGGAGGTCTCTTCACCAGTGAGCTCTTCATGGATTGAAGTTATGGCTGGATTCAGTATCAGGAAAACCTTAGGCCCCATCATTAGGCCCTTAGCAGGGAGGGAGTTCAACTGTCCCAAAAAACGTGCACTACAAGACCGAGATGACTTGCCGCTTACCCTTCCTTTATTCCCGCAAGAAGTGGTGTTCCTTCCTCTGACAATGGTCTGATCATTTTAAACTTAAAAGAAAATCAAACACAAGTAGGCTCAAGCAATCATCGAGTCTGAAGCAGGGTCTCGACCCGAAACGTCGCCTATCTCCTTCGCTCCTTAGATGCTGCTGCACCCGCTGAGTTTCTCCAGCCTTTTGTGCACCCTCAAGCAATCATTGATGTGCCGGTTGTTTGCTAATCTTTACATCCACATTTAATCAGCAATCAGGGGCCAAAATTATGAGCCTGATTAGAACGATGTCTAAGGCCACAGAGGTGTTTTCTTAAAAAAAAAAACCTTACTTTAAACTGAGAATATTATCTTTAACATTGTCTTCATATAAAAGAATGCTATCTTGTATTTGATACTTCACTTATTCCTACCAGGTTATTTCTTTGTTCGTACAATATATATTCATCCTCCATTACTGAATTCAGGAGAAGCTTATCTATTCTATTGTATACACAAAGTGATCTCGTGTCTATTTAGTCCCAGAGCAAGCAGCAAATTGAGAACACAGACAATAAAGTCTCAATCACAGTAATGATGTATGATGGGTTGTAATTTCTGTGTACTAATGGGTTGCAAACAGTATTACAGTGATGATGGGAATATCATTGATTCATTATGCCTGCAATAAAATCAAAATGACTCAACGTACAGATTGCCAACTGTTTCACACCGCACTCATAAATCTCTATCAGAGAAACCCCTCTCCTTAAATGAGGCACAAAATGACAAGCTGCTGAGAGTTTGAAAATAACTTTTACAATAATCTTCTGCTATCTGAGCTAATATGAGTATAAAAAAAACACTTGGTAATAACTAATACTATCTCTGCTTAGCAAAGAAACAAATCGATTTTCATCTGCTCCAAGCAATCAATTACTCCCTGTCCTCTTTATACTAAAATGCAATAAAAACTAAATTGTGCCATTCCGAAAATAAATGCAAAGAGGGTCTCAAACTGTTATTTGACTCCATGGATTATTCATATCATCCCATTCGGATTAGCCATTTCCATTAAGAGTACATTTGCCATGAGCATTTAATGGACATCTAAGAGCGAATTCATTAAAGCAGGAGCTATTATCAGCACTTATGGGTCTCAAACTGCTTTCACATTTACCTTTTAATAGCACACTATTACAAAAATGATGTATAGAACTCATCCCCCATCGGCATTTTTGTGGAGGTCTGTAAGGAAAGATATAATCCTGGGAGCAATCTTCTTCAGTGCAGAACTTAATCAAAAATCCTTAGCACATATTTTAAGGAAAGTTGAGAAAGCTATTTTCAATAATCTGCCTTTTTAGGGAATTCAAGACCATCTGTTCTCCTGAAGCACCGAGACAGCCTTTGTATAACACGCACAATGTAAATCTATTTTGAACAATTCACATGAATTACAATGACTGGGAAAGCAGAGAAGCATTGTAAACTATATCGATGCAATTGTTTTCAATTATCAGGATGAGGGGTTGTATACTGTATATTTTAATTTGCCCTGTTTTTTTCAGTCCTGCAAAGGAGCTTATTGATGGCCCTGCATCCCCACCACTATCTTTATCAATGTAACGCTACAGATTTTCTGCATTACATGCAAATTCACTTCCCACCTCACACCACCTCCTGCTTTGACCGCCACTTTACCTCCATCAGTCTTCCTCAGCCTAATGGGTTTTCAACTGTAAGCCTGCTGTGTATTTCCTCGTTTACTTCACTTTCCCCTCCACATTATCCACACAAAATTAGTGCTCTCCCAGACTATGGGCCTTGCCTCTTTGTTTCGATTCCTCAATAACAAAGGAAACACAACGTATCAGTACTAAACGGTAAAAGAAAATCAGCGTGCTGGAGCAACCCAGCGGGTCAGGCCGCATCGCTGGAGGACAGGGATAGAGTGGATGTGGAGAGGACATTTCCACTAGTGGGAGAGTCTAGGACTAGAGGTCATGGCCTCAGAATTAAAGGACGTTCCTTTAGAAAGGAGATGAGGAGAAATTTATTTAGTCAGAGGGTGGTGAATCTGCGGAATTCTTTGCCACAGAAGGCTGTGAAAGCCAAGTCATTGGATGTTTTTTAAGGCAGAGATAGATAGATTCTTGATTAGTACAGGTGCCAGGCATTATGGGGAGAAGGCAGGAGAATGGGGTTAGGAGAGAGAGATAGATCAGCCCTTATTGAATGGTGGAGTAGACTTGATGGGCTGAATGGCCTAATTCTGCTCCTATCACATGACCCTATGACCTTATCACATGGGTAGGTGACATTTTGGGTTGGGACCATTCTTCAGATTGTATACAGAACTATATAAAGTACTAACTGTATACAAAAACCCCAAAATATATATTCCTAAGTCACAAGTTAATTTCTGATCATTGAATTATTCTTATAGACTTAACTTTGACGGTCCTCTCTTTATTACTCCAAACGTTTTCTCCTCTAGTCATAGTCATCTTTGTCAAAAAACACAGAAAAGGTTTCTCAACCCACCAAGTCCATTGAACCACTCTATATTAATCCCATTTGTCCACCTCAACCCCATAGCCTTCAGTGCCTCAGCTATTTAATGAATATACACATGGCATCCTGTATGTTATCATTGTAGCTGCCTCCATCATCTCCACTGGCTGCACATGTTCTCATTTCATCCACACTCCTTAAGGCCTTTACATCACTGTATCTGTTCTACCTTATTTGATTTTTCTAAATGCAACACCAATTGCCTGCCCTTGTCATCCAACAAGTACTTATCTATAATAATTCAAATTTCTAGCACTTGGTTCATGGACTACCGTGGCTTTGTGGTTCAGTGTTAATATAGATGCTTGTGGAGGCACCTGGTGGTAAGGCCAGGGGCACAACGAACCCTCGGCTCTGGAGGGCGGTGTCTCGGTGTGGGAGGCGCTAGTCACGGGGTTGGCATCTGAAGTGGTATTTAAGGCCGGGCAATGCCCGTGACCTTGAGGGAGTAGGATGCTGTATTGGAGAGAAACAAAACATCCAATGCACACAACTCGTGTTCGCTTAGTTTTTGGCTGGATGCATGCGAGTCCCCGCTACATGCTTCTTAAAAGCTGTGGGAGTAGCAAGAGTCAAGAGTCGAGTGTTTAACGGCAATATATGTCCCAGAGAGAACAATGAAATTCTTACTTGCAGCAGCACAACACAATACGTACCCATCTCCACTACCGTTTTCAGACAGCAAATTCCAGATTACAACCAGTCCAATTGGTGAAGAAAATCTTCAGAATCCCTCTAAACCCTCGTGTGCCTTCTTGTGTTCAACACCACTGCTGAGGGAACATACTTATTTCTATGTGGTCATAGAGTCTTACAGCATGGAAACAGTTTGGCCCAACTTGCACATACCAGCCAACATGTTCCATCTTGACTAGTCCCACATGCCTGCATTTGGCTGATATCCCTCTAAACCTGTCCTATCCACGTACCTGTCTAAACTGTCTACCCTGTCCATGCCTCTTATTACTTTGTACATGTCTATGAGGTCCCTCCACAGCCTTCTCTACCGCAAGAAAGAAAGGCATCCAATATCTAGCATCTTCTTATAACTGAAATGCTCCACCCCAGGCAACATTGTGATTTTGTGTTATATTCCTGGTGCTTGTCAAATGTAAATTATGTTTTGGGATCATATTAAAATGAGTAGTTCTACTTCGAGGTTACTTTTACTGTCCACAACTATTGCCTATTTAGTTTGGCTTAGTTTAGTTTAGTACCTGTACCTTTTCCCAGATCAAGAGAGGCTGGGAAGTGAAGAAACATTACACAAATTTTAGTGACAATCAGACTACCTACAACAGGGGTTCGTAAACTCTTTCGTCCCGTTTACCCCTGGAAACTTTAATGGCATATAACAATGTTATTTCACTTATTTATGAACAACCAATGATGAACAGATACCGGTATACCAGATCCAGAACCAAACACAGTCAGTCAATGAGAAAAAATATGTACAAATCCAGAATCAACAAATTTACCCCCTGGGTAGGCGAAATTTACCCCAGGTTGGGAACCCTTGACCTACAAGGAATTTGAAAAAAGGCAGACTTTTTTCCCACTCTCTTTCCTGGGGTGCAGATCACGTTTATCTGTAACTTCTTACTTAAAATCTCTGAGGTGCGTTTCAAAAGGAGTACACAAACCAACGAGCACAATTAGGAATTTTTGGAATGTACATATTTTAGTGTAGTTTAGTTCAGAGATACAGTGCAGAAACAGGCCCCTTCGGCCCACCGAGTCCGCACTGACCAGCGATCCCCCCACACAGTAACACTATCCTACACACACTGGAGACAATTTACACTTACACCGAGCAAATTTTACTTCGGAGTCACGTGAGTGACTACGTGAAGACCCCGCCAGCATGCATGCGCAACACATCGTTGAACGCATTGCGAAGCGACAGGCAGGAGGAGCGCCACTCCTCCAGCGTAAATTTAAAAACGGGCCGCAGATAAGTCTTACCATTCCTGAGGTTGTTGTTGGCTCTGTATTGTTTGGATTACAGAGCGCACCATGGAGTCCAGGACAAAGTCCGAACGAGCCGCTGCCAAAATTGCTGGAAAGGAGCATTTGGATATCATCCACTTACCTTCCAGGTAGGCTAAATACAGTGGCGGACACCAGGTCATGCAAGTTTAATGACAACACAAAGGACAAAGGACAAAGGACATTTATTGTCACATACACCATTTGGTGCAGTGAAATTTGACTTGCCATGCAGCACACAGATAAAGATAAACCCAACACTAAAAAATTAACAATGAACATAATGGTTCCCACTGTGGGGGAAGGCACAAAGTCCAGTCCCATCCCCATGTCCACCCATAGTCAGGCCTATTGAGGCCTCCGCAGTCGGCGCTACGATGGCCCGATGTTTTAGGCCTTCTCGCCGGGTGATGGTGTTCCGGCGTCGGGAGAGTCCTCACAGCGGCTTGCGACACCTGGAACGGCCGCTTCCGTGGCTTCCGAAGCTGACAAGGCCGCGCTGGATGGAGCTCCACAACTGGTGATCTTGCCGAGAGATCCCAGGCTCCTGGTGTTAAAGTTCAGCGCTGCCGCCCGCAGCCAGCCGCCCCACAGTCCCGCAGCTCCGCGATGTTCACCTGTGGCCTCAGCATTCCGGAGCTCCAGCGCGGCGACCCAGGCAAGGCATCGGCCGCTCCGCTCCACGATGGCACTCCAGCGCTGAGCCGCTGCCGAAGCCAAGGTTCTGGGCGGCCCCATCAGGAAAACGCCGCTCCAGGCCCGCTGGTAGGCCGCGTGGACGGGTCGACGGTGCAGCCCGGAGACAGTTGCCTCTCCGACCAGTTAGGGACCAGGAAAAGTAGTTTCCCCCTTCCCCACCCACCACCCCCCACATAAAAAAGGCTAGGACTCCAAAACAAAACACTAAAACTCACTAAAAATAAAATAAAGAAATTAAAAAACAGACAGCTGCAGGCTGTACCGCAGCTGCACCGAATGGATGTTGGACCGCAAAGCGTTTGCCGATATTGTAGATCGGTATGGAACACCAGATAGCGCCCTTTTTGCATCCAGATTTAATCACATATGTTGCATGGGAACCAGACCCTGGGGCAGCAGCGATGAACGTTTTCTCGCTACACTGGGGGGGATTTGTTTTTCTATGCATTTCCCCCCTTCTGCCTCATCAGTCGGGTCTTGCAAAAAAATCAACAAGACTCCACATCGGGTATTCTGGTTGTGCCCGACTGGCCTACTCAACCATGGTTCCCTGTGGTACTGGACATGGTCTCAGAACCATGCATTCCAATAACTAAACGTCCGAGTTTATTGGTACACCCTGTGACAGGGGAGAGTCACCCATGCCATGACCGGATAAACCTATTGGTTTGCAGGGTTTGAAAAGGCCACTTCTGGATTTCGGACTCTCGGACCGAACAATCAACATCATCACAGCATCGTGCAGGGAGTCCACCAGGACACAGTACCTCACTTACGTGATGAAATGGGAGGTGTTCTGCACCAAAACAAACACCACATATGACACGGCCACCATCACGGAAGTGCTGGAGTTCCTGGCAAGCCTTCGTTTCGATGAATGTTTGAACTACAGTGCCATCAACTGTGCCAGAAGTGCCCTATCCAATTATCTCGGGTGAGGTTGCGATCACCTAACAGTGGGGTCTCACCCTTTGGTGTCAAAACTAATGAGGGGAATATTTAATTCAAATCCCCCCAGGCTTAGATATTCCCAGACCTGGGATATCGGCATTGTACTAACCATGCTCCGAGGGTGGGCACCAATAACGTCTCTTTCATCGGACAAACTGACCTACAAAATGGTCATGCTGATGGCACTCATGACGGTTAAACGGGTCCAGTCCCTACACAAGCTAAGTATGGACGCCATGGTCATAACCAACAGCAAAGTAACTTTCTTTATACAGGGGTTACTCAAACAAGACAGGCATGGATCAACTGGCCGAAAGTTGGATTTCCTGGCTTACCCCGTAGACAGCCGTTTATACATAGTGACCCACCTTTTACGCTACATGGAGGTCACCAAGTGTCTCAGGGGCTTTGCTTATAAGTTACAAACGTCCTCATCACAGAGTCACCATGCAAACTATTTCAAGATGGTTAAGGGTGGTATTGGGTGCAGCGGGGGTGGACACTGATGTTTTTAAATCCCACTCAACCAGGGCTGCATCCACATCGGTGGCAAGGATGATGGAAGTTCCAATGGACCACATCCTTGCAACGGCAGGTTGGACAAATGAGAAAACCTTTCAACGGTTTTATAATAAATCCGTGACCGCGCCTGAGACGTTTGCCGACAGAATATTAAGTTCTGTATTATAATTTCCCCGATGTAGGGGTATTATTATTTGGTATTGTTAAATAAAGGGTGCAGAGAAGATTTACGAGTATGTTGCCAGGACTTGAGGGTCTGAGCTATCGGGAGAGTTTGAGTAGGCTGGAACTCTATTCCTTGGATCGCAGGAGGATGAGGGGTGAGAGTCTCTTGCCCAGAGGAGGTGAATCGAAGGATATAGGTTTAAGGTGAAGGGGAAAAGATTTAATAGGAATCTGAGGAGTATCTTTTTCACACAAAGGGTGGTGGGTGTATGGAATAAGCTTCCAGAGGAGGCAGTTGAGGCTGGGACTATCCCAACGTTTAATAAACAGTTAGACAGGTACATGGATGGGACAGGTTTGGAGGGATATGGACCAAAAGCAGGCAGGTGGGACTAGTGCAGCGGGGACATATTGGCCGGTGTGGGCAAGTTGGGCCGAAGGGCCTGCTTTCATGCCATATGACTATGACGCTATAATATGTTTAGCGGCTGAGGCAATGAGCAAAGTGTTGGTCAACGTATGCGAGAAACTCCACATCCAAATGTCAAAGTAAAATATGAGAAGTTATCAAAAAACTGAGATTTTTGGTCATTTGAATGGAAACCACTGATGGTGATTTTGCTCTGCAGTAGATTTCCCAACTCAGTGAAATGCGCAAAATTCAGCAATAATTATCAAGTATATGTGTGATTCATTTGAACATGTTCCTCTGTTCTATTCAACACACTTTTCTGCTATACTCGTAAATGTTATGATTTGTCTTAATAAGCTGCACTATTAATATTGAAGAAACCTTTGAATATTAGACTATAAATATTGCTTGTAGTTCACGGAACACTGTGGAGCTTTGCGATCATTATTGGCCCCAAACACTAATTATGTGCTTTGTTTAATGTGGCATTTAATGGACACCAATATTCCAAATGATGGCTGCAAAGGCCGAAGAACACAATATTCTCATTATACTGTATTAACAGCTGCACAATTAATCTATGTTGTACCTTGCAGCACAATATTTCCCACTAATTAACTTTCAGAATTATTTGCTTTATTTTGTCAAGGAAGGAAATAAAGAGACTGTGGAGCTGTTTCGTTATTATTATTAACTGATGAATACCGCCTCCAATTGCATTTTTCCCCTCACATTTATTTTGTGAGAAACATGTTACAAATTAATTTTATTCACAAAACAGAAACTTTGGATAATTTGGTCTGCCTTCCATTCCCCAGTTCTCGAGAGGAAGTTGCTTCAGTGGCATTGGCAAACACAACCTATCAGTTTCAAGTGTAGTTGCTCATTCATCACAAGTTCTCCACGAGAGTGGAGCAGTTCATTGAATCTGCTAATGGATCTGCTATTTTAAACTCATTAATGTACAAGCTTGGTGGTCAGATATCTGCATCAGGGCTGCGCAGAGACTGTGATCATTAGGTAAACACCACTGGAGGGGTATTTGCACGTGATGGTGGCACTGTTTTCAATAGAAATGTTATCAGCTGAAAAGAGCCCTTTTGTATCAATATTCCAACATGTAGAATAGCATCAGTGTGGAGCGTCACTCTTCGGGAGCTTGGGGTCTCACGTGTCAGGAGTGGGTGTATATGCCTGGGCTAAATAATGTGCATGTTGGGCCACTGTGCAATGCATACTCATCTGATTCTCAGTCAAATATGTAATTGGGATGCTGTTATCATTTCCTGACAATGGCATCCCTCTGCTGTTGGAGTAATTCTGCCACACTGCCACCCAGCTTTGTGTCATCTGCAAATTTGCTAATTTTACTTTTAATCCCTTCATCTAAATCAGGGGTGTCCAGGGCTGGGGGTTACACAAAAGGCTGGAGAAACTCAGCGGGTGCAGCAGCACCTAAGGAGCGAAGGAGACAGGCGACATTTCGGGTCGAGACCCTTCTTCAGACCCATGAAGTGTCCAGGGCCGGATTTAGATGAAGATAGGCCCTAGGCTATTCCACTGTTAGGCTATTCCACTGTTAGGCCCTAGGCTATTCCACTTGTGAGGCCCCTCCCGATCCCCCACCTCCACGACGAGAGGAAGATGGAACGGTCCACCAGATTGACACCGATGTGCAGCCGAGCGTGGCCAATGTGATAAGGGTGGGAAAGCTGTGCTTTTTATTTATTGCCAGTGCTAGTGTCGAGTTATCACCTTAAAACACTGTTGTTCTGAAATGGAGGGCAAGGAAAATTACTGAAGTGTTGTTTAGAGACCACAGTACATTGTGACAACATATGTAAGAAAGGCCTATGACAGTCAAAAATATTATACACCAGACCCGTATAAAGGGTGTGGCCATTTAAGGGCCCTGGAAGCTCTGGAGTTTTAGATGCTCTCTGGTACATTCTGAGCCTTATTTTGGAGCATTTTTGCACCAAATTTATGACCAATATTTCAGAAATAATTTTGGTTGAGTCAAGAGTAATGAGTGGTTGGAATAGGATGATTGGGATCATTGTTGTATACATATTTTTTAATCAAGAATTGAAGCTGTCCTTGTTTTAATAGTCAAGTTGTACTGTAAAATGTTATGTAAAATGTTATAAAGGAACATGCAAACACTGCAAATACAATACTGTAAGTTTTTGCAGTAAATAAAACCTTTTTTGGAAAATGTTTTGTGTTGATTTGATTGCCTGTTACTGTTCAACTGTGTTAGTGTGTGCACATTAAAAATATGATGTAAAATGAAAGTCGCAATATGGAATACATATTTTTCAGTACTGTTATCAAGGAAAAGAAAGCAGTTCCAATTGTTTGATATTATTCATATGGATGAGAAAATATAATTGCTCTATAACCTACCTTAATTTTACAATCTCACTAAAGATAATCCCTCTTTCCCTCTTCCCCTCCTCCTTCCTCCTCCCTCTCCCTCCACCTCTCTCCCTCCCCATCTCTCTCTCCCCCCCTCTCTCCCCCCCTCTCTCTCCCCCTCCCCTCTCTCTCTCTCCCCCCTCTCAACCCCCCCCCTTTCCCCCACTCACATCCCCCTCTCTCTCCCTCCCTCCCCTTCTCTCTACTTCCCACGCAGCGAGGCTCCAACTCAGCGCCACAGACAACACAGCCCCCCCCCGGCCCGGAGAAACGGGCACTCTCGCAACGCAAGATTCCACTAGTTACCTGCAGTAGACATCTAGGATCTTTGGTAGGCACGAGGCATCAAGGTGATTGTGTGGAGTGCAAATGGGGATCTGAACCCGCCTGGACCCACTGCGCATGCGCGGAGAGACAGCGTCATTTTGCGTCGCTACTGCGTCACCGGCTTCGCCCAACTGCGCACGCGCGGATACTCGTAATTTCTATCCCCAAAACTTCCAGCGGGCCGGAAACAGAATTTCGGGTAATTTCTGTCAAAGGGGAAACGCTGATAGTGCTCCAAATTTTTTTTCCTCAGGTTTTTTTTACTCTGGGGAAACAAACACCTTGGCCGGAGGCCCCCTAGACTTTGAGGCCCCAGGCTTCAACCTATGAGGCCTGAAGGTAAATCTGGCCCTGCCGAGGCACCCCTAAATCTCGAGGCCCTAAACTTAAGCTTGTGAAGCTTATACGTAAATCCAGCCCTGCGGGTGTCAAACTCACGACCTGCGGACCGGATGCCACCCGCGAAGGTCCACGGGATGATTTCCCCAATGCCAGAGCAGGCTGCAGCTGTTCCCGGTGCCAGATCGGAATGCATTAGTGCGTGCATGCAGCAATTCGACACGCATAAAGTCGCATTTTGCCCGTGATCTAAAATGAGTTAAAATGAGTTTGACACCCCTGATCTAAATCATTAATATATATTATAAATAGCTACGGTCCCAGAATCGAGCCTTGCGGTACCCCACTAGTCACTGCCTGCCATTCTGAAAGGGACCCGTTAATACCTACTCTTTGTTTCCTGTCTGCCAACCAATTTTCTATCCATGTCAGCACCCTACCCCCAATACCATGTGCTCTAATTTTGCCCACTAATCTCCTATGTGGGACCTTATCAAATGTTTTCTGAAAGTCCACTGGCTCTCCCTTGTCCATTTTCCCTGTTACATCCTCAAAAATGTCAAGAAGATTAGTCCAGCATGGTTTCCCCTTCGTAAATCCATGCTGCCTCGGACCGATCCTGTTACTGCTGTCCAAATATGCCACTATTTCATCTTTTATGATTGACTCCAGCATCTTCCCCACTGTTAACCTGACACCGATGTCATGCTAACAGGTCTATAATTCCACGTTTTTTCTCTCCCTCCTTTCTTAAAAAGTAGGATAACATTAGCTGCCCTCCAATCCACAGGAACTGATCCTGAGTCTATAGAACATTGGAAAATGATCACAAATGCATCCACAATTTCTAGAGCCACTTCCTTAAGTACCCTGGGATGCAGACTATCGGGCCCTGGGGATTTATCAGCCTTCAGTTCTATCAGTCTTCCCAACACCATTTCCTGCCTAATGTTAATTTCCGTCAGTTCCTCCGTCACCCCAAATCCTCTGGCCACTAGTACATCAGGAAGATTGTTTGTGTCCTCCTTAGTGAAGATGGATCCAAAGTACCTGCCAATGGGTCTCCCAGGGCAGTAACTCAAGTACTGCCCTGGGAGACCCATTGTTCCTGCCTGCTCCCGCCCCACTGAAATCATCTCCACATACCTCCATTCTATCCTCTCCCCTCCTTGCCCAATCCCTTCCCACCTACGTCCAAGACACCTCACACGCCCTTCAACTCTGTAATCAATTTAGTACCGTTCAGTTTCCAGGCCCCCGTTCACTCATCTTTACCATGGATGTTCAGTCCCTCTATACACCATCCCCCATCAAGAAGGCCTTAAGGCCCTCTGTTTCTTCCTCAAATAAAGACCCAACCAATATCCCTCCACTAACATTCTCCTCCGCCCAGCCTCACACCAAAGGCCTTCTCCTCTGACTCCTCCCACTTTATCCAAATCAAAGGCGAAGCCTTGGACACCAGCTTTGCCCCAGCTATGCCTGCCTGTTTGTCGAGTAAGTCGGACAGTTTTTACAGTTAGGGCCAGTTTTTTGTACACTGGCCCTATCACCCAACACCGAAAATTACATCGGGCTACGTCCTGCATCTGTACATAACTCAAGGACTTTATTAACTTCAACGCTAACTTCCACCGTCCCCTTGAATTCACCTGGACTATCTCGGACACCTCTCCCCCCTTTCTTGGTCTCTCTGTCTCCATCACAGGAAAGAGACTATCAACTGACATCTATTACAAACCTCCCATCTCCCACAGCTATATGGACTATACCTCTTCAAACCCTCCCTCTTGAAAAGATGCTATTCTCTACTCTTAATTCCACCATCTCTGCTGCATCTCCTCTCAAGATGAGGTGTTCAACACTAGGACATCCGAGCTGTCCTCATTCTTCAGGGAATGTGGGCTCCCTCCCCAGGTATATTCCCCTGAAACCGCAGGAGATGCAACACCTGTCTCTATACCTCCTCCATCTACTCCATCCAGAGTCCTTTCAGGTGTTACAGAGGTTCACAGGTATCTCTTCTAACCTCTTCTACTGCATACGATGCTCCTGATGTGGGTTCCTGTACATTGGCAAATCCAAACCTTGACTCGAAAACCGTTCAACTGAACACTTATGGGCTTGTCCAATTTGGGCGTTATTTGCGTGTAATTTACGCGACATCATTTACGTGTCACAATGCGCGACACGACATACTTTATGCGTCACGCACATGTCGTGACGCGCGCATGCCGTGCATTACGCGCGCATGGCGTGTGGTGAGACGTGGTGGTTTAGGCAGTGACAAGCGGTCGAGAGCAACGCCCCCAAGAATTTGGGATTCACAAATGACGCCCAAGTGGGACAGGGCCTTTACACTCAATGTGCTGACGCCTACATGCCAACTATTTTAATTCCCTTTTCCTTTTCCACACTGACCATGGCCAGAGTGAGGCCACACGTAAATTGGAGGAACAGCACCTCATATTTTGCTTGGGCAGCTTACAACCCATTAGTATGGATGTTGAATTCTCTCATTTTAAGTTAATTCCACTCTCACTCCCCTCCCCTCTTCCTTCTCCCCAATTCACAACAATATATCCCTCTTGAGATTACATGGCCCCTACCCAAGAGGCACCACCCTGCCTGAGGTCATCTGTTGCTGGCCCTGATTTGTCCTGGTCTTTTCTGACTAAATTGCTCTTATATGCTACTATCATATCCTATTCCACTACCACCCCAGCAGTACGTTCTAGGCACTGTTCAAGAAAGTTTTAAACGCACAATCAGCCAAGGAAATCAAAACTTTATTTAAGAACGTCAAGTGATCCCATCTGCCTTCCTCTGGGAGTGATCACTGGGAGTATTCTAGGAGATTGCTCAACAATCAACGATTCATCAGCTCCTTATATACAGAGTTTTCCTTTGATGTATTGTTTTCTGTAGCAGGCACTTAAGCATTTTCCTTCTTCTGAATACTTACAACAATTTTAAATCGTGCACTTCCAAAAGATACAAAGGAGTAAACCCAGCCCAATTCCAGCCCATTACTGATAAGCACATGTCCTGTTACCTTTTCGACCTTATTTTATTGTTTTACGATTGCCATTTGTCCTTTTACAACAGTGAACAGAATCTGACTAAAGTAGACTACAGTGAGGGTTACACAAAAAGCTGGAGAAACTCAGCGGGTGCAGCAGCATCTAAGGAGCGAAGGAGATAGGCGACGTTTCGGGTCGAGACCCTTCTTCAGACTGGTCAGGGATCAGGGAAACGAGAGATAAAGACGGTGATGTGGAGAGATAAAGAACAATGAATGAAAGATATGCAAAAAAGTATCGATGATAAAGGAAACAGGCCATTGTAAGCTGTTTGTGGTGTGAAAATGAGAAGCTAGTGCGCCTTGGGTGGGGGAGAGATAGAGAGAGAGGGAATGCCAGGGCCCGAGGGCTGAGGGAGAGGTGGGAAGCGGAGGAGGCAGCAAGGGTTAACAGAATTGAGAAAATTCAATGTTTAAGCCCAGAGGATGCAGACTCCCCAAGCGGAATATGAGGTGCTGTTCCTCCAACTTGCGGTGTTGCTCACTCTGGCCATGGAGGAGGCCCAGGACCGAGAGGTCGGATACAGAATGGGAGGGGGAGTTGAAATGCTGAGCCACCGGGTGGTTGGGTTGGTTATTGCGGACCGAGCGGAGGTGTTCGGCGAAACGATCGCCAAGCCTCCGCTTGGACTACAGTGAGTATCAGTTACACATGCTCAGTTTCAACCTTCCTTAAAGCACTGAATTATTATAACACATGAAGAGGCATGAAGCATTTTTAACCACTCTCCCTGTCTCTATCCCTTGAAGCTTTGCAATTTATTTTTGACAGCACCTACCACCCTCTGTAAGAAACTTGCCCCATACATCTAAACTTTGCCCCTCTCACCTTAAAGCCGTGTCCTCTAGTCTTTGACCTTTCCACTCTGAGAGAACGTTCTGACTGTCTATCCTATGTTTGCCTCACATAATTTTATAAACTGCTTTGACTCCACAAAGAAAATATTTCAAGTTTGTCCAACTGCTCCTTATAGCTAATAGCCCCGAATACAGACAGCATCCTGGTAAAGCTCTTTTGCGCCCTTTCCAAAACTTACACATTCTTCCTGTAATGGGGCAATCAGACCAGAACTGCACACAACACTCCAAATGTAGCCCAACCAAGCTTCTATACAGCTGCAATATGACGTCCTGATTTTATACTCAGTGCCCAACCGATGATGCCTTGTTTACCACTCTTGCTACCTTTAAGGAGCTATAGACTTGAACCGCAAGGTCCCACTGTTCATCAATGCTGCAAGGTGTCCTGCCATTATCCATTAAGAAGGTGCCCAGCATTCTTTCTTTCATCAGTCAGGCCATTGCATAAGGGAAACATAAAAACAAAGAAACCGCAGATGCTGGTTTATACCAAAGATAAACACTCCCTCCCCGGGTACTTCTGCCTGTAACTGCAGGAGATGTAACACCTGTCCTAATATCTCCTCCCTAGACTCCATCTAGGAAGGAACTCAGTGAGTCAGGCAGCATCTCTGGAGAAAAGGGATATAGGTGATGTTTCAAGTTGGGACCCTATTGGGAATCGGATATGATAGTAGCATTTAAGAGCAATTTAGACAGATACATGAATATGCAATGAATAGAGAGATATGGAGGAAGTGCAGGCAGATGGGATGTTTTAATCTCCATCATGCTCAGCACAGACCCTACCATGCTAGCCCTTGTCCAAGGCCTTGCCAATGTCCATGTAGACCATATCCACTTCTTCAATTCTTTTGGTCACCTTTTCAAAAAACTCAATCAAAGGTGTTTCCCATGCACAAAGCGATGCTGTTCAGGTACAGCACTTGCCCTTCCACGTACCAATAGATCTGTCCCTCAAAGCCCCCTCCAGTAGCATTTCCATCCACTCCTGACAATTTAGATCCTGCTCCCACATTCCAAAGGTTTGTAGATTAGTTAGCTTGGTATAAATTTAAATTGTCCCTAATGTGTGTGGGATAGTGCTAGTGTGTGCGGTCCGCTGGTCGGTGGGCCAAAGCGCCTATTTCCGCACTGTATCTCTAAACTAACTTAAACTAAGCATAGGATTAGTAAGATTGAACGAGAACTTACCAGTTCGAAGGTTGATCTTTATTTCATGAGGAGTTGCGGTAAGGGATTTCGTGAAGAGCCCGCCGGCACGCATGCGCGACATTCTTCAAAGTAGCGGTGTGGAATCACAGAAACCAACAACAGAAATGACTTGGCATAGTAAGATTGAAGAGATTGTAATTACCAGTTGATTATGATCGAGGGTTGGGAGCGGAGGGCACGAAATCCCTCACCGCAACTCCTCATGAAATAAAGATCAACCTTCGAACTGGTAAGTTCTCGTTCAATCTTACTATTTCATTTCGGAGTCACGTGAGTGACTTCATGAAGACTTCAAAGCTTCTGTGATTACACGCCCTGGACCACGTCCATGCTGACACACCACTAGCAAGGATGGATGGGAGTAAACAAGTTGCTGAAACAGGTTATACTGAAAGACAAAAAGAATATTTATTAACAACAAAGCAAAACCCCTTATTCGGGGACATCCCCACGTTCTTGCCCTGTGTTCAGCACGGCTTCCGCGAACTGTAGGGGAGCAGCAACAGGCTTATTGTAAAATCGCTGAAACACAGCTTCATTCGCCCATCCTGCTGTGGCGAGAATATGGTCCATGGGCACCTCCATGACCCTCGCCGCTGACGTCGATGCAGCCCTGGTGGAATGGGACTTGAACACATTAGTGTCGATACCTGACTTACCCAAGACGATCCGGAGCCACCTGGATATCGTCTGGACTGTCACTCGATGGTGAGGTCTTTTGTGAGTGACAAGCAGGTATTTCTCCATTCCTCTGATGCGTCTCGTCACCTCGACATAGTGACGGATATGGGCGGCTAAACATAGCCTAGCATCTGCGGGGTATGCCAGGAACTTCAGCTGCAGCCCTGTGCACCCAGGTCTATGCTGCTTTAGTAGCTCATCAATAAAGAAGACTACTTCTCCAGGGGTAGAGATCATCCTGTCGACGAGGAGTTTATGTAGCGTCTGTACCCTCTGTGCTGAAGTCAGCGCTAGTAACATCACCAGTTTCATGGTGAGTTTGTCCAGCTGTAGCCCTTGCATGGGTGACCACGTCCTGAGCAGGGTTAGTACATCCCTGACATCCCAGGTGATGTTATAGCGTGGTGTAGGCGGATTCATGTTGAATATACCCCGCATGAGTCTGGACACTAGCCTGTTGGATCCTACCTCAATCTTGAGGTAGAATGACAGCGCACTTCTGGCGCTGTTGATGGCACTGTAGCTTAAGTGTTCATCATGGTGCAACCCCGCGAGGAATTCCAGGACGTCGGTTATGGATGCATCGTCATAAGTGATGTGAGAGCGGCTGCAGTAGGCTTCACATTTTCTGATGTGGGAAAGGTATCTTCGCCTGGTCGACTCTCGGCACGACGCCCCAATGGTATCCATAGTTCGAGTTGAGAGGCCATACTGCAGCAATGGCCTGGTTAGAACCTGCAAGCCAATAAATTTAAATAGCTATGGCAGGGATGTGGCTCCCCTGACACAGGGTGAGTAACCAATTGTGGGCAACCCTCTAAGAGGACCCAAGGCTGACTGATCATGTCAAAGACCACTGGATACCATGGCTGCGTGGGCCAGTCGGGTATAATAAGAATGCCCTTGGCAGCATCCATCTGGATCTTTCGCAATACCCGACTGATGAGGCAAAACGGGGGGAATGCATAGAAAAACCACTTCCCCCAGTCTAGGGAGAATGCATCCATCGCCAATGCCCCAGGATCTGGTTCCCATGAAACGTATGTTGGTACCTGATGGTTCAACCGTGACGCAAAGAGGTCGATATGCGGTTCACCAAATTTGGCTGTAATTTTGGCAAAAATTTGAGGATGCAACATCCATTCGATATTGTCATTAAACTTGCGTGACCTGGTGTCTGCCACAGTATTGAGCTCACCTGGTAAATAGGTAGCTGAAATCCAAATATTCCTGTCAATACACCAGAGCCAAATTGTATTAGCCAATTTATCACATGAAATTGACCTGGTACCGCCCATATGGTTTAAATATGCCACCGCCGTGGTATTGTCTATTTGGACACGGACATGACCACCAATGAGATTGGAACAATAAGCCCGAAGTCCGTGAAATGCTGCAAGCAGCTCCAAATAGTTTATCCCTTGTGATAACAACATACTAGATTCAAGGGTGTCCCATCTGCCCCCGCAACTAGAACAGTTATCCGTAGCTCCCCAGCCATGGGAGCTTGCATCAGTTTGCAAGTATACCATCGGATTGGGCACAATAATGGGTTTGAATGAGCTACTAATGTGGCGCACCCACCATTGTAACTCAATCTTAGCTTTAGAAGGCAGCCGCATTGGTCTGTCAAAATGACCGGCGTTCCGCTTTAACGCGGAGATCTTGGCTCTTTGCAAATTTTGATAATGCAAAGGCCCGTATTGGGCTGCTGGAAACAATGCTACGATTTTGCCAATCACCTTAGCTGTTTGTCTAATTGATGGTATACTGGCGCAGGCTAAATCCTGACACGCTTGGGTGACATCCGCAACCTTGTTAGTCGGTATGGTGGCCCTCATGCGATTGGAATCCACCGTAAACCCCAGATAATCCATAACCTGGGAAGGGCAGAACTTTGACTTGTCTGGATGGACAATAAACCCCAGCCGCTGAAAAATCGCGACAGTGGCCGAAACTCCCCGTTCAGCTGCCTCCAGGGTTTTGCCAATAATCAGGATATCATCCAAATAGGCCATTACGATATGCTGCTGCTTCCGTAACTGGGCCATAATAGGTTTTAACAATTTAGTAAATAGTCTAGGGGCTGTAGTAAGCCCATTTGGCAAAGCCCTGTATTGCCAGAGCTGACCCATCCAAACAAACTTTAAGAACTTCCGGTGATGTTTCCGAATGGATACAGAATAGTACGCATCTTTTAAATCAATGTATGCCATAAAGCAGCCATGCGAAATCAATGACTTGGCTGTCTCAAAAGTGTCCATTTTGAAATGGGTGTATGTTACAAAAGTATTCAAATGGGTCAGATCAATAATCACTCGACAGCCTCCATCCTTTTTCGGTCTGGTAAATATATTTGAGACAAATTCAATTGGCTCGTGCATAGTTTTCTCTATCACGCCTTTTTGTTCTAACCTTAAGATCTCAGCATAGCCTGCTGCCTGTTCAACGGCAGACAGCGTAAACGTCCGATTAGGCATATGCTGGGATGGAGGAATGTCCCCGTTAATAAACTCAATTTGATGACCCCGAATACTCTGCAAAATAAACTCATCGGAAGTGATAGTCCCCCATACCCCCAAAAAGAAACGGAGGCGCCCACCAACATGTGACGTTAAATGTACAGACAAATGAAAACCAGACCGCCTCACCTCCGTGGTTACCGGCGGTCCTTGACATGTTTGGGTGGTCATGGAGGTGCTGGGTTGGGCTGATAATGTGGTGTCCTCATCTTCCACTGGGGCTGCTGCGGACCTTGCCCTAAAAAAGCCCGCTGCTGCTGGGGCTGTTGATAGCGAGGCGGAGCTGGAGGATAAGTTCTTGTTGATGTGGCGACAGTGCCTCGTGGCCGAACAAATGGAGCTTTCGGGGCCGACGGTCTGGGGGCGATCTGCGACCGCATGAGTCCCACCGTCTTGGCATGCTCGTCGAGCTCTTTGACCCTCTTCGGGAGGTCTTCTCCGAAGAGCTGTCGGGGCGGCGGCGGCGGCTGCGGTTTCCACAACCCTGCAAACTTCGGGTTGAGCGTCGGGCGGATGCTGTTTTTACGAAAGGCATTTATTTCATGTTGGGTGGCACATAATATGCCAGCGCATCCTCCTGGTCTAGATTTAGATCTTCCCCGTCGACCGACCGCACAAAGGCGGTAATACCGGCCGTGAGGAGCTTCAGGATCCGTTGGAGTTTCAACTCCTGATGACGGATAGCCGCGCCGATGTTGCCCCATATTGGCGTATTGACCACAGGCACATTGAGGGAGTTGCAGTTGGACGGAGCCTTATGCCGATGGATAGCCTGAGAGAGGACTTCCTCCTGGAGCTGGTGGTTGGTGAGGAAGTCCACAGTGGCAGCCAGTTTGGGATTGAGAGGAAGCCCAGTCGTGTGTGGAGTAGCGAACTTCGCCGCCACATCGAGAAGTTCTTCCGGCGGTAATTCCGACGGAGGTGGTGTAGGGTCGACAAATCCTTCCTCGTCTGGCTGTTCCAGGCTGGCGATGGAGGCTGATGAGACTGCCCTGTGCCTGTCGATGCTGAACGCTTGCTGCTGTTGGCTGTGTAGCAGAAGCTCCAGTTGCCGCTCCATGCGGCCAATACACCCTTCACCCTGAACACTCGGGTGGTCGGAGTCCTCCAGCTCAGAAATATTGCCGGGGCTCCTCTCGTCGGCCCGCACCTCGTCGAGGTGAACCCGGTGCCGGTAGTTGTCGCTGCCAGCCGCCGAAGCGAAACTGAGCGATTCCCGCGCGGGAGATGTGTTCAACCGCCTCCATTTGGCGGGAGCTGAAGCCGCTGCCACTAAGGGCAAATGCGGCGGGGAGTCGGCACCAGCCGTAGCATGGAGACCCGACGCCCGCGCGGGCTTGCCGGCTGCCCACGTCGCGGACCTTGCCGACGCATGGTCTCGTCCTCCCATCCATGGGGGACTCGGCGACCGTGGCGGGACCCTACCCAAACGACCCGTCCCGGCGTCGAGGGTTGGGGGGTGGACACTGGACCTCACAGTGGACCTGGGTCCCGCCGTTGAACCAGACCGCAGCTCGGCGGCAGGTAATGCCTTAGCCCCAGAAGGGTAAGGCTTGCGGGCGCCTCCCCTCCAACTACTCGGAGGGCTGAGGGAGGAGGGCCGTGCAGCTGCACACGACCCCTTGCCCGAGGTCGCCAACGGGCCCACTGGCGACCTGAATGCTGCAGCAGGGTCCACCTGCTCTGGTGGCACACCGCAGTCCTGCTCCTCGAACTCCTCCCCGGAGCTGCGGTGTGTTAGTGGGTCCGGCCCTGCAGCAACAGGGCTCCCCGGTTTCCCCACCTTCCTCCCGGCCTGTTTCACAGGTGTAGCCAATGATGAGGGCTCCGGGACAGATGGCCGGCGACTCCGAACGGACGTCTTTCGGCCCTTCGTACTCCCGTCCATGTCCTTGCTGAAAGAGAAACCAAACAACAAGGACCAACCAACTTAAGGTTAGTACAACTCACCTTAGCGGTCCCTTATGAAGGGCTGGCGGGGAGGCCACCCCACCGCCAGCCGTCGGCAGCAATGCGTTGCGACGATATGTCGCGCATGCGTGCCGGCGGGCTCTTCACGAAGTCACTCACGTGACTCCGAAATGAAATAACTATAGACAATGTGATGTAAAGCACTTTTAGAAGTTAAATTCCGGTAAAACATGTAGATTAAATGGCAGGGATCCAAGCAGCACATACGGATCTTGGGATTCAAGCATATAGCTCCCCAAAACAAGTGGACAGGATAGTAAAGAAGGTGTATGAAGGAAGTGCAGATACTGGTTTAACCCGAAGATAGACACAAAATGTTTGAGTAACTCAGCGGGACAGGCAGCATCCCTGGAGAGAACGAATGGGTGACGTTTTGAGTATTTCTAATATCATTAAAATGACTGAAGTGACTCGACCCGAAACATCACCCATTCCTTCTCTCCAGAGATGCTGCCGGTCCCGCTGAGTTACCCCAGCATTTTGTGTCTATCTACAGTGAAGAAGCTATTCAGTAAGCTGCACATTATGTTTCATGATGTCGGGAAATCATCTTGCAGCTGCACAAATCAGCACTTGTGAAAATCAGAATGCGATGGTTCAACAATGAGTGTCACCCTCATTCCTGTCCAAAATGTAATTCAGTTAAGCAGCATCAATGTCTAGCAGCTGAGACCAATATGCAAGAGTGTAGTTCAGAGGGTCCATAGTGGCAGCTCCTTTAACTGAGACCAATCCAACACACCCATGGATAGATACTTGGTACTGATTTCAGTGAGAAATTTCACTTTAGTCCATGATTATACAAAATGAGTGGGCGGGCGCGACTCACGTTGCAGCGGCTCCTACAGCCTGTCTGTCTTTTTTTTTGTCTAGTTAAATGTAGTTGTTCGTGTTTTGTTTGTATTGTTTTTCTAACTGTGTATGTGTGGGGGGTGGTGGGGGGGGGGGGCGAGGGGAAACCTTTTTCCCTGTCGGGACTCCGTTGTCGCTTGGGCCTAGCACAGCGGATCAGCCTCCAACCAGGATGAACTGCGGACTTGCCATCGTGGGGCTGGCCGGCCTCGGAGCGTGGGGAGCGGTGGTGGCTCGCCGCTGCGACCCGACTCCGGAGCTCCAGCAACAGCTCCAGCTCCAGCTGCAGACCGGTGGACTGTCGGGATATCGGGAGCTCGCGGGTCCGGGTGAGAGACCGCTTTCCGGAGTTCCCACAACACAGCCTGTGTCGCGGGGTTGGAGCGACCCGGAGCGGGGCCACACATCGCCCGGCGCGGCTTCAATGGCCGTGGGACTTAACATCCCCCGCCTGGGGCTTCGACATCAGGAGAGAAATGGTGCGAGGGAGAGAAAAGACTTTGCCTTCCATCACAGTGAGGAGGAGATTCACTGTGATGGATGTTTGTGCGAATTGAATTGTTGTGTGTTTTTTTAATGAATTGTTCTGTTTGTATGGCTTGTAGAAATGGAGCCTCTCTGAGGTTCGAATGACAAGTAATAAAATCAAATTCAAATGAATTGTAATAGGCTGGCTTACCACAAGAGGGCACACTACATGGAAGTGGAATGCTCCGTACAGCATCAGAGGATGTAGGAATACCTTCTGCCACCAGGTTAGGCATTGTGAACAGCACAAAAGTAGGGAGGACTTTCAACATGCATCCAAACTTTATTTGAAAAGGTGGGCCGAGTGTTTTATGTCCGAACCCTATGGTAATACATGCAAAGGGATGCATTGCCGCAGATTCACTGTAACCTCTGAGATGGTCAATATCCTCTATAATCCATTATGTCACGATGTTGTCAACATATAGAATACAAAAGAACCTTTGGATACTGGAAGCATGAGCAATTTAGAATTTTTAGTAACAACGATTTCCTTCCAAGGAAGATGTCAAACTATGCAAATAATCTCAGATGTTAAAGAAACTCAGATAGAAACATAGAAAATAGGTTCAGGAGGAGGCCATTCAGCCCTTCGAGCCAGCACTGCCATTCATTGTGATCATGGCTGATCATCACCAATCAATAACCCGTGCCTGCCTTCTCCACATAGCCCTTGACTCCACTAGCACCAAGAGCTCTATCTAACTCTCTCTTAAATCCATCCAGTGACTTGGCCTCCACTGCCCTCTGTGGCAGGGAATTCCACAAATTCACAACTCTCTGGGAGAAAACGTTTTTTCTCACCTCAGTCTTAAATGGCCTCCCCTTTATTCTAAGACTGTGGCCCCTGGTTCTGGACTCGCCCAACGTTGGGAACATTTTTCGTGCATCTAGCTTGTCCAGTCCTTTTATGATTTTCTATGTTTCTATATGATGTTAAAGAAATGACGTACAAGTGATTTTGACATCATCTGGATTCACAACAAAGTCCTCGACTCTCTTGCACTTGAGAAGGTTTATTACATTTTTCAAATATTATTAATATGACTGAATTAAAACAAAAGAATGAAAAAACCCAAATTAACTTGGCACTGGATTATTTAAATGCTGACAATTAACTTTTGGGAAGAGCTACCTTTCTGAATGGCTGCAATCCTTTTGTGACAATATTTGCACAGTGTTGTTACACATCGTGTTCCAGGAATAAAACCAACGGAAGTAAAGGAGATACATTTCAGGATGGTGTGCACTTTGTCTGGGAACATGCAGGTAGTAGTTTTTCCAGACATTTTAGTTTAGTTTGGAGACACAGCATGAAAACAGGCCCAATGAGTCTCCATCGACCAGTGATCCCCGCACATTAACACTACCCTACGCACACTAGGGACAATTTAGTGGATTATTCTGTTAGAGTAATCCAACAGGTCGCACTTGATTGCCTTCTGACACAATGTCGTCCAAAATATTTTCCTTCCAGCATCCCTTTGAATGTTATATCTGAGTATGTCTCTATGTTACCAGCCAATGCAAACTAGATCCTAAGCGTGTACCAGGTAGAAAACATTTTCTTTCTGTCACATTTGGTTCTTTTGCAAATATCTGAAATGTATCCTGCTTCATTAATCCCAATGTTGAGCATTTTGTCAGATGTGTCTAAGTGAGTCACGTGCTCATCTAGATACATTTTTAATGCTGCCAGCAACCCAGCTTCAACCACTCTCTCAGGCAGTGTCTAAAGTATTCACCACTCTCTGGATGAAGAAGGACACTTATCTCCCTTTACCCCCGGCCATAAGCCCATGTCCTCTCGTGTAATTCACCTCTCATATGGAGAAAAGGTTCCTGAAGTATATCTATCTATACCCATCATAAATTTACATAGTCATGGAGTCATGCAGTGTGGTAACAATCCCTTCGTCCCGACTTGCCCGCACCAGCCAACATGTCCCAGCTACACTAGTCCCACTTGCCCGCGTTTGGCCCATATCCCTCCAAACCTGTCCTATCCATGTACCTATCTAACTGTTTCTTAAATGTTGGGATAGTCCCTGCCTCAAGTGCCTCCTCTGGCAGCTTGTTCCATACACCCACCACCCTTTGTGTGAAAAAGTTACCCAGTATTCAGATTCCCAGTAAATATTTTCCCCTTCACCTATGTCCTCTGGTCCTTGATTCCCCTATTCTGGGCAAGAGACGCTGTGCATCTACCCGATCTATTCCTCTCATACACTTCTAAAAGATCACCCCTCATCCTCCTGCGCTCCAAGTAATAGAGTCCCAGCCTACTCAACCTCTCCCTGCAGTTCAGAACCTCGAGTCCTGGTAACATTCTCATAATCTTCTCTGTACCCTTTCCTGCTTGACAACTTCTTTCCTATAACACGGTGCCCAGAACTGGACACAATACTCAAAATGCGGCCTAACCATTGTCTTATGCAACTGCAACATGACCTCCCAACATGTTTCAATGTTGTCCGTCTTATGGGCCTGTCCCACTTAGGCGACTTTTTAGGCGAGTGCAGGAGACACTGCGCTCGCCGCATGGTCGCCACATGGTCGCTGGTGCTCTCTGGTGAGTCTCCTTCATGGTCACGAGGAGTTCCCGCATTCTAGGATGGTGAGTATGGTTGCCGCAAAGTTTTCAACATGTTGGAAAATTTTCTGTGATCAAAAATCGGTCGCCATGGAGATAGTCGATAATCCGGCAGTCGTAGGTGCAGTTGTATTGGGGTCGCCATGTAGTTTATGGGTAGTCGAGGTAGTCGTACGTAGTTTTAGTTAATTGCCTTTACTGACTGGGCATTTTCATTGGCTCATTGTGGGAAAAAAAACGTAAGCAGGAGTTTTCAGAACCAAGGATAACCGACCGGTAATGTTAAATGTCCGCCGAGCTTCACAGCCGTGTACCTCTGGCTTATTAAAAGTTGTCTGGCTTCTTAAAAGTTGTCTCCACTCCTTCTCCCTCCTTCTCCACACCCCCACCCCCCCATCACCCAACTCCCACTACCCCTCACTTTTAAAGGACTTACCGTACACTGTGCTAGCCGTCTTAATTACAGCGGCAACCTTCCTGTTCATCGCAGTGTGTGTCTGTATCACCTTACCTTTGCACCATCTGAATTTCAGACAGCACGCTTGCCCTGGCCCCCCGCCTTTGCGATGTGTGTGTGTGTGTGTGTGTGTGTGTGTGTGTGTGTGTGTGTGTGTGCGTGCATGCGTGCGTGCGTGTGTCTGTGTGTGTGTGTGTGTGTGTGTGTGTGTGTGTGTGTGTGTGTGTGTGTGTGTGTGTGTGTGTGTGTGTGTGTGTTCCACTCTGACACTCGCCGTTCCAGTTCCCAGTTTTTCAGGCGACTGCCGGCAATTTGACAGTCACCGGCAGTCCGATGAAAAATCACCAAAGTGGGACAGGCCCATAAGTCTCCTCTGCTTCAGGGAGAATAGCCCTCTCCCTTCCAGTCTCTGATCATCATTGAACTGCTCCATCCCAGCCAATATGCAGGAGAATCATCCTCTCCTACATAATCATATCTTTCCTACACCATCATGCTGTGATCCAGCTGAGGTTTCAACAAGGTTTTATCAAGTTAGACCATAACCTGCTACTTCCGTATTCAATGCCCTGAATAATGATGGCCAGGATCCCATGTACCTACCTAACTATATTCCTAATAGTATCCCATGTACCTTCCTAAAAGACACAGCAGAAAAGGGTCAAGTTCGGCAGAGCAATGGTGCTAGGCAGCAGCAGTCAGGTAAGTCCATGGACCCTGGCTCTGAGGCACAGCAGGAAAGGGCGAATTAATAGGAGACTCGTTATTGAGGGCACGGACAGGAGATTCCATGGTAGTAAACAAGAGTCCGGGTGGGATCCGATGCAGGACTGAGGGAGGTGAGAGGCTGGAAATTGGTATGGAAGGTTCAGTAGACAGTACGGTGGCACGGTGGCACCGTGATGGAGTTGCTGTCCCACTTGGCTGTCATTTGCGCGCCATTGACGTGAACTCCAAAAAAGTGGTTGTCGCGTTGTGACGCACGGGTAGCGTGTGGGTAGCACGGGACGGGCGCATGGAGAGGCGTGGAGGAGTGTGGAGGTGCGTGCGGTATCGTGCAGTGCTCCAGGATTTTGTGCTGCACAAAATCTTCGCGCGCCACCGGCGTGGCGTATCGCTTACGCACGTGGACGTACTGCGGTCGCACGCTGATGTCCTGACCTCATACATGTAGTGCGTGGTGACGCATGATTACGTCCGTGCATAACCATGCGCCACCGCTTGCCGCCCATACGCAGTCGGCCCGCCTTTTACGCATCATGGATATAAGCGGCACACAATGGGAATGTTGGCAATCTTTGGCAACAGGCAATTCACACGAGGAATGAGACATTGAGGGTTTGGCAGATGTTTGTATTCAGAATGAGCTGGAAATCCGTGCACACAAATTCCTGAAAGGTTACATACCAATACAGACCAATATAGAAATGGAACAGCAAACCAGATAAGTGACACAAAATGCAGGAGTAACTCAGCGGGACCGGCAGCATCTCTGGAGAGAAGCAATGGGTGACGTTTCGGGTCGACACCCTTCTTCAGATTGAAATTTCTCTCCAGAGATGCTGCCGGTCCCGCTGAGTTACTCCTGCATTTTGTGTCTACCTTCAATTTAAACCAGCATCTGCAGTTCCTTCCTACAGATTAATTTGGACTGCAGCTTGCTACTTTTCATTCACCTCTTTTTTTGAATAGGGGCATTACATCTACAGTTTCCCCAATTGCCAGCACCACTCAAGAAACGGGGATATGTTAGACAATCACCATAAATATCATAAACTGGGTAAAGATCATAAACTGGGTATTCAAATAAAGTTTTAAAGAAGGAACTGCAGATGCTGGAGAATTGAGGGGTTCACAAAAAGCTGGAGAAACTCAGCGGGTGCAGCAGCATCTAAGGAGATAGGCGACGTTTCGGGTCGAGACCCTTCTTCAGACTGGTCAGGGATCAGGGAAACGAGAGATATAGACGGTGATGTGGAGAGATAAAGAACAATGAATGAAAGATATGCAAAAAAGTATCGATGATAAAGGAAACAGGCCATTGTAAGCTGTTTGTAGTGTGAAAATGAGAAGCTAGTGCGACTTGGGTGGGGGAGTTCAAATAAAGTTGCTGCCTTACAGTGCCAAAGACCCAGGTACGATCCTTATTATTGGTGCTGTCTAGATGGAGTTTGCACGTTCTCCCCATGACCGCATGGGGTTTCGCCAGGTGCTCTAGTTTCCTCTCACGTGCAGTTTTGTCGGTTAATTGGCTTCTGTAAATTATCCCTCGTGTGTTGCATAGAACTAGTGTACAGATGATCATTGGTTGGAATAGACTCGGTGGGCCGAAGCCTGATTCTACGCTGTACGTCTAAACTAAACCGGATAGGCAGCAACATGGTATGGGAATAAGGAAGGGCTGCTGAAATTAATGGCATTTATTTTAATGCGAGACGTGTAATGAACAAGGTGAACTAACTCAGGGCGCAGATAGATATGTGTGATTAAAATGTTGTAGCCATTATGGATACGTGGCTAAGAGAGGGACAGGAATAGCAGCTTAATGTTCCAGGATACAGGTGCTACAGGAGATAGAGACTGGGGTAAAACAGGAGGGGTGGTTGCTTTATTGATGAAGGAGCAGGTCATGGCAGTAGATTACATTACTGATGGTTCGCCCGGTGAGGCTACATCGGTGGAGCTGAGAAATAAAAAAGATCACTTTATTGGGAGTGTACGATATAGTCAAAGTAAATTAGAAGAACACATATGTCAGGAGATTGCAGGCAGCTGCAAGGAAAATAGGGTTGTCATAGTGAGGAATTTTAACGGTCATGGTGCCAAGAGCTTAGGCGGGGTGGATTGGTCAAATGTATTCAGGAATCTTTCCTCGGGCAGAAGTGACTGAAGAGCCCATGGGTGAGGCTTTGGGACCAGCGACCACTGTTCTTTTAGTTTTAAAATAGTTAGGAATAACTATTTACAGCCCACAAGTTACAATTCTGACTTAGGGCAAGGCCAACTTTGATGGCATTTGACAGGAACTTGCTTATGTTAATTGCAGCAGGTTATTTGCAGACAAAGAAACCTTTTCCAAAGTGGGATGCTTTTGAAAGTGTTACGACATGCATGTTTCAGTTAGGAGGAGCTGCAGATTCTGGAATTTTGAGTAAAACGCAAAGTGCTGGAGTAAGTCAGCAAGTCAGGCAGCATCTGTGGAGGACATAGAAGGACAATGTTTGGATCAGAGCCCTTCTTCAACCTTTGTCGTAGGAGGCAGAGAGCTGGAAAAGAGGGGTGTGTGTGGCAACGTCTGGAAAGTGATAGGTAGATGCAGGTGAGAGGGAGATGAGTAGCAGGTGGGTGGACACAGTCGAGAGATGAAAAGGGGACAAAACGGAGGAGCGGAGTGAAATGTAAAGCCGGAGGGAGGGATATAGGTGTAAGGAGATGGGGGGGTACAGGCGGGGAGTTAGTGGGTGTGTACCCAGTAGGGTGAAGCACAGGACAGTGAGGAGGGGAAAAAGAGGGGAGTTACCTAAAAGGGGATAATGAATTGTTTAATTAAGCTACCCAAGTGGAAGTTGAAGTGCTATTCCTCCAGTTTGCACGTGGCCTCACTGTGGCAATGGACAAGGCCCAGGACATGGGAATGGGAGGTTAAAATGATTAGCTACTGGGAGATTGAACAGGCTGAGACAGACAGAGCGCATGTGTTACATAGAAACATCGACAATAGGTGCAGGAGTAGGCCATTCGGCCCTTCGAGCCTGCACCGCCATGCAATATGATCATGGCTGATCATCCAACTCAGTATCCTGTACCTGCCTTCTCTCCATACCCCCTGATCCCTTTAGCCACAAGGGCCAAATCTAACTCCCTCTTAAATATAGCCAATGAACTGGCCTCAACTGCCGTCTGTGCCAGAGAATTCCACAGATTCACCACTCTCTGTGTGAAAATATGTTGGATGAAATGGTCAGTTAGTCTACACTCGGTCTCACAGATGTGAAGGATGGAGCACCAAAGGCAGTAGATGAGGTTAGGAGAATCTGAATCTCTGTCTCACCTGGAAGGGCTCATGGGGTCCCCGGATAGATTTGGTGGAGCAGAAAAAGGGGCAAGTGTTACCTCCCTTGTAGACAATAGACAATAGGTGTAGGAGCAGGCCATTCGGCCCTTCGAGCCAGCACCGCCATTCAATGTGATCATGGCTGATCATCCCCAATCAGTACCCCGTTCCTGCCTTCTCCCCATATCCCCTGAATCCGCTATCTTTAAGAACCCTTTCTAGCTCTCTCTTGAAAGTATCCAGAGAACCGGCCTCCACCACCCTCAGAGGCAGAGAATTGCACAGACTCACAACTCTCTGTGAGAAAAAGTGTTTCCTCGTCTCCGTTCCAAATGGCCGACCCCTTATTCGTAAACTGTGGCCCCGGTTCTAGACTCCCCCAACATCATGTTTCCTGCCTCTAGCATGTCCTAACCCTTAATAATCGTATATGTTTCAATAAGAATCCCTCCGATCCTTCTAAATTCCAGAGTGTACAAGCCCAGCTGCTTCATTCTCTCAGCATATGACAGTCCCGCAATCCCTGGAATTAACCTTGTAAACCTACGCTGCACTCCCTCAATAGCAAGAATGTCCTTCCTCAAATTAGGGGGCCAAAACTGCACACAGTTCTCCAGTTGTGGTCTCACTAGGGCTCTGTACAACTGCAGAAGGGCCTCTTTGCTCCTATACTCAACTCCTCTTGTAATAAAGGCCAACATGCCATTCACTTTCTTCACTGCCTGCTGCACCTGCATGCTTACTTTCATAGACTGATGAACAAGGACCCCCAGATCCCGCTGTACTTCCCCTTTTCCCAACTTGACGCCATTTAGATAGTAATCTGCCTTCCTGTTTATGCTACCAAAGTGGATAACCTCACATTTATCCACATTAAACTGCATCTGCCATGCATCTGCCCATTCACCCAACCTGTCAAAGTCACCCTGTATTCTCATAGCATCCTCCTCAGTACCTGGGGATGGGCTGGTTTTGGTGTGAATGTTTAGTTTAGAGGTATAGCGCAGAAACAGGCCCATCGGCCCTCTGGGTCCGCGCTGATCAGTGATCCCCGCATATTTACATTATCCTACACCCACTAGGGACAATGTTTACATTTACCAAGCCAATTAACCTGCATACCAGTACGTCTTTTGAATACTGGAGGAAATCAAAGAAGTTCCTTGGTTTTGCTGGTGTTGAGGGCCAGGTTATTGTGCTGGGACCATTTTGTCAGTCGGTCTATCTCAGTTCTATACTCTGACTCATCCCCATCAGTGATACGTCCCACAACAGTGGTGTCATCAGCGAACTTGATGATGGAGTTCGCACTATGACCGGCTACGCAGTCATGAGTATAGAGTGAGTACAGCAGGGTGCTGAGCACGCAGCCTTGAGGTGCTCCCGTGCTGATTGTTATCGAGTCTGACACATTTCCACCAATACGGACAGACTGTGGTCTGTGAATGAGGAAGTCGAGGATCCAATTGCAGAGGGATGCGCAGAGACCCAGTTCTGCCAGTTTGGTAACCAGCTTGGAGAGGATGATTGTGTTAAATGCCGAGCTGTAGTCAATGAATAACAGCCTGACATATGAGTTTTTGTTGTCCAAGTGGTCCAGAGCGGAGTGGAGGGCCAGCGAGATCGCATCCACCGTTGATCTGTTGTGGCGGTAAGCGAACTGCAGTGGGTCCAGGTTTTTGTCGAGGTAGGAGTTGATTTGCGCCATGATCAACCTCTCGAAGCACTTCATCACCACAGGCGTTAGTGCCACAGGTTGATAGTCATTGAGGCATGTCACCTTGCTCTTCTTGGGCACCGGTATATTGATGCCCTTTTAAAGCAGGTGGGAACCTCAGACCTTAGGAGTGAGAGGTTGAAATTGTTCGTAAAAACTCCAGCCAGTTGGTCCGCACAGGTTTTTAGAACACGACCAGGTATACCATCAGGTTCAGACGCTTTTCGAGGGTTCACCCCTCTGAAAGATCTTCTGACGTCGGCCTCTGTGACTGTGACCGAAATACCATCACGGCGAATGGGGCTCGGGAAGGCACATCGGTGTTCTCCCTATCGAAGCGTGCGTAAAACGCATTGAGCTCGTCAGGGAGTGATGCTTCGCTGACATTTGAGCTGCCTCTTGATTTCGCCTCGTAGGAGTTGATGGCATTCAAGCCCCGCCACAGCTGCCGAACATCCGTCTCATCCTCCAGCTTGGAGCAGAAGTCCCTTTTGGCCTTTTTGATGGCCTTACCAAGGTGGTATCTGGACTTCTTGTAGACCACTGATCTCCAGACATGAATGCCTGGGATCTGGTCTTCAGAAGAGTGCGGATCTCATGGTTCATCCAAGGCTTCTGGTTAGCAAACACTCGGAAAGTTTTTCTTGGGTATTTACTACTATTTAGCTATTAAAGCCATTTTCTACTTTTTCTATGGGTAGGAAGGAACTGCAGATGCTGGTTTACACAAAATAGTGGACAGGCAGCATCACTTGATAGAAGGAATGGGCAACGTTTCGGGTCGAGGACCTTCTTCAGACCCTTTATGTATCGGTACTACTTTTTCTATCTCTGTAGCAATTTCTGTGCTACATTACCCCAGTAATGAAGCCTGTAATAATAATACCCTCTCCTGTTACTAATCAGCCCATTGTGCATAAAATGTAGAGTGCTTAGAAGCAGAGCAAAGAGCACTACCTTTCACATTGCAATCGCTGAATTACTTCGGGTGCCATACGCTGGTGAGTATAGGAAGTGGAGGATGGAACAGGTAAATGTGTGGTGGAGGGGTTGGTCTTAAGGGCCTGTCCTACCAGCATCCGACTCCATGCGATGAGTGCGATCAAACTAGAAGCGGGGGCCGCGCGGAGGTCGGGTGATCCCCTGTACAGGGCCGTTCCCACCAGCATGCGCCTGCATGCAGCAAGCGCGACCAAACCGGCAGCGAGGGCCGCGCGGAGGTCGGGTGAGTGGCGCAACGCGGCGCAAAGTGAGGCGAACTTGGAGCGAAGTCTTAAAGGTAAGTTCGCCAGGACAGAGAGGGGCACACAGAGAGGGGCACAGAGGCACACACACAGAGGGCCACGGAGCCACACACACAGAGGGTCACGGAGGCACCTACCGATAGGGTCACGGAGGCACGACGTCGAGACGGTGTGTAATGCGTCGAGGCGACTGTGAGCCGACAAGCCATTGCCGCACGGAATTTTTGAATACGGTCAGTTTTTCGGAGCCTCGCGCGATGTCGGGACGAACTCTGCACAATTCCGCACGGCTCCGGCGATCGAAGTGGGACCGGCCCCGCGACGCCGGACGGCTCAAGCGACCACATTAGGTCGCGCTAATCGCATGGAGTTGCATGCAGGTGGGACAGGCCCTTTAGAGAGCAGGCTTACACTTTTGCAACACTGGGACCATTTCTGGGGAAGGGAGGACTTCAGTTCAGTTTAATTTATTGTCACGTGTTCCGAGGTACAGTGAAAAGCTTTTTGTTCTGTGCCAACCAGTCAGCAGAAAGACAATACATGATTACAATCAATCCATTTACAGTGTATAGATACATGATAAGGGAATAATGCTTAGTGCAAGGTAAAGCCAGCAAAGTCTGGTTAAGGATAGTCCGAGGGACATCAAAGAGGTAGATAGTAGTTCAGCACTGCTCTCTGGTTGTGGTGGGATGGTTCAGTTGCCTGACATCAGCTGGGAAGAAACTGTCCCTGAATCTGGAGGTGTGCGTATTCACACTTCTGTACCTTTTGCCTGATGGGAGAGGGGAGGTGAGGGTGAGGGTGAGACTTGTCCTTGATTATGCTGCTGGCCTTGCTGAGGCAGCGTGAGGTATAAATGGAGTCAAAAGAAGGGAGGTTGGTTTGTGTGATGGTCTGGGCTGCGTCCACAATTCACTGCAATTTCTTGTGGCCCTGGATGGTGCTGTTCCCAAACCAAGCTGTGATGCATCCTGATAAAATGCTTTCTATGGTGCATCTGCAGATGTTGGTGACAGTTCTAGGGGACATGACGAACTTCCTAAGCCTTCTAAGAAGTAGAGGTGTCATGGGCCTGTCCCACTTAGGCGGCTTTTTAGGCAACTGCAGGAGACTATGCAGTCGCCACATGGTCGCCACATGTTCGCGGGTGGTTGCCGGGGAGTCGCCTTCATGGTCACGAGGAGTTCCCGCATTCTGGGAACTAGTTGCGGCCCCATTGTGGTCGCCGCAAATCTTTCAACATGTTGAAAAATTAGCGGCGACCAGAATGAAGCCGCCAGTAGAGGGGAGATAAGTGTGTGCCCCGGATGGTGTGGGTTCTTGATGATTTTGGGGCAGCGACTGCGATAGTTCCCCTCAATGGAAGGGAGGTCAGAGCCGATGATGGACTGGACAGTGTTTGCTACTTTTTGTAGTCTTTTCCTCTCCAGGGCGCTCAAGTTGCCGAACCAAGCCACGATGCAACCGGTCAGCAAGCTCTCTCCCAATGAAGCCATGCGGGTAGAGCTTAGGAACAATCGGGGACAATCACAGGGGGTACACCAAGTGCTTCCTCACAGATAGAAGAGATATGTAAATAAATCAAGGAGAGCTGTAAGAATAATAGGTTATAGTAAGGATTTCAATTCCCTCAATATCACCTGGGATCGGCTGATGGCATGGAATTTTGAAAATGTGTGCGAGAGTTTCACACATGCAAGGAACAAGCTGCCAGAGGAGGTAGTTAAGGCAGGTGCCACAACAACGTTTAAAAGACAATTGGACAGGCTTATGATCAGGAAAGGTTTGGTGGGATATGGGTTGAACGCAGCTACGTGAGACTAGTGTAGACAAGGCATCTTGATGGCATGGGCAAGTTGGGCCGAAGGGCCTGTTTCCATGCTGTGTGCCTCTACGTTTTACGTTTCCTATCACTGCACAACCTGAATACCTACTACCATAGTCAAGATAACGTCCACAGGAATTGCTGCTTCTGCAACTTGATTCAAAATGCTACATCGTCAAGGGACACTTGCAGCTGCAGAGTGCAAACATTATCCAAATTCTCAGCAGTGGGAAAGGGCCTGGAAACATTCCATGCAATTACACATAACTGATGGTGCAGTGAATAACACACCCCACAGCCACAGCAAAAATGCTTCAAAACTTGAGCAACTTAATCATTTTTTTTTGTTTCCTACAGGCTCGAGTAAAACATTAAGCACATTATAATCCTGCATATATTCTATCCCCAGGGGAAGAACAAGGTTATTAAAACAATCGTACTTTTTTATATAATCTTGCATAAAACAAATAAATAAAAATAAATGAATCCACTCGGCTTTAAGATATTTCTTTTGACATTTCAGTGCTCAAATGATCCACTGACTGAACTTCTTTGTTGAAAAGTCGGGTCTAAATGCAATCTGACAATAGCTGTCGTGAGTAACCTATCAAATCCCCATCGGTTCTGCTCATTCAGTGACCATCACATTAATACCATTTATCATTGCCTTTTTACAGACAAATTAATCTACCCCTATAGCAGTGTTTATCTACTTTCTATCAATTGCTTATTCAAAATCAGCTGAATATTTATGGGATTAATCTTATTTGCTAGTTGGCCCAACTTGAATTAAAAATGATATCTAATTTCCAAAGCTTAGCACATTTTGGAGATGCCTGCTAATTTGCACTGACTGTCAGAATGTAGGTCCTAATCTTTCTATAATTGAATAATACTATGCTATAGTTTAGAAGCTAATTATTCAAAAATATAAAGTACATTAATCACAAAGACAGGAAAGGCATGAGCTTTGCCAAATATGTTTGCATCTCAAATAGTTTCAATAATGATAGCACTTGGAATCTTTCCTTGTAAGACTTCTCATTGGAAACGATTTCCAGAATTTACTACTTTCTTCTACTTCTTGCTGCCAATTACACTGTTACAATCAGCTACTGTGAGATTTTTTTACGCCCTTCCAAGCCAAGGGGGATTGGCTACACAAAGTAAATTTCTAATGAAATCTTCCACCTCATTACTAATGTCTACAAAACCCTGCAAAGCAGCTCACTTATCAATTAATCCAAGAAACGTAGAACAAGCCAAATACTTGCATATGTGGACACTGAGTCAAGGCTGAACGATAAATTAAACAAATCGATTAGTTCAAGGTTACTCAGGACAAAATTCAAACCTATCAGAACTGATTCTGTCAGGAGACTTAAGTAACATTCTTCGCTAATTGATCCAAGATCAAAATTGCCCCAATTATATCATAAAGTGCATTTTACATTAAAGATTTAAGCCCCTGTCCCACTGAACGAGGTAATTCAAGAGTTCTCCCGAGTTTTCCCCTGATTCGAACTCGTAGAATGCCCGTAGCGGGGTCCGTAGGACTTCGAGGACGTCTCGTAGCGGCTCGTAGTGTGAACGGCAGGTACTCGGGAAACCCGTGAAGTTCGTTCAACACTCGTAGTGTGAACGGCAGGTACTCGGGAAACTCGTGAAGTTCGTTCAACACTGTGAAAAATGTGCACGAGTAAAAAAATACTCGTGACGAAAAAAATTGTTACTTTTTACTCTTAATTATTTCGTGGGCAGGCCGTAGTAGACGCGTAGAGAATTCGGCGTCAACGAAGGAAAAATTAAGAATTCCGACCAATGCGCTGTTAAAAATGACACTGCTCACTCATTTAAAAAACACTTAACCATATAACCATATAACAATTACAGCACGGAAACAGGCCATCTCAGTCGTTCAAGTCTGTGCCGAACAACTTTTTTCCCTTAGTCCCACTTGCCTGCACTCATACCATAACCCTCCATACCCTTCTCATCCATATGCCTATCCAATTTATTTTTAAATGATACCAACGAACCTGCCGCCACCACTTCCACTGGAGGCTCATTCCACACCGCTACCACTCTCTGAGTAAAGAAGTTCCCCCTCATGTTACCCCTAAACTTCTGTCCCTTAATTCTAAAGTCATGTCCTCTTGTTTGAATCTTCCCTATTCTCAAAGGGAAAAGCTTGTCCACATCAACTATGTCTATCTCTCTCATCATTTTAAAGACCTCTATCAAGTCCCCCCCTAACCTTCTGCGCTCCAGAGAATAAAGACCTAACTTATTCAACCTATCTCTGTCACTTAGCTGTTGAAACCCAGGCAACATTCTAGTAAATCTCCTCTGTACCCTCTCTATTTTGTTGACATCCTTCCTATAATTGGGCGACCAAAATTGTACACCATACTCCAGATTTGGTCTCACCAATGCCTTGTACAATTTTAACATTACGTCCCAGCTTCTATACTCAATGCTCTGATTTATAAAAGCTAGCATACCAAAAGCTTTCTTTACCACCCTATCTATATGAGATTCCACCTTCAAGGAACTATGCACGGTTATTCCCAGATCCCTCTGTTCAACTGTATTCTTCAATTCCCTACCATTTACCATGTACGTCCTATTTTGATTTGTCCTGCCAAGGTGTAGCACCTCACATTTATCAGCATTAAACTCCATCTGCCATCTTTCAGCCCATTTTTCCAACTGGCCTAAATCACTCTGTAGACTTTGGAAATCCTCTTCATTATCCACAACACCCCCTATCTTGGTATCATCTGCATACTTACTTATCCAATTTACCACCCCTTCATCCAGATCATTGATGTACATGACAAACAACAAAGGATCCAACACAGATCCCTGAGGCACCCCACTAGTCACCTGCCTCCAACCCGACAAACAGCCATCCACCATTACCCTCTGGCTTCTCCCATTCAGCCACTGTTGAATCCATCTTGCTATTCCTGCATTTATACCCAACAGTTGAACCTTCTTAACCAACCTTCCATGAGGAACCTTGTCAAAGGCCTTACTAAAGTCCATATAGACAACATCCACTGCTTTACCCTCGTCAATTTCCCTAGTAACCTCTTCAAAAAATTCAAGAAGATTAGTCAAACATGACCTTCCAGGCATAAATCCATGTTGACTGTTCCTAATTAGACCCTGTTTATCCAGATACTTATATATATTATCTCTAAGTATCTTTTCCATTAATTTGCCCACCACTGAAGTCAAACTAACCGGTCTATAATTGCTAGATACTTTCCTTTAGTCTTTCAGACCTACAGATACTGAGGAGAAAGGGTTGTTTTCTGTCCCGTTGCCATGAGTACAACGGAGCAGATGCCTTAATCAGCGAATGTCACCTGGGAGTTATGATTTGTATATATAGTGTGTGTGTGTGTGAGTATGTATATGAGTGTGTGAGTATATATATATATATATTTATGAGTGTGTGCCTATGAGTGTGTGTCTATATGTATGTGTATAAAGTGTGTATATATGTGAATGTGTGTATGTCTGTATGTGTACGAGTTTGTATGTATAATATGAGTGTATATATATGTGTATTATGTGCGTGTGTGTGTGTATTAAATTGCCGGGGGTGTGGGGTTGGAGCTGTGGTGGAAGGGTTTGTGAGGTGAGAAGAAAAGTAAAGACCACAGATTGAAACATTTCCAGGAAGAAAAAATCTTGGGTGTATTTTTTGCGCTCAGGGCAGCAGACTGTGGTCCAACGCTCCTGGGTTCTGGCCTTTTGCTCGGTCTTGCTACGCCCGAGGCGGAACGGGAGATATGGAAACAGCCAATAAAACTGGGTGATTTCACTAAGAGCTGTCTCCTTTGTTTGTCAAGAAGTAGAAATGGGGCATCTGATGCAGGCCACCTCTTGACACCAAGGGTGGGCCCGTCCGTCCGTCCGTCCGTCAGTGAGAGTTTGTGAAACAGAAAGTACTTTTCCTCACACTGCAGATATATTCCCAGTGTAAAGCACAACATTGCAAAGTTGACCTGTCACAGTCACAATTTAAAGCAAGAAAACACGGTGCTGGTGTGGAAAGCTGTCATATATCGCTCTCTCTCTCACTCTCTCTACTCTCTCTGTTGCTCTCTCCCTCTCGCTCTCTCTCTTGCCCCCTCTCTCTCTATCTCTCTCTCCCTTTCTTTCTCCCTCTCTCTCTCTCTCTTTCTTTCTATCTATCACTCTCCCTCCCTCTCTCTCTCTCTCTCTATCTATCTATCTATCAATCTCCCTTTCTCTCTCTTTCTCTCTTTCACCGACTTTCTTTCTCTCTCTCTCTCTCTCTCTCTCTCACTCTCTCTCTCTATCTTTCTTTCCCCCCCTCCCTCCCCCTTTCCCCAGTCTCTCTTTCACTCTCTCTATTTCTCTCTCTCTCTCTCTCTCTCTCTTTCTCTCTCCGTCTCTCTCTTTCTCTCTCTCTCTCTATTTATCTTTCTCTCTCTCGTTCTCTCTCTCTCTCTCCCTCTTTCTTCCTCTGTCTCCCACTCTCTCCATTTATCTTCTCTCTCTCTCTCTCTCTCGCTCTCTCTCCCTCTCTCTCTCTCTCTCTCTCTCTCTCTATCTCTCTCTCGTTCTCTCTCTTTCTCTCTCTTGTGTAGGAAGGAACTGCAGGCGCCGGGTATAAACCAAAGATAGAGTAACTCAGCGGGTCAGGCAGCCTCTCTGGATCTCTGTATCTTTATAGTTTCCCTCTCCCCTGACTCTCACTCTGAAGAAGGGTCTCGACCAGACACGTCACCTAGTCCTTCACAGAGATGCTGCCTGACTCACCCGCTGAGTAACTCCAGCTCTCTCACTCTCTCTCACTCTCTCTCTCTCTCTCTCTCTGTTCCTACTGCGGAATCTAAAACATTTCTCCGCTAGTCCCTGGCAGTGTGTGGTTTACAAGTGTGAATGGAACCGTGCTGGGGATAGCAGCGAGCAACGCAAGCGTGGAACGAATTGTTGATTTGGACAGGCATGTTGTGCTCTCTCTCTCCCCGCTGCGATCGCTTCTCTTGGGGGCCAAAGGAATGGAGGACATGGGGAGCAAAACGCTCCCCTTAAAGAGGAGGGGGAATCATATGATCAATTTTCCACTGGTGGCTACTCATAGTTAGTTCAAGAGTACCTCGGGAGAGGAACGTAGGAGACCGTAGAATGAGAAGTCAACGGAATACGTAGACATACTCGTAGGAGCTCGTAGGAGTACGTGAACATACTCGTGGAAGGTCGTAGGAGTTTGTAGCATACCACGAGTTTGATTTTTTTTTAACTCGGGAGAGCTCTTGGGTAAACTCACATCATGGGACAGGGCCTTAAGCCAACAGATGGGGCTAAGTGTTCTTATACTCTTTCAAACATATTCTCTCTCCTTATTCAACTTCACATTGTACTCACAACCAAAATAACTCATTCACATGTTGGTGGAGATGGGCTACAAGCCCATTTGTGTTAGAGTTCATGTTAAAATTTACATTTTCTATTGAAAAAACAATTGCCGTTTTCTTGTAGTAAGTAATTCGCCAGAACACTTGAAATCAGAGAAAGTAGAGCACAGAAATGAATCAATTTCCTCCAGGTGCTCTTCTTCACCTCAAACAATCTATTCATACTTCATTTCTTTGCATTAGTTTCGAGATTCAGCACAGAACCAGGCCCTTCGTCCCACCGAGCCCGCACCGACCAGCGGTCTCTGCGTACTAACACTATCCTACACACTAGGAACAATTTACATTTATACCAAGCCAATTAACCTACAAACCTGTACGTCTTTGGAGTGTGGGAGGAAACCAGAGCACCCGGAGAAAACCCACGCAGTCACAGGGGAACGTACAAACTCCGTACAGACAGCACCCGTAGTCAGCATTGAACCCGGGCCTCTGGCGCTGTGAGGCAGCAACTCTACCACATGTACCACCGTGCTGCCCTGGATTAATTTCTGGATTTCTTTTGCAGTTACTTGTTCACAATATACATTAATGATCTGGATGAGGGAATTGAAGGCAATATCTCCAAGTTTGCGGATGACACTAAGCTGGGGGGCAGTGTTAGCTCTGATGCTAGGAGACTGCAAGGTGACTTGGATAGGCTGGGTGAGTGGGAAAATGTTTGGCAGATGCAGTATAATGTGGATAAATGTGAGGTTATCCACTTTGGTGGCAAAAATAGGAAAGCAGACTATTATCTAAATGGTGGCCGATTAGGAAAGGGGGAGATGCAGTGAGACCTGGTCCTATACTCAGTACACCAGTCATACGTCATGGTACACAAGTCATTGAAAGTAGGCAGGGGGGGGTTACACAAAAAGCTGGAGAAACTCAGCGGGTGCAGCAGCATCTAAGGAGTGAAGGAGATAGGCGACGTTTCGGGTCGAGACCCTTCTTCAGACTGGTCAGGGATCAGGGAAACGAGAGATATAAACAGTGATATGGAGAGATAAAGCAAGAACAATGAGTGAAAGATATGCAAAAAAGTATTGGAGATAAGGAAAGCAGGCCATTGTAAGCTGTTTCTGGTGTGAAAATGAGAAGCTAGTGCGACTTGGGGGGGGGGGGGGGAGATGGAGAAGGAATGTCAGGGCCCGAGGGCTGAGGGAGAGGTGGGGGGGTGGGGGGAAAGGAGCAGTCTGGGTTAACAGAATTGAGAAAATTCAATGTTTAAGCCCAGAGGATGCAGACTCCCCAAGCGGAATATGAGATGTTGTTCCTCAAACTTGCGGTGTTGTTCACTCTGGCCATGGAGGAGGCCCAGGACCGAGAGGTCGGATACGGAGTGGGAGGGGGAGTTGAAGTGCTGAGCCACCGGGAGGTCGGGTTGGTTATTGCGGACCGAGCGGAGGTGTTCGGCGAAACGATCGCCTAGCCTCCGCTTGGTCTCACCGATGTAGATTAGCTGGCATCTGGAGCAACGGATGCAGTAGACTAGGTTGGAGGAGGTGCAGGTGAACCTCTGTCGGACTTGGAATGACTGCTTGGGTCCCTGAAAGGAGTGGATGGGGGAGGTGAAGGAACAAGTGTAGCATCTCTTGCGGTTGCAAGGGAAAGTGCCCGGGGAAGGAGTGGAGCAGGAGGGAAGGGAAGAATTGACGAGGGAGTTGCGGAGGGAGCGGTCTTTGCGGAAGGCAGATAGGGGGGGAGATGGGAAGATGTGGCGAGTGGAGGGGTCACGTTGGAGGTGGCGAAACTGGCGGAGGACTATCTGTTGTATGCGCTGGCTGGTGGGGTGAAAGGTGAGGACCAGGGGGACTCGGCCCTTGTTGTGAGTGGGGGAATGGGGAGAGAGGGCAGTGTTGCGGGGTATGGAGGAGACCCTGGTGCGAGCCTCATCGATAGTGGGGGAGGGAAAACCCCGTTCTCTGAAGAACGAGGACATTTGCGATGACCTGGTGTGGAACACGTCATCCTGGGAGCAGATGCGGCGTAGTCGGAGGAATTGGGAATAGGGGATGGAGTCCTTACAGGAAGCAGGGTGGGAGGAAGAGTAGTCCAGGTAGCTGTGGGAGTCAGTTGGTTTGTAGTGGATGTCAGTCAGGAGTGTGTCACCTGCAATAGAGATGGTGAGGTCAAGGAATGGTAGGGAAATGTCGGAAATGAAAGTAGGCATGCAGGTGCAGCGGGAGTGAAGAAAGTGAATGGTATATTAGTTTTCATAGCAAAAGGATTTGAGTATAGGAGCAGGGAGGTTCTACTTCAGTTGTATGGGGTCTTGGTGAGACCACACCTGGAGTATTGCGTACAGTTCTGGTCTCCAAATCTGAGGAAGGACATTATTGCCATAGAGGGAGTGCAGAGAAGGTTCACCAGACTGATTCCTGGGATGTCAGGACTGTCTTATGAACAAAGGCTGCATAGACTCGGTTTATACTCTCTAGAATTTAGGAGATTGAGAGGGGATCTTATAGAAACTTACAAAATTCTTAAGGGGTTGGACAGGCTAGATGCAGGAAGATTGTTCCCGATGTTGGGGAGGTCCAGGACAAGGGGTCACAGCTTAAGGATAAGGGGGAAATCCTTTAGAACCGAGATGAGAAGGACTTTTTTCACACAGAGAGTGGTGGGTCTCTGGAACTCTCTGCCACAGAGGGTAGTTGAGGCCAGTTCATTGGCTATATTTAAGAGGGAGTTAGATGTGGCCCTTGTGGCTAAGGGGATCAGAGGGTATGGAGAGAAGGCAGGAACGGGATACTGAGTTGGATGATCAGCCATGATCATATTGAATGGCGGTGCAGGCTCGAAGGGCCGAATGGCCTACTCCTGCACCTAATTTCTATGTTTCTATGTTTAATTCCATTTTTAAATTACATTATTGCCTTTAAAGCTGTTTGAAGCAAAGCACGTCTTATTATTTTAGCTCATTTAGGAAGACGTTTCTCAAATTGTTACAATGAGGAAAAATGGATAAATATATGTATTTTAAATTAGAAGACTATTACTTCTGCATAGGAGAATGTTATACTAGGATTGTTACATTACAGTAGATCCTCTACATCTACTGATGGCAAAGCAGCTATTTTGTGTTCAACAAAATATGAAGATCGACTGGTTAGTCAAACTGTCTGCTTCTAGACAATCTCTCCGATATAATCCAGCACAATTCCTTAAGAAATATCAAAAGTATCATCTGAAAATCTTTGCTAGACAAAAATGCTGGAGAAACTCAGCGGGTGAGGCAGCATTTATGGAGGAATAGGTGACGTTTCGGGTCAAGACCCTTCTTCACTGATGTCGGGGAGGGGGGCGGGAAAAACAAAGGAAGAGGCGGAGACAGTAGGCTGCGAGAGAGCTGGAAAGGGGAGGGGGAGGAGGGAGAAAGCAAGGACTACCTCAAATTGAAGAAGTCAATGTTCATACCACCGGGGTGTAAACTACCCAAGCGATGTATGAGGTGCTGCTCCTCCAACTTGTGGTCGGACTCACTATGGCCGTGGAGGAGGCCAAGATGGAAAGGTCGGATACGGAATTGGAGGGGGAGTTGAAGTGCTGAGCTACCGGGAGATCAGGTTGGTCATTGCGAACTGAGCGGAGGTGTTGGGTGAAGCGATCGCCAAGCCTGGGACTTGTCTCACCGATGTAGAGAAGTTGACACCTGGAACAGCGGATGCAGTAGATGAGGTTGGAGGAGGTGCAGGTGAACCTCTACCTCACCTGGAAAGACTGCTTGGGTCCTTGGATGGAGTCGAGGGGGGACACATAACTCAGAACATTGAAATTTTTTTTTTTTTAAACCTGAGTTTATGTGGTTTGCATAGTTTTAAATCAGCATGGTTTGCTGATTTTAAGTTCACATTTTTTAATTCTGGGCTGAAGAATGTGCGTCCAGTCTTGTGTTACCTGCAGAGTTTTAGCATTTCAGTATTGGCTCTATATTAGAGACTTGCTATTGCAATGAAGTTCACTTTAAGCACTTAATTCGGTGACGGGAACTATGTGCTGCAAAGATTTTAATGTCACACGGCAATTGCTAATGCTAGCATTTATTTCAAGAGGGCTTGTATACAAAAACAGGGATTTTGTAGAGACACCAAACGTTGTGAATAAACGGTTTCTTTATTCAGGCATAATAGGTTAGGTATACAACACGTTGGTGCTCCAACACAAAAGCCACTGTTGCTGCCGCGAGGCATGTCTGTTGACTGGAGCTGAGCTTCTGCTGATGTGTCAGGACACTCCCCTTAACTCATGACATCACATTCCCGCCAAAGCATGTCACGTGACAATACCCGTTCTGATGACGACCACCAGGGAGCGCCACATAATCCCCCCAGAACCGAAGGAAGGAAAACGAGCAGGCCGACGAAACAATGAACTCGTAAACACACAGGAAGTCCGTAAGGGCAGACGTCGAAAAGGGATAGAGCGCGCTCACCTTCTACTGGAAGGTGCGCAAGCATTGTCAGGGGTGGCTCCTGCCGTGGGTCGTGGGCACCCCAGCCATGGGTCGGGACAGTGGGGCCATGGGCGCCGTTGGCGCTCCGGCTGTGGGCCATCCCGGCCGTGGGCCGAGCGGTGCAAGGAGAACAACGCAAAAGCCGCAGCATGGACGAGACATAGTCCTTTCTCGTCGACCAGCAGGGGATCGTGTCCTGAAAAAATTGGCGTGCAGCAACAGCCGGGAGACGTTGGCAACAATGAAAACCAAAGGAAAACAACAAGAATAAAGAAATAAACAATAAACTACTAGCTTTCCCGAACTGGGAACAAAGTATGTTGAGCAACCAAAGTGGTTAAAGAATTCAATGTTTGATGAGGAGAAGCTGTTCTTGAAACTGGAGGTTGTAGAGACACCATCCGGTCGGAAGGGTCGGTGTTGACGGTAGGCCCTGCGTACCAGAGCGAGCGCCGAGCCTCCCACGATGGGGCAAAAATGCTGACCTCCGTTCCCAGAAGTAGAAGCATTGTTTCCGGTTGGCCTCAGCAGCCATTATGGCAACCGACTGAGATGGCCATTTTGTCGTTGGTGGTCGTATGCAGAACGTACAATCATTTGGAATATTGTGAGCAATTCTGGGCCCCATATCTGAGGAGGGATGTGCTGGTTCTGGAGAGGGTCCAGAGGAGGTTTACCAGCATGATCCCGGGGATGAGTGGGTTAACATATGATGGGCGTTTTGACGGCACTGGGCCTGTACTCCCTGGAGTTTAGAAGACTGAGGGGGAACCTATCTATTGAAACATGATATAGAATAGTGAAAGGCTTGGATAGAGTGGATGTGGAGAGGATGTTTCCATTCGTGGTAGAGTCCAGGACTGCAGGTCATAGCCTCTGAATTAAATGATGTTCTTTTAGGAAGGAGATGAGGAGGAATTTATTTCATTACAGCGTGGCGAATCTGTGGAATTCTTTGCCACAGACGGCCGTGGAGGCCAAGTCAGTGCATCATTTTATGGCTGCGATAGATACATTCTTAATTAGTACAGGTGTCAGAGGTTATGGGGAGAAGGTAGGAAAATGCGGTCAGGAGGGAGAGATAGATCAGCCATGATTGAATGGTGGAGTAGACTTGATGGGCCGAATGGCCTAATTCTTCTATCACGGCCTTATGAATGGCACTACATCCAATCGTATTCTTGTGAGGTTGCGGCTTAAAGCACAAACTTAAATCTTTTTAATGTCATTGCAAATATAACAGACTTTATGAGGTATAGGTTTTGTAATGTAAACACCATTATTAATAAACATATTTTGTTGACTTACTATACAACTGCATCATGCGATGCTTTGCAAGATCTGTGACATACACACTGATCAAAGTGAAAGATCATTTAATACCTGAATTGATTTTACGACATCATTTCCTGCTATTTTCTGGATATTTTGTCTCGTCCTCTGCTGATGCTCCTGGCTCTTGTTCTTTCTCAGCTACCTCTGAACCTCAAACAATTAGCCAATTTTAACCAAATCAAGAATATGGTCTGATAACCAACAGATGGAGCCTTTGCAGCTGGAAGGGAACTTGGCATATCATACATGCACAGCAATCAAGAGTTCATATCTTAAGAATTATATACAATTCTTAGTTGATAATGACCTGTGGGTTTAGTGTCACTATAATAACTTTGTTACCATAATAATAATAATGAGTGTGTGTGTGTGATGGAGGGTGTGTGTGATGGATGAGTCCACCAGCCGTGAGTGAGTGAACTGTGAGTCCACCAGCCGTGAGTGAGTGTACTGTGAGTCCACCAGCCATGAGTGAGTGAACTGTGAGTCCACCAGCCATGAGTGAGTGAACTGTGAGTCCGCCAGCCGTGAGTGAGTGAGTGAACTGTGAGTCCACCAGCCGTGAGTGAGTGAACTGTGAGTCCACCAGCCATCAGTGACTGAACTGTGAGTCCACCAGCCGTGAGTGAGTGAACTGTGAGTCCACCAGCCATCAGTGACTGAACTGTGAGTCCACCAGCCGTGAGTGAGTGACCTTTGGGTACACCAGCAATGAGTGACTGAACTGTGAGTCCAAGAATCCATTCGGCCCACAATGTCCATACTAACACTCTGGAAAGCAGTCCCTTCAACCCACAACACACATATTAGCACTCCAAACCCCCCCCCCCCCACACTGGCCACCAATATTGGAACTGGTGGAGAGGTGGAGTATTGCACTCCCATGTGAAAATGGGACCCAACGGGTCCCTCTTAGTCTAGTACTTATTAAAAGTCTGATCTTGTTAGTGTGTATATGTGTGTTTATATGTGGTGGTCTTTACATCTTCGCAAAAACACTACAGGATAACAATTACATTTTTACATATTTCGATTGACAAGAAGGGACAGAGCCGGCTGTACTTTTTGATAAGTCCCCGCTCCTTCAACATCTGCAGTGAGATGCTGCAGATGTTCTACCAATCAGTGGTAGCCAGTGCAATCTTCTTTGCTGCTGTGTGCTGAGGCAGTAGGGCGAAGGCCACGGACGCCAATAGAGTCGACAAACTCATCAGAATGGCTGAGGTCCAGGGGGAGGAGTTGGATTTATGGGATGTGGTCTTGGAGGGGAGGATGCTCCTCAAACTGTGGAGCATCTTGGACAATACAGCTCACTCCCTCCAAGACACACTGGTCAACTTGAGGAGAACCTTCAGCAACAGACTGGTTCCACCAAGACCCAGTACAGAACATCACAGGAGATCCTTCTTCCCTGTGGCTATCAAACTGTGCAACTCCTCCACCTTCTGTCATGGTGTGGACTGACTCCCCCCCCCCCCCCCCACCCCCACCCTCCCTCCCCCCCCCCCAATCTTTGCACATCCCCAATTCTTTGAATTGATTCACCCTATCCAGCTTTTCGTTGTAACTCAATCCTTCCAGTCCAACTAACATCCTTGTGAATCTCTTCTGCACCTTTTCAAGCTTAATGAACTTCCTTTAGCTGGGGGGCAGAGGTGGGGTGAGACAAAGTGGGTGTATCTCCCTGCTAGCTGTGTTCCCCTGTCCAGGTCCAAGGAAGACCGGGCTACTGGGGCAAAACCAGGACAATCAGCACCATCTGTGTGGTCTTGAATGGACTGCCAGGAAAGAAGCCGTAGACAGCCAGCACCTCTATCTGAGGCTAAGACAGTGGCCGGGGAAAGCCTGGGATGCCAGAACCTCTTCCTGCCCACAGACAATGAGGGATTGTGCCCACACGCAGAGGCAAAGGCTGGCTGCCAGGAAAATCCAGACACTACCTGCATTGCCTCTTCAAGCCCTGTACTGTCAGCACCTCCGCTTGAGGTCAAGGTGAACTGCAGGGAGAAGCCTGTGATCGTCACACCTCCTCCATCCAAGACCAGGACTGAGTTGCCAGGACAAGTCAGTCTGAAGAAGGGTCTCGACCCGAAACGTCGCCTATCTCCTTCGCTACTTAGATGCTGCTGCACCGGCTGAGTTTCTCCAGCTTTTTGTGTAACCCCCTGAGATCACCAGCGTCATCACATATGCTCTCTGATGGTGAGGGACAGTGCCCCCTTGTGGTCCTGTCCTTTTCTCCCACTGTGAACAGAGTAAATCATGTTTGCTCACCCAAGTGTGAGTGCCTGTGGTGTGTTCACTGCCAAAGCCAGTGCCATCCTCCAATGCCACAGGGCATTAGTCAGACTCCAGTACCTCACCCATGGCTAACAATGAATCAAAAGTGTGTAGGAAGGAACTGCAGATGCTGGTTTATACCCTGAACACAAAATGCTGGAGTAACAGCGGGTCAGGCAGCATCTCTGGAGAAAAAAGATGAGGTGACGTTTCGGCTCGGAACTCTTCTGCAGACTGGAAGGTAGCGAAGGCCAGAACAAAACAGTGCCGGCAACAGATGACCTCAGGAATGGTGGAGTCCATCATGGCCCATTGTTGGCTGGGGAAGAGGTGCTAACGACAGGTATACAAGGATGTGAACATTGGAACAACTAGGGTGGGGGACGGAGGAAGGAATAGGAATGCAGATGTTAATTGAAATGAGAGAAATCAGCGTTCATGCCGCTGGGTCTAAGCTGCCCTTAAAGTGAAATATGAGGTGTTGTTCCTCCAGTTTGTGTTGGGCCTCACTCTGACAGTGGAGGAGGCCCAGGACAGAGATCAGTGTGGGAAAGGAAAGGGAAGTTAAAGTGTCTGGCAACCGGGAGATCACGTAGGCCAAGGTGGGACTGAGCAAATCTGTTCAACAGTTAGTGAATGCACAATGAATCCAATATCTCTGCCAAACCTGCGACCAGTAGTGTGCCACAGTGCAGGTTCCACAAGGTCGTTTATATTAATGATTTGGATCAAAATGTCAACACGGCTGTGGACGACACTACCAAAGATTACAACAGGGTTTAAATGAACTGGGAAGTGTGCCGTGGAATGGCAGATGGAATTTAACAGGTACAGATGGGCTATGTTGCATTTTGGTAAGGTGAACCAGGCCAGAATGTGTGCAGTAAAAGGCCTGCCATGGATTCATTTGATTAATCTTGGCAGGACATCTTGGCAGGACAAATCAAAATAGGACGTACATGGTAAATGGTAGGGAATTGAGGAATGCTGTGGAACAGAGGGATCTAGGAATAACTGTGCATAGTTCCCTGAAGGTGGAATCGCATGTAGATAGGGTGGTAAAGAAAGCTTTTGGTGTGCTGGCCTTTATAAATCAGAGCATTGAATATAGGAGTAGGGATGTAATGTTAAAATTGTACAAGGCATTGGTAAGACCAATTCTGGAGTATGGTGTACAATTTTGGTCGCCTAATTATAGGAAGGATGTCAACAAAATAGAGAGAGTACAGAGGAGATTTACTAGAATGTTGCCTGGGTTCCAGCAAATAAGTTACAGAGAAAGGTTGAACAAGTTAGGTCTTTACTCTTTGGAGCGCAGAAGGTTAAGGAGGGACTTGATTAAGGTCTTTAAAATGATGAAAGGGATAGACAGAGTTGACGTGGATAAGCTTTTCCCATTGAGGGTAGGGAAGATTCAAACAAGAGGGCATGACATGAGAATTAAGGGACAGAAGTTTAGGGGTAACATGAGGGGGAACTTCTTTACTCAGAGAGTGGTGGCTGTGTGGAATGATCTTCCAGCAGAAGTGGTGGAGGCAGGATCGATTTTAACATTTAAAAGAAAAGTGGATAGGTATATGGATGGGAAGGGAATGGAGGGGTATGGTCTGAGTGCAGGTAGATGGGACTAGGGGAAAATAAATGGTCGGCACGGACTGGAAGGGCTGAGAAGGCCTGTTTCTGTGCTGTAATTGTTATATGGTTATATATGGTTATGTTTAAAGGTTTTCCCTGGCGCAATGGAGATTGAATGGTGACATTACACAGATATATAAAATCATGAGGAACATCAATAAGATGAATAGTCAGTGTTTTTCCCAGGGTAGGACAGTCTAAAACTCGAGGGGGTAAGTTTAAGATGAGAACGGAAAAAATTAAAGGGGATGTGAGGAGCAATTTTCCACACAGAGAATAGTGGAGTACTGGGACGAACTGCCCGTGGAAATGGTGGGGCAAGTGGAATTACAATATTTAATAATCATATGGCCAGTAACATGTATAAGAAAGATTTAGATGGAAGTAGGCGGCACAGTGACACCGCGGTAGAGCTACTGCCTCACAGCACCAGAGACCCAGGTTCAATCCTGACTACGGGTGCTTGGCTGTACAGAGTTTGTACGCTCTCCCCGAGACCTGCGTGGGTTTTCTCTGAGATCTTCCTGTTTCCTCCCACACTCCAAAGACGTACAGGTTTGTAGGTTAATTGGCTTGGAATAAATGTAAAATAGTCCCTTGTGTGTGTGGGATGGTGTTAGTGTGCTGGGATCATTGGTTGGTGCGGTCTCGGTGGGCCGAAGGGCCTGTTTCCATGCTGCATCTCTAAACTGAACTAAACTAAACTAAAACCAGCCAAATTGCACTAGCTCCAGTTGGCAACTTGGGCGGCATGGATGAGTGCCTCTTTTCACGCTGTATAATCCTATGACTATGACACGTAGTGTGATTATTTACCTCCACCACACCCCTGGGAAGAGCATTTCAGATTCCAGCCATTCTCTGTTGAACAATTCCCCTCAGATCCCTACTTAACCTCTTTCTCCTCATTTCAAAACCTATGCCTTCTTATTTTATATGTCTCTGCTATGGGGAAACGTTTCCCACTGTTCCCCTCATAACGTTGCTTGCCTTAATCAGGTCCTCAATCCGAGGCTACTGAGGCTCACCTCATAACTGTAATTCCCTATTCCCTTGTAACATCCTGATGAATCTCCTCTGTACCCTCTCCGATGAAATCATATTCTTCTGATGGTGTGGCAACCAGCTATGGGCTAACCTAGGTTTTATACAGTTGCACCATAGCCATGCTCTCATATTCTATTGCCTCTGCTGATGAAATCACATATCCCACTTGCCTTCTTCATCGCCTTGTCTACTTTCAAGGATCATTGGACTGGTGCACTGTGTTCCTGTTCTTCAGCATTTCCTCGGGCCATGTTATTCACTCTGCATGTCCTGTCCTAATGCATCCTCCCAAAGTTCATCTCACCACAATTATCAGGAATACATTCCATCTTTCACTGTTCTGCCCAGTTTGCCAACTAATCAATATCATCCCTTAGCCTACATCTATCTTCCACACTGTGAACAATACCATCAATTTTCAGTCATCTACAAATCAATTCAATGCTGGTAATGTGACAGGAAGATAAACTATTTCACTCAACGAGCAACTTAATCAATATTTATCTTTGTGATGTTAGTGAGTTATTCTTGCTTTTGACAAATCTATGACTAATGACAAATCTGCAAAAAGATCTTTTAACTCCACATCAGGAATTATTGAAACTTGGTTTGAAGGACCTCAATCATGTGGTAAGAGGAAAGATTCAGCTTCCATAACAGAGGTTTGAGCATAGTGTCCAAGCAGTGCGTTACTGAAGGGAAATTGTCATTCCTAAACGCAACTTTTCTTCTTTATCTATTTTACTTTTAGGATCTTGGCATCAATTCTTGCCCATTGACCTCTGAGAAGAGGATAGTGAACTGCAGTCCTAAACTGTTGCAGGAGTGCCTTCGGTAAGAATTAAGAACCATGATTCACTGAAGAAAGGTTCAAATGTTTGGCAAACATGTGGGAGACACGGTGTGCCAATGATAAAGGGGGAAACAAACAAGGGTGAAGTAAAGCCCGTTGTCTCTCAAGGTTCTTCATGAAGGTGGATGTTAAAGCCACCAGCTTGCAGTTACAAATGAACACTAGCCTGTTTTCTTTGGCACCAGTGGTTATCTTAAAGCCTGGAAGATGTCAAACTTCATCAAAGTTGTTGGAGCTATACAAATCCAACAGAGAGAGCACAGAACAGGGCTGCATGTCCATGCCAAATATTGTTCCCACCTCCAGTCATCCTGTCTGCATTAAGTCCATATCCTTCTGGGTCATACTAAGGTGGCTGTCTAAATGCCTCTTAAATGTAGCAACGGTATCTGAATCCATCACCTCCTCTGACAGCAACATTACAGAGATCAACCTTGACAGTCAGAACCTTTCTCCCAGGGTGTAAATGTCCATGTGGTGAGTGCAGGAATGTTTAATGGAGATGTGCGGGGCAGGTTTTTTACGCAGAGAGTAGTGGGGGCCAGTATCCAGCATCACCACATCATGTAATTCCCTCACAGGGAACATGTCTACAATAATTAGATAATGAAATAAGTTAATCAATGTCCTTCAAATGCCGCATGGCATGACTAGGCAAAGGCCACTCTAACCAGGGTGGAAGCAAAGGTCAGCAGAGCCATGACTAACCTCACAAACAGAGTCAATGAAGATGCTGTCAGGAAAACTCATTGACAATATTTCTCTGTAATTATTAAATTCCCACCAGTCGGTCTACAACTTAATTGCAAGGTTTGCTGCAGCATCACCATGAAGACTTCTATGATGCTGCTTATGTGTGACTATCTTCACGATATAAAGATGCCAACTATCTCATCTTCATCAGATTATTAGTGGAAAGAGGCACGGAGCACAGAGGAGCAGAGGGAGGAGGAAGTTGAAGATAGACACAACACTCTGGAGTATCTCAGCGGGTCAGGTAACATCTCTGGTGAAAAGGGATAGGTGACGTTTCAGGTCGTGAAACATCCCAAAACATCACCTCAGGAGATGCTGCCTGACCCGCTGAGTTGCTCCAGCCTTTCATGTTTATTCTCAGTTAAAACCAGCATCTGCAGTTCCTTCCCACACAGGAAGTTGATGATCATGTCCACTGTACCATTGTACCTGGCACCCCACATCATCATTGAAGTGACTGGAATTGTAAGGAATGAACAAAATAGGCTTGAGGGAAATATCTCCATGGGATGATTCCTCCCACCTCTTGCATTCTCACTCTCCCTCCGGAAGGGTGCAGCGAGCAACTTCCTGTGAGGAATGGAGGGGGTCACAGGCTATCAATGATGCCATGTGGACAATAAAGCGAAGATGGTCCCATAAAGGACAACATCCATTTACTGAACAATTTAGTGAATAGATACACAGCTTACATATCAGGAAACATGTGGTCATGGCTACATAAGAGAACATCAAAGTCACTGAATTAATAACAATAATTGCCTGACCTAAGAAACATGCACTTCTGTCAAATTCTGAGGGAGCTTCTCTCTTACACACATTGATGGGTGTCACCTGCTGCTCATGGTGCGGCACAGTGGCGCAGCAGTAGAGTTGCTGCGTTACAGAGCTTGCAGTACTTGTTGATGGAGGATGTTAAAGCCACCGGATTGCAGTTACAAATGGACGCTACTTAGCTTTCTTTGGCGCCAGGATATTAACGGTCATCTTAGCAGATGTGGGAACCTCAATTTGGAACAGAGTGAACTTCAAGAATCCTGCAATACTTTTGCCACCTGGTCCATGCAGGTATTGACAACATGGAGGGAGACTCCATTCGGGCCAGTTGCTTAGTGCGGGTTCATTCACAGGCAGACTGATCTGACGTCTGTAATGGTGACTCTGACTTCAAGAGCATCTGAGGTTGTCGAGGTCAATGACATTGTTCCACTGATCAGCTCACAGGCAGAGAGCTCATTGGGCTCCTTGGGGAAGGAGCCCATAGTTGCCAGTGATACTTTCAAATGTCATTTTGTAGCCCGTTATTGATGCAAGCCTGTCGCAATCACGTTTATTCTGATGCACTGAACTTTATATTGGTATCCTTCGTGGTTTTGTGAAAGTCGTATCTAGTTTTTCTGTACAGATATAGATCTCCCGACTTCAATGTTACAGATCCCAAGGAGCAGATCCCAGCGAGCCATGCTGTGGAGGCCAAGTCAATGGATATGTTTAAGGTGGAGTTTGACAGATTCTTAATTAGTGCGGGTGTCAGGGGTTATGGTGAGAAGGCAGGAGAAAGGGGTTAGGAGGGAGAAATAGATTAGCCATAATTGAATGGGGGAGTAGACTTGATGGGCTGAATGGCCTAATGCTGCTCTTAGAGCTTATGAATTTAAGAACTTATGAACCTATGCACTCCTGTGTAGACCTGTCACCTGCCAGGCCTTGTCCTGCCCCTCCTCTCTGCCTGCTTTCTTTCCCTCCCAATCCCCCCCACCCCCACCCCCCTCCCCTGTTCCATCACAATCGGTCTGAACAAGGGCCCTGACCCAATACGTCACCTATCCATGTTCTCTGCAGATGCTGTCAGAGCTGTTTGTACAAAGCACTTTGTTTGTTTGTTACTTTCTGTCATTCACTTGGACTCCAGTCTGTTTCAATACATTAATTTCTGTACAATAAGGAAGCCATGCAGTCATCCAGCACAGAAACAGGCACATTGGTCCAACACGTCCATGTAGATCAAGATGCCCCATCTAAGCAAGTCCCATTTTCCGTGTTTGGCCCATATCACTCTGAACCTTTCCTATCCATATACCTGTCAAGTGCCTTTTAAATGCTGCATCTGTCTAGTATCTGCCTCAACTTTCTCATGGCAGCTTGTTCTATAGAACACAGAACATAGAAAAATAGGTGCAGGAGTAGGCCATTCGGCCCTTCGAGCCTGCACCGCCATTCAATGTGATCATCCAACTCAGTATCCCGTACCTGCCTTCTCTCCATACCCCCTGATCCCTTTAGCCACAAGTGCCACATCCAACGCCCTCTTAAATATAGCCAAGGAACTTGCCTCAACTACCTTCTGTGGCAGAGAATTCCAGAGACTCACCACTCTCTGTGTAAAGAATGTTTTCCTCATCTCGGTCCTAAAGGAATTCCCCCTTATCCTTAGACTGTGACCCCTTGTTCTGGACTCCCCCAACATCGGGAACAATCTTCCTGCATCTAGCTTGTCCAACCCCTTAAGAATTTTGTAAGTTTCTACAAGATCCCCCCTCAATCTTCTAAATTCCAGCGAGTACAAGCCGAGTCTATCCAGTCTTTCCTCATATGGAAGTCCTGACATCCCAGGATGCTATAAACCTCTGAGACAAAGCTGCCCCTCATCCTGCTCCACTCACCTTAAACATAAGGCTCTTGATTCCCAGGGTCGTGGAATCAATATGTTGAAGACAACAGAACAAAACTTCTGCAAGACAAATAATAACAATGTCCACAAGCTCACTGGCACTGAGGAGATGATGTCTGGCGTCACCTAGTGGCGAGTTCGTTTCAAAGAATAGTGCATACAAGATATTCCTACATTTAAACTTGACAGCAACTATAACCCCATTTTCTTGACCCTCTCAAATACTAAGATATGCCTCTCATAACAAATCAATTGAAACCTGCAAATCCGTCTTTTAACAACTTTTGTGATTCAAAGTGATGTATCTTGGAAAATGGACAAGGGAGAGCCAGTGGATGTAGTGTACCTGGACTTTCAGAAAGCCTTTGATAAGGTCCCACATAGGAGATTAGTGGTCAAAATTAGGCACATGGGTATCGGGGGTAAAGTGCTGACATGGATAGAAAATTGGTTGGCAGACAGGAAACAAAAAGTAGGGATTAACGGGTCCTTTTCAGAATGGCAGGCAGTGACTAGTGGGGTACTGCAAGGCTCGGTGATGGGACCGCATCTATCTATCTATCCATCCATCCATCCATCCATCCATCCATCCATCCATCCATCCATCCATCCATCCATCCATCCTATTACTAAAACTCTCATCTTGATCACTTCCGGTCTGCGTTGTAATGAAATTTGCGCTAAAACAATCCCCCATAACGCCATGATTTTTCGCCACCTTGCTCACCATTCTTATTTGCCAGGATGGTGGCGGCCATTCCGGCAGCCGCTATCAATCACCGGCCGCGAGAATAACGCTGAAGGAGTGTGGTGAGCAACGTGCCAGTGGAGTCTGTGCTCTGCGAGCGGGGTCTGTGTTCTGTGTTCTGCGAACGGGGCAGGTGTTCTGCAAAGCGGGGGCTGTGTTTTGCGAGCACGGAGGCTGTGCTGTGTGTTCTGCGAGTGGGAGCCCACACCACCCCCTCACACATACACTCCCTCCCTTACCACATACACCCCCACAGCCCCCAAAACCTTCCCTCCCCTACACCCCTCCACCACCCCCCCTCCGCCTACACCCCCCACACCCACCCACATCCCCCTCCCCAACACACCCCCCTCCCCTACACACCCCCTCCACCGCACCCCTCTCCTCTGCACCCCCCATCCCCCACACACCCCTCCCCTACACCCCACCTACCCTACACTCCCCCCCTCCCCCACACATGCCACCCCTACACACCCCCTCCCCCACATTCCCCCACCATGCACACCCCTCCCGTACACTCCACCACACTCCCGCCTATCGCGCACACTCCCCACCACACACACCCCTCCTCCACTACAACACACGCCCATCTCCCCACCACACACACCCCCTCAACTACCCCCACAACCCCCCCTACCCCCACAAACCCCCCTGCCCCCACCATCCCCCCCTAACCCACCAAGAGCGGTGGAGGCCGGTTCTCTGGATAGTTTCAAGGGGGAGCTAGATAGGGCTCTTAGAGAGAGCGGAGTCAGGGGATATGGGGAGAAGGCAGGAACAGGGTACTGATTGTGGATGATCAGCCATGATCACATTGAATGGCGGTGTTGGTTCGATGGGCGGAATGGCCTCCTCCTGCACCTATTGTCTATTGTCTATTGTCTGAAGCCTGTAACTAGCAGCAGACTACAGGGATTTCTGCAGCGATCCTAGGTCTTTGTAATATGTATAAGCAACATATGGAGGAGGTATGATGTGCAAGTTTGCAGAGGGCACAATTGGTGGACAGCCGCCAAACGGTTATTGACAGATCTGGGTCAGGATCCAGTGGCATGGAGCCCAAGACAACCGGGGACACATTTCTGCTGTAGCCATCATCTGCCTTCTCAACTAAAGGCAGCCATCATCCACCACCTGTTCCACCGTTGAGGTCTTGGTTGGATTGCTCTTTGTCAGGGACCTCCCGCTCGACCTTACCGCCATAGTTGGCCCTACCAGGAGCATAGCTCCAGACAGCATCGCTCTCAGGATCTCAGGACCACAGAAGGTTCTCCACCACGACAAGTTGACAATCCACGAAGAAGGCTGCCCGGGTAGATTTAGTTTAAAGGTAGACACAACATGCTGGAGCAACTCCAGTGGGTCAGGCAGCATTTTTGGAGAGAAGGAATGGGCAACATTTTGGGTTGAGATGTCAGGGGAGGGGGTGAGTCAAAGATAAAATGTAGGCGCAGACAGTAAGGCTGTCTGCAGAATGGCCTCGACCTGAAGCGTCGCCCATTCCCTCTCTCCAGAGATGCTGCCTCACCCACTGAGTTGCTCCAGCACTTTATGTCTACCTTTGATTTATACCAGCATCTGCAGTTCTTTCTTACCCATATAGATTTAGTTAAGGTTAGTTTAGAGATATAGTGCGGAAACAGGCCCTTCAGCCCACCGAGTTGGTGCCGACCCCGTACACTAACACTATCCTACACACTAGGGACAATTTACAATCTTTACCAAAGCCAATTATGCTACAAACCTGTACATCTTAGGACTGGGAGAAAACCGGAGCACCCGGGGAACACCTACGTGGTCACAGAGAGAACGTGCAAACTCCAGACAGACACCACCTGTAGTCTGGATCAAACCCAAGTCTCGAGCTCCATAAAGCTGCTAGTGCCAGTGTGCTGCCCTTAATATGGTAATGCAATCATTGTGACAATCATAAAACAACTCCTCTACTTCCATAGAAGTTTGAGGAGATTCGGTATGTCGCCAAATGCTCTCTTGGACCTCTACAGGAGGATGATAGAGAGAATATGACTGGTTGCATCACGGCCCGGTTCAGCAACTCAAACACCTTGAAACACAAAAAGGATTACAAAAAGTGGAGGGCTCTGCCCAGGTACAAACCTCCCCAACATTCAAAGGGATTTATAGAAGCTGCATCCTCAAAAAGGCAGCCAGCGTCGTCAAAGACCCACAGTAGCCTGGCCATGCTCTCATTTCACTCTGCCTTCAGGAAGAAGGTAGCGGGGATGAAAACTATGGGGGTACACAAAATGCTGGAGAAACTCAGTGGGTGCAGCAGCATCTATGGAGCGAAGGAGATAGGTAACATTTCGGGTCGAGACCCTTCTTCAGACTGATAGGGGGTGAGGGGAGGCGGGGGGAAGAAAGGAAAAAGGAGGAGGAGCCCGAGGGCTGTGGGAGAGGTGGGAAGGGGAGGAGACAGCAAGGGTCAACAGAATTGAGAGAATTCGATGTTCATGCCAAGAGGATGCAGACTCCCCAAGCGGAATATGAGGTGCTGTTCCTCCAACTTGCGGTGTTGCTCACTCTGGCCGTGGAGGAGGCCCAGGACAGAGAGGTTTGGTAACCCAGTCTGGGTTGTTGCGGAGTGAGTGGATGGCTGTACGTTCGGGGGGAGAGAGATTGGAGTGAGACAGGGGAGTGGAGAAGTCGACGCGATTGATGTCCCAACGGCAGTTCTGGATAAAGAGTTCTAAGGCCGGAGGGCCACGAGGGGGGGGTGGGTCCACGAGGAGGGGGTTCGTTGGAAAACTATGATGTCCAGGTTCAGGAGCAACAACTAACAATAACAACTTCCCACCAACTCTCAGGCTATTGTGTAGATATGCAGGGGTTTGGGTACTTTGGAAATGGCAGGCTTCTGTGAAAAAGGTCAAGCTTTAATGAGGTGACAAAGGGACACCAGGTCCAGGAGGCCCATGTGATCTAAATGGTGCCATCAAGTCTGGAGTTTCTGTTCCTGTGAAGCCCTAGGTGCTGTTAAGACTGGGTTTCTGCTAAACAGACGCTAAACCCAGGTCTGTGAAGGGGTAGAGGCTTTTGTGTTTTTACATGTACATTGTTTGTAAGTACGCAAAGTAAATGCCTCTTAATGTGATCTCTTATCTGTAAAAGAAGTGATTGGCATGTAGGAATGGCCCTCCCATTGCATGTTCGTGCCTTTAGTGCCCCTGCCCTTGTGTAGGGGTATAAAAGTGGCCAGAATGCATTTGGTCGTGCCGGTTGTCTCTTGCTTCTGTTCTGTTTACACGCTGCTGGTGAGGGCTCGAGTGAGTGCATCCGAGTCCGGCCCCGCGGCACCGTTTACACATAAAGAAGAGTTTGGATTCCAGTGGGGTTCATTGACTGAACCAGACTAGGAGGATAGTACTAGATCCGAATTATCAACAATTGAATACGACAAACCCCAAACTAGAAACTGTCTAGATCGCACTAGGGAGTTGGGGCTTTGTTTTACACTAGATTGGGTTTCTTTTATTCATAGAACTATTTTCTGTTTGTTTACTATGTTATATATTGAGTACTGTGTTTACAAACCTGTTGACCAGTTGTGTTACAAACCTGTAGGAAACAACTGCAGATGCTGGTTTAAACCGAAGGTCGGCACAAAATGCTGGAGTAACTCAGCGGGTCAGGCAACATCTGTGGAGAGAAGGAATGGGTGACGTTTCAGGTCGAGACCCTTCTTCAGACTGATGTCAGGGGAGGGGGACGGGACAAAGATAGAATGTAGGCAGACACAGTAAGACTAGTGGGAGAACTGGGAATGGTGGGGGGGATGGAGAGAGAAAGCAAGAGCTATCTGAAGTTAGAGAAGTCAATGTTCATACCGCTGGGGTGTAAACTACCCAAGCGAAATATGAGGTGCTGTTCCTCCAATTTGCGCTGGGCCTCACCCTGATAATGGAGGAGGCCCAGGACAGAAAGGTCAGATTGGGAATGGGAGGGGAAGTTGAAGTGCGGAGCAACTGGGAGATTAGGTAGGTTAAGACGGACCTAGCGGAAGTGTTCAGCGAAACGACCACAGAGCCTGCGCTTGGTCTCGCAGATGTAGAGAAGTTGACACCTGGAACAGCGGATACAGTAGATGAGGTTGGAGGAGCTGCAGGTGAATCTCTGCCTCACCTGGAAATATTCACATCTTCCCAACTCCACCACATTCTGCTTTCCGCAGGAGATGTAACACCTGACCCTATACCTCATCCCTCGACACCATCCAGGACCCCCGATAGCCCTTTTAGGCTAGGCAAAGGTTCACTCGCACCTCCCCCAACCTCATCTACTGTATCCGCTGTTCCAGGTGTGGAATCCTGTATATCGGTGAGACCAAACGCACACTGTGCGATCATTTCACTGCACAACTCTGCTCAGTCCGCCTTGGCCGACACAATCTCCCAGTTGCAAAACATATTACCTCCCCTTCCCATACTGGCCTTTCTGTCCCTGGCCTCCTCCACTGTCACAGTGAGGCCAAACTCAAATTGGAGGAACAGCATCTCATATTTTGCTTACAACCAACCTTGCAATATTGATTTCACTAATTTCAAGTAATCCCTGCATTCCCTCTTTCTCCATCCCTCCCCCACCAGTAATCCTGCTAGTTCCACCATTCACATCCAGAAATCCCCTTGATATCATTTTGTGGACCATTGTGGGCTCCATCCTTCATTGCTCATTTTTTCTGAGCATTTTCATACCTTTAGTTTCCCTCTCCCCTAAGGGTTGCGACCCGAAGCGTCACCCATTTCATTTCTCCAGAGATAAACCATATAACCATATAACAATTACAGCACGGAATCTCGGCCCTTCCAGTCCGTGCCGACCATTCATTTTTCCCTAGTCCCATCTACCTGCACTCAGACCATACCCCTCCATTCCCTTCCCGTCCATATACCTATCCACTTTACTTTTAAATGTTAAAATCGATCCTGCCTCCACCACTTCTGCTGGAAGATCATTCCACACAGCCACCACTCTCTGAGTAAAGAAGTTCCCCCTCATGTTACCCCTAAACTTCTGTCCCTTAATTCTCATGTCATGCCTGACCTGCTGAGTTACTCCAGCATTTTGTATCTATCTTCGGTGCAAACCAGCAACTGTAGTTCCTTCCTACTCCTTTGCAAAGATACATCCTTTTATTCTATGTGGCTATGTGCTCTGATCCTAGGCTCTCCCATTAGTGGAAACAGCCACTCCACATACTCTCTATCTAGCCTTTCACGTTTCGGTAAGTTACAATGAGGTTCCCCCTCATCCTTCTAAACTCCAGCAAGTACAGGCCCAGTGCCATCACAGGTTAACCCAATCATCCCTGGGATAATTCTTGTAAACCTCCTCTGGACCCTCTCTAACACCAGCACATCCTTCATCAGATATGGGGCCCAAAATTGCTCAATATGCTCCAAATTCAGTCTGACCGGTGCATTACAAAGCCTCAGCATTGCATCCCTGATTTTGTATTCTAGCCCTCTCGAAGTAAATGCTGGCGTTGCATTTGCCTTCCTTACTACCAATTTCACTTGCAAATGAACCTTCTGGGAATCCTGCACCAACACCCCCAAGTCCCTTTGCACCTCTGATTTCTGAATCCTTTTTTTTTTTTTTTTTTTTTTTTTTTTTTTTTTTTTTTTTTTTTTTTTTTTACTTTGTAATATTTTTTTTATTTGAAGTAAATAGTTTACAATATATAGCTTACTTTATAAAGTAACACCTTAATTCAGTATTACTACAAATAGCATATCAATACATAATATCTTCTATTTTTATGGAAATAAAGAAAAAGATATATAAAAGAATAAAGAAAAAAGGAAAAATAAAAGGGAATAAAAAAAATTTTTTTTTCGCACATATATCAATTAAAAATTAAAAAGATAATTTGAAAAACAATAATATTACATATATATATATATATATATAAACAAAAACTAAAGACATTGTACGAGATACTATTTCATTCAGAAATATCTCTAATAAATACACAATATTATCAATTATAGGTAAGTTATTCGCATCGGATCCATAGGGTGCCCGTCGAAGCCGTGATTCCAAGAATAGCTACTTCTCTAAATACTGTATATATGGAGACCATATCAATTCAAAAGAATTATACTTGTCCAAAAGGACAAATCTAATTCTTTCCAAATTCAACGTCTCCAACATCTCTGCTTTCCACATTTTAATTGTTGGGGATAATGTTCCCTTCCAAAATTTAAGTATCATTTTTTTCCCAATTATTAAACAATAATCAAAAAAATTTCTTTGATTAATTGTGAGTACCAAATTTGGCTCCGGGATTCCAAATATTATTAATTTTGGGTCTGGGTCAAGTTTAACCTTAAGGACTTCCGAAATAACTTTAAAAATTTCAATCCAATAAAAATTCAACCGTGGACATGTTACAAAACTATGTATTAAATTTGCTTCAAAATTCTTACATTTATCACAAATAGAGGAAAGGTTAGGAAAAATACTTTTTAATTTGGTTTTCGAGTAGTGTAATCTATATATAACTTTAAATTGTATCAATGTATGTCTGGCATTCAAAGAACACCAATGTATTCTTTGTAAGCTTTCTTCCCAAGTTTCTTTCGTTATAGGTAATCCAATTTCATTTTCCCATGCTTGACGATATGTTTCAGTTGTTGGGTTCTCTTTATCTAAAATAATATTGTAGATATAAGCTATAAGCTTATCCGTATTTGGATGTAAATTAAACACTTCATCTAATAAGCCTGGTCCTTTATTTTTATAGTCGTATGTGTTACATTTAATAAAATCTCTAATTTGTAAATACCTAAAATGATGTTGTGAAGGTAATCCAAAAATATCTTGTAACTCTTCAAATAATAATAATTTTCCATTTCTATAAAGGTGTTCTATTCTTTTAATTCCTAAATCCTCCCACAGTCTAAACCCCGCATCTAAGATTGAGGGTTTAAACAGTGGATTATTCCTAATTGATAACCTAAAAGAAAGATTATCCAGATGTAGGGTCTTAACTATCTGTTTCCAAATACGCCTAATATTATGAATGATAATGTTGTCCCTATAAGTCTTTTTTTGTACTTCCTTTGGTGCGAAAATAATCGACTCTATAGTGAAGGGTAAACAGTCTTCCTTTTCCATTTTTAGCCACATTGGTTCAACATCCATATTTACCCACCAAAAATTCATATTCTTAATCTGGACTGCCCAATAGTAATATAAAAAATTTGGAAGTGCCAGCCCTCCATTTATCTTCGACTTACATAAGTGTTTTTTACCTATTCTATGGCTTTTGTAATCCCAGACAAAATTATTAACTATGGTATCAATTTTTTTTAGAAAACTTTTTGGAAGAAAAAAAGGAATTGCCTGAAATAAATATAACAATTGTGGTAAAAAAATCATCTTTATAGCATTAATTCTACCGATCATAGATATAGGAAGTGTTTTCCAATATAAAATGTTTTTTTTAAGTTTCTCTAATAATTGATAATAATTAGCTTTAATTAATAATTTATAGGATTTAGACACATTAATTCCTAAATATTTAAATTTATCTGTAACTATTTTTAATGGGTATTTTTGTAATATATTTACATTTATACCAGTTATAGGCATTATGTCACTTTTACTCCAATTAATCCTATATCCTGAAAATACACTAAATTCATTTATAACATTGAATAGCTTTGGAATACTACGTTCCGGCTTAGTAATATAAATCAGAATATCATCTGCATATAAAGATATCTTATTATTTGTTATGTCAGTATTGTACCCATATATTTCGGGTTCTGATCTGATTCTTTCAGCCAGAGGTTCTATCACCAAGGCAAATAATAAAGGGGATAACGGACATCCCTGTCTGCATCCCCTAAAGAGATTAAATTTAGGTGATAATATTTGATTGGTTAAAATTCTTGCAGTAGGGTTAGAATATAATATTCTTACCCATTTACAAAATCCGTCCCCCAGTTGATATTTTTCCATTATATTAAATAAATATGACCATTCCACCTGGTCGAATGCTTTTTCAGCATCCAACGATATAACTGCTAATTCTATATCTCTCCTTCTTCTCGAGTAAATAATGTTAAACAAGCGTCTAAGATTATGTGATGAGTAACGTTTTGGAATAAAACCTGTTTGATCATAATGTATTATTTTGGAAATCACTAAACTTAGCCTCCGAGAGAGTACTTTAGTTAGTATTTTTTGATCAGTATTTAAAAGGGCAATCGCTCGGTATGATCCAGGGTCTTCCAGGTCCTTATCTAATTTAGGAATTAATGTAATTGTAGATTCATTTAAAGAGTCTGGTAATTTTCCTAACTCATAGGTGTGTCTGTACACTGTTTGTAATCTAGGTGAAAGTAGATCGTGAAATTTTTTATAAAATTCTGCACTCAGGCCATCGGGGCCCGCTGTTTTACCATTTTTTAACGATCCAATTGATTCTTCGATATCTATTACAGATATTTCAGCATTTAATAATTGCCTACTCTCAAAATTTAACTTATTAAAATGACATTTTTCTAGAAATGTTTCCATTTCATCTGTTTGCCCTGTTAATTTAGATGAATAAAGATTTTGATAATATTGTAAAAATGTATCATTAATGTCTTTTGGTATAGTCAACGTATTTCCCTGCGCCGATCTAATACTATGTATAGTTTTTTCATCGTCTAATCTTCTGAGTTGTCGTGCTAATAATTTTTGAGGTTTATCACCGAATTCAAAATGAACTTGTTTAGTTTGTTGGTATAATTTTATCACTTGGTCAGCATAAATTTTATTTAATCTATATTTTAATATTGCAATTTTATTACTCAACTCTTTTGAAGGGTGTATTATATTTTCACTATCTAATTGGTTTATCTCTTTTTCTAACTTTTGCTCCATCTTTCGATTTTCTTTATTAAAATGAGCTTGTGCTGATATTATTGCACCACGCATAAATGCTTTAAATGTGTCCCATAATAGTAATGAGGAAGTCTCAGGTTTATCGTTAGTTTCAAAAAATAATTTAATCTGTTTCTCCACATAGTTACAGCAGTCTTTATCCTTTAATATCTGTGTATTGAATCTCCAAATATTAGTTTTATTAACCATATCTTTTAATTTTATCTTAAATGTTAAAGGGGCATGATCTGAGATAATAATATTATGATACTTTGCATCATATGTAAAGGGGAGTAGTTTTGAGTCTACTAAGAAATAATCAATCCTCGAATATGTTCCAAATACCGGCGAGAAAAATGAATATTCCCGTCCGGTAGGATTATCCAATCTCCAAATATCTTTAACATTCAATGTCTTACTAAAGGAGTTTATAAGCTTGCTTGATTTAGAGAGAGCCTTAATTTTTGTAGAAGATCTATCCAGATAATTATCTAAAGTACAATTAAAATCACCTCCAATTATTAAATTATATTGGGTGGATATAGGAATACTATTAAATATTTTCTTAAAAAATAGTGGATTATCAAAATTAGGTGCATATATATTCATAAGAATTACTTTTTTTGAATGTAGTTCCCCTGTAATTATTAAATATCTACCCTCCTTATCCTCTATTAATGAATTAAGTTTAAAAGGTATACCTTTACGAATAATTATTGCAACTCCTCTAGATTTGTGTATAAACGAAGAGTGATATACTTTTGAAATCCATTTCGCGGTTAATCTATATTGAGCATCTTTTTTAAGATGTGTCTCTTGAAGAAACATAACTCCAGATTTCAATCTATTCAACTGAGCTAGTACCTTTCCCCTTTTAATTGGTTCATTGATTCCTTTAACATTCCAGCTACAGAAGGTGATTCCATCATCTCCATTCCTTACATTCATATCCTGCATTTTATTGTTAGGGTGGCTTTTTTTGGAGTAGCCTTCTTGGCTCCTCCAGCCCGACACTACACCCCAACTTCAGTCCGATGCGGATTTCCAATTCCGTTAAACCATATTCATTTAATCTGATTATATAAAATAGATAAAAGTCATAATTATATAATATATAATATAATATCAAGTATGTGTTATGCAAAAAATAACAAAAATAATAACAAATGTGAATATAAAAAAAGTAAAGGGTGAAAAAAAGGTGATCAGAAAAAAAAGAAACTACACTTATATAATGTGTAGTGAGTGCAAGTGAAAGCCACACTAACATGGCTACTAATCTAACGACTTCCGTATTAAAAAAAAAAGATGTTAAATATTCCAGCTCTTATTTGAAATACTGTGTATATTGGGGTGGGGGTACTAACTTTATTTTCTTAATAAATTTTTCTATTATTCATATTACTAATTTTTAGTTGTTAATCTCAGCTATAATTATTATCATAATTAGTAATACTATATAAGGGGAGTAAGGGAAATCAAACTAATTAGTAATTAATAATTAATAATTAAAAATTACAAATTAGTATTTATTAATTAATTAGTAAACATTATAAAACTACAAATCGATGTCCATTATTCCGCCTTTTTCTCAGTAAATGATTCACAGCCACAGGTCCATAAAGTTCATTCATCCACTACCCAGTTGGGTCTACTCCTTCTTCCACAGCGTCTCCTTCTTCTCCTTCTTCTCTTTCTTCTGCCTCCTTCAATATTTTCCGAGCAAATTCCAGTGCCGCTGTATGTTTGGTGAAACGAAGATCCTTATTCTCGTAGGTAACTCTAAGTATTGCCGGGTACACCAAACCATATCTGATCTCCTTTATTCCTTTTATGTCTCTCAAGATGCGTCTTGTTTCTGTAAATAGAGCTCTTCTTTTAGCCACTTCGGCCGGGTAGTCTCTGAAGATACTGATGTTATCTCCTTCGTATTTCAGATTTCTTTTTCTTATGATTATCTTCATCATATCCTCAAAGACACTGTCATAAACCACCTTTACAATTACTTGTCTTGGTGGCGCACCCCTCCTAGGGACCGGTCTTAAAGCCCTGTGGGCACGGCCCAACAGGGGTTCTTCATCCAAATCCAAAATGTCCTTTAGGAGTTTTGCAAAGAATTTACGTGGGTCATAGTTTCCTTCGCGTCCCTCAGACAGACCTACTATGCGCAAATTCTTACGTCTTTGGCGCCCCTCCAAATCAATACATTTCTCATTAATTTTACGTAATAATTCAGAGAGGCGTTTGTTCTCTTCGTTTATCTTCTCATTCTCTCTCGCAGTTGTTAGAGCAGCATCAGTTAATTCTTTAATCGTATCATTTTGTTGATCCAGTACAGTTGACATAGGGCTTAACCTCGCCTCTATTTTCGCATCCATCATCTCTTCCATCAATCGCTCCATCCCAGCAATCTTATCAGTTGCCTCGATCAGTTGATTGTGTATGTCCTCCTCAATTTCTGTTTTCCAATCCGACATCATGGTTTTTACCATTTCTTTAACTTCTCTTGTTAATTCATCTTTGATATTTCGAATATCCATTTTTAAGGCCTTCATTTCATCCTTAGTTTCTTTATAATCTTTCTTCATTTCTGTTTGTGTTTCCTTCAGCATTTTCTTCATATCTGCCAGTAAAGACTTTTTAAAATCTTCCATTTCAGCTTTTCTTTGTGAAATCTCTTCTTGGGAGGCAGCCAGTCCCGAGCCTGAAGCTTTGGTGGGGCCTGCCTCCCTTCTGGAACTTTTCTTCGGCTGTGTGGGGGAGGAGGGATTCATTTTAAATTTCTTACCGGAGTCGCTAAAGTCGCGCGCCTGATGACGTCACGCAGCTTACAATCGCACCCGGAGCCGTTTAAAATCGATCTCCTGCGGTAAGTAGTGTTAGCAACCTCCTCTAACCCCGTTTTTTTTCCAGATTTTTTAAGAGCTGATCTGACGCTGTTCTCTCCTAGAACATGGCGCCACCGGATTTCTGAATCCTGTCCACATTTAGAAAATAGTCTGCCACTTTATTCCTGCTACCAAATTGCAAGACCACACAGTTGTGGATCACAATTTGGGTTCCATATCCTACTTCTAAATATACAACATTAGTCTGAAGAAGGGTCTCGACCCGAAACATCGTCTATCTCCTTCACTCCTTAGATGCTGCTGCACCCGCTGAGTTTCTCCAGCCTTTTGTGTATCGTTAAAATGTTTGCATATGTGGCATTGCTTTTGAAATCTGCAACCAGTCTTTTTGTTTAGCTGCAACAAAATATTAGTCCATGATAGGAAAGTCTATATTTTCACATACATTATATACGATTGATCCCCATCTCCACCTCATAATGAAACCATCCCAATGGAACGACAGAAAGCAGCGGTAAATGCTGCAGATTTGCTTCACTTCATTATGCGGCGTTCTAATCTACGTCAAGTGATGGCAAACGATAATCACAATCGGTGAAAATCAGAATTAAACAGCAAATACTGGAAATCTGAAACAAAAACAGAATGTGTTGGAAAAAATCAACAGGTCATAATTAAATCACATTTAGCTGTGCTTAACTGTTGTCGATACAAAATGTTGGAACAACTCATCGGGACAGGCAGAGTCTCTGGAGAGAAGGAATGGGTGACGTTTCGGTAGAGACTGAGAGACTGTTGTTATCTTGAAACAGCAACATAAAACCAACTGATATTATATTTGACACTTACTGACACAAAATCTTAAAACTGTCATACATGCAAATGCAAATTCCAAAAGATATCCCTCATGTAATATTTCAGACTGTGGCCTTGTGTTTCCTACGAGACAGAACAGCTCAGGAGTACAAAATGATATTTATTTCCTCACTCACTCCTGCAGTTGACAGAGAATGTTTGCGATTTGACATGGTTTTATTTTGATTTTTATCAGCTTCACTTCATTCCAAAACAAAGGATTCCGGTTAAAATCCAGGATGACAGGAGTAAAATGCCTCTTAATATAACTTTACACAGCCGTATGCTAAAAAATTCACAACATAAGTATGACATCCTTCTTACCAAACAGTTTCCAACGTCAATCGTACATCAACTTTATAGAAATTATTTGTTATTCAGATCGTCACAGATATAAAATGCAATTTGTTTTACTTGAAGCTAGCAGTGTATTGTGAATAAAAACAACATCATTTCCAGAAGAAATCAAGACATGTCTGAAATGTAAAAGTAAAAAATGTAGTTCCACACAGAACACCTTATTTTCACATCAGATTATCATTAAATTGACTGTTACAAACTTAAACAATGCACATAGACTAAACTTGCTGACTGCATATCAATCTCTTAAGCTCCAATAAATAAAGATCTCAATTTTTCTTACCTACAGCCCAACGAGAGAAGAACACTGATTAGCAAAACTGCACTACAATAAATCTTACGTTTAAACCTACTACAGACCCAAATATAATTAGGAGATGACTCCTGGGGGCAATGTAGAAGAACAGATACTAAAATAAGTCTCACCATCATCTAAATCTACTACATTTGTAGAAAATGAAGACAAATCAAATGAGATCGGGCATATCTTTCTTATTTCTCACCTCCCAGTAAGAACAAGGGCTAAAGCACTCAGTGTACTGCCAAGGTCACACTGCATACTTTGTGTTGCACTTTGCTGTTCTGCTTTGCCTAGAATAACTAATATTTTTAACTGTTGTGTAATTGCCGTGTAAAAGCTGTAGCGAGTAAGAATTTAATTGCTCTGGTCCTTGTACAAATAATGCTGACAATCTGCTTGCATCTTTACATACAGTTCTCTGATATGGGAAACGGTTGGGTAAACTTCAGCCGTTTTAAATCTGAAGAGGATAATTGAAAAAGACCTTGGTCTAACCTGTTTATAAGATGTGTTGACCCTATTGATACCTCTATAGGGTAGCAACTGATGTGTCGAACAAAAGACTCTAAACCAAGGTTTAGTACAACTTAATCTTTATTAACCCTTGAGTAACTTAAACATACATGCAAACTATTGACTTCTAATAACTTCTCATTTACTTTACTATTTCAACATCACTTCTTAAACTAAATCACAAAACTCAGGACTTGGACGCAGATATTACCGGTATGAATGAATTTGCCCGATTCACTCGGTTGGTAGGGATGGTCGTCTCTGGGCTTCGAACTCGGGTCCCTCCAACTTGCCATGGTTGTTCCCTCATTGTTGCCCCAACGTCTCCGACTTTTATACTAATTTTCCTTCACACACCTAAAAGAAGCCTTTGTTCTAACCCAAGGCTCTCACAATTCTGAAATCAATCATTTCAATTGGTTAACATCAATAGACAATAGACAATAGGTGCAGGAGGAGGCCCTCTGGCCCTTTGAGCCAGCACCGCCATTCACTGTGAACATGGCTGATCATCCCCAATCAGTATCCCGTTCCTGCCTTCTCCCCGCGGAGCTCGCAGTCCCTTGGCTAGGGATCAACTCCTGGAGCTCCTGGCCGCAGGAGCTTCGACCCACCTAATCGCGGGAGCTTCGACCGCCCCAACGTGGGGAGCTTCGATCGTCCTGACCACAGATGGTTCGACTGCCCCGACCGCGGGGGAATAACGAGTGAAGATTAAACTTTATTGTCTTCCATCACAGTGAGGAACTTTCGGAATCTGCTGTAGTGGATGTTTATAGAAACATAGAAACATGGAAATTAGGTGCAGGAGTAGGCCATTCGGCCCGTCGAGCCTGCACCGCCATTCAATATGATCATGGCTGATCATCCAACTCAGTATCCCGTACCTGCCTTCTCTCCATACCCTCTGATCCCCTTAGCCACAAGGGCCACATCTAACTCCCTCTTAAATATAGCCAATGAACTGGCCTCAATTACCCTCAGTGGCAGAGAGTTCCAGAGACCCACCACTCTCTGTGTGAAAAAGGTCCTTCTCATCTCGGTCCTAAAGGATTTCCCCCTTATCCTTAAGCTGTGACCCCTTGTCCTGGAACTCCCCAACATCGGGAACAATCTTCCTGCATCTAGCCTGTCCAACCCCTTAAGAATTTTGTAAGTTTCTATAAGATCCCCTCTCAATCTCCTAAATTCTAGAGAGTATAAACCGAGTCTATCCAGTCTGTCTTCATAAGACAGTCCTGACATCCCAGGAATCAATCTGGTTAACCTTCTCTGCACTCCCTCTATGGCAATAATGTCCTTCCTCAGATTTGGAGACCAGAACTGTACGCAATACTCCAGGTGTGGTCTCACCAAGACCCTGTACAACTGAAGTAGAACCTCCCTGCTCCTATACTCAAATCCTTTTGCTATGAAAGCTAACATACCATTCGCTTTCTTCACTGCCTGCTGCACCTGCATGGTGTCTGAAGAAGGGTCTCGACCCGAAACGTCGCCTATCTCCTTCGCTCCTTAGATGCTGCTGCACCCGCTGAGTTTCTCCAGCTTTTTGTGTAACCCTGCCTACTTTCAATGACTGGTGTACCATGACACCCAGGTCTCGCTGCATCTCCCCTTTTCCTAATCGGCCACCATTTAGATGGCCACCATTTATGTTCACTATTATGTAGTAGTGTGTCTTGTTCCTTTTTTTTGTATGGCTGTATAGTAAATCGAGTTTCGCTGTACCTTAATTGGTACACGTGACAATAAAAAACCTTTGAACCTTTGAAGTTGTCACTCATCCAAGTGCTGAATAAACAAAACACATCTTCGTAAGAGAGATTTAATTATGTTGCCTGTTCATATTTTTATTTGCATCATACAGTTCCTTTGCAAAATGGCCATTCCCAGACACCTTATCTTCTCAAGGCCACGCTACATAACCATGAAGTTATCTTCATCTCTTCTCTCACCAGATGTCCATCACATGACCATCTTCACAGTGCTTCATTGTTCTCCTGGTCTCAGCGTTTCTCTGCCTCTCTCGAGCTCGTAGCATACTCCCAAAGCTTGCTGGGATACTTGACATCAAGTCACCAGTTGCAGATGGCAAACTGAGCAGAAACAAGTTTAGAATGAGGTTATAAATAACGTTGTAGATTCAGTATAAAGATATACTGTAACTTCAAATTAGAAAAATGGAAACAAATACGTGATGTCCCAAATGTCTACGCGATCTTCAGCGTGTCAAAGTTGTTCTGCAAGTGAAGGCAATGAAGATGGCAAAGTACAAATATGTATTAAATTAGGATAACTAATCTTTTATAAAGAGTGGCTAAATAATATTTATTATTCAACTGGCAGCCCAGCTTCAGTTAAACATCTCACCTCAAATATGACATTTCCATCAACACACATTTCCACGAGCCCCGAATGAATTATGCATTTTTCAGTACTGAATATTCCAACAATCTGCTTCAGGAAGCACTGACTGAATAATATACAAAATTAATCGATTTTCTGTCTACGAAATTAATAATGTCAACATTCAAAAATGACACAAAGTGCAGGAGTAACTCAGCAGGTCAGGCAACATTTCTAGTTAACATGGACAGGTGGGTCGGAACCCTTGTGGGTCGGAACACTTCTTCAGACTGAGTCTGAATCACAACCTCGTGTGTGGGAAGGAACTGCAGATGCTGGCTTACACCAGAGATACACACAAAATACTGGAGTAACTCAGCGGGACAGGCAGCATGTCTGGATAGAAGGAATAGGTGACATTTCGGCTCGAGACCCTTCTTCAGACTGAGTCAAGGGAGAGGGAGACACAGAGATAAAGGAGGGTAAGGTGTGAAAATAAGACATCAAAGGAGATGAGAGATCAAGTAGAATATAGAAAAGTTCATTGTTGGCTAGGAGAAGGTGACAACGGATACAGAGATATAATGTAATCAGAGGGACAGTCCAACTGGTCAGAGCACTAGGAAGAGGGAGGGATGGAGAGGGCGGGAAAGCAAGGGTTAAGGGCCTGTCCCACTTGGCGATTTTTTCGGCTACTGCCGGCATCATTTACTGACGTATCAGATCACCAAAGAATACGTGGCGTGATGCGGCGGTGACGCGGCGCGATGACCTATGACGTGGCGGTAACGTGCGGTGATGACGTATGATGCGGCAGTGACTATGTATTATGCGGCGGTAACGTGGGGTGATGACATATGATGCGGCAGTAACGACGTATTACGCGGCGGTAACGTGCGGTGATGACGTATGATGCGGCAGTAACGACGTATTACGCGGCGGTAACGTGGGGTGATGACGTATGATGCGGCAGTGACGACGTATTACGCAGCGGTAACGTGGCGTGATGACATATGACGCGCGGTGTTTTTTTAAGTGTCGCAACATTCTTTTTGTCGCCGCTGGATTCTGAAATGTTCAAAACCTTTTGGCGACACTGATATGTCGCTGGCAAAATCACCAAGTGGGACAGGCCCTTTACTTGAGTCAGAGAAGTCAACGTTCATACCGCTGGGGTGTAAGCTACACAAGCGAAATATGAGGTGCTGTTCCTCCAATTTGCGCTGGGCCTCACTCTGACAATGGAGAAGGCCAAGCACAAAAAGTTCAGTGTGGGAATGGGAGGGGGAGTTAAAGTACTTAGCAACCGAGAGATCGAATAGTTTTAGGTGGACTGAGCGAAGGTGTTCAGCGAACCGATCGCCAAGCTTGCGTTTGGTCTTACCAATATATAGGAGTCCACCCTTGGAACAGCGGATACAGTAGATGAGATTGGAGGAGGTGCAAGTGAACCTCTGCCTCACCTGAAAAGACTGTCGGGGTCCTTGGATGGAGTCAAGGGAGGAGGTATAGGGACAGGTGTTGCATCACCTACGGTTGCAGGGGAACGTACCTGGGGAGAAGGTGGTTAGTGTGGGAAGGGACGAGTTAACCAGGGAGTTGCGGAGGGAATATGTTTTGGTTTCTCCAGAAAGAGGAAAGGGGTGGAGATGCGAAAATGTGGCTAGCAGTGGGATCCCGTTGGAGGTGGTGAAAACGTTGAAGGATTATGTGCCGTATGAAATGGCTGATGGGGTGAAAGGTGATGTCTAGGGTATGGATGAATAAAGATCCCGACCTGCAACATCACTTATCCATATTCTCCATGTCTGAAGAAGGGTCTCGACCCGAAACGTCGCCTATCTCCTTCGCTCCTTAGATGCTGCTGCACCCGCTGAGTTTCTCCAGCTTTTTGTGTAACCCCCCCTTCTCCATGGATGCTGCCTGACTCTCTGAGTTACTCCAGCACTTTGTGTCCTTTTTTGTAAACAAGCATCAGCAGCTCCTTGATTCTACATATTAAAATTAAATATAGGAAAAATATCAGCAAACCTAACCAATAAAATCGAGCTACAAGAGTATCACCTTTTTCCACTAGTGCACAGTCACACAACATACATCTCATATTAGACGGTGTATACTTCATCATAATTTGCATCTCAAGGCTGTATAAAAGTGTTAAATTCCAACTGGTAAACTAATTCCCCTCCATGGCATCTTATTCACCTGTACAAGTAAATGTTAACTTGCCTCTAATTACAGCACCACAATGTACACCATCCTAGTCATGCGACCTGTAGATATGAACAAATAAGTGCTCATTTCTTAATCCTTAAAAGGAAAAAATGTAATGAAATTAAGAAATGCAATACTGGAATGACATCTTCAAATGCTGGAAATGTTGAACAGGGCCGGCAGTATCCATGGAGAAAGAAACAAAGTTGGTGTTTCAGATTGATGGCGGACATAATACAATCTGCTAATGTGTTTTCTATCATACAGACTGAATTTGTACAACTGGATGGTGTCATGAATCCATTGATCACACTGGGTCTTGATTCTGTTTGATGCATCTTCCAATTGGCTTCAAATCGGACCAGCAAATCCCATTTGGTATACATCTGGGTTTAGAAGAGAATTAAGGCAATGGTCCTCAGGGGACCTAAAACCTTTCTATCACTACCGTCTGCTTGGCTCCTACAAAAAGCAGATGTGAAATTAATTGAAGTACAACTGTCTTGCATGTGTTTTGGATCAGTACTTTCAGCCTAAGATCAGCTTTATGGCCAGTTTTGTTTTCATTAAGATTATTCAATTTTGTGAGTAATGTTTTCATAATCTCTTTGACTTGGCCAATGTATGGCAACTTCATGTGGGGAATTACTAAGGGTTTCATGTGGATTTTGTCAGTGGAGATCATTTAAGGACTGGGGAACATGGAACTGTATGGTTTGGAATACCAATGGGAAATGACTAGAAACAATCTAAAGTAAAATCGCATTTTAGTGCCAATTTGACTGGGTTGGAAATGAATCTCAGAAAGACTGGCAGGCTAGACAGTAATGAACAAAGAGTAACCTTTAATTTGATTAAGTGTTAGGCTAAAATTTGATCAAAGGGAGACAGTAGACTGTGTTTAAGGTAAATAGGTAGGTAGATATACGATTCATAAATTAATCATAAAAACGTGTTCTATTAGTTAAAGCAATTAACCATATAACCATATAACAATTACAGCACGGAAACAGGCCTTCTCGGCCCTTCCAGTCCGTGCCGACCATTTATTTTCCCCTAGTCCCATCTACCTGCACTCAGACCATACCCCTCCATTCCCTTCCCGTCCATATACCTATCCACTTTACTTTTAAATGTTAAAATCGATTCTGCCTCCACCACTTCTGCAGGAAGATCATGCCACACAGCCGCCACTCTCTGAGTAAAGAAGTTCCCCCTTATGTTACCCCTAAACTTCTGTCCCTTAATTCTCATGCCATGCCCTCTTGTTTGAATCTTCCCTACCCTCAATGGGAAAAGCTTATCCACGTCAACTCTGTCTATCCCTTTCATCATTTTAAAGACCTCAATCAAGTCCCCCCTTAACCTTCTGCGCTCCAAAGAATAAAGACCTAACTTGTTCAACCTTTCTCTGTAACTTAGTTGCTGGAACCCAGGCACCATTCTAGTAAATCTCCTCTGTACTCTCTCTATTTTGTTGACATCCTTCCTATAATTAGGCGACCAAAATTGTACACCATACTCCAGAATTGGTCTTACCAAATGCCTTGTACAATTTTAACATTACTTCCCTATTCCTATATTCAATGCTCTGATTTATAAAGGCCAGCACACCAAAAGCTTTCTTTACCACCCTATCTACATGCGATTCCACCTTCAGCGAACTATGCACAGTTATTCCTAGATCCGTCTGTTCCACAGCATTCCTCAATTCCTCAATTCCCTACCTTCTAAATTAGAAGTGGATAATCAATACTTTATTACACGTCAGATTTATATATTCCTTGTTAACCTTTCAACATGGCATCCATTTTGTTTTAAGGCCTGCAATGCCTCCTAACATGCATAACAGCAACAGCCATTCCTGAGCCTGGTACAGTGCTAACAAAATACTAATACAAGCATCTTAGGTACCACCTCAGTCCTACTTTCTTAATCCGTATCAATCCCCATATTCAGCAAGAAGCGACAAGACAGACACCATTGTATACAGATGATGAGAAGTGTGTTCAGCTCTGGCTGAACAACTTCTAATCTTGTGTGTGGACTCGATAGGTAGAAGAAGCTGGACCATGCTTAAGATCCAAAAACATGACTGACTGGGCTTTGTTATGTTTCCAAATTATATTTAAGTCTAAGTGGTCTTTGCACAGGTTTCACCCTCTCAGTGTAAAATGGTGAGAGTGCCGCCCATTGTCAGTGTTGGTCTCAACAACTATGTTATTGCACCTGTGGAAGAATTAGCATAAATGCAACATCTGGAATGTACTGCTATTTACATCATTCCATAAAAACATTTCACAAACTCACGAGATGCTGATGAGTGAGCTTCAAGCCTTGCGGACCATGCTTTTCACTGTACCTCAGTACATGTGAGAATAAACTAAACTGGAGTCTTTACCTAGAGAACTTCTGTGAGGACCACACCAAGCTTGAATGTGTCCGTGTGTGTGTAGTCCTGGATCTTGGAATGTACCAGATGGAAATTTTGGGTCATGGACTGCTGCTTGCTCTGGAAGATCAGCAAGTTTCAGGATGACCAAAATGCTTCTTTCATCCAGTTAATAATGTTACAGCTGCAGGTGATTTATGCGTGTTACTCTCAAAAGAAGCTGTTGTTACCTTGCTGTTTGGGATGGACTTCAACATTGACTTCTGCAACTCCTTCCATGCTTGCATGGCAAATATGCAATCTAGAAAGAGATGGATGACGGTATCTTCCTCACCAGAGCTGCCTTGGCTGTATTTAAAGGACAACTCTCACTATCAGCCAAGCAAGGTCTTTATGCTTATTTCCAATTCTGGTATTGGTGCATCACACTAAATAACTTGACATTCAGCTCAGGAAACCATCGAACATGATCCACTATCTCATTTTCAATGAGGCTCTTGAAGCTGTCTATCTATCTATATTATTACTAAAACTCTCATCTTGACCACTTTCGGCCTACGTTGTAAATACATGTTAGCGAAAACACTACCTTATATTGCTATTATTTTTTCGCCATCTTACTCACCATCCTCCTATCCTCCAAGCGCCCCAAGGTTTTTTTCCGATCGGTGAAATAATAGAAACGTTATGCATGTTTAAAAAATCGTGAGATCAGCAGATTGGTTTTCTCGCCTGTCATTCAACATGATGAAGGTAACGCCCTTTCCGGGGGCCAGGATAATAAAGCCCTGGAGGCCGGATGTGAGTCAGTCAACCCGGAAGACCGTGAGTGAAAGCTGAGTCCAGATCTGTGAGTCTATGCCGTGAGTGAACTGAACTGTGAGTCTGCACCGTGTTGATTGAACTGAACTGTGAGTGCGCCGTGAGTGAGCTGAACTGTGAGTCTGCACTGTGCTGACTGAACTGTGAGACTGCACCATGTGTGAACTGAACTGTGAGTTTGCACCGTGCTGACTGAACTGTGAGTCTGCACCATGAGTGAACTGGACTGTGAGTCTGCACCGTGCTGATTGAACTGTGAATCCGCACCGTGTTGATTGAACTGTGAGTCTATGCCGTGAGTGAACTGAACTGTGAGTCTTCACTGTGAGTGAACTGACTGTGAGTCTGCGCCGTGAGTGAACTGAACTGTGAGTCTGCACCGTGAGTGAACTGAACTGTAAGTCTGCGCCGTGAGTGAATTGAACTGTGAGTCTGCACCGTGAGTGAACTGAACTGTGAGTACTCAGAGGTAACAAATCAATAACCAACTATGTTAGCCTCCATCACCTTCCCAACTCCAGCAATGTTTGTCATTTACATATATATATATATCAAACCACAATTTATATACATTAATGGTTATATAACCATCAAATAATATGTTACTGCCTCCTGAGAGAGACGACGGAGTCTCTTGTTAACATATTAGCAGAAGGACAGGACATCTGACAGAGCTATATCGGTCTGAATTCTACAGGTTCATCATCTTGTATTCTCAACACCAGATTCTGTAGTAATCAATAACTTCACAATGGAGAAATTCCTCATTCAGGAAGCAACTGTCCAAAGGTGTGTTAGAATGAAATTGTTCAATGTACTGAAGAAATATTGCACAAATATTGAGAATAACATTGGTCTTACAAAAAACGTTTACAAAATAAGTAAAATAATTTCCTTACACATTTATAGAGTCATAGAGTCACACAGCATGGAAACAGGTCCTTCTGCCAAACTTGTCCATTCCAACTCAGATGCCCATCTACACTAGTCCAATCTGCTCAGCTTTGGCCTATATTCCCTCTCAATTCGAGCTTTAAATGAGAGAAATTGGGCCCTACAGGAACCATCAAAGCTGAATAGGGTAAATATCCAGAGAAGAAAATGGCAGGATATGGGTTGAAGATGAATAGTAAGATTAAACGAGAATTTACCAGTTTGAAATTTGATCGTTATTTTATCAGGAGTTACGATGAGGGATTACGTGAAGAAGGCCGTCCCCACGCATGCGCGTCAATCTTCAAAGCAACGGTGTGAAGTCACAGAAAACGTTATTAAACTAACATAGTAAGATTATAGATGACTAGAACTACCAGATGATCGTTATGTTACGAGGGTTGGGAGCGGAGGGCACTTAATCCCTCATCGTAACTCCTCATAAAATAATGATCAAACTTCAAACTGGTAAGTTCTCGTTTAATCTTACTATTTTACTTGTGAGTCACGTGAGTGACTATGTGAAGACTTTGAAGGTCTGTGATTTCATGCCGAGGAGCGAGTCCATGCGTCACAGCTGCATCAATTGACCAAGACGAGTGAGAAAAATTAATGCATTCAAAACGTGACATGTTTAACACTACTAATGCTTTAATGACAAGAAAGAAAACAACCAGTTTTCCCTCTCACCCAGGGGGAAACTGTGAAACAAAACTTAACACAGAATCAGCAAAAATCTTGGATCTTATTATAAGCTTATTATAAAACCTCTGGTACATCCACTCATTCGACCATCCCGCAGCTGCCAGAATCAAGAGGGACGTCCATATCCCTTGCAGCTGATGGCGATGCAGCCCTGGTGGAATGAGGTTTAAAAATATCAGTGTCCACCCCTGCATGCGCCAGAACCTGTTTAATCCATCTAGAGATGGTCTGCACCGTAACCTGTTTCTGAGGTTTGGTGTAGCTGACAAAGAAGGAGAGTTCTGAGCCTCTCAAGCTCCTGGTGACCTTTATATATTGGGTTATGGGTGATACGACATTCACTCGTGGATCTGAGGGGTGTGCCATAAAACTCAATGTGAGCCCCTGTACCCTTGGCCTGCTCTGATTGACGAGATCCCGAACAATAAAGGTGATGTTATTACATGAAGAACTCATACTGTCCAGTCTGAGTTTTTGTAGCGTCTGGACCCGTTGTGCTGAGGCCAGGGCCATGAGCATGACTACTTTCAATGTAAGGTGGTGTAGGGACAGAGATGAAACTGGTGCCCACTGATGGAGCAGCGTGAGGACCACGCTGACATCCCATATATGAGTGTACCTGGGTCTAGGAGGAGTGGAGTTCATAAACGCCCTTCATAAATTTGGTTATTAAGGGGTGGGACCCTACTGTGTGGTGTGCTGACCCCAGCCATAAATAATTGGACAAAGCACTGCAGGCACTGTTAATGGCACTGTAACTGAGTTTGTTATCATGAAAGAGAGACGATAGAAATTCCAAGACATCCGTGATTGAAGCTGTGTGATATGAAATGTGAGAGCGGGAACAGTACGTCTCCCATTTTCTTATGTGAGAGATGTACTGTTTCTGTGTGCTCTTCCTCCAGGCCGCAGTGATGACATAAATGGTACGCTCTGAAAGCCCGAGCCCCAGGAACAGTCTCCTCAGAATCTGCAAACCAACACATTTATATGGTCATGAAGAGGGTGGCTATCCCTGTCACTGGGTGTACCAGCAGATTTCTGCTCTTGGGCACTACCATAAAAGGCTGTGTGATTAAGGCTAGCACCAGAGGGAACCAATACTAAGTTGGCCAGTCTGGCACTACCAGAATAGCAGTGGCGGAATCTTGCTGAATTTTTGCCACAAATCGAGTAATGAGGCACGATGGGGGGAATACATACACAAATTTACCACCCCAGTGTAGCGAGAATGCATCCACCGCTACTGCCTCTGGGTCTAGCTCCCATGACACATAAATTGGTAACTAATGGTTCTTTACACAGAGAGTGGTGAGTCTCTGGAATTCTCTGCCACAGAAGGTAGTTGAGGCCAGTTCATTGGCTATATTTAAGAGGGCGTTAGATGTGGCACTTGTGGCTAAAGGGATCAGGGGGTATGGAGAGAAGGCAGGTACGGGATACTGAGTTGGATGATCAGCCATGATCACATTGAATGGCGGTGCAGGCTCGAAGGGCCGAATGGCCTACTCCTGCACCTATTTTCTATGTTTCTATGTTTCTAAGCCTGGAAGCAAACAGATCAATGTCTGGTACACCATAACGAAGGACAATATCATTGAACACTTTGTGATTTAACATCCATTCTTTGTTATCATTGAACCCTCGTGATCTGGTGTCTGCCACTATGTTATACCTTCCTGGTAAATAGATAGCTGAAACCCAGATGTTTCTTGCAATACACTAGTGCCAGAGGAGATTGGACAACCTATCACAGGATACAGACTTACTGCCACCCATGTGATTAATGTACGCTACTGCTGTAGTATTGTCAATCTAAAGTTGGACATGCACATGATGCCTGTTGGTACAAAAAGCCTTTAACCCATAGTGTGCACCCAACAACTCTAAATAGTTAATGCCATGTGATTGAAGCATGGATGCTTCCTGCAGATCCCATCTGCCACCGCAGTTTGAGATGGTATCAGTAACACCCCAACCTATTGCACTGGCATCAGACTTCAGAATAACTGATGGTGTACTGACTAAAATGGTACTAGAGCAGCATTGAATATTGGCAATCCACCATTGTAACTCAGTTAGAGCCTCAGCTGGTAGCTGCTCTAGTACTATGGGTCTATCGAAATGACCTCTCTGAAGCTTAAGTGCCTGTTCCTTTGCATGCTGTAAATTTTGCTAGTGCAAAAGCCCGAATTGAGAAGCTAGGAATGCTGCCACTAAATTTCCAATTACCCAAGCCACATGTCTAATAGAAGGGTGATTATCAACAATGGGTTTCCTGCAGGCTTCAATTAACTCTAATTGCTTGCCCTGAGGCAGAGTCACTGACATGTGTACTGAGTTAATGGTGAACCCCAAATAATCAATTATCGTAGATGGCACCAATTTAGACTTAACTGGATGGATAATTAATCCTATCTTTCTGAAAACGAGCTTTGTAGCTGACACAGATTATTCAGCTAATTCAAAAGTCTTCCCAATGTCTAAAATGTCATATCAAATATGCCATGACAATATGATTCTGTGCTCTGAGTAACCCCAGGACTGATTTGAGCAATTTTGTGAATAGTCTGGGAGTTGAAGTTAACCCATTAGGCAATGCTTTAAACTGCCACAACTTATCCATCCAGTTAAACTTCAAAAATCTCCTGCGCCTTTCATGAATGGCCACTGAATAGTAAGCATCTTTGAGGTCAATGCTTGTCATATAACATCCCTTGGAAAGCAGTTGTTTAGCAGTGACAAGGTTTCCATTTTGAAATGTTTATACTCCACAAAGGTGTTAAGCTTTGTCAAATCTAGGAATTCTACAGCCTCCATCCTTCTTTTGCCTAGTAAAGATATTTGACACAAACCGATAAGACTCACGCCTCACCCTCTCAATTACCCCTTTATTGAACAAAAAGTCGTTATTTTTGTGCATTAATACACTCCTGTTGTGAAAACACAAAAGTATGAATAGGTGTATGCTGAGTGGGTGGAGGCAAGTCAGAAATTAACTCAATTTGGAAACCTTGAATACTATGCAGTATAAATGGATTAGATGTTATCCACTGGCATTCATGTAAGAAAAATTGCAATCTCCCCCCAACTTGTAATGTATCATAGAAACATAGAAACATAGAAAATAGGTGCAGGAGTAGGCCATTCGGCCCTTCGAGCCTGCACCGCCATTCAATGTGATCATGGCTGATCATCCAACTCAGTATCCCGTACCTGCCTTCTCTCCATACCCCCTGATCCCTTTAGCCACAAGTGCCACATCTAACGCCCTCTTAAATATAGCCAATGAACTGGCCTCAACTACCTTCTGTGGCAGAGAATTCCAGAGACTCACGACTCTCTGTGTAAAGAATGTTTTCCTCATTTCGGTCCTAAAGGAATTCCCCCTTATCCTTAGACTGTGACCCCTTGTTCTGGACTCCCCCAACATCGGGAACAATCTTCCAGCATCTAGCTTGTCCAACCTCTTAAGAATTTTGTAAGTTTCTATAAGATCCCCCCTCAATCTTCTAAATTCCAGCGAGTACAAGCCGAGTCTATCCAATCTTTCCTCATATGAAAGTCCTGACATCCCAGGAATCAGTCTGGTATCCACTGCAGTCTCACCTACCTTAGAGTTTACCAGCGGTAATGTCGCTGCTTCTGCCCCCGAGTTCTGGGGGGTAGGGCTGCTGGAGGGCGTAACATCTTGAACATGGCCCGGCTAGGGCCCTGCCCTAAAAAAGGCCTCTGCGTTTGTTGCTCAGCACCATGTCCACCGTAGCCAGCGACCCGTTTGGTATGCAGAGGATGGTAGGGGTACAGTCTCTGAAAAGACGATACCTTTGGAGGCACCTTCATGAGGCCAACAGCCTTTGACTTGTCATCGAGTTCTTTAACCTGTTTCATCAGGTTTTCTTCGAACAGGAGGTTTGGGGGTTGTACATTCCCCGGCTTACATAGCCCAGCAAATTTAGGATTTATAGCAGGATGGATGGTATTCTTTCTAATGCAATTGATTTCAAAATGTGCATTGCACATTAATGCCATCGCATCCTGCTGTGTATCTGAGAGAGGCGCCCCCTCCACTGACCTAGCAAAAGGCCGTGATGCCCGAGGCGATTAGCCGGAGTACTTTTTGTAGTTTAACCTCTTGAGCTCGGACGCCCCCTCCAATGTGTCCCCAAATGGCCTGATTAACAATGGGGACACTCAGTGAGGCACAGTTTAGTGGAGTGTTGTACCTGGTAGTGGTCTCCTCCATCTTTTGTTCTTGCAGTGGATGGGAAACCATGTAATTAATGTTCACAGTGAGCTCTTCGTCCAATGGCTCACCTGTGAGGGCTGGGACCACAAATTTGGATGCAATAGACAGTACTCCTGATGGACCCTGTAGCCCAACTGTGCCTCCGTACTCTGGGTCAGCATAGCACTGACCTCGTACGCTCCTGTCATCTGACAGGGAGATATTATGCAGCCCTGACACAGGCGCTGCTGTCTCAGGTTCCATATACACCCCGGGCTCCGATAGCTTCGTCCTTTGGAGCATATTGTGGTGGAGTAACCTCTCCACAAGGCTCTCCAGATGGGCCATCCTGCCGGTAACATTGCCCTTAGAAGGATAGTACTCTTCCACCTCATGGCCCGACTCCTCTGAGTGAAGGGCACTCACAGACTTTTTTGTGGCTTTTCTCCCCCATGGAGTAGCGAAGGTGCTTTCTGGCAGCACCAAGTCTGTAGCCACTGGCTGCTCTGCCAGCAGCCCTGGAGGCGAATTCGGCTGACACACGCTGCCCGCAGGCCCGTGGTCTTCCGCAGCCGGTTTGGTCGCGGCTCGCCTCTTAGACATATCTCCCACAATCCAAAGCTGAAAATACGTTAAAACGAAACACACTCCGGACCGGGAGCAACGACTTCAGCTACGTTTTTTAAAACACTTACCTGAGTCTTTTAAACTTACCTGCTGGAAGGAGCGACGCGCCCGCCAGCCAGTCGTTGCGCAATGCGCCAGACGTAATGACGCACATGCGTGGGGACGGCCTTCTTCACGTACTGCACTCCCAAAATATTGCACACTACTGGGTTGAATAGCCTCCTTTGTTGTGACACTCTACCACCATTCTACAATGCAATACTTACAGTATTAAAAAATTTTTATGTGCACACCAATGTTCCACCAGCTGACTTCCTTAACAGCACTTTCAACAACAAGGGCTGCATGGTGGTGTAGCGGTAGAGTTGCTGCCTTACAGCGCCAGGGACGCGGGTCCAATCCTTACTATTGGTGCGCACTGTTCGGAGTTTGGACGTTCTCCCTATGACTGCTTGGGTTTTCTCTGGGTGCTCTGGTTGGCTCCCACACTCCAAAGACATATAGGTTTGTAGGTTAACTGGCTTGGTATAATTGCAAATTGTCCCTAGTGTGTGTGTAGTAGTGTTGGTGTGTGGGGATCGCTGAGCAGTGTGAACTCATTGGGCCGAAAAGTCTGTTTCCGGGATGTATCTCAAAAACTAAAAATTTAAACTCAGATAAAAGCAAGGTGAACATAACACAAAACCTTCCATCATTATTTCTATATGCTCGTCCTCTTCCTCTATGATCAAAGGGGTCAGTGAATCTCTGGAATTTCCTACTCCTGGAGGCTTGATCACTGGAAGTATTCATAGCAAAAGGATTTGAGTACAGGAGCAGGGAGGTTCTACTTCAGTTGTATAGGGTCTTGGTGAGACCACACCTGGAGTATTGCGTACAGTTCTGGTCTCCAAATCTGAGGAAGGACATTCTTGCCATAGAGGGAGTGCAGAGAAGGTTCACCAGATTGGTTCCTGGGATGTCAGGGCTGTCTTATGAAGAAAGACTGGATAGACTCTGTTTATACTCTCTGGAATTTAGGAGATTGAGCGGGGATCTTATAGAAACTTACAAAATTCTAAGGGGTTGCACAGGCTAGATGCAGGAAGATTGTTCCCGATGGGGAGGTCCAGGACAAGGGGTCACAGCTTAAGGATAAGGGGGAAATCCTTTAGGACCGAGATGCAAAGGACTTTTCTCACACAGAGAGTGGTGGGTCTCTGGAACTCTCTGCCACCGAGGGTAGTTGAGGCCAGTTCATTGGCTATATTTAAGAGGGAGTTAGATGTGGCCCTTGTGGCTAAGGGGATCAGAGGATATGGAGAGAAGGCAGGTACGGGATACTGAGTTGGATGATCAGCCATGATCATATTGAATGGCGGTGCAGGCTCGAAGGGCCGAATGGCCTACTCCTGCACCTAATTTCTATGTTTCTATGTTTCTAAAGAAGATATTACAATTTGGAAGCCAATTCAGAGCTATGTTTAACAACATTTTCTCAACCAATATGGAGAAGGCCCTATGAGAGAAGAGGCAAAATTCAACCTCCTCTATAAGATAGGGTAGGTGACTGGAAATATTAGTCGGGGAGCACTCTGAGACCAGTGATGATAATTCTATTATATTAGAAATAGCTATGGAAAAGAATAAGATTGGTCCAAAAGTCAAGGCAAGGTTAATTTTGGCAGTATTTGATGGGAACTTTCAAAAGTTGTCCATCACCGACCCTTGCGGAACTCCACTAGTCACTGGCAATCGACCTGAAAAGGCGCCTTTTGTTGCAACTCTTTGCTTCTGGAATTATGGGATTATGGGAAGCCAGGAAAGCATTTGCGAGACCATTTGCCAGAGATATCGTATCACTGATAACTAAGAATGAGATGGCTGTAGACATGGCTAATATTGTGGATCTATTTAAGAAAGGCAGCAAGGAGAAATCTGGGAAGTACAAACCAGAGACCCTCACATCAGTGGTGGATACATTACTGAAGGGGATTCTGAAAATAGGATTGACTTGCATTTGGAAGGACAAGGACAAGGACATAGCATGTTTTTGTGTGCGACAAAATGAGGCTCACCGATTTGATTGCTTTTTTAAAAATACGGTAACTAAGAGGTTTGATGAGGGCAATGCCATGGACGTTAGTTCCTTGGACATTGGCAAGATCCCACATGGGAGGCCGGTCTAGGAGTGTTGTTTTTCAGACTGGAGGCTTATAACAACTGGTGGACCACAGTGATGGGTGTTGGGTCCACCATGGTTCATTATATATATTAACATTTTGGATGTGACATTAGTGGTGGCATGGTTAGTAACTTTGCAAAATTGGTGATAAAGTGGAGAGTGAAGAAGCTTATCTACGATTACAACAGGATCTTAATCAATTGGACTAATGGGCCAAGGAATGGTATATCAAGTTTAATTCAGATAAGACATACGAGGGCAGGACTTACACTGTAAATGATAGGGTCATGGGGAGTGTTGTATTGTCACCCATTCCTTCTCTCCAGAGATGTTACCTGTCCCGCTGAGTTACTCAAGCCTTTAGTGTCCATCTTCAATTTAAACCAGCATCTGCAGTTCTTTCTTACATATTCCATAGAGCAGTTGAGGCATTATGTTACAGCTGTACAAGACATTGGAAAGGCCACATTTGGAGTATCGTGTACAGTTCTGGTTGCCCTGGTACAGGAAGGATGTCATTAAAATGGAAAGAATACAATAAAGATTTCCATTCATGTTACTGGGTCTGGAGGGTTGAGTTACAAGGGGAGGCTTAGTAGGCTGGGTCTGTTTCCCCAGAAGCATAGGAAATGAGGGGCAACCTGCTATGAAGCATACTAAATCATGAGGGGCTTTGATAAGGTGAATAATCACAGTCTCCACATCCCCCACAAGGTAGAGGAGTCCAAAATACAATGGCATAGATTTAAGATGAGTGGGAAAATATTTTAAAGGGACCTGAGAAACAATGTTTTCACACAGCAGTTGGTGTGTATGTAAAGGAATTTCCAGAGGAAGTGATGGAAGTGAGTATAATGACAACATTTAAAAGATACTTAGACAAATATATGGATAGGAAAGGTTTGGAGCGATATGGGCCATTTTCAGGCAGGTGGGACCAGCTCAGTTAAGCAACTTGATGGGCATGTATGATTTAGGCTGACATTCCTGTTTCCATACTGTAGCTCTATGACTCTATGGGAAACCAGCACTGAAAAGGAAGACATATCAGCCGTAAGCATTTTAAAGGCAGGACAAGTTGGAGGTGGCCGATCCCTGCTCCCAGATTTTTACGTGCTTGTATTTTCTAGCTGAAAATACACAGTGAAGGTAATATTGAATGGACTGAAAGAGATTAATTATAGAGTTCAATTCCTGATTTGTGCAAAATTAGTCAATGTTAGTGAAGATGATAAATGGCATACGTAATTAAATCCAATGCTCCAGCATTAGGTAACTTGCCCCAGATTTCCATCCATCCACCCCAACTAGAAAGTAGAGCGATCAAGAGATACAAGGCCCTTTTGCCCATTGCGTCCACACAGATGATCAAGAAAGTGTGTCAGTTATGGGACGAATGGAGGGAGAGATAGATAAGCCATGATTAAATGGTGGAGTAGACTTGATGGGCCGAATGGCCAAATTCTACTCCTATCACATGACCTTATGACCTGTTGAATGCATTTTTAGACTAATCCTATCACAGTCAATTTTATTCCCCGCAGATTCGGCCATTTAGCTGCGCACCTCTGCCAATTAATCCAGCAATGCACATATTCTATGTGAGATTAACAAGAGCAGTTCCATCACAGGGAGAAAACTCCACACATTAAAGGTTCGAAGGTCAGTTTATCGTCACATGTACCCATTAAGGCAGTGAAACTTGAACAAAACATATTGTCATTGTTGCGATGCCAGTCTCACCTTCCAGAAGCTGGTCATTGACCTCAGGAGGTGGAGTGTGGAGTCTGTATCAATGGTGTGAGAATGGACATGGTCAAAGAGCTTCCAGTCCTTAGCTATAAATATCACCAACATTTTGTCCTGGTCCATCCCCATTTATACATTGACAGTACAACCAAGAAGGCACATGAAACCTCTACTTCCTCAGAAGGCTAAGGAAATTCAGCACGACTCCAGTCCCTACAAATCACTGTGCAAAGCATCCTATCCAGATACATCACAGCGTGGTAAGGCAACTGCTCTGCCCAAGAGAACAAGAAATTGCAATGACGCAAACCAGCGTCTCCCCCATATACTCTATCTATACTTGACACTGCGGGTGGGGAACCAGCCAACATAATTAAGGACCATTCACACCCAGTCATTCTCTTTTCTCTCCTCTCTTGTCAGGCAGAAGAAACAAAAGCTTTAATGCATGGACAGCTACTTCCTCAATGCTATCAGACACTTGCATGGATTTCTCAAATGCCAAGAAAGAATTTCCGATCTTCCAAACTACCTCATTGTGGTCTTACACTTTTATTTATTTGCACTTTCTCTGCAGCTGTAACACCATATTTTGTTCTCTTCCTTCTCTCCAGAAATGCTGCCTGTCCCACTTTCAGCTGCAGTGGTGGAAATAACAAATTAAATCATTTAAGAAGAAGCTTTGTGTTTAAATGAGAGTGGAGTGGAATGTGACTGGATGAATTAAGATGTGATTATTCTCTTTCGCTTTAGGTACTATTAACTCGCATTGGATAACCATATAACCATATAACCATATAACAATTACAGCACGGAAACAGGCCATCTCGGCCCTTCAAGTCCGTGCCGAACAACTTTTTTCCCTTAGTCCCACCTGCCTGCACTCATACCATAACCCTCCATACCCTTCTCATCCATATGCCTATCCAATTTATTTTTAAATTATACCAACGAACCTGCCGCCACCACTTCCACTGGAAGCTCATTCCACACCGCTACCACTCTCTGAGTAAAGAAGTTCCCCTTCATGTTACCCCTAAACTTCTGTCCCTTAATTCTAGTCATGTCCTCTTGTTTGAATCTTCCCTATTCTCAAAGGGAAAAGCTTGTCCACATTAACTCTGTCTATCCCTCTCATTATTTTAAAGACCTCTATCAAGTCACCCCTTAACCTTCTGCGCTCCAGAGAATAAAGACCTAACTTATTCAACCTATCTCTGTAACTTAGCTGTTGAAACCCAGGCAACATTCTAGTAAATCTCCTCTGTACCCTCTCTATTTTGTTGACATCCTTCCTATAATTGGGCGACCAAAATTGTACACCATACTCCAGATTTGGTCTCACCAACGTCTTGTACAATTTTAACATTACATCCCAGCTTCTATACTCAATGCTCTGATTTATAAAGGCTAGCATACCAAAAGCTTTCTTTACCACCCTATCTATATGAGATTCTACCTTCAAGGAACTATGCACGGTTATTCCCAGATCCCTCTGTTCAACTGTATTCTTCAATTCCCTACCGTTTACCATGTACGTCCTATTTTGATTTGTCCTGCCAAGGTGTAGCACCTCACATTTATCAGCATTAAATTCCATCTGCCATCTTTCAGCCCATTTTTCCAACTGGCCTAAATCACTCTGTAGACTTTGGAAATCCTCTTCATTATCCACAGCATCCCCTATCTTGGTATCATCTGCATACTTACTAATCCAATTTACCACCCCTTCATCCAGATCATTGATGTACATGACAAACAACAAAGGACCCAACACAGATCCCTGAGGCACCCCACTAGTCACCTGCCTCCAACCCGACAAACAGCCATCCACCATTACCCTCTGGCTTCTCCCATTCAGCCACTTAATACTTAATTTTAAGATCAGATTCTCCAATAACTCATTTTTATTGTTTCCTTCTGTCTCATAAAGTGGTGATAACAGAAACGGGTTTTCAAGAAGTCTAGAATAGTATTTTTTTTAATTTTCAGGTGAATCCCCTCACATTTCTAACATAAATCCCTTGTTCATCTAAAGGACCAGAAGCAATATGACTTCCAGTCTGACAAATAAGAGTTTTTATTTCTGTTCATTTGTCAAAAGAGTGTCATTAATAACTGGAATTACTATTTATAATTAAAAAGCAAATTAATGTTATTTCATTCCAACCCAGCCTTCAAGCAGTCACTGAGCACCCCTCGAGTATATCTCTCACATTGTCATTAGGTTCCATCGACACCACTTTGAGTATCACACGCAGAAATTAACCAGTTGATCTGATGGAGGATCGTTTTCAAGATGCTCCCCACGTGGGGAAAAAAAATACAAATCTAATCTGAAATAATGCATCTTCACATTATTTTACATATGATTTAAGCAGTTCAGTTAAGGATACCCATAATTATCAAGAATACTTCCAGGAATCCAATGCTCCAATAATTGGTGAACTGGAAAAAACATGGGCTAAAATCTTTTTGATGACTTAGTAGTTGGAGAGAAAGCCAGAGAGATACATCCGTTCAGGGAAGATTTTTGTTATGCACTAAAAAAGCTATTTCTACTAATTCCGTACTATATTGAGTTGCGGACCAAAATTTGCAAGTGATCATATACGTAATTATTCTGCTGTAACATGTGCTGGAAATGCAGATAATTGGACAAAAAGGGAAATGCAAAATAGTTCAAAGCTATGATGAGCTCCACAGCCAACCGTCCGTTCCTACCCTGTCTTGGCCTGCAGATGAGTACAAGCAGAGATTGATCTTGTAGTGCATTCTGCAGTATCTTACGGTTATCAGCATGCACTGAAGATAGAGGAGATGCACTTGACTGGTCTGAGCAACTGCTGTTGATGTAATTTACTTCCATTCAAAGAATATTGACAAGGAAAGGTATGGTAACATTTCTCAGCAGTCCTTTATTTTCTGGTTGGATGCGGCTTTTGATGTTGCAACACCATCCTCCTTCTCCCACTCCCTCGCCCTCCGCTTTGCCAAGAAAAGGACACAGAAAAGGGCGGCACGGTGGCGCAGAGGTTAAGCTACTGCCTTACAGTGCCAGAGACCCGGGTTCGATCCTGACTATGGGTGCTGTCTGTATGGAGTTTGTACGTTCTCCCCGTGACCGTGTGGGGTTTCTCTGAAATCTTTGGTTTCTTCCCACACTCCAAGGAGGTACAGGTTCGTAGGCTTGGAATACGTGTAAATTGTCCCTAGTGTGTGTAGGATAGTGTTTAGGATATCTCTGAACTAAAGTGTGTAGGATATCCCTGAACTAAACTAAACAGCCTAGTCTGGGCAATGCTGATTTGTTAAGTTGCATTTTTGGCAAACAATTAAATGGGTACACAAATTTTCTGAAATTCACTTACGTTAACCAATAACTCCCATTCCCCTCAACAGCTGAAGCCTGAGCCACAGACGCAGGCAATGGCCCTTTCACCATTCAGTAGACCAATTGCATGAAGAATTCTCACTGGAATTGGATCACTGCATGACAGTGGCTGTCTGCCTATGTAAAGAACTGGCAATTCTACCTCACTGGCAAGCGGACGGAGGAACGCTGACTGGCTCAGCAGTCGGCAAGTCCCTCCACTCTTCCAGTGTCACCCTCATTGGAACAGAGGCAAAGTGTTGGCGGCTACTTCTGCAACTGCTGCATGCAGGTTGAATAATCTGATCCAAAGAATAGCCATTTGGTTGAGGCAGTTCAGTTTAGAGATACAGCATGGAAACAGGCCCTTCGGCCCACCGAGTCTGCACCGACCAGCGATCCCCGCACATTAACACTACCCTACACACATCAAGGACAATTTACATTAATACCAAGCCAATTAACCTACAAACCTGTATGTCTATGTGTGGGAGTGTGGGAGGAAACCGAAGATCGCATAGAAACCCCATGTAGGTCACAGGGAGGACGTGCAGACTCCGTACAGTAGTCGGGATCGAACCCGGGTCTCCGACGCTGCAAGTGTTGTAAGGCAGCAACTCATACCCCAGCTCAGTGCGTTTAAAAGAAAACAGTAAGGATTGATAAAATAAAATAGCAATGTAAGCATTTGATATTCTATTTTAACAGTGTTCTTGTAACAGCACTTCATCTAGATATTATATTATCCCTAGAGCAACCATATTTTTAAAACCTTGTTCAGAGTTTATATAATTTTTTGAATGTGTATGAACAGTTTTGTGGCCATCATACTTAATTTGCAGACTGCTGATAGCGACTCTGCACTGCTTGTACTTTGCCTTTGTGCAGATGGATTTCTTCTCACTTTCCTTGTATATGGAAGATAGAAATATTATTTGCAGAGGTACATCTTTCTCCACTTCTGGAAGTGTTTTAGACAGGTGGCCACTTATTTCACTGTGTTAAGTACACCGGAGCACACAGTGTGACCATTCTTCTCCCTTAGTACAGACAGAAAGTACTGCATAGCAAAATATATTTCTTCATTTTCTATCCACAGTCCCTGCTCTTGTATCATGATGACAACTGCTCAAAAGCTGTGTGTAGTGATCCATATCATCAGCACAGATTTCAGTTCTCCATCTAATGAGCTCTTAATTTGTCAGAAACTGTAAAGTTGGGTAGTGACTGCTCTGATAAATCTACAGCAATCTTCTGTTGATTCATGGTTTGTGTTTCAGGATATCATTGCTAAATAAAACATGTTTTTTTCCAAAGCTATACTGCTTAACTGCGCCTTTCACCAATAAATTGATTCAGATCATCCTGAAGCAAAATTGTGAAGAGCTTGGTGGCTTTGGGTATTCTACTCTGAAAGTAATTCAGCAAGATAAATTCCACTTTCATGATGATTTTGTCAGTATCGAGGGACAGTTGATTTAACGTGCAAACATTTTTAACTCATAGTGTTGTTATGTATTGAACACCCAGTACTGGCAAAAATATATAAATGACTGAAAATGTGATTTAAAGTGATACAGTGTGGAAACAGGCCCTTCGGTTCAACTTGCCCACACCGGCCAACATGTCCCATCTACCAGGGCCAGCCTTAGGCCGATGGGACTGATTTCTCCCAATTGGGCCCCGCGCCTAAGGGGGGCCCTGCGTTAATTTTCCGTATTTTGTACGAAAATACAAATTCGCTTTGTTAAATAAAGATTTAAAACAAAACATTCGGCATACGGATTTTTTTACTAAACGAACATGGATAACACCCGCTGCACGACAATCAGACACAAACGATTTGTTAACTGCTAGCAGTTAACAAGTAGTTATACAATGTGTCGTCAATGCATCGATCCGCATTCCTCAGGATGAAAGTGAATTAGGTGTCAAATTAAACTTCTTTTTATGTTTTATCTGATGCGATAAATTGCAGACTTGATTTTTTAAATCTCAAAATTTTGTAACATTGCTAGAAAATGTACCTGCATCTTGGAGGCCGAAGGTTAGGTTGTTGGCCAAGAAAGATAGACTTCGTTATCCCTCAGTACAGCAACATCAAGAACGACGTTGCTGTACTGAGGGACAGCCAAGTCTATCCCTCATTGTTAGCAGCTGATGGGAAGCGGCTGTAAAAGGGCAGTGCTGCTGGGGGCGCCGGGGAGGGGGGTGAGTTCCTTTCACAGCGTGTGGGTAGTTTGGCCAGGGGTAAAGTTGCGGGGAGGGCAGGAACATTGAGAAGGAGGGGGTCGGGGATCATGCCAGCATCCAGCTCAAGAGCGGGTCAGCGGGTGATGGATAACAGGACAGCGGGCGGTGGAGCTTACTCCATATGTCAGGGCGAGTAACCTCAATTCATCCCTTGTTTGCGCTAACACAGGAGTAAGCTCCACCGCCCGCTGTGATGTCATCCATCACCCGCTGACCCACTCCGCTCTATGATCTTTGCTCTTGAGCTGGTCCCCTCACTGTTCAGACGGAGAGCACTGCCAGAGGTAAGCGGGCCGGCAGAAGGCACTTAGATGGCAGTCGGTTCGGTGATGGTGGCCGCTCGTAGACGCGCGAGCTGCTTCCCTCCCCGGCCGCAATGCGGTGGCTCCGCGCCGCGGCAGTGGTGAGTGAGTGGGTTACTGGCATGAACCCCGACCCCCTCCTTCTCAACGCTCCTGCCCTCCCCACAACTTTACCCCTGGCTAGACTCCCCACACGCTGTGAAAGGAACTCTCCCCCCAATTGGTCCCTTGAACTAGTATAGTCATTCAACAAGATGACAACTGATTCAACTTGTTCCGGTGTGCTCCCGTTTTTCCTGCCATCTTTCCACCTGCCGTCACCATCAACCTCCCACCCATTCAGTATTTCAGAAAGCAGGAGATTTGGAAGCCTTGGGCAAATTGATTTGTTACTTTATTTATTTTTATTTTTATTTTTACGGAGTGGAGAACAATCTGCGCGTGTGAGGTTTAAGATTTTTTTAAAGCTGACTGACTGTCATATTACTCACGACACGTGCCTGAATATGACTCATTTATAATTATATACTTATATTTCTATGAAAATTGTTCCCAATTGGGCCCCGCACCTCCTAAGGCCGAACCTGCCGTCTACACTAGTCCCGCCTGCCCACGTTTGGTCCATATCCCTCCAAACCTGTCCTGTCTGTTTCTTAAATGATGGGTTAGTCCCAGCCTCAAATACCACCTCTGGCAGCATGTTTTCTATACACCCACCCCCCTTTGTGTGAAAAGGTTACCCCTCGGATTCCAATTCAATCTTTCCCTCTTCACCTTGAACCTATGTCCTCTGGTCCTCGATTCCCCTACTCTAGGCAACAGACTGTGCAGCTACCCAATCTATTCCTCTGAAGAAGGGTCTCGACCCGAAACGTCACCTATCTCCTTCGCTCCTTAGATGCTGCTGCACCCGCTGAGTTTCTCCAGCTTTTTGTGTAACCCCCTATTCCTCTCATGATTGTGTATACCTCTATAAGATTACCCCATATCCTCCTGCGCTCCATGGAATAGACACCCAGCCTACTCAACCTCTCCCTATAGCTCACACCAACTAGTCCTGGCAACATCCTTGTAAATCTATTCTGAACCCTTTCAAGCTCAAACAAGAGGGCATGACATGAGAATTAAGGGAGTGAAGTTTAGGGGTAACATGAGGGGGAACTTCTTTACTCAGAGAGTGGAGGCTGTGTGGAATGATCTTCCAGCAGAAGTGGTGGAGGCAGGATTGATTTTAACATTTAAAAGTAAAGTAGATAGGTATATGGACGGGAAGGGAATGGAGGGGTATGGTCTGAGTGCAGGTAGATGGGACTAGGGGAAAATAAATGGTCGACACGGACTGGAAGGGCCGAGACGGCCTGTTTCCGTGCTGTAATGGTTATATGGTTATATGGTTAATATCTTTCCTATAACATGGTGCCCAGAACTGAACACAAAATTCTAAATGCGGTCTCACCAACATCTTATACAACTGCAACATATCCTCTCAACTTCAATACTCAATACTCTGACTGATGAATGTCAAAGTGCCAGAAGTCTTTTTGACCACCTTATCTGCCTGTGATTCGACTTTCACCTGCACGCCTAGATTCCTCTGCTCTACAACACTCCCCAGAGGCCCACTATTTACTGTGTAGGTCCTGCCCTTGTTCGATGTTCCAAAATGCAACAACTCATACTTCTCTGCATTAAACTCCATCATCCATTCCTCCGCCCACCTGGCCCAGCGATCCAGATCCTGCTGCAATCTTTCACAACCATCTTCACTATCTGCAAAAATATCCACTTTTGTATCATCAGCAAACTTGCTAATCTTGCCCTGTATATTCTCATGCATATCATTAATGTAGATGACAAACAGTAACGGGCCCAGCACCGAACCCTGAGGCACACCACCAGCCACAGGCTCCAGTCTGAGAAGCACCATCACCCTCTGCTTCCTTCCATGGAGCCATTTTGCTATCCATTCAGCTATCTCTCCTTGGATCCCATGCGATCTAACCTTCCAGAGCAGCCTACCATGCGGAACCTTGTCGAATGCCTTACTGAAGTCCATGTACACCACATCTACAGCTCTGCCCTCATCAACCTTTTTGGTCGCGTCTTCAAAAAAATAAATCAGATTTGAGAGACACGACCTCCCACGTACAAAACCATGCTGACTGTCCCTAATCAGCCCTTGCCCATCCAAATGCCTGAATAGTCTATCCCTCAGAATACTCTCCAGTAACTTTCCAACTACAGATGTTAAGCTCACCGGCCTATAGTTCCCAGCATTTTCCTTGCAGCCCTTCTTGAAAAGAGGTACAACATTTGCCACCCACAAGTCTTCCGGCACCTCTCCTGTATTTAAGGACCGCTTGTAAATTTCGTAAATTTCCTCTCGAGTTTCCGGCAATGTCCACAGATATATCTGATCAGGCCCTGGACATTTGTCTACCTTCATACACGACCTTCAGTACATTATTGACAGTTCTCAAGGCACTTCCATTGACTGCCCCAAATTCCTCCGTCCTACCGTCTTTCTCCTCGGTAAATACAGAGGAGAAATACTCATTGAGGACCTTGCCCATCTCCTCTGGCTCCACACAGAGGTGACCGCTTTGATTCCCGAGAGGTCCCACTCTCTCCAGTTACCCTTTTCCTACTTAAATATTTATAAAATCTTTTGGGATTGTCCTTAATGCTACCCACTTCTGGCCTCTTTTTACCCTTTACAAGAGTTCCTTTTTCAGTTTACTCCCAAAACTCCCCCAGGGATGCAATGGACAACAGACAATAGACAATAGGTGCATGTGTAAGCCATTCGGCCCTTCGAGCCAGCACCGCCGTTCAATGTGATCATGGATGATCATCCACAATCAGTATTAAAGAAGGAACTGCAGATGCTGGAGAATCGAGGGTTACACAAAAAGCTGGAGAAACTCAGCGGGTGCAGCAGCATCTAAGGAGTGAAGGAGATAGGCGACGTTTCGGGTCGAGACCCTTCTTCAGACTGGTCAGGGATCAGGGAAACGAGAGATATAGACGGTGATGTGGAGAGATAAAGAACAATGAATGAAAGATATGCAAAAAAGTATCGATGATAAAGGAGACAGGCCATTGTAAGCTGTTTGTGGTGTGAAAATGAGAAGCTAGTGCGACTTGGGTGGGGGGGGGGAGATAGAGAGAGAAGGAATGTCAGGGCCCGAGGGCTGAGGGAGAGGTGGGAAGGGGAGGGGGCAGTCTGGGTTAACAGAATTGAGAAAATTCAATGTTTAAGCCCAGAGGATGCAGACTCCCCAAGCGGAATATGAGGTGCTGTTCCTCCAACTTGCGGTGTTGCTCACTCTGGCCGTGGAGGAGGCCCAGGACCAAGAGGTCGTATACGGAATGGGAGGGGGAGTTGAAGTGCTGAGCCACCGGGAGGTCGGGTTGGTTATTGCGGGCCGAGCGGAGGTGTTCGGCGAAACGATCGCCCAGCCTCCGCTTGGTCTCACCGATGTAGATCAGCTGGCTTCTGGAGCAACGGATGCAGTAGATGAGGTTGGAGGAGGTGCAGGTGAACCTCTGTCGGACTTGGAATGACTGCTTGGGTCCCTGAAAGGAGTGGAGGGGGGAGGTGAAGGGACAAGTGTAGCATATCTTGCGGTTGCAAGGGAAAGTGCCCGGGGAAGGGGTGGAGCGGGAGGGAAGGGAAGAATTGACAAGGGAGTTGCGGAGGGAGCGGTCTTTGCGGAAGGCAGACAGGGGGGGAGATGGCATCTCCCCCCCTGTCTGCCTTCCGCAAAGACCGCTCCCCACCTCTCCCTCAGCCCTCGGGCCCTGACATTCCTTCTCTCTCTATCTCCCCCCCCCCCACCCAAGTCGCACTAGCTTCTCATTTTCACACAACAAACAGCTTACAATGTCCTTTATCATCGATACTTTTTTGCATATCTTTCATTCATTGTTCTTTATCTCTCCACATCACTGTTTATATCTCTTGTTTCCCTGATCCCTGACCAGTCTGAAGAAGGGTCTCGACCCGAAACATCGCCTATCTCCTTCGCTCCTTAGATGCTGCTGCACCCGCTGAGTTTCTCCAGCTTTTTGTGTAACCCCCCCATCCACAATCAGTACCCCGTTCCTCCCTTCTCCTCATATCCCTTGACTCTGCTTTCTTTAAGAGCCCTATCTGAGGATGCACTTGATCCCAGCTGCCCTCACCTGTCCCATGCATCCTTCTTGTTTTTTACCAACGTCTCAATTTCCATCATCAGCCAAGCTTCCTTACGTTTGCCTGCTTTGCCCTTCACTCTAACGGGGACGTACACATCCTGAGCATTCGTCAGCGCAGTTTTAAAAACATCCCACTTGGCCGATGTTCCTTTCCCCACAAATAACCTGCTCCAGTCAACTTGAACAAGACCTTCTCTCATACCCTCAAAGTTGGCCTTACCCCAGTTGAGCATTTTAACACGTGGACCCTCTCCGTACCTGTCCATAATTATTTTAAACATAATCAAACTGTGGTCACTGGTCCTAAAAGGCTCCTCCACAAACACTTCATTAACTTACCCTTCCCAATTTCCCAATACGAGATCCAGCGTTGCATTCTCACGTGTGGGGGCCTCTACATACTGCTTAAGTAAACTCTCCTGAACACTTTTGAGGAGTTGCACCCCATTTCAACGCTTCACACTATGATTTTCCCTGTCAATATTGGGAAAATTAAAATCCCCTACTACAATAATCTTATTTGACCTGCAGCTGTCTTGACCTTTCACCTGCCTAGTCTGTCCACTAATCTTTCCCACACCACCCTCCATACCAACTTCTAGCCTCTCACGTGCCTCTGCCCTGCACGAGATCCCACCCCCCCTGCCAATCTAGTTTAAACCCTCCCATGTAGCATTAGCAAACCTGCTCGCTAGGATGTTGGTCCCCCTCCAGTTAAGGTGCAACACATCCCTTTTGTACATAGAAACATAGAAACATAGAAATTAGGTGCAGGAGTAGGCCATTCGGCCCTTCGAGCCTGCACCGCCATTCAATATGATCATGGCTGATCATCCAACTCAGTATCCTGTACCTGCCTTCTCTCCATACCCTCTGATCCCCTTAGCCACAAGGGCCACATCTAACTCCCTCTTAAATATAGCCAATGAACCGGCCTCAACTACCCTCTGTGGCAGAGAGTTCCAGAGACCCACCACTCTCTGTGTGAAAAAAATTCCTTCTCATCTCGGTCCTAAAGGATTTCCCCCTTATCCTTAAGCTGTGACCCCTTGTCCTGGAACTCCCCAACATCGGGAACAATCTTCCTGCATCTAGCCTGTCCAACCCCTTAAGAATCTTGTTAAAGAAGGAACTGCAGATGCTGGAGAATCGAGGGTTACACAAAAAGCTGGAGAAACTCAGCGGGTGCAGCAGCATCTAAGGAGCGAAGGAGATAGGCGACGTTTCGGGTCGAGACCCTTCTTTTGAAGAAGGGTCTCGACCCGAAACGTCGCCTATCTCCTTCGCTCCTTAGATGCTGCTGCACCCGCTGAGTTTCTCCAGCTTTTTGTGTAACCCTTAAGAATCTTGTAAGTTTCTATAAGATCCCCTCTCAATCTCCTAAATTCCAGAGAGTATAAACCGAGTCTATGCAGTCTTTGTTCATAAGACAGTCCTGACATCCCAGGAATCAGTCTGGTGAACCTTCGCTGCACTCCCTCTATGGCAATAATGTCCTTCCTCAGATTTGGAAACCAGAACTGTACGCAATACTCCAGGTGTGGCCTCACCAAGACCCTATACAACTGAAGTAGAACCTCCCTGCTCCTATACTCAAATCCTTTTGCTATGAAAGCTAACATACCATTCGCTTTCTTCACTGCCTGCTGTACCTGCATGCCTACTTTCAATGACTGGTGTACCATGACACCCAGGTCGCGCTGCATCTCCCCTTTTCCTAATCGGCCTCCATTTAGATAATAGTCTGTTTTCCTATCTGGCCTCCTCGCCAAAGACTCACACTTCACCTCAACAGGACTTCTCCCCTCGAGCATGCCCTACTTTTATTTGCTGATCAATTTACTAAATAACTAATTTACCAATTAACTAATTTAGTTTTTGCAGCCACTTGCAGCCACTTAGGTTTCCCTGCACTTGCTCCTTCAACTGACGCCATTCTGCAGCCTTGGAGCTGTGTCCCGACCTTAAAGATTAGGAGAAAGCCTTCCTTCTGCCAATCCAATCCCTTGGATATACCTGATCAAGCACATGATATTTATCTACCTTTATATGTCTTCGAAGATCCAGTATCTCCTCGACTGTAATACAGATTTTCCTCTACCCATCACTATTAAGTTTTCCAGGCTCTCTGATCTTCATGCTTTTCCAGGATAAACATAGAAACATAGAAAATAGGTGCAGGAGGAGGCCATTCAGCCCTTCAAGCCAGCACCGCCATTCATTGAGATCATGGCTGATTGTCTCCAATCAATAATCCGTGCCTGTCTTCTCCCCATATCCCTTGATTCCACTAGCCCCAAGAGCTCTATCTGCACCTCTAGTTATAAGGCAGCACAATGGCGAGGGCAGTAGAGCCGCTGCCTTACAGTGTCAGATCGCCGGTTCGATCCTGACTGCGGGTGCCGTCTGTACGGAGTTTGTGCATTCTCCCTGTAACTGTGTGGGGCATTGCTTTGTGATGTAGTTTCCTCCCACATTCCAAAGACTTGGAAGTTCATAGGTTAAGTGGCTTCTGTAAAAATTGTCCATAGTTTGTTGGGTAGAACTAGTGTATGGGTGATCGTTGTTCAGTGCTGACCTGGTGGGCCGAAGGGCCTGTTTCCACACTGTATCTCCATACAATTTTTTTTGCTTGTCACAGATGGAATTTAACTCTGACAAGTGAAGTGATGCATTTTTGAAGCGCACAATGAATAATTAGGGTCTTAAAAAGGAATTGCACCAGAGAATAATCAAGATATTGCCTGAGATGGAACATTTCAATTATGAGACTGCATTTTGTTTTCTTTGGAGCAGAGGAAGATGGCTGGGGATCAGGGGACCATAATCTAATATTATATCTGGTATGACAAATGATGAGAAGCATAGATAATTCGATATTTTACTTCGGAGTGATTACGTGAAGAAGTCCCGCCAGTGTGCACGCGTGTCATTACACCTAGCGCATGGCGTGATGACAGACTGGCAGGCACGTTGCTCCTTCCAGCGGTAAGTTTAAACCTGAAGGCACGTGTTAAACTTATTCCCAGGTTGTGTGTTTCCTTGTAGGAATCTCTCTTTACAGAGTTTCCTGTTGGATTTCGGGGCGAAGTCCGGATGGCCCGTGGTGAAACCTTTATGGACCGCGGGGAATCCCAATCACAGACCGCAGGGAATCCCGGTCATGACCACAGGGAATCCCGGCCCTGGACCGCGGGGAACCCGCTACAGAGACCACGGAAGTGCGGTTAGCGGGTGACGGTTGAATTTGCCTTGCGAGTCGCTGGCGGTAGAGCCAGCGGTTTCAGACTGGTGCCGGTAGCACCAAGGCAACCCCGCTTGGAGGGTAAACCACGATATTATATCGCCCTCGCTGAGGAGGTGAGCGTAGGGAAGAGCAAAGTCCCTACGGCCCATTGACTCAAACGAGTCGGGCCAGGAAGATTCCTGATGGAGAGGATCCCCTCCTTCAATGGGTAACGTCTTTGAACATTCTAACCCACATGGAGCACTTGATGGAGAGGTGCTCCACAATGATATGCTCCAAAGGAGGGAGTTATATCACCGTGGGTCTCCTCGAGGGGCCCACGACAACAGCACCTGTTACAATGCTGCACAATGTCTCCCTCTCTGAGGAGGGGAGCATTCAGGGTCAGTTCCTGTCTGACAGAGCAAAAATCCTGATATAGGTCCGCAGGAGGGGCCATGTCAGCGCAGGTATCCTCAGGGGCCTGCTGCAGTACCTGTTTTCAGGGCTGCCTACGCATCTCCCTCTCTGTGGAGGGGAGTGTGAGTGGTCAGTGTGTAACTAACATCAAATTCGAAGTATGACCGTGGAACATACTGGAGCACATGCATGTGGCTCCAAGGAAACACTCGCAAACAAAAGTGTTACTGCCGTGGGCAGAAAACCCGGAAGGGGCCACAATTCCCCTCACGGCCGGCAGTGAACAGCGCTATCAGGGGTGATGTTGGAGGAATGAAACCAGCCGCTAAAGCTTCTCTTCAGGTAAGACTTATCCAACAGGAATACCTGGATGAGGAAGCAAAAGCTGTTGGACTAATCAAGCTACCAACAACGAACAAAGCTTCATGACGACGCCATACACCCTGCCTCATCAGCGGTAAGCAGTTCACTGAAGCTGGAGGCAGCTTGAAAGCTGGGCAGAGGTCTTTCAGGCCAAGGTCCAAGCCGGTCTCAGGAAATATGGAATCCACACACCCTACCAGTCCTACTCTCCAATCAAGGACGGGAATAGAACCCATAGAACATGGGCTTACCATAAAACCAGCGGTGGCCATGGAGGTAGGTGGGTCTGGTTCTGCCGACACATGGGGTATGTGGACCATTTACAAGTTGGTAATATTTACACGTGTTTTGTACAACTGACAATGATAACATGAGATTCAGATCAGTTATATACTAAAATGATAACATGTGATTGGTTTATTTTGTACAGTATACAAGGGTACCAAGCATAGCTTGGAATTGGGGCCAGAGTTGTCTTTCGAGGCAGGCTCAGTATTACGGCCAGGATTGCCTGCCAAGACAAGCTCGGAAATATGGCCTGAGTTTTATTTCGAGGCAGGCTCAGAATTATGGCCGGAGTTGTTTTTCAAGGCTGGTCCAGTATTATGGGCAGAGTTGTCTTAAAGGCAAGTTCAGTATTATGGCCAGAATTACCTTCCAGGACAGGTTCGGGAATCTGATCAGAGTCGTTGTTCGAGATAGGCACGGAAATATGGCAGATGTGGCCTGTTTATTGTGAACGGTGGAGGATGTCGGTTCATCTTTGATTTAACTCGCATGTGCAACAGAGACTTCATAATATGGAATGTCGTTACTGTTAAACAACTGATTTCCATTCTCAGGGATCACCGGCGACATTTGAAATTTATCTGAATGGGACAATGATAACAGTTAAAGCATTGCAAAATGGGCTAACTTCAGCTCCCAAATTATTAAACCGGTGCTTGGACTGCCAAAAGCTCAAAAACACTAGTTCTGGCTAACCTGGATGGTATTCTAAACTCTGTATTTGCTAAAATCAACTGTTTCAGCCACAAACTATAATTGAGAAATTGAGGTGCCTCATCCATCCAGTTAAATTTAAGTTGATACCAACTAGCATTATTGATTATTTGGGTTTACCATTAATTATTAATTTGTCTGTGACTCTGCCCTGGGGCAAGAGATTGGAAACAATTGAAGCCTGTAACAACCTTGTTGTTATGAAGCATCCTTCTATTCTTCAAGTTTAATTGGCAATATAGCAGCTGTGTTTCAGCTGTGCAAATTGGACCTTTGCATTATCAGGACTTACAACGTGCAAAGTAGTAATCTCTCAGGTGCCATATAGGTTACTGTTAACAGACCTATGCTATTACCAGCTGAAGCTACCAAAGTCACAATGGTGGACGAACAAGAAGGGTCTCAACCCGGAAACGTCGCCTATCTCCTTCGCTCCTTAGATGCTGCTGCACCCGCTGAGTTTCTCCAGCTTTTTGTGTAACCCCCGGTGGACGAACAATATTCAGCATTGCTCCAGTAGGTTTTGGTCACTAAAACTTCAGTTATATTACAAAACTGATGCTACTGCTCAAAGATGAAAAATTACGAATGGCATCTCTAGTCATGGAGGCAGAAGGGATTTGCATGAGTTACCAATTCTCCAGTTATTGGTATCAACTATCTATAGGCACTATGTGCATTCTATAGGTTAAAGAGTTATTGAGCAAATATGCTTAATTTGCATGCTCAATTCCAAATTGATACACTGTGGTGGTGGCGTATGTTAGTCACGTGGGTGCAATCCAGTCAAAGTTCCGGTCATATTTACCTAACCTCATTTGGCTCTGGTGTATCATCACGTAAAATGAATGACAACACAGAATGGATGTTGGATCACAAAGTCTTTTATGACATTATGGTTCAATGGAACACCAATTATCGATATGTTTGTATCCAGGCTCATTCACGGGTTGCAAAAATGTGAGGTTCACAGTGGCGAGAGATACATCCTCGCTCCACGGGGGAGAAATGTTCTTTTATGTCTTTTCTCTATTTTGTCTCATCAGTCGGGTCTTGCAATAAATTCAGCAAGATCCCGCTTCAGCAGTTTTCGTACTGTCTGACTGGCTTGTGCAGCCATGGTTCCAGCTTATGTTGGGAATATAATAGTAAGATTAAACGAGAACTTACCAGTTCGAAGGTTGATCTTTATTTTATGAGGACTTGCGATGAGGGATTTTGTGAAGACCCCGCCAACACGCATGCGCGGCATCCTTCAAAGCAGCGGTGTGGAATCACAGACTCGACGAAAAGTAAGGATATTAAGATTAAACTGCGAACTAACCAGCTGAACATAATGATCGAGGGTTGGGAGCGGAGGGCACGAAATCCCTCATCGCAACTCCTCATAAAATAAAGATCAACCTTCGAACTGGTAAGTTCTCGTTTAATCTTACTATTTTACTTCGGAGTCACGTGAGTGACTTCGTGAAGACTTCAAAGCTCTGTGATTACACGCCCTGGACAACGCCCATGCTACCACACTGCCGCAATCCTGATGGAGGAAGTTTGTTAAAGCAATCCAGACTGGACAATCTGAAAATAATTAACATTTATTAAACACAAATCATAAACAAACCCCCTGACTGGGGACAAATGATATTAGGGAGCAGCCCTGAGTACTGCATCCGCATATGTTGCAGGTCCGGCCAATGGCTTATGGCAGAACCGTTGAAAGGTTGACTCACTGGCCCATCCTGCCGTATCGAGTACGTGATCCATGGGCACCTCCATGGCCCTCGCTGTTGATGTGGATGCAGCCCTGGTGGAATGAGATTTAAACAAGTTAGTGTCAATATCCGCTGCATCCAACACTTCCCTGAGCCACCTGGAGATCGTCTGCACTGTCACCCGGCGATGTGGTTTTTTGTGGCTTATAAGCAGTCCTTGTTCCGAATTCCTGATCGACCGGGTCAACTCAATGTAGCAACGGAGATGGGTGACTGTGCAGAGTGTGGCATCAGAGGGGTACGCCTGGAATTCCAACTGCAGCCCCAAAGATCCGGGTCGATGCTGCTTCAGCAGGTCTGCAACGTAAAACGTTATTTTCCCAGGGGTAGAGAGCATATTGTCAATGCGCAACTTTTGAAGCGCCTGTACCCGCTGAGCAGACGTGAGCGCCATCAACATGACCACCTTCAGGGTGAGCTGGTGAAGAGGTAACCCCGCCATGGGGGACCATGATCTTAACAGGGACAGGACCACTCCTGCATCCCAGACAACGTTATATCTGGGCCGTGGAGGGTTTGTGTTAAATACACCCCTCATAAACTTCGACACCAGATTGTTGGTCCCCACTCCTACCGGAAGGTACGAGGACAGCGCACTCCTGGCGCTATTGATGGTACTATAGCTGAGCCCTTCATCATAGTGGAGGCCCGCCAGGAATTCCAGGACGTCAGGTATTGTGGCAGAATCATAGGTAACACTCTTCCTTAAACAGAATAGTTCCCATTTCCTGATCTGGGTCAGGTACTGCCGCCTTGTAGATGCTCTGCATGATGCAGCAATTAAATCCATGGCCCTCGGTGAGATCCCCGTGTTCAGCAAAGGCCTTTTCAGAACCTGCAGACCAACAGGTTTAAATAGGCGTGGCACGGATGCGGCTCGCCAGAGACGGGATTAGTAACCAATTGTGGGTTGTTTCCTATTCGCACCCACGGGTGCTTCAGCATCTGAGAGACCACCGGGTACCACGGTTGTGTCGGCCAGTCGGGTATTACCAGAATGCCTGATGCAGAGTCTAATTTAATCTTCTGTAATACCCGACTGATGAGGCAGAATGGGGGAAAAGCGTAGCAACACCATTTCCCCCAGTGGAGCGAAAAAGCATCCAAAGCCACTGCCCCAGGATCTGGTTCCCACGATACATATGTTGGTATCTGATGGTTCAGTCTAGACGCAAATAGGTCAATATCTGGCATACCGAATTTTTTCACAATTTCAGCAAACACAAGGGGATTCAGCATCCACTCAATGTTATCATTAAAAACTCGTGACCTGGTGTCCGCCACCGTATTGAGTATCCCCGGAAGGTACGTTGCTGATATCCAAATACCCCTTTTGATGCACCAGAGCCAAATTGTATTTGCCAAATCATTACAAGATACTGACCTGATACCACCCATATGATTTATATATGCTACCACCGTGGTGTTATCGATTTGAAGGCGGACATGTGCATGACGCAAATTACTGCAATATGCCCGCAGTCCATGAAAGACCCCCAGCATTTCCAAATAATTAATGCCTTGCACTTGGAGAAGCGTGAACTCATGAGCGTCCCATCTGCCACCACAGCTGGTTACAGTGTCAGTTGCCCCCCAGCCTTGTGCACTCGCATCAGTTTGCAACAGAACCGTGGGATTCGGGAGAAAGATGGGTTTGGAACTTACTCCAATATTATGAACCCACCATTCCAGCTCAGTTTGCTCCCCTATGCCTAAGCGCATAGGTCTGTCAAAATGTCCGGTATTCAATTTTAACGCCAGAATTTTACTTTTTTGTAAGTTTTGGTAATGCAACGGACCATAATTTACGGCCGGGAATGTGGCAACCAGCTTGCCAATTACCTTAGCAACCTGCCGAATGGTTGGCCTGTTGTTGTCAAGTAAACTGATGCATGCTTGTTGAACGTCCACCACTTTGTCAACTGGGACCGTGATTTTCATCTGGTTAGTGTCTATAGTGAACCCCAAATAGTCCATGACCTGCGAAGGGTTGAGCTTGGATTTGTCTGGATGGATTACAAACCCCATTCTTTGAAACAAAGATATAGCGGCCGAGACTGCCAACTGGGCGTGCTCTAGGGTTTTCCTTGCTATGAAAATGTCATCTAAATATGCCATTATAATATGGTTTTGTTTCCTGAGATGTGCCAATAAAGGTTTGACAATTTTAGTAAATAGTCTCGGCGCTGTTGTAATCCCATTAGGCAAAGCCATATATTGCCATAATTGACCTTCCCAGACAAATTTCAAGAACCTTCGATGTTGTTTAGCAATAGGGACTGTATAGTACGCATCCTTCAGGTCAATGCAAGCCATAAAGTACCCATGACTAACCAACTGCTTGGCCGTCTCAAACGTCTCCATCTTAAAATGGGTATATTGTACGAAAGCATTCAACTGGGTTAAGTCGATGATAATCCGACAGCCTCCATCCTTCTTGACCCTAGTAAAGATGTTGGAAACAAACTCCAATGGCTCGTGCGTCATTTTTTGTATCACCCCTTTCTTTTCTAATCGTAGTATTTCAACATGAGCCCGCTCCTTCTCTGACTGAGAGAGTGCAAATCTGCGACTAGGCTCATGTTGCGAAGGGGGATCTCTGCCATTAATAAACTCTATCTCATAACCCTGAATGCTTTGTAAAATAAAAGGATCCGTAGTTAGGGTATCCCAAGCAGACCGGAAACCCCGTAGCCGTCCCCCCACCGGTGAGGTTACTAATGCTACGTTGTGGACGGACCCAAGCCCCCTTACCTCCAAGGTTAGCGCCGGGGTCTGGACTGTGGTGTCTTTGCTCCTCGTGTGGCGCGGCCCTGTTGCCGCATCTTCCAAGCTGGCTTGGGCTGGCCTTGGAATAAAAAAGGCCTCTGCTGTTGGGCCCCCGCCGAGGAATATGTTTGTGAATATGTTCTGGGGCCTTGGTCCACCGATGTGTGGGGCCTGAACGAGGAACGTGGCTGCTGCCTGGTGTAACCGGGAGTTTTGGATGAATAAGACTGTCTCATCATCCCCACAGTCTTGGCTTCCTCGTCCAGTTCCTTTACGCGTTTAGGCAGGTCTTCCCCAAACAACTGCCTTGGTGGTGGTGGTGCGGTGGAGGTGCTGCATAATCCCGCAAATTTGGGATTCAAATTTGGCCGGATGGAGCTCTTCCTGAAACAGTTTATCTCAAACTGTGTGGTGCACAGAAGTGCTAGCGCATCCTGCTGCTCCTCGGACACATTCGTGGCATCCAGCGACCGAGCAAAAGCCGTGATACCTGCTGTCAGCAGCTTTAAGATTTTCTGGAGCTTGCCCTCCTTGACCCTTGTGTTCGCCGACATGTTCCCCCATATTGCTGCATTCACTTTCGGTACGTTGAGGGAGTTACAGTTTGCTGGTGCCTTATACTTCCCCACTGTTTCCGAGAGCACGGTATCCTGGAGCTGGTGCGTAGTCAGGAAATCGATTGACGCCGCTATTTTGGGATGTAGTGGTCCTCCTACCGCCGCAGGTGACCCAAATTTCGACACTGCCTCCAACATTTCCTGTGGGTTCTGGACCTCTTCTCCCTCCTCAGGCTCACCCATACTTCCTTGCTGGCTCTCAAGCGACGGGGAGATAGAAGGTGGCGGCTGCATGTAGCTCCCAGACCTCTGGGATTCCCGTTCCTGACGCTCCAGGTCCCGTTGATATAGCACCTCCACCATATGCTCCAACCGGCCGATACGACCGTCACCGCTGTACGCGGGCCACTGGTCGTCTTCCCCAGCCTCTCCAGAGGAACCGGGGCTTCCAGCAGTTGTCAACACCCCCACGGAATGTACTGCCGGGAAGTCGCCAGCTCCCACTCCAGCGGGGCTGTGCGACTCCCACACGGACACACCGCTGGTCCGCCGTCGTTTGGACAGCAGCGGCCCCTCTGTCTGATGGGAGGGAAGAGGGCTAGAGTCAGTACTTGCACCAGAAACTGGACTCTCTGATGTCCGTGCGGGCTTACCACCACAGCGTTCCACATATAAACGGGACTGTGGCGGCGCATGGTCTGCTTTACCCGCCTCAGCAGGGGCGCTGGACCGTACTTTGCTGCCACCGGCCCGCACTACGGCAGCCTGTTCCGGTGGTGTGCCGGTACATCCTGCCTCCACAGGGATCCTCGGCACGCCAGCATTGCCACTGGTCTGCTTCCTTGCAGGTTTCCCCAGTGGCTTGTCCCTGCCTGCCGTACCGACAAGGCTGGACTTTAGCGAGGCTTCCCCCCTGTTCTGCCCGCGAGGGACCTTTAAAGGGGGGGATGCACTCGCGGACACGCTTGCTCCAAGAGCCCCACGTGCCTTACCTCCAGCCCTGGTCTTGGGCACTGGAGTTCTGGAGTCAGGGTCTCCCAGCCCTTGCTCCTGCGCGGACACCCTCGTCTTAGCCAGAGGGGTTGTGCCGGGTCTGGTCAGCTGCTCAGAGCTCCCCGACTGCCGCGACTTCTTCCTCGGTGGTGTCTCAGCTGCTCCCGATGTAGCGGGCAGCTCCGAGGACTTCACTCGCTGAACGCGACTCCCACTTCTTCCTCCTTCCATGGTTCTGAAAAAACACACAGACCACACAAAAAAACGGTAAACCAGCTCAAGGTTAACTTACCTGCAGCTGCTTACCTTTTTGAAGGAGCCGGTTGAGGGAGCGCACTCCCCCCCCCAGCTGCCGTGAGCAAATGCGCGCGACGATATGCCGCGCATGCGTGTTGGCGGGGTCTTCACGAAGTCACTCACGTGACTCCGAAGTAAAATAGAACCTATATGGTTATTCTAAACATACAATTTGCTCGTTCAGCATGTGCCTCGGGAAACCAGGCCCTGCATGATAAAATCAATTCATTGATTTGCAAATATGGGCCTGAATGCAATCACCTCTTACAAGGCAAAATAAGGAGGCAGCTCGAATGTCGGTGAAACACCACTCCCTGATGAGCTCAATGCGTTTTACGCACGCTTTGAACACCGATGTGCCTTCCCGAGCCCCCATTCGCTGTGATGGTATTTCAGTCTCAGTCACAGAGGCCGAAGTCAGGAAATCCTTCAGAAAGGTGAAACCTCGAAAAGCGCCTGGACCTGATGGTATACCTGGTCGTGTTCTAAAAACCTGTGCGGACCAACTGGCTGGAGTTTTTACGGACATTTTCAACCTCTCATTTCTGAGGTCTGAGGTTCCCACCTGCTTCAAAAGGGCATCAATTATACCGGTGCCAAAGAAGAGCAAGGTGACGTGCCTCAATAACCATCGACCTGTGGCACTAATGCCTGTGGTGATTAAGTGCTTCGAGAGGTTGATCATGGCGCAAATCAACTCCTACCTCGACAAAAACCTGGACCAATTGCAGTTCGCTTACCGCCACAAGAGATCAACGGTGGATGCGATCTCGCTGGCTCTCCACTACGCTCTGGACCACTTGGACAACAAAAACTCATATGTCAGGCTGTTATTCATCGATTACAGCTCAGCATTTAATACTATCATCCTCTCCAAGCTGGTTACCAAACTGGCAGAACTGGGTCTCTGCGCATCCCTCTGCAATTGGATCCTCGACTTCCTCATTCACACACCACAGTCTGTTCATATTGGTGGAAATGTGTCAGACTCGGTAACAATCAGCACGGGAGAACCTCAAGGCTGCGTGCTCAGCCCCCTACTGTATATTCATGACTGCGTAGCTGGTCATAGTGCGAACTCCATCATCAAGTTTGCTGATGACACCACTGTTGTGAGACGTATCATTGATGGGGATGAGTCAGAGTACAGAAGAGAGATCAGGCAACTGTCCATATGGTGCCAGCACAATAACCTTACCCTCAACACCAGCAAAACCAAGGAACTGATTGTGGGCTTTGGAAGCAGTAGGATGGGGGCCCACAGTCATGTTTATATCAACGGGTCGATGGTTGAAAGGGTCAAGAGCTTCAAATTCCTGGGCATGCAGGGGTAGCACTGAAAAATCAGTACATTTCCTCTTCAGGAGATGGGAAGCGTTTTTTTTTAAATACTATGTACATATAATACGGCACGGATTACTGACGTCTTGGAGTTCATTTCAAATGGGTCCTTGACAATAAATTAAGTTATAAAGCCATTAACTGAGCCCAACGGTCCTTCTCATCATATTTCATGCAGTGAGCGGGACCCACTCTATCTCACCCTTTGATATCCAGTTTATAAAGGATATCATTAACACATGTTCTTCGAGGCCCAAGCACACGGAAGTATGGGATATTGATATTGTGTTAACACTACTTCACCAGGGGGCTCCAGCTACATCCTTATATTTAGCCCGGCTTTCATAAGGTAGTTATCCTCAGGGTGTTGGTCTCAGCGCAATGGGTCCACTCACTACATAAATTGCGACTGGACAGGATGGTTACACCTGCAAATAATATAATATTTTGTGTTTATGATTTAGTTAAGTAGAGCAGGCCAGGGGCATCAGGTTTCAAACTCGTTCTCAGGGCATACCCCATGAACCTTCGGTTATGTGTGGTCACACATTTACAACAATATGTCAAGGTTACCTAGAGCCTCAGAGGCTCTGATACTAGCAATGTTTGTTATTTTATGGAAAACCTCATAAGAAGGTATCAGTTCAGACCGTCTTCAGGTGGTTAAAACGGGGTTTTGGCATATGCAGGAGCAGATACTAATATTTTTTCATCTCAATCCACCAGGTCTGCTACAACATCAGTGGCAAGGGTTATTTTAGTTCCGCTGGACCACATCCTAGCGACTGCAGGATGATCTAACGAACGAGCTTTACAAACATTTATAATAACCCATTGCCAGACCGGGGGTATTTGCCAACTTTATTTTAGGTTTTATTTTATAATTCCTTCTGGATGACAGGGGTTACTGTTATTATTATTTGTTCATTAAATAGCATCAGCATGTTTTAAATCCATGTCATGTCAGTATGCATTATCAATGTTCCTCTTAAAATAAACTGTTGTCAATTGATGCAGTTGTGTTTTGTGGACTTTTCCCATGGCAAGAAATCACAAAGCTTTAAAATCTTCATGGAATCACTCACGTGACTCCGAAGTAACATAGTAAGATTAAACGAGAACTGTAGTCTGAAGAAGGGTTTCGGCCTGAAACATTACCTATCTCCTTCGCTCCATAGATGCTGCTGCACCCGCTGAGTTTCTCCAGCATTTTGTGTACCTTAAACGAGACTTACCCATTTGAAATTTGATCTTTATTTTATGAGGAGTAACGATGAGCGATTACGTGCCCACCGCTCCCAACCCTCATATCATGAAGGTCATCTGGTTGTTCTAGTTCTCTAATCTTACTATGTCACTTCAGTTACTGTTATCTGTGATTTCACACCGTTGCTTTGAAGATTGACACGCGTGTGCTCTGGTGGGACTTCTTCTTCACTTAATCGCTCATCGTAACTCCTCATACAATAAAGACTAAGCTTCAAACTGGTAAGTTCTTGTTCAATCTTACTAGTTTATTTTATTGTCACGTATACTGAGGTACAGTGCAAAGCTTTTTATTGTATGCGAACTATTCAGCGGAAAGTCTATACTTGATTACAATTGAGCAGTCCACAGTGTACAGATACATGATCAAGGGAATAATATTTAGTGCAAGATACATTCCAGTAAAGTCCAATTAAAGATAATCTGATGGTCCCAGATGAGGTAGATAGTAGTTCAAGACCACCCTCGAGTCATTGATACAATAGTTCAGTTGCCTAATAACAGTTGGGAAGAAACTATCCCTGAATCTAGAAGTATGCATTTGCACACTTCTGTACCTCTTGCCTAATAGGAGAAGGGAGAAGAGGGAGTGACTGGGGTGAGACTTGTCCTTGATTAAGCTGGTGGCCTTGCCAAGACAGCATGGTGTAGATGCAGTCAATGGAAGGGAGGTTGGTTTGTCAAATGGTTAGATGAGGTTCACTAGACTTAACAAAGAAGACGGGTGATACCATCCAGTGCCATCAACTCAGAAGATATTGCACATGTTGCACATATTGTTTGGATAAATTCCCAATGTTCAGCAAATGAGAGCTGTCCCTCGCTATCAGGGCACATGTGTGGTGGTGCTGCCAATCTCATAGTTGTCTCAGTCCTGGTCTTTGAAAGAGGAGGTGATCTTAGGCATCTTCATGCTTTTACTCTGCATCGAGAGGAGGCACTGGCTCAGGTTTATCCTGGCTACTCAGATGTGGCTTGAAGAGTCATCGCTGGTGGTCTCTGGGTTATCCTGCAGCTCTGCCTTTGCTTCTGTCTGCGGGCAGGAAGAGGTTTGGGCATCTCAGGCTTGCCCCTGCCACTCATTCTTAGCTTCACTGGAGGTACTGGTTGTCTATGGCTTCTTCCCAGCATTGCTTAGTCTTGACCACACGGTGTTGCTGGTGGTCTCAGGTTTAAATCAGCAACTCAAACCTGCAACAGTGGCACACAGCTGGCAGGGAGGTATCCCACCTTTTCACCCCTCATATCATTTCTCCCCTTTTTGCTGGAATGAATGTGTTTTATAGAGAGTAGGCTGACAAGGTTCAAGTAGCCAACCAATATCAGTTAATTGGACCCAACTGTTATCAATAATGATGAGAATTGTTATCAGTCAGTCAGTCAGTCGGATCAGAGCAGCTCAGGTCCCATTGGAGGGGAGGAGGGGAGGAGGGGAGGAGGGGAGGAGGGGAGGAGGGGAGGAGGGGAGGAGGGGAGGAGGGGAGGAGGGGAGGCATTGTCACTGTCACTGTCACAGTCACATTATGTGCATTTGATATACACAGAGGCTGATTAGGGATAGTCAGCATGGTTATGAGATTGAGTCTCATGAATTTTTTTTTTTTTTTAAAGTAACCAAGAAGGTTGATGAGGGCAGAACTATAGGCGTTGTCTATATGGATTTCAGCAAGGCTCTGCATGGTAGTCTGCTTCGGAAGGCTAGATTGTATGGCATCTAGGGAGAACTAGCTGTCTTGATAGAGAATTGGCTCAATGGAAGGAAGCAGGGGATAGTGTGGAAGGTTGTTTTTCGGAATGGAGCCCTGTGACTAACACATCCCTGTTAGAGTGAAGGGCAAGGCAAGCAAACCTAAGGAAGCTTGGCTGATGAAAGAAATTCAGGCATTGGTGAAGAGTAAGAAGGATGCATGGGACAGGTATAGGCAGCTGGGATCAAGTGCAACACTAGAGGAGTTTCAGGAGCAAAGTAAAAAAGGAAATCAGAAGGGCAAAAAGGGGCCTGGATAAATCCCTGGCAGATAGCATTAAGGGCAATCCCAAATGATTTTATAAATACATAAGGGGGAAAAGGGTAACTAGAGAGAGAGAGTAGGATTCCTCAGGAATCAAAGCGGTCACCTCTCTGTGGAGCCACAGGAGATGGGCAAGATCCTCAATGAGTATTTCTGTATTTACTGTGGAGAAAGACAGTACGACAGAGGAACTTGGGCCGTCAATGGAAGTGTCTTGAGAGCAGTCAATGTTAGCATTGAAGAAGTACTTAAGGTACTATCGTGTATGAAGGTAGACAAATCTCCGTGGCCTGATCAGATATATCCACGGATATTGTGGGAAACCAGAGAGGAAATTGCGGGAGCCCAGGTTAAAATTTACGAGTCATCCTTAAATACAGGAGACATACCGGAAGACTGGAGGGTGGCAAATGTTGTGCTTTTCAATAGAAAATAGGTGCAGGAGTAGGCCATTTGGCCCTTCGAGCCAGCACCGCCATTCAATGTGATCATGGCTGATCATCCACAATCAGTACCCTGTTCCTGCCTTCTCTCCATATCCCTTAACTCCGCTATCCCTAAGAGCTCTATCTAACTCTCTCTTGAAAGCATGCAGAGAACCAGCCTCTGAGGCAGAGAATTCTCTGTGTGAAAAAGTTTTCCTCATCTCTGTTCTAAATGGCTTACCATTTATTCTTAAACTATGGACCCTGATTCTGGACTCTCCCAAAATTGGGAACATGTTTCCTGCCTCTAGCGTGTACAAACCCTTAATAATCTTATATGTTTCAATAAAATCCCCTCTCATACTTCTAAATTCCAGAGTATACAAGCCCAGCCGCTCAAATCTATCAATATATGACAGTCCCGCCATCCTGGGTATTAACCTCGTGAACCTACACTGCACTCCCTCAATAGCAAGAATTTCCTTCCCCAAGCTTGGAGACCAAAGCTGCACACAATACTCCAGATGAAGGGCTGCAGCAAAAATGTTGGGAGCTATAGGCCAATGAGCTTAATATCTGTATTCAGAAAGTTACTAGAGAGTATTCAGAGGGATAGGATATACAGGCATTAGGATGGGCAAGGGCTGATTAAGGATAGTCAGCATGTTTTTTTAAGTGGGAGGTCATAAATCTGAATGAGTCTTTGGAAGACATGACCAAAAAGGTCGATGAGGGCAGAGCAGTAGATGTTGTATATATGGACTTCAGCAAAGCATTCAACAAGGTTCTGTGTGGTAGGCTGCCCTGGAAGGTTAGATCGCAATGGATCCAAGGAGAGATAGCTGAATGGATAGCAAATTGGCTTCATGGAAGGAAGCAGGGTGTTGGTGGAAGGTTGCTTCTCGGATTGGAGGCCTGTGACTAGTGGTGTGCCTCAGGGTTTGGTGCTGGGCCCGTTGTTGTTTGTGGGGGTTCTGTGGGTTGCTGGTGGATCCGCTGCATCATGGCGATAGGGGCCAAGTTCCATCTGGGCCTCGGGTGCTCCCTGTGGCTGGTGACCTGTTCAATCGTGCACACTGAGTTTGCTTGAGTGTGCCCACGCCACTGGGGGAACAGGGCCTTGGGTGCATTCACAGGGTTGGGGGGGGGGGGGGCAGTTGGTCATAGGGGTGGGAGCAGCAGCGCAGGATTGCCAAAGATTTCATCCCCCCAATGTACTGCACAACCCTGGAAGCTAGATAATTTCCTTGCACCGGGACTCGTGGGTGCGATCTAAAGGAAGAGGTTGTAAGAAAGTTTAAAGATTTCAAAAGTTACAAAATGGATTCAGTTGTAGATTTAGAAGTAATAAAATGGATGCTTATCCTTTCTCCTATTACACAAGCAAGGTTACAGCATAATAACGGAAATGTTTTCACCCTTCTTCCAATACACTAGTGAGATTACAGCACTATAACACTTGATATTTTTGCTCTATGATATAAACAATCAGAAAAATGTTCAGACAACGTTTCTTTCCCTCTGATCTACAGATTGCAATGTACATCAACAATGTTGTGGAGCAGAAGGATCTAGGAATAACTGTGCATAGTTCCCTGAAGGTGGAATCGCATGTAGATCGGGTGGTAAAGAAAGCTTTTGGTGTGCTGGCCTTTATAAATCAGAGCATTGAATATAGGAGTGGGGAAGTAATGTTAAAATTGTACAAGGCATTGGTGAGACCAATTCTGGAGTATGGTGTACAATTTTGGTCGCCTAATTATAGGAAGGATGTCAACAAAATAGAGAGAGTACAGAGGAGATTTACTAGAATGGTGCCTGGGTTCCAGCAACTAAGTTACAGAGAAAGGTTGAACAAGTTGGGTCTTTATTCTTTGGAGCGCAGAAGGTTAAGGGGGGACTTGATTGAGGTCTTTAAAATGATGAAAGGGATAGACAGAGTTGACGTGGATAAGCTTTTCCCATTGAGGGTAGGGAAGATTCAAACAAGAGGGTATGACATGAGAATTAAGGGACTGAAGTTTAGGGGTAACATGAGGGGGAACTTCTTTACTCAGAGAGTGGTGGCTGTGTGGAATGATCATCCAGCAGAAGTGGTGGAGGCAGGATCGATTTTAACATTTAAAAGTAAACTGGATAGGTATATGGACGGGAAGGGAATGGAGGGGTATGGTCTGAGTGCAGGTAGATGGGACTAGGGGAAAATAAATGGTCGGCACGGACTGGAAGGGCCGAGAAGGCCTGTTTCCTTGCTGTAATTGTTATATGGTTATATGGTTAACAAGGTCAAATAACAAGTGCTTGAATTTGCAAAAAAAATAGCTTCTTCAGCATAACCATATATGGGCTAACCTTTCCTCTATCGGAAAAAACTGTCCATCCTAACAAGCAAGAGGCTGTACAATGCTCTGTAAGATAAAGAATTGCTGAATTAGAATCATAGAAACATAGAAAATAGGAGGAGGAGGCCATTCAGCCCTTCGAGCCAGCACCGCCATTCATTGTGATCATGGCTGATTGTCCGCTATCAATAAACGGTGCCTGCCTTCTCCCCATATCCCTTGACTCCACTAGTCTCTAGAGCTCTATCCAACTCTATCTTAAATCCATCCAGTGATTTGGCCTCCACTGCCCTCTGTGGCAGGGAATTCCATAAATTCACAACTCTCTGGGTAAAAAAGATTTTTCTCAGCTCAGTCTTAAACGACCTCTCCTTTATTCGAAGACTGTGGCCCCTGTTTCTGGACTCACCCAACATTGGGAACATTTTTCCTGCATCTAGCTTGTCCAGTCCTTTTATAACTGTATATGTTTCTATAAGATCCCCCTCATCCTTCTAAACTCCAGTGAATACAAGCCTAGTCTTTTCAATCTTTCCTCATATGACAGTCCCGCCATCCCAGGGATCAATCTCGTGAACCTACGCTGCACTGTCTCAATCACAAGGATGTCCTTCCTGAAATTAGGAGACCAAAACTGGACACAATACGCCAGATGCAGTCTCACCAGAGCCCTATACAACTGCAGAAGAACCTCTTTACCCCTGTACTGAAAACCTCTTGTTATGAAGGCCAACATTCCATTGGCTTTCCTCACTGCCTGCTGTACCTGCACGCCAACTTTCAGTGACTAGTGTACAAGGACACCCAGGTCTCGCTGTACCTCCCCCTTACCTAACCTAACCCCATTGAGATAATAATCTGCCCCCTTGTTTTTGCCACCAAAGTGGATAACCTCACATTTATCTATATTATACTGACTCTGCCACGCATCTGCCCACTCACTCAACCTGTCCAGGTCCCCCTGCAACTTCCTAACATCCTCATCACAGTTCATAGTGCCACCCAGCTTTGTGTCGTCCGCAAACTTGCTAGTGTTGCTGCTAATTCCCTCTTCCAAATCATTAATATATATGGTAAACAGTTGTGGCCCCAACAACGAGCCTTGCGGCACTCCACTCGCCACTGCCTGCCATTCTGAAATGGACCCGTTCACTCCTACTCTTTGCTTCCGGTCTGCCAACCAATTTTCTATCCATGTCAACACCCTACCCCCAATACCATGTGCTTTAATTTTAGTCACCAGTCTCCCGTGCGGGACCTTATCAAAGGCTTTCTGAAAGTCTAGATACATTACAGCCACTGGCTCCCCTTCATCCATTTTACTTGTCACATCCTCAAAACATTCCAGAAGATTAGTCAAGCATGATTTCTCTTTCATAAATCCATGTTGACTTGGACTAATCCTTCTACTGCTATCCAAATGCCCCATTATTACTCTTTAATAATAGACTCCAGTATCTTTCCCACCACCGAAGTCAGGCTAACTGGTCTGTAATTCCCCGTTTTCTCTCTCGCTCCTTTCTTGAAAAGTGGGATAACATTAGCTATCCTCCAATCCACAGGAACTGATCCTGAATCTATTGAACATTGGAAAATGATCACCAATGTGTCCAGTATTTCTAGAGCCACCTCCCTGAGGACCCTGGGATGCAGCCCATCAGGCCCAGGGGATTTATCATCCTTCAGTTCCATTAGCCTACCCAATACTATTTCTCGCCTAATGAAAATTTATTTCAGTTCCTCGACCCCCTTAGATCTTCTGTCTTTCAGTGCATCTGGGAGATTGTTTGTGTCCTCCTTAGTGAAGACAGATCTGAAGTACCTATTCAACTCTTCTGCCATTTCCTTGTTACCCATAATTATTTCACCCGTGTCTGCCTTCAAGGGACCCACACTTGACTTTGCTACTCTTTTTCCCTTAACATATCTAAAGAAGCTTTTACTGTCCTTCTTTATATTCCTGGCCAGCTTCCCCTCGTGCTTCATCTTTTCTGCCCGTATTGCCCGTTTTGTTTCCCTCTGTTGTCCTATGAAAGTTTCCCAATCCTCTGGCATCCGGCTACTCTTTGCTGTGTTATACATCTGTTATTCTATCCCCAACTTCTCTTGCAAGCCACGGTTGCCTCCTACTCCCCTTAGAATCTTTCTTCCTTTTTGGAATGAAATGATCCTGTATCTTCCAGATTACGCCCAGAAATTCCTGCCATTGCTGTTCCATCGTCATTCCTGCTAGGGATCCCTTTCCAGTCTACTTTGGCCAGCTCCCCTCTCATGCCTTCATAGTCCCCTTTGTTCAACTGCATCACTGCCACTTCCGATTTTAACGTTCTCCTTGTCAAATTGCAGATTAAATCTAATCATATTGTGATCACTACCTCCAAGCGGTCCCTTTACCTCAAGTTCTCTTATCATATCTGGTTCATTGGACAACTCTAAATCCAGAATTGCCTTTTCTCTGGTCGGCTCCATTACAAGCTGCTCTAAGAATCCACCTCGGAGGCATTCTACAAAGTCTCTTTCTTGGGGTCCTGAACCAACCTGATTTTCCGAGTCTGCCTGCATATTGAAATCCCTCATCACCACAGTGGCATTACCTTTGTTACATGCCAGTTTTAACTCCTGCTGCAACTTACACCTTACAGCCGGGCTACTATTTGGGAGTCTGGAAATAACACCAATTAGTGTCTTCTTGTCTTTACAATTCCTCAACTCAATCCACAGTAACTCTACCTCGTCAGTTCCTATGTCTTCCCTTGCAAGGGACTGAATTCCATCCCTCACCAGCAGAGCTACCCCCCCTCCTCTGCCCACCTGCCTGTCCTTTCTATAGGATGTATAACCCTGAATATTAAGTTCCCAGGCCCGATCCTCCTGCAGCCACGTCTCAGTAATCCCGACAATGTCATATCTCTTATCATAATTGCTGATTATTAGGGTATAAATATATCTGATTGAACATTACCTCTTTGTGTGGGGATAGAGTGACTTTATAGTCTGTATTTTACATACTGTAAGAGTTGACTGCCATACCCGCCTGGGTGAAATAAAGATTTTACTGCTTTATTACTAACTTTTGTGTTGTTATCTGTTTGAAGTAAAAATGAACCTTAACAGTTGAGTAGAATGGGTCTCTGTTCCATGGAGTGTAGGAGGATGAGGGTGATGTTATACAGGTGTATAAAATCATGAGAAGAACAGATTGGGTAGATGCACAGAGTCTCTTGCCCAAAGTAGATGAATCGAGGACCAGAAAACATAAGTTTAAGGTGTGGGAGAAAAGATTTAATAGGAGTCTGGCTTCTATCGAGGGGTAATTTTTTCAAACTGGTGGTGGATGTGTGGATTGAGCAGCAGGACGAGATAGTTGAGGCAGAGACTATTGCAATGTTTATGAAACAGTTATACAGGTACGCTGGTAAGGTAGGTTTGGAGGGATATGGACCAAATGCAGGCAGATGGGACTAGTGTTGCTGGGACATGTTGGCCAATGTGGGCAAGTTGGACTGAAGGGCCTGTGTCCATGCTGCATCACTCTAACTTCCAATGCAGTGTATTACATTTGTTGGTCACAATAAGGTCTCCTCTACATTTGAGATACCAAAGAGAGGTTTGCCGAGGTCCTGCACTCAGTCCACGACTGCAGGTTTTCTGTTATCTAACACTTTAATTCTCCATCCTACTCTCACTCTGACCCGTCTGTTTGTGGCCGACTACACTTTCATGCCAAGGTCCAGCCTCAGTTATAGAAACATAGAAAAATAGAAATTAGGTACAGGAGTAGGCCATTCGGCCCGTCGAGCCTGCACCGCCATTCAATATGATCATGGCTGATCATCCAACTCAGTATCCCGTACCTGCCTTCTCTCCATACCCTCTGATCCCCTTAGCCACAAGGGCCACATCTAACTCCCTCTTAAATATAGCCAATGAACTGGCCTCAACTACCCTCTGTGGCAGAGAGTTCCAGAGACCCACCACTCTCTGTGTGAAAAAATGTCTTCTCATCTCGGTCCTAAAGGATTTCCCCCTTATCCTTAAGCTGTGACCCCTTGTCCTGGACCTCCCCAACATCGGGAACAATCTTCCTGCATCTAGCCTGTCCAACCCCTTAAGAATCTTGTAAGTTTCTATAAGATCCCCTCTCAATCTCCTAAATTCTAGAGAGTATAAACCGAGTCTATGCAGTCTTTGTTCATAAGACAGTCCTGACATCCCAGGAATCAGTCTGGTGAACCTTCGCTGCACTCCCTCTATGGCAATAACGTCCTTCCTCAGATTTGGAGACCAGAACTGTACGCAATACTCCAGGTGTGGCCTCACCAAGACCCTATACAACTGAAGTAGAACCTCATGCTCCTATACTCAAATCCTTTTGCTATGAAAGCTAACATACCATTGGCTTTCTTCACTGCCTGCTGTACCTGCATGCCTACTTTCAATGACTGGTGTACCATGACACCCAGGTCGCGCTGCATCTCCCCTTTTCCTAATCGGCCACCATTTAGATAGTAGTCGGTTTTCCTATTTTTGCCACCAAAGTGGATAACCTCACATTTATCCACATTATACTGCATCTGCCAAACATTTGCCCACTCACCCAGCCTATCCAAGTCACCTTGCATTCTCCTAGCATCCTCCTCACAGCTAACACTGCCCCCCAGCTTAGTGTCATCTGCAAACTTGGAGATATTGCCTTCAATTCCCTCATCCAGATCATTTATGTATATTGTAAATAGCTGGGGTCCCAGCACTGAGCCTTGCGGTACCCCACTAGTCACTGCCTGCCATTGTGAAAACGACCCGTTGACTCCTACTCTTTGCTTCCTGTTTGCCAGCCAGTTCTCTATCCACATCAATACTGAACCCCCAATGCCATATGCTTTAAGTTTATATACTAATCGCTTATCTGGACACTTGGAGCACTTTTCACTCAGTAGTGAATTGGGCAGCTTCAGAAAATCGCTCTATCAGTACTGGACTACTCTGCTGCTGGTCATGTACCTGCAATACTGATAAACATTTTAGTCTCTCTGTTGGCATGGCTTGACCTCCTTAGCATTTCCAATGGTTCTGTATTTTGCAGCCTTATTTATGTGTTCTCTCTCTAACTGTCCTAATCTCACTACTTCTGTTCATGTTATATCTCTCCAACTATCCTAATTATCCCTTTGTCTTATTTATATCTCCATCACCCTCTCCGTAACTTAAAACAAAGTTGTATTCTCTTTATCCCTATTCTGATGGAGGGTCTTTGACCTGCAATATTAAATGTCTCTCTTCTCACTATAGTTATTTAACCTTCTGAGTATTTACAGCAGTTTTGTATTGATATCAGACTTCCTGCCAAAACAGATATTTTGTCCTTTTCTCTCCAGATAATCCAGCACTTCAGTGCTCAAGGTCTGATATAGCCAGAAACTATAAACCTTCTGACTAGTGACTGAGCCACGGGTAGCCACGTTGGTGCAGCGGTAGAGTTGCTGACTTACAGCGCTTGCAGCACCGGAGACCCGGGTCCGATCCTGACTACGGGTGCTGTCTGTATGGAGTTTTTGCCTTCTCCCCATGACTGCGTGAGTTTTCTCTGAGATCTTCGGATTCCTCTCACGCTCGAAAGACGTAGAGGTATGTAGGTTAATTGACTTGATGCATGTATAAATTGTCCCTGGTGTAGGATAGTGTTAAGGTGCGGGGATCGCTGGTCGGTGCGGACTCGGTAGGCCACACCGACTAATATAAAACTATAAAACATTTAAAAATATAGCAAGATTTGACTAATTCTGTGGAAAGTTGATGCTATGCAAAATCAAATTATTCAAGAATAGGAGTAATTATATCAGAATGGTCCAATTTTCACAGACTTTCAGAGTATAGTGGTTTTCATAAAGTTAGAATTTTAACAATTAGACCATAATTTCCCCACTAATCCAAATTCATACCAAATGTACGAAGATGCTCCAAGACCTTTTAACTCCAGTTCAAGACATACACTTCTTCCAGCTTTATATTTTCATAATCAAGGTGAAGATGGTTGTGGAAATTTGCAACAGGGTTGTATTTGGTTGGCCAGGTGGGCTGAGGAGTATTTAATGGAATTTAATACAGAGAAATGTGAGGTGTTGCATTTTGGGAAGTCTAACATGGGCAGAACCTACACCAGTGAACGGTTGGGCTCTGGGGAGTGTTATTGAGCAGAGGGATCAAGGAGTGCAGGTACATAGTTCTTTGAAAGTGTAGTCGCAGGTGGATAGGGTGGTCAAAAAGACTTTTAGCACATTGACCTTCATTAGTATTGAGTATAGAAGTTAGGAGGTTATGTTGCAGTTATGTAAAATGTTGATGAAGCCGCATTTAGAGTATTGTCTTCAGTTCTGGGCACCATGTTAATGGAAAGCTGGTGTCAAGCTGGAAAGGGTATAGTGAAGAGTTACAAAGGATGCTGCCAGGACTCGAGGACAGCACCTATGAGAGGTGGGTGCAGGGAGTATATCGTACCCGGGCCCGGGTTCCCAAAAGGGGGCCCGGGACCCAAAAGAGGGGGGCCAGGAATTTCCTGAAATCTCAGAAAATGTTTGCATATATTTTATGAAGACTAGCATTCACAATTTGTGTGAGCCTACATAGTTTTACATATATTAATTTGTAGAAATGATGATCCATATTATTATGTAGTGTTAGAAAATGTAGAGGTATAATGAATAATATTATTTGCTTTCATCATTGCATCACTGCATCAGTATGATTGAATGAAGATTTAATAGGGGAGCCATGGAGCCAGTCTGAGACGGGCCCGCTGCCCACATCGCTTCTATTTGATTTTGTCCGGAATGCCCGCAAAGTATTGATGTACCCTTTAATGGGATATAATACCTACGTATGCATATTATATATAATTATCAAGTAGTACATAACATTTTTAGATGAAATACTGTCCATAAACGTATTAACGAAAAAAGAAACTTTTGCCTTCGAGTCTCAAATCATAAACAGTTGCCAAACATGCGATCAGCTAATGCGTGGCCACTTGTCTTAGCCGTCACACCATCACGCCATGTAAATAGACATGGACCTCATGTGAATATTTAACCCAAAGAAGTAGGCTAATATTTGCCCGGCAGGGTAGCCCAGTGTGTGAAACCGAGGGATTTGGGGTTTTAGTACTGGCATGAAGGCAGAATTTGTAATTGTGTTTGATGCAGACAGCTAGTTTATTACCGAGGGTGGGATTCATATCGGTAGTATGGTGATGAAATATCCCACTATGTCTGAAAGTGATGTGGAGAGAAAAGCTTTATCTTCATCAGAGCAATATCCTGTTGACCTTAACGGTGATGATTTTGGAAAAGAAATGCAACATTTACCCTCAGAACATAAAGCTAATTTTATAAATGCACAGTTAAACTTGAACGCTGTTGAACTTGTTAACAGAGTACAGACTTGGGGACCTGTTTCCAAATGTTTGTGTTAGCTCAAGAATACTATTAACAATTCCAGCAACAGTAGCTTCAATGTCTTAGGAAAGTCTTGTGGATTTGGTCAGGCTAAGTATTGAATCAAACATTGCCAGAACAATAAATACTCATGCTGTGATTTGAAAATGTTCACAAAAAAAGGCAAGGAAATCTCTTTAAATACTAAGCCCATCTACCTTTTTTACTTTTTTACTAATAATTATGTCTTCTGATGATCTGATCTGCATTGAAATATAAAAGGATGTTTCAATGTGAATTATTTCTCCTTATCTGTTCAAAATAAATGTGCTTTCTTCTCTCTGAACCTTTTATTTTATTTATATTTATTCATATTTATCATGGAGGGTGTATAGGAGCATAAAGCGCCTGTCCCACTTTCACAATCTAATTGCCGAGTTTGCCCTTGACTCATATTCGCAGCATGGTCGCCACAAGGTCGTAGGAGGTCTTCATAACACTTCCTCGTGCTCGTGAGTGGTCTCCGCGTACTCGAGGCCTCAAGTAGGTTGCGGCGTTTTTTCCAGCCTGATAAAAAATCTCCACGAGTAAAAAAATAGGTCGGCATGGAAAAAATGGACACTTTTTACTCGTAGGTAGGTCGTAGGTAGGTCGTAGGTAGGTCGTAGGTAGGTCATAGGTAGGTCGTAGGTATGTCGTGATGGTAGTCGTAGGTTGGTAACTGGCCCGTGAAAAAAAATGCAAACATGACATCATTTTATCATGTGATCATTTCTGCTCATAGCTAGTCGTAGTTGGTCTTAGGTGTAGAAGACTGAGGTCGAGGGGGGTCATAGGAGGCCGTAGACATAGTCGTAGGAGGTATTTTACTTCGGCGAGTCAACACTACATTTTTTTCGACTCATCTAGGGTCTTCTAAACTCGTGGATTAGGTCGTCAAAGTGGGACTGGCCCTTAAGGCCTCAAATGCAGAAAATCAACAGAGTGCTCCACTCCACCCCTCTCTCATCTTCCATACCCTTTTTAGCCTTACAGGCTTCAGCTCATGGCATAAAACCATAGTGGATAACAACAGGATGACTAATGGAGAAGGGAAGGGGGCCCGAAAGAAACTTTGTACCCACTGATAAAATTCTTCTCAGAGGCCCTGCTCAAGGATCTGAACTATAAGTAGGCTGGGACACAGGTTGGAGCGCAGGAAGGTGAGGGGTAATCTTGTAGAGGTGTACGAAATCACAAGAGGAATAGGTCGGGTAGACACAGTCTCTTGCCCAGGATATATATAATTTATTTGTTTAAACTGAAGGTCGACACAAAATGTTGGCGGAACTCAGCAGGACAGGCAGCATTTCTGGAGAAAAGGAATGGGTGACGTTTCGGGTCGAGACCCTTCTTCAGAGTCTGATGAAGGGTCTCGACTGGTCCAGCAATGTGTGTGCATGTGTACGTGTGTGTGTGTGTGTGTGTGTGTGTGCGTGTGTGTGTGTATATGTATAGCGTCTATGCAGCTTAGACATTTTTGGGAGGTTGTACTGTTTACTGTGGGAAAAAGCTGCTGCTGAGCCTGCATGTTACAGTTTTCAGGCTCCTATATATTCTTCCCAATGGCAGGAGTGAAATGCGAGCGAGGCCAGGGTCTCTGATGATGCTGGCTGCCGTTTTGAGGCAGCAACTCCTGGAGATCCCTTTGATTGTGGGGAGTTCAGTACACATGATGGACCGGGCAATGTTCACCACTTTTTGCAATCATCTGTGTTCATTAGCGTTCAATTTGCCGAACTAAGCCGTGATGCAGCCAGTCAACATGCCTCAATCATCTAAGAAAATAGAGCTATTGTTTGTGATTGCATGAATGTGCTGGGTCCCAGACAGATCTTCAGAGCTATGCTCGCCTACACATTTGACATTTTTGACTCTTCCCCCCCTTACTGTTCCTTCAATAAAGACAGATTCGTAGATCCTCAACCGTCCTCATCCAAAGTCAACAATTAACTCCTTGATTTTGCGCTTTTTCTCTTTCCACAGATGCTGTCCGACCTGCAGAGAATTTCCATTTTTTTCTGCTCCCATTTCAGATTTCCAGAATGGTGGCTAGACTGCAAGGGTGAAATTACAAGGATAAAATAAAGAAAATAGACTTTGATTCCCTACCATTTAAAACTTTAATGGTTGACTTGTTTGAAATGCTCAAGATATTAGAGTGAGATTCATGTGGTCAGCGATAAAGTCATACTGCACAGAAACAGGCCTTTTCACCCAACTGATCCATGCTAACAAAAATGCCCTATCTAAGCGAGTCCCATTTGCCCACACGTCCCATTTTGCTCCAAACCATTCCTATCCATGTACCAAGTGCCTTTAAAATGCTATTATGGTATTTGTTTCAACTACCTCCACTGGCATCCTCCCACCCCTCTCCCACCCTTGTCATCCTACCAGTTCCACTGATCACATCCTTGTATCCCTCTTGTTAGCAATACTTCCCCAGCCAACAATGAGCCATAATATCTCATAATAGGTCATCTATTACAGGCCCTGATTCGTTCTGGCATTTCCTCACCTCCAGTTTCTCCACCCCTCTCCCTCCCCTATCTTTTAGTCTGAAGAGTTCCGGCCCGAAACGTCACCTAATTCCATTTCTCCACAGATGCTGCCTGACCTGCTGAGTTACTCCAACATTTTGTGTCCATATTCTTTTTTTTCCACTTTGGTTTTTATTGCTTTTATGTATACACAAATAAAACACAAATATAACAACGAAACATACAACATTACAATGAAACATACAACAGTGCAGCGGGGGGTTCAGTTTACAATTAATGATGCCGTATACAGAACTATTTTCATATTATAACATTTTCCAATAACTTACATTATTGTCTATAAAATTATACAGTGTTGATGTCTTTATTTCTATACCTAATCCATTTTTCCCATTTTCTGTTAAACTCGTCTTCTTTCAGTCTTAGAGAATATGTCATTTTCTCCATGACAAATATTTCCTGTACTATGTCTAACCATTGTCTAAGTCTGGGTGTGTCCGCTCCAAGCCAGTTTCTTGTAATGGCCTTTCTGCCAGCTGTGAGTAGGATTTTAACCAAGTAATGGTCTTCCTTCAGCACCACTGTATTTATATTACCCAGGTATAAAATGGAACACTTCTTGCAGACTGTATATGCTAATACCTCCGTTAATTCTGAATTCACTCTGTCCCAAAATGGTTCTATTTTTGGGAAACTCCAGAAGATATGTGCATGATTTGCGTCTGTTTGACCACATTGCCTCCAGCAGGTTTGCTGCCTTAGAATTTGCTTGCTTTTTATGTTAGGTGTAATAAAGAAATAAATCAAATTTTTCCAATTAAATTATCTCCAATTTTGTGAATGAGTGGATGTCTGTAGTGTTACACACACATGATGCCATTCTTCTTCTGAGATTGTGATGTTCAATTCCTTTTCCCAGTTAAATTTTACATAAAATGTAGTTTTAGCTTGACATTCCATTAAACTATGATAAAGTTTAGAAATAATCCTTAATGTTTTTTGATGATACGCATTAACTATCGCTTCTATCACTGGATTCTTTTCTTCTAGTGCCTCCCTTTTTACCTTTTTATTGTAATAATCTCTCAGTTGGAGGAATCCAAACAAGTCTTGGTTCCGAAGTGCAAATCTATCCTTCAAATCTTGAAAACTTCTTAGGTCTCCATTTTCAATAACAGTACAAAATGCAGTCATTCCTTTCTTCATCTACTCTTTAAATGTTGAGTAATACATCCCTGGTTTAAGTTCATTATCCAAAGCTATCCATCTTAAAACTTTTTGTCGTTTATTCAGTTTAAGTTGTCTGGTAAGAGTGAACCAGGTTTCTAAAGTAAATATCGTTATTGGATCAATTATACTCCTGATATGTCCAGGAAACACTTTTTCTCCCAAAAGTGTTTGGATGTGGAAGTCAGGGATATGTCATAATTTTGTGCCCATTTTCAGTATAAACCAGCATCTGCGGTTGTTTCCTACACTTCTCTCCTAGGCAATTTATAGTGACAAATTTTACTACCAATTTGCTGTCATTGGCATGTGGGAGGAAAATGAAGCAAATACGGAAAATGCATGCCCCACACAGGTCATGTTTAAACGCGATCTCTAACATTGCAAGACTGTTATTCCCCTAGCGGTGTCTCTGTGTCGCCATAAACTATGTCCATTGGTCAAACAATTTAGAAGTAAAAGTTGTTACTAACATTTACAGTGAGCCCTGACAGTGAAACTTGAAAACACTTTCAGAAGAATGTCAGAAATTTGGAAAGATCTTCCCCAAAGAGCAATTGATGGTATCTCTGGGGTTTGCTTTGTCAAGCAAACAAGTTGATGGATTGGGTCAAAAATCATCCACGATCTTACTAAACATCAGCAAGATTCAAGAGCTAAATAGTTTTCTCCTGCTCCTGTGTTCTTATGATTCTGATTAAGCTTAAGCTGTAGACATATTGAGTTAAGAAAGTAAACAAAGAGAAACAAGTAGGAAAGAAATGGAAATGTGAAGCAGTTTAGTACAAAGAACTAATCACACACCAGAAAATTATGGAAATAATTCACCCCAAATGTCCCGGAAAGTACAGATAAGGTCTCAAGCTCTCTTTGGGATGAGAAGAGTCTACAATTATTCTGATGCTTCCTATGGATATCCACCTCTGACTGTCACATAAGACAATAAGATCAGGAAGAGCCCCTCAGGCCCTTCATGCCTGCCATATCATTTTACTAGATAGTGGCGTATCTACTGTATGCTAGCCTCATCTCCTCGTCTGTGCCATTTCTCCATAGCTCTCTATTCCTCAATCTTGTAGTTAACTTCCTTTCTTTGGAAACTGTCCCATGAGTGAAAACCTCTCAACAACTACCCTGTCAAGCCACTTATATATTTAAATAAGATCACCCCTCATTCTTCAAAACTCCTGTTACACTTCTTCATCCATCAATGAAAAGAGACCTGGGTCAGGCTCACCAATCCTCAATTGTATTTGTGAATTGGCACTCTTAGATCACACATACATATCACATATGCATCATGAAGGAATTTTGAATTGTATAAATGTGCCAAAGGCTGCGTGCATAACTTTATTGAAAAATCTTGCACTGACACAATTTAGAATGGGTATTGAAGTGCACGCATGTGCAGGGCCTCGGGCTGGCGAGGCCTGCTGAATCAGTGATAATTTCCAGGCACTTTGAAGATAGTGTATTACAGAAATTAGTTGCTTAAAGCTTGTGAAGTTTAAGTAAATTAGAATTTTTCATTTGCCTCACGACAATTTAGCAACATTAAATCAAGGAGGCCGACCAGCACTACCCACCCGTCGAAAAGGAAGCTACAGTAATTATTGAATTATTGCTGGCCAGCACTTCACTTTGATAACAGATCAGCGTTCAGTAGCTTTTATGTTGGATAATCGGAAACGAACGAAGATTAAAAAGCAGTAAAATTCATGAATGGAGGATTGAATTATCTGCATATCGTTATTTAATTGAGTACCGCCCTGGTGAGGATAATTTTGCTCCGGATACATTAACTGGAGCATTTTGTGCCTCTGTTCATTCTTCAGCACAATGGGCTGTGTCATCCTGGAGTCACTCGTATGTTACACTATGTTCGTTCCAAAAATGTACCTTTCTCTACATAAGGTGTGAAGATGACGTGTGCTTCATGTAGAATCTGTGCTGAATTAAAAGCAAGGTTCTTCCGTCCTGAAGAAGGAAGATTGATCAAAGCTGCTCAACCTATGGAACGTTTGAGTATTGACTTCAAAGGGCCTTTACCATCCTCCACTCAAAATGTTTATATACTTACCTTAGTTGACGAATATTCGAGATTTCCATTTGCCTTTCCTTGTCCAAATATGTCAGCTGCTACGGTTATCAAATGTTTAGATCAACTGTTTTCATTCTGTGGATTTCCAAGTGACATACATTCTGATAGGGGCACCTCATTCATGTCAAAAGATTTAAGAGACTACCATTCTAATAGAGGAATTGCAACAAGTAAAACAACACCATATCATCCTATTGGAAATGATCAGGTTGAGAGGTATAACGGATTCATTTGGAAAGCTTTAAAATCAAATGGCATACCAGATCAGCATTGGGAATGTGTTCTACCAGATGCATTACACTCCATCCGATCTCTACTGTCAACTGCTACCAATACTACTCCACACGAACGGTTCTTTAACTTCAAGCGGCGTTCTTCTAGCGGTACCTCTCTGCCATCATGGTTGACTAGCCCTGGGCCTGTGTTGCTTTGTCGTTATGTCCGATCAAATAAGAATGAGCCTTTTGTTGATGAAGTTGAACTGACTGATGTCAACACTTCTTATGGAACTATCAAGTATCTGGATGGACGTCAGTCAACTGTCTCACTTCCTGACCTTGCACCATGTCCGTCTTCTCCATTAGCTCCAGTACTCCTTGATAATATTAATCGAGAACTTCCTTTAACACTCCCATCATCCCCTATGAAAACTTCTAACAGCAATTCTAAAATTGTAAATGTAAATACCAATAGGAGTGAAGTTGATAACCAAGCAATGTATCTACCACCAGCTATTGAACCACCATTATCTCCTGAAGCTCCAGTGCTGCGATGGTCATCAAGACGTACTAAACCTCCTGACTGTCTCAACTTATAAATAGGACGGGAGAATGAAGTGATCATGTCTTAGAATAAAGGGGAAGTCATTTAAGACTGAGGTGAAAAAAAACATTTTCACCCAAAGAGTTGTGAATTTGTGGAATTCCCTGCCACAGAGGGCAGTGGAGGCCAAGTCACCGGATGGATTTAAGAGAGCGTTAGATAGAGCTCCAGGGGCTAGTGGAGTCAAGGGATATGGGGAGAAGGCAGGCACAGGTTATTGATTGGGGACGATCAGCCATGATCACAATGAATGGCGGCGCTGGCTCGAAGGGCCGAATGGCCTCCTCCTGCACCTATTTTCTATGTGCGGGACCTCAGGCTGGCAAGGCCTGCGAAATCAGCAATAATTTCCATGTGCTTTGAAGATGTGTTTTACAGAAATTAGTTGCTTAAAGTATAAGGTATAAAGTATCCTTTATTGTCATTCAAACTTGTTAGTTTGAACAAAATTAAATACCTTGCAGTCATAACAGAGAATAAAATAACAAAGCACACAATGAACACAGTTTAACATCCACCACAGTGAGTCTACCAGGCACCTCCTCACTGTGATGGAAGGCAAAAGTCTTAAAGTCCTCGTCTCTTCCTTCCTTGTTCTCCCTCTGCGTTGAGGCGATCCAGCTTTCAATGTAGGGACCCCGCCGGGATATGGCAAGTCCCGCAGCCGAATCCGAGCTCCGCGAACGGGCCGGATCAAACTCCGCGGCCCGGGGCGGACGAAGCTGCCACCCTCCAGTCCAGCGGACGAAGCTGGTGTTTCGGGAGTTCTGGAGAATCGGTCACCAACCTGGGACCTGCGCGATCCTGATGTTGTCGTCCACTGGGCCCACGGCCGAAGCCTCCATGGCTCCGAAGTTGGGCCGCCACCGCAGCGCCACCACAACCCCCGAAGTCGGCCTGCCCACGCATTGGTAAGTACTGGCTCTGCCTCCGGAGGTCGGTCCCAGTTGGAGGCCGCCAGCTGCGCCATTAGGCCTCAGCGCAGACGGAGACAGAGACGGGGATACGCCAAAGAAAAGGTCGCATCCCCCGAAGAAAGAGACTAAAACAAGTTTCTACCGCCCCACACACACATACACAACTAAAATTAAACTAAAACATACGTCCAACAGACAAAAAAAAAGAAAAAGACAGACAGACTGCAGGCGAGCCGCAGCTGCTTGGGCAGCGTCGCCACTTCCGGACAAATAAAGTTTAAGTTTCATTTACCTCACAACAGGTATCATGTAGTGTTATGTTGGCAAGCCTCACTAGCCGGTATGCCTGACCTAGAGAAGCTGTGCTATGGTTCAGGAGGATGGCACAGCAGTGATCAGAAGTGACATTACTGATGGTTCGTCCAGTGAGGCTATATGGATGGAGCTGAGAAAGAAGAATGATCACCTTGTTCGGGGTGTTCTACAGGTCCCAAATAGTCAATGGGAATTACAAGATCGAATATGCTGGGAGACTGCAGGCAGCTACAGGACTAATAAGGTGTCATAGTAGGGGATTTTTACTTTCTCACAGGGAAATCCTCAGGCAATATGTGGAGGGCACTACACAAGAGAGCGTAATAGGAAATTGTGAAAGGCAAATGGATGAACTATTTGCGCATGTGCCTTCTGGGACCAGTGGCCACAGTTGTATTAGATTTAAGATAGTTATGGACAGAGACAGGGCGACCCCATGAGTTAAAATTCTAAATTGGGGCAAGGCTAACTCTGAAGGTTTTTGACAGGAACTCATTCATGTTGATTGGAGCATGTGTTTGGCAGGAAAAGGAACATCAGGAAAGTGGGATGTTTTTTAAGCATATGGACAAGAGTCCAGGCCCCGCAAGTTCTGGTTAGAGTGGCGGGCAAAACAGGTGGACGTAAGGAGGCTCGGATGACGAGAGAAATTGAGGCTCTAGTCAATAATAATAAGATATGGGGCCGGTAAAGGCAGCTGAGATCAAGTGTATCCCTGGAGGAATTTTGGGAACTGAGGAGCACACTAAAGAAGGAAATCAGGAGGCCATAAAAGGGACAGGAGATAGATCTGGCAGATACCATTAAAGATAATCCCAAGACATTTTAATTGTACATAAGGAGAAAAAGGGTAACCAGACAGAGAATGGCGCCCCTCAGGAATTAAAAGATCTGTGAGGGTCCACAGGAGATGGGCAAGGTCTTCAATTAGTATTTCTCCTCTGTTTCTACCGTGAATAAAGACATGGGGACAGATAAACTTGGGGCAGTGAAGTGAGGGCAGTATGTATTATAGTCAAGGATGTGCTGAAGGTCTTAATGCATATGAAGGTAGACAAATCTCCTGCACCTAACCAGATATATCTGAGGACGTTTTGGGAAGCTAGCAAGGAAACTTGCCCTGGCTGAGTTTAATGAGTCATTATTAAATACAGGTGAGGTGCCGGAAGACTGGAGGATACAAATGTTGTACCTCTATATATGAAGGGTTGCAAGGAAAAGCTTGGGAACAACATGCTATTGAGTCTAACATTTGTGGTTGGAAAGTTACTGGAGAGTATTCTGAGGGATAAAATAGACATGCATTTGGATGGATGCTGATTAGAGATAGTCAGTATGGTTTCCAATGTTGGAGATTGTGTCTCATGAATCTGATTGGGTTTATTGAAGATGTGACCAAAAGGGTTGATGAGGGAAGACCTTTAGATGTTGTATATATGGATTTCAGCAAGGCATATGCCAAGGTTCCGCATGTTAGGCTTCTCTGGATGGTTAGATTGCATGGGATCCAAGATGAAATAGCAAATGATAAAAAATGGGCTTGATGGAAGGAAGCAGAGGGTGATGGTGGAAGATTGTTTTCCGATAGGAGGCCTGTGACTAGTGGTTTGCCTCCAGTTGAAATGATGGTCAAGGCTTTCATCACATTGGCCTTCGTCAGTCAGAGTATTGAATAGAGAAGTTGGGAGGTCATGTTCCAGATGTACAAGACATTGGTTATGCCACATTTGGAATATTGTGTTCAGTTTTGGTGACCGTGTTATTGGAAAGATGTTACGCTGGAAAAAATACAGAGATTGACAATAGACAATAGGTGCAGGAGTAGGCCATTCGGCCCATCAAGCCAGCACCACCATTTAACGTGATCATGGTTGATCATCCACAATCAGTACCCCGTTCCTGCCTTCTCCCCATATCCCCTGACTCTACTATCTTCATGAACCCTATCTAGCTCTCTCTTGAAAATATCCAGAGAACCGGCCTCCACCGCCCTCTGAGGCAGAGAATTCCACAGACTCAGAACTCTGTGTGAAAAAATGTTTCCTCATCTGTGTTATAAATGGCTTACCTCTTATTTTTAAACTGTGGCCCCTGGTTCTGGACTCCACCAACATTGGGAACATGTTTCCTGCCACTAGCATGTCCAAACCCATAATAATCTTACATGTTTCAATAAGATATCCTCTCATCCTTCTAAATTCCCAGAGTGTACAAGCATATGACAGTCCCACCATCCCAGGAATTAACCTTGTGAACCTATGCTGTATTCCATCAATAGCAAAAATCTCCTTCCTCAAACTTGGAGACCAAAACTGCACACAGTACTCAACTCCTCCTTTTATGAAGGACAACATGCCATTTGCTTTCTTCACTGCCTGCTGTACCTGCATGCTTACTTTAATTGACTGATGAACAAGGGCCCCCAGATCTTATTGTACTTCCCCTTTTCCCAACTTGACACCATTTAGATAATAATCTTCCTTCCTGTTTTTGCTACCAAAGTGGATAACCTCAGATTTATCCACATTAAACTGCATCTGCCATGCATCTGCCCACTAACCCAGCCTGTCCAAGTCAACCTGCATTCTCATAGCATCCTCCTCACAGTTCACACTGCCACCCAGCTTTGTGTCATCTGCAAATTTGCTGATGTTACTTGTAATCCCTTCATCTAAATCATTAATATATATTGTAAATAGCTGTGGTCCCAGCACCAAGCCTTGCGGTACCCCACTAGTCACTGCCTGCCATTCTGAAAGGGACCCATTAATCCCTACTTTGTTTCCTGTCTGCCAACCAATTTTTTATCCATGTCAGCACTCTACCCCCAATACCATGTGCCCTAATTTTGCCCACTAATCTCCTATGTGGGACCTTATCAAATGCTTTCTGAAAGTCCAGGTACACTACATCCACTGGCTCTCCCTTGTCCATTGTTACATCCTCAAAAAAATTCCAGAAGATTAGTCAAGTATGATTTCCCCTTCGTAAATCCATGCTGACTCGGACCGATCCTGTTGCTGCTATCCAAATGTGCGGCTATTTCATCTTTTATGATTGACTCCACAATCTTCCCCACCACCGATGTCAGGCTAACTGGTCTATAATTCCCTGTTTTCTCTCTTCCGCCTTTCTTAAAAAGTGGGATAACATTAGTTACCCTATAATCCACAGGAACTGATTCTGAATCTATAGAATATTGGAAAATGATCACCAATGCATCCACGATTTCTAGAGGATGGTTCCAGGACTCAAGTGCTTGAGCTAGAGGGTGAGCAGGCTAGGACTTTCTACCTTGGAACGCAAGAGGATGAGGAGTGATCTTACAGAGATGTACAAGGTCATGAGAGGAATAGGTAGGGTAAATTCTTAGTCTTTTACCCAGAATAGGGGAATCAGAACTAGAGGACATAAGTTTAATGTGAGTGGGGAAAGATTTCATTGGAATGTTAGGAGTAACCTTATTACATAAAAGGTGGTAGGTCTATGTAACGAGCTACCAGAAGATGTATTTGAGGCAGGTATTGTCACATCATTTGGACATGTACATGGATAGGATAGCTTTAGAGGGATACAGGTCAAACACAGGCAGGTGAGACTAGTGTGGATGGGGCATGTTGGTCACCATGGGCAAGTTGGGCCAAAGGGCCTGTTTCCACCAGTACAATTCTTATCTATTCGCAGTTTTAGATAATTGTATATAGAACAAAAATGGACAAGGTACAGAATTTATCTTCTGGTGACAATTGTCACTCTCTAACTAACAACTTCTTTCAGCTTCTAACAACTTCTATCGGAAATTACACAATCGCAATAATACTTTATTAGCCAAGTATATTTGCAACATACGAGGAATTTGCCAAGTCAGTCATACAAATAAAAGCAACAGAACACACAAAACCCATTTAACATAAACATCCACCACAGTGACTCCTACACATTCCTCACTGTGACGGAAGGCGAAAAAAAGTTCAAATCTTTTCCCTTGTCTCTCCCGTGGTCGGGGGCCTCAAGCCCGTCGTTGATGGGATGATCTTGACTCCCATAGCCGGTGGCGTTTTGGGCCACCCCGCGTCAGGGCGATGCAGCTCCTACATCGTGGAGGATGTCAGCTCCCCCGCGTGGGCAATCGAACCCCGCATCAGGGCTGGCCGATCCTCTACGTTCATCGGGGCTCCCAACTAGCCTCCCCCGACTACGATCCCTTGATGGTAAGTCCACAGGCTGCGGTTGGAGTGATCCCAGGCAAGCGATCGGCTCCAATATTAAGTCCGTGCCCCGCGGTGGGGCCCAAGGTCAGTCCGAGGAGGCGTCCAGCTCCATCGATGGTAGGCCACAGAGCAACCGGAGACGCGACCCGGAAACATTGTGTCTCCAGCAAGGTAAGAAACTGAAAAAAAAAAAATTCCCCCTCGCCCCCTCCACCCACACTGGAGAACATTTACACAAATTTACAATACGCACTGAAAAATTTTAAAAAGATGAAAAAGAAACACACTGTTGGCGGGGTTGCCAATCGTTCGGTGCCCCTGGTGGTGAGTTATAGGAGGTTACTGGTCTTCAAAATAACAAATACTGCCTTTGGTGCTCACGATGTGATATACCAGGTATCACAGAGAATAGCGATGTCCATTCACGGGAACTGCTCCAGTACATCAAACGCACCGGCCAGCTGGACTTTGAACTTTGAATAACGGCGCCAAAAGTGGCATTACCCGCATGAGTAATATATGCAAAATGAATTTCACTGTGCGTTTGCATACGTGACCAATAATGCACTATTGAACAACTGCAGAAACTAAACCCATACTGGAGGACCACTTCAAGGAACTTCTCAGTTGAAACACAAGTAATCCTGAGCTGCATTAACAATATTTCAAAGCTTTATACTGACATTATTTTTGGTAACCAGTTTTCTTGTACCCAGATTTCTTGCCAATACCCGAGGATTTTCAAGAATTCACTGCACCCGTCATGAGGCGAGTAAGGTATACCTAGAAAATAATGGCACAATACGATGAAACACAAGAATACTTTGCAATAAAACTCACCACTTCCTATTTTTGCTGCTAACAGGATATCAATTATTCATTAGCGGAATTCACTTACAATGAGGTAAGCATCTGCGGTCCTCAACTAAATAATGAGGGTGAAAAGCTTCCATTTGGTACAATTCACTTTACAAATTATTAATCCTTGAGAATTCATTTGATCTATGATATTTTACAATCAATTTCCTGTCATCGTTCCCATATATCCCATGTTTATCAGTTTACACCGGAATTTAAACCTCCAGCCATTTAAGTAACAGCAACAGGAATAGTACATTTGTACATGAGTTAAGTGCATAGAAATACCCTGAAATCATTTGACTGACTATATAGTACATAGCATTACTGGCAGGAATGAAATGCCACTTTGCCACTACTGCCCAACCCACTATTTTTCTTGCGCCATCAAAAAATGTTAATCTCATTTGTTACATGCATTACCTGGCCATATGCAAATTGCCCAACTTGACTGCTTGTGTACTTGTTAAAATTTATTAATTGGTTATGAAATAGACTTTAACCATGCCTCTCATGATTCAATATACTTCAAAAATGTCACCTTTCAGCCTCCTCCACTCCAAAGAAAAAGGATCCAGTCTAGGCATTGTGTCACAGAGGTAGAGTTGCTGCCTTACAGTGCCAGAGACCTGGATTTGATACTGACTACAGGTGCTGTCTGCATGGTGTTTGTACATTCTCCCTGTGACAACATGGATTTCCTCGGGGTGCTCCAGTTTCCTCCTACATTTCATGGACATGCAGGTTTGTAGGTTAATTGGCTTCTGTAACAATTGTCCATAGTGTGTAGGATAAAACTGATGTAGGGTGATTATTGGTTGGCATAGGCTTGGTGAGCCAAATCACCTTGTTCCACATTATCTCTAAACTAAACCTATCCATCCTCTACGTGCAACTCAAACACACAAGTCCAGACACCACATCCAATTTAATGACTTTCTTCATACAGCTGGGTGACAGAACTGCACACAGTACTCCAAGTGTGGTCTCATTAAGTGGAAGACACTATGGGTTATAGAGTTATTAACCCACTTCATTTAAGTATAATGATAAATTCAATAGAAACATTCCTTGGCTATTTAGAGGGAAGTTAGGACAAAGATACCTTTGTTTCTACATAGAAGTGTGAAAAACCTGAATCACAATGTTAAGCAGTCTTCAATAAACGTGCTTATGATTTCAATGGTGGCAAGAGAGTGGGCGTGTGTAAATACAAATAGATTAATTGTCTTGAATGTTGTTATAATTTTACATCTGATCTGGCAGCTGAAGGAGTGGAAAAGTGCCGATTCCAGAAATAAAACCTTTTCCATTTATATGCAGGATCCAGCTTTGGTTCATCTGACTTCTTCTGCAAAGCCTTCAAAACTTCTTTGGCCAAATTATTCTGATCCTTGCTCCAGGCTCCAATTCCCCCATCTCACTGTGACTTGACATTTAATCTCCCTAAAGGCTTTCAAGTCTCCATTCCAAATATGAGCCGATCTTACTTGGTTCTCCCTCCTTGCCTTCCAGCTGTGGCCTTGTTCCAAAGCCCAACCTGACACCCAGCCAGACTTTAAGCTTGCCTGAGAGTGCGAATGGAACAGAGATTGAACTTGTTAGCCAGGTCCTTTTATTAATTTGAAAGCTGAACCCCCTTTTGGCTTTGAAAACAAAGAGCAGGAAAGGTTCTAATAACATGCCCCACCCTCTAGTGAGAAAAAACAAAATCTATATCCAAATATTAGTTATCTGTCCCATCTGAGTGAGAGTTGCCAATTTGCTATCAGGTTAAAACTGATATTGTGCTGTGGATCAAGAGGTACAAGGAACAGGATTCATCCTGTCCAATATCACTAAAAGTGTAACTTATGTCCCCCGAGGAAGCAAACGCTGCTTAACAGCTATTTTGTTAGCTAAACGACATAATGTGTTTCAATTTACAGCCAAAATCATTCAGCAGAACATACCAATGGAGAAAATGAATGGAGGTGTATACCGTGACAAAGATCAAAATATAGTTGCAATGTTGACATATTCAGTAAAAATGACAAATGCTAACTAATAATGGAATGGGATTTAAAACTGAAACAATTAATTACAAAATACGTCATATAAAATCTCTGAATTTGTACTTATCTACCCACTGCTAACAGTCCAAAAAATGAATATTATACGTTTTTCAGGAGTGAAAATAAGGAAAGCATAAGGAATGAGGAGTAGGCCATTTCACTTCTTGAGCCTGTTCCATCAACTACAAGATAATGACTGATATTCTACCTACAAGTTTCTGTTGAATTATCTAAAGACAATAAATTAAAATAGTAAGATTAAACGAGAACTTACCAGTTTGAAGTTTGATCTTTATTTTATGAGTTACGATGAGCGATTACGTGAAGAACCCCGCCAGTCGGCATGCGCGTCAATCTTCAAAGCAGCGGTGTGAAATCACAGAAGAACGACAATTGAAGTATTATAGTAAGAATACTAGACTAAGTGGGGCCCGTTGGGTCCCATGTTCACACAGGAGGGCTGGTTCCCCGAAGCAATATTCCACCTCTCCACCAATTCCAATATTGGTGGCCAGTGGGGGGGTGGGGGGTGCTTTCTGGAGTGCTGGTATGGGTGTTGTTGGCTGCAGGGACTACAGGTCTACAGAGGGCTAGTATGGATATTGTGGACCAAATGGATTCTTGGGGTGGCAGCTCAATCCCTCAAGCATGATGTGCTGGCAGCTCACTCATGGCTGCTGGGCTGGCAGTTGACTCATGGCTATTCCTTGAAATTCCATTTCAAGCAGAGTGCAAGGCCACCAAATTCAAATCCATTTTCCTACCATTTCAAGCAGGGTGCAAGGCCACTAAATTCAAGTGCAGTTTCTTACCTCTTCGAGCAGGGTGCAAGGTCACCAAATTCAGGTTCAGTTTCATACCATTTCAAGGAAGGTGCAAGGTCACCAAATTCAGGTTCAGTTTCCTAGCACTTCAAGCAGGGTGCAAGGCCACCAAATTCAAGTGCAGTTTCATACCATTTCAAGGAAGGTGCAAGGCCACCAAATTCAAATGCAGTTTCATACCATTTCATGCAGGGTGCAACGACACCACATTCAAATGCAGTTTCAAAACCATTTCATGCAGGGTGCAAGGCCACCACATTCAAATGCAGTATCATACCATTTCAAGTAGGGTAAAACCACCATAAGACCACACAAAACACCACACTCACAGTTCAGTAGACATTCAGTGGGTTCAGTTCATTCACAGCTCAGACAGATGTGACCTCTCCCTCCCCCATCATGAGCTACACCCACACTTCCGGGTTTTAAAATCCCTCCCCCTCCCACCGGAAAAGGTGTGGCCTTCATGGTGTGATTCAACATTTTTTAAACACTAAACACTTTTATTATTCATTGATGGGAAGAATCCTCTGCACCGGATGAGCGGAGGGGAGTAAGATGGCCAAAAATCACAGCCGTAAGTGGTAGCGTTTTATCTAAAATCAATATAGTGCAAACAGGAAGTTGTCAAGTTTAGCCAAACAGCCATTTGCAATGCATTTCCACTTCAACCCAAACCACCCCCCCAAACAGCCATTTGCAGTGCATTTCCACTTCAACCCAAACCTCCCCCCCCCCGCCCAAATAGCCATTTGCAGCGCACTCCCACCTCACCTCAAAGATAGCCATTTGCAGCGCACATCCATCTCACCCCAAAGACAGCCATTTGCAGTGCATTCCTACCTCGCACCAAAGGCAGCCATTTGCAGTGCATCTCCACTTCACCCCAAAGAAAGCCACATTAAGGGCACTCACAGTTGAGTAGATATGTTTAGTGTTATTCAGAGAGACATGAAGCTCTCACTTCCTCCATGTTGCAGAGACTGAGTGAGGCACACCATTTCCGGGTTTTATAGTCCTCCCACCAGCAGGGGCAGCAGAGAGAATGGCAAAAAAATTAAAAAACATTAATATCTCTCTGATTTTTCATTGATGGGAAAAATCCTCTGGTCCCAGAAAGTGGAGGGCGGCTCTGAGCGAGGTGGCCAAAAATGACGGCCGTAGATGGCGGTGTTCTCTTGGAAATCACAGCACAGCAAGCCAATAGCGGTTAAGATAAGACTTTTAATAATATAGATAGACCTAGAACTACCCGATTGGCTTTGTGATATGAGGGTTGGGAGTGGTGGGCACGTAATCACTCATCGTAACTCCTCATAAAATAAAGATCAAACTTCAAACTGGTAAGTTCTCGTTTAATCTTACTATTTTACTTCGGAGTCACGTGACTGATTCCGTGAAGATTTCAAAGATCTGTGATTTCACGCCGATTCAAATCTCACACTGCAATCAGTTGACTCAGGAGGAATGAATATAGCAAAACATCGAAAACATGATACTGATTAACATGTTAAAGCTTTAATTCACAAATAAACAAATATATAATAGCGACTCCTCTCTCCCAGGGAGAAGCTATGAAACAGAACTTAAAACAGAATTGGTGAACACCCCGGCTTCAACAAATGGCTTATTATAAAACCTTTAAAAAGTCAATTCATTTGACCATCCTGCGGCCACGACGATATGGTCTAGAGGGACATCCATTGCCCTCGCCGCTAACGTTGATGCCGCCCTGGTGGAGTGAGATTTAAAATTGTCAGTATTAACTCCTGCACACCCCAACACTTGCTTCAGCCATCGTGAAATTGTCTGAGCTGACACTTTCATATGTGGCTTTTTGTGGCTAATAAACAATGCTTGCTCAGAGCCTCTAAGGCTCTTTGTGACTTCAATATAACGCCGCAAGTGCGCCACCACACACAGCCGTAAATCCGTGGGATAAGCTGACAGTACAAGCTTGAATCCAGACACCCCTGGTCTGCTTTGTTTAATTAGGTCATAGATATAAAATTTAACATCATTCTGTGATGACGTCATCCTGTCCAGGCGCAGTTTGTGCAAGGTCTGAACCCTTTGCGCTGATACGAGCGCCATGAGCATAACCAACTTTAGGGTAATCTTTGTTAAGGACAAGGATGTGGCAGTGCCCCATTGACGAAGCAGCGTCAGTACCATGCTCACATCCCAAATTTCAGAATACCTAGGCCTGGGAGGGTTAGAATGAAAAACACCCTTCATAAATCTGGAGATTAACGGATGAGATCCAACAGACTGAAGTTCTAACCCACAGCATAGGTACGATGACAGGGCACTCCTGGCACTGTTGATGGCACTATAGCTCAACCCTTCATCGAAATGTAATTTGGACAGAAGTTCAAGCACATCTGGTATGGAGGCTGTGTGTATGTAACATTCCCCTGTAAACACCATTTCCTGACATGAGAGATGTACTGCCTTTTTGTACTATCCCTCCAGGACACTGTGATGACATCCACGGTCTGATTGGATAGTCCCAGACCCAGATATGGCCTTCTTAAAATCTGCAAATCAACAAATTTAGACGATCATACAATGGGTGTTGACCTCCAGTCACAGGGTGCACTAACAGATTATGATGTTTTGGAACCACCATAATAGGCTGTGCACTAATACCCGAAATCAGAGGGAACCATCGTAGGCCAGTCGGGTACCACCAAAACCCCTGAAGTGGAGTCCTGCTTGATCTTAGTCAAGCACCGACTGATAAGGCAGAAGGGGGGGGGGGGGGGGGGGGGAAATGCATATAAAAACATTCCGCCCCAGTCGAATTTGAAGTCAGTTACACACTGACCACTTGCGCTCCCCTCCACAGAGAGGGAGATTCGTAGGCAGCCCTGAGACCAGGTGCTGCTGCAGGTCCCTGAGGATACCTGCGCTGACGTGGCCCCTCCTACGGACCAATGTCAGGGTTTTTGCTCCGAGTCAGACTGAAACTGACCCTGAATGCTCCGCTCCTCAGAGAGGGAGACATTGTGCAGTCCTGAAACAGGTACCGCTGCCACGGACTCCCGAGGAGACCCGTGCTGATAACTCCCACCTTTGGAGTATATCATTGTGGAACACCTCTCCATCAGGTGCTCCATGTGGGTTTAGAACGTTCAAAGACGTTACCCATTGAAGGAGGGAATCTTCTCCATCAGAAATTCTCCTGGCCCGACTTGTTTGAGTTAAAGGGCCTCTTCCCTACGCTCCACTCCTCAGAGAGGGAGATATAACTTTGTGGCTAACCCTCCAAGTGGGGTTGCTTAGGTGCTATCAGCACCAGTTTGAAGCCGCTAGCTCCACCGCCAGCGACTCGAAAGCGAAGTCGACCGTCGCCCGCTACCCGCACTTCCGCAGTCTCAGTAGCGGGTTCCCCGCGGTCCGTGGCCGGGATTCCCCGAGGTCATGACCGGGATTCCCTGCGGTCTGACTGGGATTCCCCGCGGGCCACCCGGAAATTCGCCCACAAAATTCAGCAGGAAGACCCTGTAACAGAGAATACTCCAAAAGAAAACACAACCTGGGAATAAGTTTTAAATTTACCTTGCAGGTTTAAACTTACCGCTGACAGGAGCAGCTAGCCTGCCAGTCAGTCATCGCGCCATGCGCTAAGGCGTAATGACATGCGTGCGCTCTGGCGGGCTTCTTCATGGAATCACTCACGTGACTCCGAAGTAAAATCAGATTATTCAGGATAGAAAATATTTCCATGAAGGTTAGAAAATTAAAAAAAATCACAGATAAACATGGATAAGATAACACAGTGACCGAACCAGCCACCTAACTGAATAATCCGAACAGCAGAGTTTAAAACCAACCGAGCCAACAACATTTGTAAATCAAAGTAGTGCTAATTATAAAAGTTGCTGTGAGATTACAACAAGGTAAAACCCAATCTGTTAACCAATATCTTTTTTGGAAGAAACATGTTAACTCGGAGTTGTGCCAGTGGTGGTATATTAAATAAAATGTTTCAAGGGCAATTCAAAACTTACAATGTCTTAAACATTTCCATCCTGAACAAGAACAAAATTATTATTAGCACCTTACTTGAAAACACATTTTATGAACCCAAAGTGTTGCAATTCTTCAGTGCTTTGGCTGTGGTCTTGTACCAGTCTACAATACAACGTGCACAGAATGAATTCTGATAGCAATAAGCATAGTTAATCTTAAATTCTTGCAACGTTACGCCCACTTTATTGTTATAAAAAAATTTAAATATCTTTCTTTCCCTGTTCTCATGATTATTTGCTCATGGAAAAACTGTTTGTCTTTGCAATATCCTTAATAGTGTGCAACGCCACCATTGCCTTAACAAGACACAAACTATTATGGAATGCATGGAATTGAAACCAGAGAGAAATCTGTGCTCTATTATAATAGTTTTTTCAACTACTTTGGTCCTTTCCAAAAATCACTTTATCAATTGATCCCATATTTTCTCATTCCGCAACAACGCACCCCACTTCCCATTATAGTCCGAAGATAGACACAAAAACCTGGAGCAACTCAGCAGGACAGGCAGCATCTCTGGAGAGAAGGAATGGGTGACGTTCGGGTTGAGACCCTTCCAATTATAGTCCAATTGTTGGTAATTTGCTTGATCTGAATACAGCATGTAATAATTACAAAGTGTGTGCAACAGCTGGCTAACAATGTTTAAAACATATTAATAAAGAGACACATGTTCATTTCCTGTGTTAATTAAGTCACGATCTTTATGCCGATCATACAGTGCTCCATGCTGCCCTAAAACATTTAAATACACCAAGTTAGTTTTACAGTTAAACAACAATTCAAAGAAGAATTGAATATAAAATGCAGGACCTGTTCCTGTCCCCTTTCTGCTGAGACTGTTCCCTCCCCAACTCCCTAGTCAACTCGTCCCTTCCCACCCAAACTACCACCACCCCAGGTACTTTCCCTTGCAACCACAGGAGATGCAACACCTGTTCTTATACCTCCTCCCTCAACCCTGTCCAAGGACCACAACTGTCCCATCAGGTGAGGCAGAGGTTCACTTGCACCTCCTCCAGGCTCATGTACTGTATCCGCTGTTCCAGGTGTGGACTCCTATATATCGACAAGACCAAGCACAGACTGGACGATCATTTTGCTGAACACCTTCGCTAAGTCTGCCTGGGCCTACCTGATCTCCCAGTTGCCATACACTTTAAATCCCCTTCCTATACTGACCTTTCTGTCCTGGGCCTCATCTACTGTTCGAGTGAGGTCCAACGCAAATTGGAGGAACAGTACCTCATATTCGGCTGTGGGGAATGTGGTAACGAGTACAAACAGCAGAACTCAAGAGGACCACAGTGATAGTAGTACGACAGACTAGAGTGGGAGGGACAGTGAGAGAGGGGATGCAAGGGTTAGTGAAATCATAATGAAGCTGCCCAAGCTGGGTGGGAAGGGATGCGTTTGATGAATTTGAGTGTAGGATGGAAATTGGTAATGGTTAATGAAGTGAAGTTCATGTACAGTCTTTCCACTGACTGGATAGCGCACGACAAAAAAGCTTTTCACTGTAACTCGGTATATGTGATAATAAACTAAACGGGAACACCCATAGTGGGGCGTCTTTCATTATTTTGGCTTCTTTTACAAGACAGCGTGAAATGTAGGTGGAGTTCATGGTGGAGTCTGGTGTGTGTGATAGACTGGGCTACATCTACAACTATGCAATTTCTTGCTGTTCCCAATCAAGCTGCGACATAGCCCAATGCACATTGCATCTGTATGAGTTTGTAAGAGTCATTGGAGACATGCCAAATTTCCTCAATCAGTCAGTAAGTGGTGTGCCTTTTGAACAATGTGGTTGGTCCACAACAGATTATAAGTAATATTAACACCAAGGAACCTTGAAGCTCTCAACCATTTCCACTTCAGCACCATTAATGCTAATTGGGGAATATACTCCCCCATGCTTCCTGAAGTTAATGATCAGCTCCTCCTTCTTACTAACATTGAGAAAGAGGGTATTGTCTTGATATATTACCGAGTCCTCTATCTACTTCCAATATTATTTCTCGTCATTGTTCATGATCCTGCCCACCGCAGTGATGTCATCTGCAAAAGTAATAGGGCATCTTTATTGGCATGGACATGTTGGGTCAAGGACCTTGTTTCTCTGTCAATTACTTGATGACTACTACAGCACTCATCTTTGAAAGCATCGATGAGTCATACAGCGTGGAAACAGGCCCTTCAGCACACTTGCCCGCACTGACCAACATGCCCCTTCTATACTACTTGCCTGCATTTGGCCTATATCCCTCAAAGCCACTCCTGCATTATCTTGGCTGTTTGCTTAGTGTCGTTGTCCTGTTAGAAGGTGAACCTCTGCCCCAGTCCGAGGTCCAGAATGCTCTGGAGCAGGTTTTCATCAAGGATCTCTCTGTACTTTGCTCCATTCATCTTCCCCTCGATTCTGACTAGTCTCCCAGTTCCTGCTGCTGAAAAACATCCCCACACCATGATGCTGCCACCACCATGCTTCACCGTATGTATGGTATTGGCCAGGTGATAAGCGGTGCCTAATGTCCTCAAGACATGACACTTGGCATTCAGGCCAAAGAGTTCAATCTTGGTTTCATCAGACCAGAGAATCTTGTTTCTCATGCCTTTTGGCAAACTCCAAGGGGGCTGACATTTGCCTTTTACTGAGGAGTTGCTTCCATCTGACCACTCTACCATAAAGGCCTGATTAGTGGAGTGCTGCAGATATAGTTGTCCTTCTGGAAGGTTCTCCCATCTCCATAGAGGAACTGGAGCTCTGACAGGCTGACCATCGGGTTCTTGGTCACCTCCCCAATGCTCAGTTTGGCCGGGCGGCCAGCTGTATGAAGAGTCGTGGTGGTTCCAAAGCTCTTCTATTTAAGAATGACGGAGGCCACTGCACTCTTCGGGACCTGCAATGCTGCAGAAATTGTTTTATACCCTTCCCCAGATCTATGTGTCGACCCAATCCTGTCTCAGAGGTCTACAGACAATATTTTCATGGCCTGGTTTTTGCTCTGACATGCACTGTCAACTGTAGGACCTTATATAGACAGGTGTGTGTCTTTCCAGACTTGTCCAATTAATTTAATTTACCACTGGTGGACTCCAATCAAGTTGTAATCTCAACGATAATCAATGGAAACAGGATGAACCTAAACTCAATTTTGAGTGTCATAGCAAAGGGTCTGAATACTTATGTAAATGTGATATTTCAGTTATTTATTTTTAATTACTTTGGAAAAATGTCTAACCACCTGTTTTTGCTTCAACATTCTGGGGTATTGTGTGTAGATTGATGATTAAAAAAATGAATTTAATCAATTTTAAAATAAGGTTGTGACGTAACAAAATGTGGAAAAAGTGAAGTGGTCGGAATACTATCTGAAAGCACTGTATACTTACATGAAGCTGTCATCATGATCTTATTTGTGCTCCCATTTATACATAATTTTACTTGACCTCCTGCACTGGACAGGCTCAAAGTCTATTATTGGTCAATATTTTATATAGACTGGATATAAATGAAAATGAAAATTGTTGGAAAATTAAAAAAACCTTTTCTGAATGGTAATATCTGAGAACGCACATTTGAAAAATAGAAAGCTTTAGCTCCATCTGGCATCTTTCCTGTATCTGAGACTGTCTCATGTTCTCAGTATGTCAAAGGATTGATATTTGATATTGCACCCAATCACCCCACCCAAAAACCTCCCTGGATCTCCCAAACCTTCTCTAAGCTCCCCATTCTGGCCAGTGTCCAGCTGTGCACCCAAGTAAGGCACTTTAATGCCCTCGTAGGAGGATTCCCAGCAGCAAAGCCCCTACTGAACTCAGGAAAATTAACACATTCCGACATTCTCTATGCCAATGTTTATCGAGGAGTTTTTAAGAAATCTTTATTTTCTCAATATTATGTGATTTAATGGAAACAAAAATCGAATTTGATGAGTTCAAGGCCCGGTGTTGGGACAGGAAATATTTACAATATATATTAATGATTTAAATGAAGGGATTAAAAGTGACATTAGCAAATTTGCAGATGACACAATGCTGGGTGGCAGTGTGAACTGTGAAGAGGATGCTATGAGGATGCAGGGTGACTTGGACAGGTTGGGTGAGTGGGCAGATGCATTGCAGATGCAGTTTAATGTGGATAAGTGTGAGGTTATCCACTTTGGTGGCAAAAACAGGAAGGCAGAATATTATCTAAATGGAGTCAAGTTGGGAAAAGGGGAAGTACAACAGGATCTGGGGGTCCTTGTTCATCAGCCTATGAAAGTAAGCATGCAGGTACAGCAGACAGTAAAAAAAGCAAATGGCATGTTGGCCTTCATGACAAGAGGAATTGAGTATAGGAGCAAAGAGGTCCTTCTGCAGTTGTACAGGCCCTTGTGAGACCGCACCTGGAGTATTGTGTGCAGTTTTGGTCTCCAAATATGAGGAAGGACATTCTTGCTATTGAGGGAGTGCAGCATATGTTCACCAGGTTAATACCCGGAATGGCGGGACTGTCATATGTTGGTAGCATGGAGTGCCTGGGCTTGTATACTCTGGAATTTTGAAGGATGGAGATTCTTATTGAAACATGAGATTATTAAGGGTTTGGACACGCTAGAGGTGGGAAACATGTTCCCGATGTTGGGGGAGTCCAGAACCAGGGACCACAATTTAAGAATAAGGGGTAAGCCATTTAGAACAGAGATGAGGAGAAATGTTTCCTCACAGAGAGATGTGAGTGTGAAATTCTCTGCCTCAAAGAGCGGTGGAGGCTGGTTCTCTGGATGCTTTCAAGAGAGAGCTAGACAGAGCTCTTAAAGATAGTGGAGTCAAGGGATGGGTAGAAGGCAGGAATGGGGTACTGATTGTGGAAGATCAGCCATGATCACATGGGATGGCAGGTTGGCTCGAAGGGCCAAATGGCCTACTCCTGCATCTATTGTCTATTGTCTATTGTCTATAAACCCCAATAATGTGTACTTCTGCATTTTCCTGTTTACATAGTTAATTTCAATGCTAATTAGATGAATTTAAATAACAGTAAAAAGGAACAGAAATTTGTTGTGATCCAAATAGCAGTACAGAAAGAAGTATGCCAATTAAGCTGTTCCCGAGAAACCTCCTACACAGGCACATGGTGGTGCTTTGTTTAAGTACAGATTTGTGGCTGCAGTTTCTGTTTCTACTGCAGGTATATATCTAAACAAAAAAATAATTTGACACTGTAATTGCCTTCTTAATTATCTTTGTTTCATGATTTAACATGATACTAATTCTATATCCAAAATAACTGTCACCAATTCTCATGTCTTGTTGATGAGGCACAGACTTGCCTCAAATCTGGGCCAGTGAAGGGAAGCAATCAGCTGAAACTGCAGCTTCCATTTGATGATCACATCCTATTCCAATGTAACATTAAACTTCCTTCAGAGCATCTCAAGTTCGGAACCTGACTTTCAGGCTGCAAGCTAATGGAAGCAATCACTTCATCCTAAACTGACAGAAAATTTGCTGGAAATATTCAGAAATAAAGTGATTCTTTGGCATTATAAATTTGAAAAAGAATCAATCAATATTTCTTTCTTACTAATTCCAAAGAAATTAAGAACTAAGCCGGAGAAACTATTTAAAAAGCAACATTTCCGCACAGTTGTGGTGACCTTTGCTTTTAAATATGAAAAGCAAAATAAAAATTAATAATAAAAAAATAGTCACTATCTGACAGTAACCTCAGTATTCTAAAGGACCATGAACTGAGTTACCAATCCTTCATGATCATCATCACCGAGCCTATGGATTTCCACATTCACCAATCGCCAAATCAACTCCTTGGCTGTTACATTTTGCAGTCACATCTAGCTTACGAATCCATAAATATGTGCAAGCAGTCTCATCATTTTCATTTTTCATAAACATGGGTTCATCGAAAACAATACCTTCAACACCATAATCCCAAACAAACTAACCTTCAAACTCCTGGAGCTAGGACTCCGCAGCACCTCTACAAATGGATCTTCGACTTCCTCATCCAAGATAATTCTCAACACCTGTACTTGCAAGGATGCATTCTCAGCCCTTATAAAATAAAAATCTTATTTGTAGATTTGCAGATGATACATTCATACTATATACAAGTACATACTATATGCAAATGTTTATCGAGGAGTTTTTAAGAAATCTCTATTTTCTCAATATTATGTGATTTAATGGGGAAAAAAATCTCATTTGATGAGTTCAAGGCTCGGTGTTGGGACCGGAACTATTTACAATATATATTTTACTTCGGAGTCACGTGAGTGACTACGTGAAGACCCCGCCAGTACGCATGCGCGACATATCGTCGTTCGCATGCGGAAGCGACAGTCGGGAGCAGCGGGGCTCCTCCAGCGATGGAACGGTAAGACTCACCAGAGTGGTGAGCGCGGCGAGAGTAACGGCAAGAGCTGCTGCTATAGAGCGCAGCCAGCAGCGTGCCGTTTTTTCTCCGAGCTGCAGGTGCTACCTGCAGCTCCCGAATTCAGCCCGGGAGGACTGCTGGTTCGCCACGGACAGGCGGTAAAACCACCCGTTCGTTTCTCGAGCTGCAGGTGCTACCTGCAGCTCCCGAATTCAGCCCGGGAGGACTGCTGTTTCGCCACGGACAGGCGGTAAAACCACCCGTTCGTTTCTCGAGCTGCAGGTGCTACCTGCAGCTCCCGAATTCGGCCCGGGAGGGCTGCTGGTTCGCCATGGACAGGCGATAAATCCACCCGATTTTTTCCCCGAGCTGCAGGTGCTACCTGCAGGTGCTACCTGCAGCTCCCGACTTCCGCCCGGGAGGGCTGCTGGTTCGCCATGGACAGGCGGGAAATCCACCCGAATCTTTCCCCGAGCTGCAGGTGCTACCTGCAGCTCCCGACTTCCGCCCGGGAGGGCGGTTGGTTCGCCACGGACAGGCGGTAAATCCACCGGGACTGGTTCGCCACGGACAGGCGGTAAATCCACCCGGAAGCCGATCTGGACTGTCGACTCAGCTGGGTCCAGTCCCGAGGACACCCCGTTCGCTGCAGCAACGGAGGTCGTCTTACCCGCATGGAGCGGATGGTGGAGCAATTGCTCCAGCGTGACCTGCTTTAGCAGGGGCAGGGTCACGGTGGGCCTCTTCGCAGGCCCACGGCAGGATCCTATTATGGACTGCCTAAATGTCTCACCCTCTTCGGAGGGGAGCATTGGGGGTCAGAACTGGGCTGACCCGAAGAGGGGGAGTTGGCTGAACAAACCAACAGTGTCAGGGGTGCAGTGAAGAGTTCTGGATATGGTAAGTAACATGCAGTTCCTTCTAAAAAGGTTACCTATCCACCCTAAGCTGGAAGCTAGTTTTATTATATGACTACAAACCAGCTTCAGGAGCAGCCATCTATGCTATAGCTGATAAGTACTTTGCTCCTGATAATTGTACTCGCTATTGTTCCCGCGGTAAACACCCTATTTGGGGGATCATGAGCCCTACGATTAGAGGGCAAGGAGTCAAACTTCAGAGGATCCTGAAGCTTTTGACCGCCGGTATTTCGGCAGTGCCAGTACTGCGGTGGGTATAGAGCTACCGGTAGGAAAAGGATGCTCTGGCCTTACTGTGAACACAGTTTGAAAATAACTACAGGAAGAGCAATTCACCCCAAATTGCGGGGTTATGCAAACCAGGTACGCTCAACCACCATATCTGCTGTGCGGAGCTCCCCAAACAGGTGAAAGACCTGGACAAAGAGGCCATAGGGCTGATAAGGTACCCAGTACCTCCAAGCGCACTGCCAACAGCTACAGCACCCCTACACACCCAAAGCTCGAAGGCCGGCCCACCTGCACAACAGCCTTTTTAGGCCATGGCCCAGCCCGGCCTTCTTGGAAAATGCGCCACCCCTACAACGCATCAACTCAAACAGAAGAAATAACGGTGGTATTGGACACTACGCCGGCAATACCTTGGAGGTAGGTGGGTCTGCCTCCCCCAGGAACATCATATGTCTAAATTCATCTTATGGGGGAGACCGGTTGCACTTTTACCTCTGATCCTTACATATTCGGAAGTATTCAGGGCTATAAAATTAATTCATTTACGAACTCCCTGCCCCGGTCCAGCATTCGCCTAGCCGAAAGTTATATTTTCACAAAGAAAGAACGGCGGGCCATGCTGAACTATTAAGAGGGGTTATTGAGAGAATCACAGGAGTTCGTATCTAATATATTTACCAAAAATAAAAGATGGCGGATGCCGCATAATCATAGACCTGACCGAACTGAATACTTCTGTTCAGTATGTTCATTTCAAAATGGATACAGTAGCCAGCTTATAGCTATGGGTACTACATGGCATGCATTAACCTCAAGATGCATACTATTCAGTACTAATACACAAGGATCATAGGGAATACCTTAAATTTATCTGGATGGGACAATTATGGCAATATATAGCCTTACCCAATGGGTTATCATCAGCACCCAGGCTGTTCAACAAATTACCAGCTTTGGCCTATTTAAGGAAACAAAATCATACTGTTATGGCCTATCTTGATGATATCCTCATTGTCGGGGATAATTGGAAACGGCTACATTGGCAGTTTCTAGCCATAAAACATCTCTTTCAAAAGCTGGGGTTCATCATACATCCAGATAAATCAAAGTTGGAACTCTCTACTACCATGGATTACTTGGGGTTCACCATTGACTCGGTGCAAATGTCTACCACCTTACCACCGAACAAGGTGGTGGACTTGGTAGAAGCTTGCAGAAGCCTTACTGGCATCAGGGATCCATCCATACGGTAGGTGGCCATGGTATTGGGAAGATAGTGGCTGCTTTCCCGCAGTGCAATTCGGACCACTACATTATCAAAACCTACAAAGAGCTAAAATTATAGCTCTCAAAAGTCATACCATTTCAACAGGCCTATGAAGTTATTAGAAAAGGCAAGAGTTGAATTAAATTGGTGGATGGGAAATGCTCAATTCTGTTCCAAATCCATCACTATCATAAATCCCTCGGTTACATTACAGACTGATGCCAGTGTTAAAGGTGGGGAGCAGCTAATACCACCACTGTTGTGGTGGCAGATGGAATGCACAAGATTTAACCCTGTTGGGAGCACTAGGGATTAGTTATCTAGAAATACTGGAAGCATTCGTGGAACCCGGGGGCCTACTGCTTAGATATGCACCAGTTGCATGTATGGTTACAAATTATAATACCACAGTGGTGGCCTATATTAATCTTTTGTGTGGAATAAAATCGATATCATGTGATGAATTGCCTTTTTTACAACTAGCACTGGTGTCTGGATAGAGAGATTTGGATCTCAGCCACTTACCTTTCAGGTAAACTAAATACGGTGGCGAACACCAGGTCATGCAATTCAACGACAACAATGAATGGATGTTGGATCGGGACCGGGGCCAGCAGCGATGGATGTTTCTCGCTGCATTGGGGGGATTGTTTGCTAAGCATTTCCCCCCTTCTGCCTCATCAGTCGGGTCTTACAAAAATTTAATAGACTCCGCAACTGGTATTTCGGGTTCCCGATTGGCCTACCCAACCATGGTCCCCAGCAGTACAAAGATGGCCGCAGAACACTGCTTCCGGATCCTCAAACGGCCGGGCCTGTTGGCACACCCTGTGACGGGTAAGTTATCCGTGCCATGATCGCATTAACCTATTGATGCTGTTTCTGAACAGGCCATTCTGGACTTCAGATACTCCGACAGGACGATCAATGTCATCACTCGTCGTGAGGGAGTCCACCAGGGACAGCACTGACATATGTCAGCAGATGGGAGTGTTTCTTCTTCAGAACAAACACTTCATATGACTCGGCCACCATCACTGGATTGCAGGAGTTCTGGCCACCCTTCTTTCCATGAAGGTTTGAGCTATAATGCCATTAAATTTGCAGGAGTGCCCTACCTACCAACCTGGACCGAGGGGGTGATCACCTGCGTATAGGATCACACCCTCTGGTATCAATCTGATGAGGGGTATTAATATTTTCCCCTAGACCAGATCCACTCATACATGGGACCTAGGCATAAAATTTACTATGCTTCGAGGATGGACACCAATATTGGGGCACTCTCTGGATAACTACATATTATATGGTTATGCTTATGGCACTTGTAACAGCACAACGGGTCCAGTCTTATAGCTAAGGCTGCATCCACGTCAGCGGCTAGGATGATGGGAGTTCCTATGGACCACATCCTTTGCTACAGCGGGTTGGAGAGTGAACGGATTTTCAGCACTTCTTTTATAACCCGTGGCCGCTCCTGAGACGTTGCGGGGAATATGTTGGGTTTCTGTTACATGATTTACCCAATGTGGGGCATATCATTTTAGGTATGACTAAATACCTTCTTTGTTTTTCAGCCAGTGTCTTGTCTGAATTACGTTCATCCTCTTATCCCAACTTTAGCGGTGTGTGAGCATGGAGCTTCCAGGGCATGAAATCACAGAGCTTTGAAATCTTCACGTAGTCACTCACGTGACTCCGAAGTAAAATAGTAAGATTAAACGAGAACTTACCAGTTTGAAGTTTGATCTTTATTTTATGAGGAGTTACGATGAGGGATTACGTGCCCTCCGCTCCCAACCCTCTATTATAAAGATCACCTGGTATGAAAGTTCTCTTTTTTATCTTACTATATTAGTCATTGTGACTGTTTGTTCTGTGATTTCACACCACTGCTTTGAAGAATGTCGCGCATGCGTGCTGGCGGGGTCTTCACGTAATCCCTCATCGTAACTCCTCATAAAATAAAGATCAAATTTCAAACTGGTAAGTTCTCGTTTAATCTTACTATTAATGATTTAAATGAAGGGATTAAAAGTGACATTAGCAAATTTGCAGATGACACAAAGCTGGGTGGCAGTGTGAACTGTGAGGAGGATGCTATGAGATGGCAGGATCAAGTCAAGTCACATTTATTTATATAGCACATTAAAAAAACAACTCTCATTGACCAAAGTGCTTTACAGTTGTTATAAGAGTAGTATACACAAGCAGGCTACATACACACAGTATATACAAATAGCCCTCACTCAGAGGACATCAGGAAAGGCTTGGGAGAACAGATACGTTTTTAGACTAGACTTAAAGGAGTCGATGGAGGGGGCAGTTCTAATGGGGAGGGGGATGCTGTTCCACAGTCTAGGAGCTGTGACCGCAAAGGCGCAGTCGCCCCTGAGCTTATGCCTAGACTGCGGGACATTCAGCAACCCCAAGTCGGCCGATCTCAACCTGGAGGTGGTGTAGTGGGTGAGAAGACTTTTACTGTAGTTGGGTGCAAGCCCATTGAGGGCTTTGTAGACAAAGAGGAGGGTCTTGAAACTTATTCGGAAGTGGAGCCTTTTCCAGAGGTCTGTCGGGGGTTCAGTTGGAGGCCCAGTCCGGGGTCTTGTCCGGGGCCACGGATGAAGGTATCGATGACAGAGGCTCGGCTCGATGCAGGACCTCGCCCAGGGCTCGATGCAGGACCTCGCCCAGGGCCCGATGCAGGACCTCGCCCAGGGCTTGAGGTGGGACCTCGCCCGGGGCTCGATGCAGGGGCTTCACCCGGGGCTTGAGGTGGGACCTCGCCCGGGGCTCGATGCAGGGGCTTCACCCGGGGCTCGATGCAGGGGCTTCACCCGGGGCTCAATGCGGGGCTTCACCCGGGGCTCAATGCGGGGCTTCACCCGGGGCTCAATGCGGGGCTTCACCCGGGGATCAATGCGGGGCTTCGCTCGGGGCTCAATGCGGGGCTTCGCCCGGGGATCAATGCGGGGCTTCGCCCGGGGATCAATGCGGGGCTTCGCCCGGGGCTCAATGCGGGGCTTCGCCCGGGGCTCAATGCGGGGCTTCACCCGGGGATCAATGCGGGGCTTCGCCCGGGGCTCAATGCGGGGCTTCGCTCGGGGCTCAATGCGGGGCTTCGCCCGGGGCTCAATGCGGGGCTTCGCCCGGGGACTCGGAGCGGGGCTTCGTCTGGGGATCAATGCGGGGCTTCGCCCGGGGATCAATGCGGGGCTTCGTCTGGGGATCAATGCGGGGCTTCACCCGGGGATCAATGCGGGGCTTCGCCCGGGGCTCAATGCGGGGCTTCGCCCGGGGCTCAATGCGGGGCTTCGCCCGGGGCTCAATGCGGGGCTTCGCCCAGGGACTCGGAGCGGGGCTTCGCTCGGGGCTCAATGCGGGGCTTCGCCCGGGGCTCAATGCAGGGCTTCGCCCGGGGCTCAATGCGGGGCTTCACCCGGGGATCAATGCGGGGCTTCGCCCAGGGACTCAATGCGGGGCTTCGCCCGGGGATCAATGCGGGGCTTCGCCCGGGGATCAATGCGGGGCTTCGCCCGGGGCTCAATGCGGGGCTTCGCCCGGGGCTCAATGCGGGGCTTCACCCGGGGATCAATGCGGGGCTTCGCCCGGGGCTCAATGCGGGGCTTCGCTCGGGGCTCAATGCGGGGCTTCGCCCGGGGCTCAATGCGGGGCTTCGCCCGGGGACTCGGAGCGGGGCTTCGTCTGGGGATCAATGCGGGGCTTCGCCCGGGGATCAATGCGGGGCTTCGTCTGGGGATCAATGCGGGGCTTCACCCGGGGATCAATGCGGGGCTTCGCCCGGGGCTCAATGCGGGGCTTCGCCCGGGGCTCAATGCGGGGCTTCGCCCGGGGCTCAATGCGGGGCTTCGCCCAGGGACTCGGAGCGGGGCTTCGCTCGGGGCTCAATGCGGGGCTTCGCCCGGGGCTCAATGCGGGGCTTCGCCCGGGGCTCAATGCGGGGCTTCGCCCGGGGCTCAATGCGGGGCTTCACCCGGGGCTCAATGCGGGGCTTCGCCCGGGGCTCAATGCGGGGCTTCACCCGGGGATCAATGCGGGGCTTCGCCCAGGGACTCAATGCGGGGCTTCGCCCGGGGATCAATGCGGGGCTTCGTCCGGGGATCAATGCGGGGCTTCGTCTGGGGATCAATGCGGGGCTTCGTCTGGGGATCAATGCGGGGCTTCGTCTGGGGATCAATGCGGGGCCTCGTCTGGGATTTGGTGCGGGGCTTCATCTGGGGGCCGATGCGGGGCCTCGGGTGCAATCCTCAACGACCGAGGCTTGTATATTTAGTAATTCCTGCCGTCCGTACACGAGCTTTGACTGCAAGCCATACGAATGGTGGAGATTGGTGGAGGGTTAATTGTTCAAGTGGGAGATGACGGGCAGCCAAACACAATGGTGTGGCCATCTTAATAGTGACTTGGACAGGTTGGGGGAGTGGGCGGATGCATGGCAGATGAAGTTTAATGTGGATAAATGTGCGGTTATCCAGTTTGGTAGTACGAACAAGAAGGCAGATTACTATCTAATGGCATCATGTTGGGAAAAGGGGAAGTACAGCAGGATCTGGGGGGTCCTTGTTCATCAGTCTATGAAAGTAAGCATGCAGGTACAGCAGGCAGTGAAGAAAGCAAATGGCATGTTGGCCTTTATAACAAGAGGAGTCGAGTATAGGAGCAAAGAGGTCCTTCTGCAGTTGTACAGAGCCCTGGTGAGACCACTCCTGGAGTATTGTGTGCAGTTTTGGTCCCCTAATTTGAGGAAGGACATTCTTGCTATTGTGGGAGTGCAGTGTAGGTTTACAAGGTTAATTCCCATGATGGCGGGACTATCATATGCTGAGAGAATGAAGCAGCTGGGCTTGTTACTCTGGAGTTTAGAAGGATGAGAGGGTATCTTTTTGAAACATATAAGATTGTTAAGGGTTTGGGCATGCTGGAGACAGGAAACATGTTCCCAATGTTGGGGGAGTCCAGAACCAGGGGCCACAGTTTAAGAATAAGGGGTAAGCCATTTAGGACGGAGACGAGGAGACACTTTTTCTTACAGAGAGTTGTGAGTGTGTGGAATTCTCTGTCTCAGAGGGCGGTGGAGGCTGGTTCTCTGGATGCTTTCAAGAGAGAGCTGGATAGGGCTCTTAAAGATAGCGGAGTCAGGGGATATGGGGAAAAGGCAGGAACAGGGTACTGATTGGGGATGATCAGCCATGATCACATTGAATGGTGGTGCTGGCTCGAAGGGCCAAATGGCCTACTCCTGCACCTGTTGTCTATAGTCTATTGTTTTTACTTGATGGATAATTCTCACTATTCTTGAACTCTGGATGATACATCTGCATGGGTCACGCAGACTTATATATATTTTTTCCCTATTCCATTGGACTAATATTGAAAGAACCGAGAAGTCATGTTTTGTTCACTTTAACTTGACGACACCAATGCAAACTCCTAGGATCTGTGATAAGATGTTCCATTTCCAGGCTTCTGGTATTCCCACTTTCATAGGGAGATAAGGACTTGGAACCCCCAAACTCTATTCATCAACATTCCTTTAGTGCCCGACCAATGACTGTATCCCTCATTCACTTGCCCATATATAGAAATTAGGTGCAGGAGTAGGCCATTCGGCCCTTCAAGCCTGCACCGCCATTCAACATGATCATGGCTGATCATCCAACTCAGTATCCCGTACCTGCCTTCTCTCCATACCCTCTGATCCCCTCAGCCACAAGGGCCACATCTAACTCCCTCTTAAATATAGCCAATGAACTGGCCTCAACTACCCTCTGTGGCAGAGAGTTCCAGAGACCCACCACTCTCTGTGTGAAAAAAGTCCTTCTCATCTCGGTCCTAAAGGATTTCCCCCTTATCCTTAAGCTGTGACCCCTTGTCCTGGACCTCCCCAACATTGGGAACAATCTTCCTGCATCTAGCCTGTCCAACCCCTTAAGAATTTTGTAAGTTTCTATAAGATCCCTTCTCAATCTCCTAAATTCTAGAGAGTATAAACCGAGTCTATGCAGTCTTTGTTCATAAGACAGTCCTGACATCCCAGGAATCAGTCTGGTGAACCTTCGCTGCACTCCCTCTATGGCAATAATGTCCTTCCTCAGATTTGGAGAGCAGAACTGTACGCAATACTCCAGGTGTGGCCTCACCAAGACCCTATACAACTGAAGTAGAACCTCCCTGCTTCTATACTCAAATCCTTTTGCTATGAAAGCTAACATACCATTGGCTTTCTTCACTGCCTGCTGTACCTGCATGCCTACTTTCAATGACTGGTGTACCATGACACCCAGGTCGCGCTGCATCTCCCCTTTTCCTAATCGGCCACCATTTAGATAGTAGTCGGTTTTCCTATTTTTGCCACCAAAGTGGATAACCTCACATTTATCCACATTATACTGCATCTGCCAACCATTTGCCCACTCACCCAGCCTATCCAAGTCACCTTGCATTCTCCTAGCATCCTCCTCACAGCTAACACTGCCCCCCCAGCTTAGTGTCATCCGCAAATTTGGAGATATTGCCTTCAATTCCCTCATCCAGATCATTTATGTATATTGTAAATAGCTGGGGTCCCAGCACTGAGCCTTGCGGTACCCCACTAGTCACTGCCTGCCATTGTGAAAAGGACCCGTTAACTCCTACTCTTTGCTTCCTGTTTGCCAGCTAGTTCTCTATCCACATCAATACTGAACCCCCAATGCCATATGCTTTAAGTTTATATACTAATCGCTTATGTGGGACCTTGTCGAAAGCCTTCTGGAAGTCCAGATACACCACATCCATTGGTTCTCCCCCATCCACGCTACTAGTTACATCCTCGAAAAATTCCACAAGATTCGTCAGACATGATTTACCTTTCGTAAATCCATGCTGACTTTGTCCAATGATTTCACCACTTTCCAAATGTGCTGCTATCCCATCTTTAATAACTGACTCTAGCAGTTTTCCCACTACCGATGTTAGACTAACTGGTCTGTAATTCCCCGTTTTCTCTCTCCCCCCCTTCTTAAAAAGAGGGGTTACGTTTGCTACCCGCCAATCCTCAGGAACTACTCCAGAATCTAAAGAGTTTTGAAAGATTATCACTAATGCATCCACTATTTCCGGAGCTACTTCCTTAAGTACTCTGGGATGCAGCCTATCTGGCCCTGGGGATTTATCGGCCTTTAATCCATTCAATTTACCCAACACCACTTCCCGACAAACCTGGATTTCACTCAAGTACTCCTTTGACCTGCGGTCCCATGCTATTTCCGGCAGATTATTTATGTCTTCCTTAGTGAAGACGGAACCAAAGTAGTTATTGAATTGGTCCGCCATATCCTTGTTCCCCATGATCAACTCACCTGTTTCTGACTGCAAGGGACCTACATTTGTTTTAACTAATCTCTTTCTCTTCACATATCTATAAAATCTTTTGCAGTCAGTTTTTATGTTCCCTGCCAGTTTTCTTTCATAATCTATTTTTCCTTTCCTAATCAAGCCCTTTGTCCTTCTCTGCTGGTCTCTGAATTTCTCCCAGTCCTCTGGTATGCTGCTTTTTCTGGCTACTTTGTACGCATCATCCTTTGCTTTGATACTTTCCCTGATTTCCCTTGTTATCCACGGATGCACTACCTTCCCTGATCTATTCTTTTGCCAAATTGGGATGTACAATTTTTGTAGTTCATCCATGCAGTCTTTAAATGTCTTCCATTGCGTATCCACCGTCAACCCTTTTAGAATTGATTGCCAGTCAATCTCGGCCAATTCACGTCTCATACCCTCAAAGTTACCTTTCCTTAAGTTCAGAACCATTGTTTCTGAATTAACAATGTCACTCTCCATCATCAGAACCATTGTTTCTGAATTAACAATGTCACTCTCCATCCTAATTTTGCTATGAAAGCTAACATACCATTCGCTTTCTTCACTGCCTGCTGCACCTGCATGCCTACTTTCACATATATAATGTCTGTAAGTCATAGGAGCAGAATTAGGCCATTCGGCCCAGAGTCTATTCTGCCATTCAATCATGGCTGATCTATCATTCCCTCTCAACGCCATTCTCGTGCCTTCTCCCCATAGTCTTTGACACCTTAACTATTCATCTCCGCTTTAAAAAATACCTAATCACGGCCTCCACAGCCACCTGTGGCAATGAATTCCAAAGATTCACCACCTCTGACGTTCCTCCTCATCTCCTCATTACTCCTCATCTCTTTTCTAAAGATGCATCCTTTTATTCTGAGGCTGAGCCCTCTGGTCCTAGACTCTCCCACTAGTGGAAACATCCTCTATTACCCGTTGCACCTTGGGGGAAAGTATACATTTCTAGTAAAGTACTAACAATATTAGGTAGGATCCAGGGAGCAGCTGTTATTAGGTAGGTCCAGATCTGACATGTGGGGGATATTTAAGGACCAGCTCAGCAGAGTTCGGGACTGGCATGTTCCAGTAAGGGGCTTGGATGATGAAGATAGTCAGTAGAATCAGGAATGTTTCATTGTCCTGTTTACCGACAATGGAACAATGAAATTCTTACATGGAGCAGACTAACAGACCTGTAATTCATAGAAAAAATGTAACACAAATCAATACATTCATAACTATAGTACTAATCCATTTAAATGGACACGCAACTTGTCAGTTACAGCACTGATTTGTGCCAATTTTTAAAGTTTGCAGAAGTTCAAAACTGTTATATTTGATCTGAACTGCTCTGCTGCTTGCAAAATATTCTTAATCTCCCAGTTGCTAACCATTCCCAAACCCATCTATTATAAAGCTACTGACTCCCACAACTATCTAGACTACACTTCTTTCTACTCTGCTTCCTGTAAAGATTATATCCCCTACTCCCAATTCCTCCGTCTACACAGCATCTGCACCAAAGATGAGGTGTTCCATACCAGACCAAATCTCTGGATGCTTTCAAGAGGGAGTTAGATAGAGCTCTTAGGGATAGCGGAGTTATAGGATATGGAGAGAATGCAGGAACGGGGTACTGACTGTGGATGATCAGCCATGATCGCATTGAATGGCAGTGCTGGCTCGAAGGGCCAAATGACCTACTGCACCCATTGTCTATTGAAATGGGGGTTCCCCTCGTACATCATAGGTGAGGCCCACACACATGGCGGCGCATTGAAGGCAGCCTCTGCCTACAGTTTGTCCGTTTTTTTCTATCTTTTTAAAAATGTAGTTTGTCTTAAAAGTGTGTGTTTTGGAGTTTCTTAACTTTTTTTATGTGGGGGAGGGGGGTAGAGTAAGGGGGAAACCGCTTCTCAGTCGCTTCCTGGTGAGGGCGTGACTATTCTCCGAGTCGTGTCCTCGCCCTCCCCTTCACGGCCTGCCAACTGGATCGGAGCGGCCTTTCCTGCCGCGGACTCTGGGAGGAGGCGGCCGATTCGTGGTCCAAGCCACGGAGGTTGTTCTCCCGGTCCGACGTCAGAGTTCCATCCCGGCGAGCGGGCCTGAATATCGGGCCACCCGTAGCGGCGACTGCGGAGGGCTCAGGAGGCCCCGGGTGAACATTAAGAACAACAGCGGAAGATGACTGACTTTGGTGCCTTCCCTCACAGTGGGAAACTTTGATTCTGCTGTGTGGGGATGTTTTATGTTGGACTCTATCCTGTGGCGTGTTCTTTATTTTTATTGTATGGCTGTATGGTGATCACACATTTCACTGTGCCAACTGGCACATGTGACAAATAAATGTATCTTGTATCTTGTCTCCTCGATATCCCGCTGCTCTGCTCTTGTTCCCTCTCCCCCTCGTTGCAACAGGGACAGAATCCCTCAGTCTTTATCTTTCACCCCATCAACCGTTGCATACTACAACATTTCGCCACCTCAAATGGGACCCACCACGAGTCACATCTTTCCATCTCCACCCCTTTCCGCTTTCAACAGAGACTGTTGACTCTGCAACTCCCTGATTAACTCATCCCTTCCCACCCAAACCACCCCCTCCCCAGGTACCTCCCCCTGCAACCGCAGGAGATGCAAAACCTGTCCCTACGACCTCCTCCCTCGACTCTCTCCAGGGACCCCGACAGTCCTTTCAGGTTTGGCTGAGGTTCACTTGCACCTCCTTCAACCTCATCTACTGTATCCCTTGTTCATTATGTGGACTCTTACACATCGGCGAGACCAAATGCAGACTGGGCGATCGTTTCGCGAAACTCCTTCGCTCAGCTCGCCTGAACCTACCTGAATTCTCCTTCCCATTCCTACACAGACCTTTCTGTCCTCGGTCTCCTCCATTGTCAGAGTGAGGTTAAATGCAATTTAGAGGAACAGCATCTCATATTTTGCTTGGGCAGCTTACAAACCAGTGGTATGAATATTGATGTTTCTCACTTCAGGTAGCCCCTGCATTGCCCACCCAAGTCGCACTAGCTTCTCATTTTCACCCTACAAACAGCTTACAATGGCTTGTTTCCTTCATCATCGATACTTTTTTGCAAATCTTTCATTCATTGTTCTTTATCTCTCCACATCACCGTCTATATCTCTCATTTTTCCCTTATCCCTAAACAGTCTGAAGAAGGGTCTCGACCTGAAACGTCACCCATTCCTTCTCACCAGAGGTGCTGCCTCTCCGCTGAGTTAAGGGCATGTCCCACTTAGGCTATTTTTAGGCGACTACCGGCAACTGTCATAGTCGTAGCAGGTCGCCGACAAACCCCCCTTCCATATAAAATTTGAAAGAATCATTACTTTAACAGCAAAAAAATACTGAAGTCAGCGTCGGCGGCAACCTCCATCACCTGGCGACAACCTACGTTGATTTGGTGACAATCTACGTCACCTGGTGACAACTACGACAGCATCTACGTCAGAAGAAGTCAAGCTACGCTCATTGGCATCAAATCCACTGTTGCCGACTGTCTCCGAAAAATGTTCAACATGTTGAAAATCCAGCGGCGACCAGAAAGACGCTACAACTCTTTGGGTGACTGAGGAGACGACTCATGACCACACCCCAGCGACTATGTGGTGACAGCCTGTAGTCACCTAAGAAATCGCCTAAGTGGGATAGGCCCTTTACTCCAGGTTTTTGTGTCTATCTTCAGTTTAAATCAGCATCTGCAGTTCCATCTTACCCAGATTCCCAGATAGTGGTGGAAGGGTGTTGTTCTGGCTTGGTTTATGGCCAGTGGTGTTCTGCATAGATCTGTGTTGGGACCCTGTTGTTTGTGATATATAAAACTTGTCTATAAAATTAGAGGTATTGGTTACTAAGTTGTCAAATAACAACAATATTGGTGGAGATGCAGGCAATGAGGAAGGCTGTCAAAGGGTATAGCAAAGTCTGAAGAAGGGTCTCGACCCAAAATGGCACCCATTCCTTCTCTCCAGAGATGCTGCCTGTCCCGCAGAGTTACTCCAACATTTTATTTGTCACCAGACTAAGGGGGACCCATTGGGTCCCATGTTCACAAGGGAGGGCTGGTCCCCCAACGCAATATTCCACCTCTCCACCAATTTCAATAATGGTGGCGAGTGGGGGGGCTTTCTGGAGCACTGGTATGGGTTCTTGGGGTGGCAGCTCAGTCCATCAAGCCTGATGTGCTGGCAGCTCACTCACGGCTGGTGGGCATGCAGTTGACTCATGGGTATTCCTTGAAATTCCATTTCAAGCAGGGTGCAAGGCCACCAAATTCAAATCCATTTTCCTACCACTTCGAGCAGGGTGCAAGACCACCAAATTCAAGTGCAGTTCTCTACCGCTTCAAGCAGGGTGCAAGGCCATCGAATTTAAGTGCTGTTTCCAACCACTTCAAGCAGGGTGCAAGGTCACCAAATTCAAGTGCAATTTCATACCATTTTTCAGCAGCGTGCAAGGCCACCGAATTCAGTGCAGTTTCATAACATTTCATGCACGGTGCAAGGTCACCACATTCAAATGCAGTTTCATACCATTTCAAGCAGGGTGAAACCACCATAAAACCAGCATAAAACCACACAAAACACCAAACTCACAGTTCAGTAGACATTCAGTGTGTTCAGTTGATTCTCAGCTCAGACAGAGTCATGGCCTCTCCCTCGGCCATCATGCAGAGACTGAGCCAAACCCACACTTTTGGGTTTTGTAACGCCTCCCCCTCCCACCGGAAAAGGTGTGGCCTTCATGGAGTGATTGACAGGAGAGAGATTCTCAACAGTTTTTAAACACTAATAACACTTTTATTTGTCATTGAAGGGAATAATCCTCTGCACCTGCAGAGTGGAGGGGGACTGAGTAAGATGGCAAAAATCACAGCCATAAGTGGTAGCATTTTTATCTAAAAACAGGAAGTTGCCCAAAGGACCCAAGCCACCATTTGCAGTAGTGCCTTTTAACTTCAGCCCAAAGCACCCAAGCCACCATTTGCAGTAGTTGGAGACTGAGGGTTGGAGAATGGGAGAAGGGAGGGAGAGGGGGAGAAGGGATGTGAGGGGAGGGGAGGAGTGTAGAAGGGGGAGAGGAGTGGAGCGGGATATTTTACAGCCCATCGGTGGTCCCTAACTCCAACCCTAACCCTAACCGGGCATCACCACATGACAGCATACGTCAGCGTGTATGTCGTGCAACTTAACAGTTTTACGGGCATCAGTCACTGCCGCTCCGCAGTCGCCGAAAAAATCGCAAAGTGGGACAGGCCCTTAAGGAAGTACAAGGGTGAGGTAGATTGATATACGTAAATTACAGAATCTACACTTTACTATTTCATTACACAAATGTCGACACCGTTTGTTTCCGTTCTTAACCGGGTACAAAAGGTAAGGATAATTAGTATGTTAATAATCCCGACAGACACTGGATCGCAACTGGCCCCAAAGGATACCTGAATAATGAAGGTACCTGTGCCCAATAGTGGTTTCTGGCTAGCGGTTTCTGAGTGCCGCAATGAGCTAAAGAAATGACAATGCGTTAGCATCTTTGGAATTCACGAGTAACGGAACACAAAGGCGAGGGAACAATGTATTAATGGTGTGTGCGTCAGGGCCGGGGCACAGTGGAGATGGCAATGGGTATTGGAACTCGCAGGACCCAACAGAAGCAGCAGAGGGCGTAGCACTGTTGGAAATGGTTTTGTGACATTGAAGGTATCGCTGGTGACTTTATTAAATGTATTTAATAACTAAAGCACCTTCAACAGTTTTGGGACTGACACAGACTATGTTGGTTACTCCAGGTGTTCCGGTTTTTTTCCCACACTCCAAAGACGTTCAGGTTTCTAGGTTAATTGGCTTCAGTAAAAATTGTTAATTGTCCCCACTGTGTAGGATAGTGTTAATGAATGGGGTGATCGCTGGACGTCGTGGACTCTGTTCCGTGTTTCTAAATTAAATGAAACAATAAAAGCTTCTTTTCCTTGTCACTCTGAGCAACCTTTGGAAAAAGTTAAAATCTTACAGAATTCTATTGTTCCCCCCTCACTGTGTTTGAACATTTTCTGGCAGAAATAACAGCTCAGCGATCACAAAAAATATATAGCCTTGAACAGCCCTCTATAGCCGAACAAAATGCAGCCAACCATAAAATCCCATGTTGGCTCAAGTCAGTTAATTCAGTGCATTCCAGGGGTTGGAGCCTGCATGTATTATGGACTGTCATAAAGAACATTCACAAAAGAAAAGAATGAAGAATGAAAAGAATCAATACCTTAGCACACAATCTGAGAGAAACCTACTTACTGATGTCAATTCTGTGTTGTAATGCAATGGATTCATTTGAGACACAAGGTTCAGAAGGCAGGTTTCGATCAGCAACTGTGCATATGTGGTCCCTAATACAATATATCATTGCATTACCTTGGAACACAAACAGCAGACCCTTTCTCAGAAATCAAAATGTACTTAAACATAGAAACATAGAAATTAGGTGCAGGAGTAGGCCATTCGGCCCTTCGAGCCTGCACCGCCATTCAATATGCTCATGGCTGATCATCCAACTCAGTATCCCGTACCTGCCTTCTCTCCATACCCTCTGATCCCCTTAGCCACAAGGGCCACATCTAACTCCCTCTTAAATATAGCCAATGAACTGGCCTCAACCACCCTCTGTGGCAGAGAGTTCCAGAGACCCACCACTCTCTGTGTGAAAAAATTCCTTCTCATCTCGGTCCTAAAGGATTTCCCCCTTATCCTTAAGCTGTGACCCCTTGTCCTGGACCTCCCCAACATCGGGAACAATCTTCCTGCATCTAGCCTGTCCAACCCCTTAAGAATTTTGTAAGTTTCTATAAGATCCCCTCTCAATCTCCTAAATTCCATCGAGTACAAACCGAGTCTATCCAATCTTTCCTCATATGAAAGTCCTGACATCCCAGGAATCAGTCTGGTGAATCTTCTCTGTACCCCCTCTATGGCAAGGATGTCTTTCCTCAGATTTGGAGATCAGAACTGTACGCAATACTCCAGGTGTGGCCTCACCAAGACCCTATACAACTGAAGTAGAACCTCCCTGCTCCTATACTCAAATCCTTTTGCTATGAAAGCTAACATACCATTCGCTTTCTTAAGAAAATATAAAGGCAGAACATATATCAAAGCTACAAAATTTGAGGCAGTTTTGAGATCTTCACTAGAGGCTTCCTGCCTAATTATTTAATGAAGGTAGACACAAAATGCTGGAGTAACTCAGTGGGACAGGCATCATTTCTGGAGAGAAAGAATGGGTGACGTGTCGGGTCGAGACCCCTCTTCTGACTGATGTCAGGGGAGTGGCGGGACAGAGTTAAAATGGAGTAGAAGACAGTAAGACTGGTGGGAGAACTGGGAAGGGGGGGGGATGGAGAGAAAGGGATGGAAAGGGCTATTTAAAGTTCATCAAATCAGCTAATCAAATATGATAGAATAACTCACTACTACAAGCATAATTCTTGAATAAAATGTTAGAAATAAGCCGCATGTCAAACAAAATGTGAAACAGATTAATCCACAGATGCTGAAAGCATTTCTTGACATATTTTAGAAAATATTGAAAAACTCAGTATCTGTAAAATGAGAAACAGAGTTAATGTTTCTGTTCAAAAACCTTTTAAAATCTAAGAAACAACATCACCCAGATGGTGATTGGAAACAGGAATCCTCACGCGACATTTAATAAGAAACTGGATTGGCATTTGAAATGCCGTGGCATTATAGGATACATACATGATATCTATCTATCTATCTATCTATCTATCTATCTATCTATCTATCTATCTATCTATCTATCTATCTATCTATCTATCTATCTATCTATCTATCTATCTATCTATCTATCTATCTATCTATCTATCTATCTATCTATCTACTTTTAAAACTCTGTGAGTGTGTGTGTTTGTTTGTGGGTGTATGTCAGATTAGATTTTCAGATTAGATTTTGGCCTTTGATTCATTGGTCCGCCAAAACTACACGCAGAAACTCAGAGATTTTTCCCATTTCGCTAGCCATTTCACTTTTACATTCGCACATCCACTCATCATTACATTTAGACATTTTTATGTACACATTTTTAATAAAATCCTTTCCCCCGCCTTTGTCGCCTCCTGCTGGCCAGCGACCATAACGGCTGCTACTGCCCGGCTCTCCTCCAAAAATGCCGACATATTTCCCGTTTCGCTGGCGATTTTACATCCTACACTTGCCCACCCCCCCCCCCCCCCCCGCCCCCGATGAAAAGCAGCGGGGGAACAGCCGATCTTTGGCTTGAGCCTGCGAGACAGAGCCGGCGCGTCAATGGCCTGTCGGCCCGCAGGCGCATAGAGGGCGTACGCAGCATCTCGACATCGTACGCAGCGTCTCGACGGTGTACGCAGCATCTTGACGGCGTATACATGGCCCGCAGGCTCACTCGGCATCATGCCCGCTCGCCCACTCCACCCTCCCTCCATCTCCCCCTCCCTCCCTAACCCCCCCTCCCTCCCTCTCCCACCCACCACCCTCCCCGTACTTGGGGTCTGGAGCACCTTCGGGGAACAGACCCCACACACCAACACCCCCCCACACAATAACCCCCCCCACACACTAACCCCCCACACACTACCCCCCCCCTGTCAATCATTGTGTCATTTTCTCTTCCCCCACCATCACACACTCCTCCCCACATCACACATTCCCCGACAAACACTCCCCGTCACACACTCCCCCCCTTAACACACTCCACCGTCACATATTACACATTCTTGCTACTGAGGGAGTGCATCGTATGTTCAGCAGGTTAATTCACGGGATGGCGGGACTGTTGATAGAATGGAGTGGCTGGGCTTGTTTACCCTGGAAATTAGAAGGATGAGAGGTGATCTTATTGAAACATATAAAATTATTAAGGGTTTTGACATGCTAGAGGCAGGAAACCTGTTCCCGGTGCTGGGGAGTCCAGAACCAGGGGCCACAGTTTAAGAATAAGGGGTAAGCCATTTAGAATGGAGATGTGGAAAAACGTTTTCACACAGAGAGTTGTGAGTTTGAGGAATACTCTGCCTCAGAGGGTGGTGGAGGCTGGTTCTCTGGATGCTTTCAAGAGAGAGCTAGACAGAATTCTTAAAGATAGCAGAGTCAAGGGATGTGGGCAGAAGGCAGGAACAGGGTCTTATTTATGGATGATCAGTCATGATCACATTGAATGGTGGTGCTGGCTTGAGGGGCCGTATGGCCTACTCCTGCACCTATTGTTTATTGTAATATGGAGATTATGGTGTCTACTGAGAACTATGTTTACATAGCTGTTGAACTGTTGAAAGTAAGAATTTCCTTGTTCTGTTTTGGGAGATATGACAATAAAACTGTTGATATTTTAGGGCATGTTGATATTTTAGGGCATGTTGATATTTTAGGGCATGTTGATATCAAGGAGGCAGAGGCAATAGACAATAGACAGTAGGTGCAGGAGTAGGCCATTCGGCCCTTCGAGCCAGCACCGCCATTTAATGTGATCGTGGCTGATCATCGACAATTAGTACCCCGTTGCTGCCTTCTCCCCATATGCCTTAACTCCACTATCCCTTAGAGCTCTATCTAACTCTATCTAACCTCTAACCGAGGTTTAGGTCTCTTGAAAACATTAATGTTGATGTCTCCAGGGTCTGGCGGAATCTATCCTAGATTATTGAAAGGGGGAAGAGAGAACTGGGGCTTTAACAGAGATCACTGTATTCTCTTTAGCCAGGGATGAGATTCTGAAGGGCTGGTGAAAGCCAATGTTGTTTCTTTGTTTAAGAGGGGCAATCGGGATAATGCAGCAAATAATAGATGTGAGCCTTTCATCAGTGGCAGGGAAGGTATTGGAGACGATTCGTAAGATTAGGATTTATTTGTATTTAGTAAAACATGGGTTCTTGAGAGACTGTAAAAATGGCTTTGTACGATGGGATGCTTCAAGTATTATCAAGTATTTATTGAGTTTTTTGAAAAGGCGACAAAGATGATTGATGAGGCTAGGGCAATGGATGTTGTACACTTGGATATGATCACGGTGACTTGGGAGATTAGATTCAAAATTAGCTTGGCTTTATAACACCGATGGTAGTGATGGAAGGGCGCTATTTTAATCAGAGGTTTGCAATCAGTCGAATTCTGCAGTGATCAGTGATGCAACCTCTGTTGTTTTGATCATACATAAATGTGGATGCAAGTGTAGGGGGAGTGGATTAGTTTCATTTGGTTTCTTTTAGTTTTGAGATATACCATGGTAACGGGTCCTTCGCCCCACCGAGTTTACGACGACCAGCGATCACCCAAACACTAGCTCTATCCTACAGACTAGGGACAATTTACAGAAAACAATCCAACCTACAAACCCGTACATCTTTGGAATGCCAGAGGAAACCGGAGCACACGGTGAAAACCCACGCAGTCACAGGGAGAATATACAAACTCAGTACAGGCAGCATCCGAGGTCAGGAATTGAACCCGTGTCTCTGGCACTGTACGGCAGCAATTCTACCGCTGCGCCACTCAGCCGCCCGATTCATTTAGTAAGTTTGCACACCACACAAAAATTGGAGGAATTTGGTTACCTCACACTCCATGTGGTCGTCAATGAAGGTTGATCTTATAGAGGTGTAGAAGATCATGAAGGGAATAGAAAAAGTAAATGTACAGAGTCTTTTACCTAGAGTTGGGGAAACAAAAACCAGGGGCAAAGGTGAGAGGCAAAAAAATCTGTAGGATTCTGAGGGACATCGTTTTCACATAGACGGTGGTGAGTGCATGGAATGAGCTGCCAGTGGAAGCAGTTGAGACACTGTTTCAAATAACATCATTTAAAAGAAAGTTGGACAGTTACATGGACAGGAAAGGTTTAGAAGGATATGGGCCAAACGTGACAGGTGGGACTATTGTTGATGGGGCGCCTTGATCGCCATGGGCAAATTAGGTCAAAGAACCTCTTTCCATGGTGTATGGCTTTCTGACGACAGCCCTGCTCATCAGAACACATCTCCAAACTCCTGGACATAGGAATCAGCTGCCCCCTCTGCCACTGGAACCCCGACTTTCTGATCCACAAACCTCAATTGGTGAGGATAGGTGTTAGCAACTCCACCACAACAATTCTCAACATTGGTTGCCCACAAATATGCGTTCTCGATTACCTACTATACTCCTTATATATATGTCAGTTGGAGGGACCACATCACTAACGGCCAGCTCTATGGGGAGATTCCAACTCTGATGGAGAAGATCAGCTGGAGAAGGATGAGACTCGCTGGTCACTGCCACCGCCACCCAGAAATGCCAGCAAACAAGGTTGTGCTGTGGGAACCCACCCATGGAAGACGTGACCCGGGACGGACAATCAAGACGATGCTGAAAACATTGATGGAAGACGCACGTGTAGAGAGAAGAGAGGAGCTTGCCAGCTGCATGGTGGACAGAGATGTGTGGTGCGTCCGTCACCATGCCCGTCAGAAACCAGCACCACTGCGTTGCTAATGTGTTTGTATATACTCACACCAGTATGGCCAAAGTCAGCTGCAATCTATAAGTTTGTAGACAACACTCCTGTGGGCAGCATCACAAACATTGACGAGATGTAGTACGGGAAAGAGTTAGCGAACGTAATGACATGAAGTGAGGGCAATATCCTCTCCCTCAATGTCTGCAAGTAGAAGGAACTAGTTGTTGACTCCAGGAAGCATGATGGAGTTCTTGTCCGAATCAGATCAATGGGATGGAAATGGAAATGGTTGAGAACTCCATGTCTTGCGTTGTCATTCTGGCATTTTTGTTACCAATGATCTGTCGTGGACCAACTATATTGATGTAACAGCCAAGAAGGCAAACCAATACTTCTACCTTCTGAGAATACTGAGGAAATTCAGTACGATTTTTTGATTAGGCAGACACCAGGCAACCAATAAAGAAGGGTTTTGGCCCGAAACGTTGCCTATTTCCTTTGCTCCATAGATGCTGCCTCCCCCGCTGAGTTTCTCCAGCATTTTTGTGTACCTCAGGTAACCAATAAATGCTGACTCTCCAACTTTTAGATCTCTTTCCTACCAAAGGTATTTAAATGTAATTGTATAGAATAAACAGAACAACTTTGAAGGTTGACAACAGAAGTAGTGAATTATCTGAATACTTCACTGGTTCAATTAAAACAAAATGAAGAACCAATGTTATTCATTATTCTCCTGTAAGAAATTTGACTGAAGTAACTCAAAAACTACCCCATGGCCATTTGGGGCCCAAAGAATTCTATGACCTCAGGATACCGAGGTATAAGGCTCTGAAAATAAATCTTCATTGGGTCATTTGACTGTCATGAAGTGTGTAGAAATCTGCACCTGTTTTAGGATTTTAGGATATCTATATAATTAAAAGTCTCATCATGACCACTTCCTGTTTACGCATTATATTGATTTTATAAAAAATGCTACCATATATCGCTATGATATTTGGCCATGTTACTCACAGTCCTCCTCCGCTGAGAAGGCCCCGAGGATTTTTCCCATCAATTAAAAATAAAAAAGTTATGAGTGTTTAAAAAAGCTTGAGATCCCCTCGCCTGTCAATCACCGCGATTAAGGTAACGCCCCTTCCGGGGGGGGGGGGGGGGGGTAGGAGCAGGACTATAAAACCCCGGGACATGACTCAGTAACTCTGCAAGATCGCGGGGAGAGGTTCTCATTCTAAGCTGTGAATCAACTGAACTGTGAATCTGCAATGTACTTGCAATAAATGATTTGTTAGCCCTTAATGACAATGCCATGAGTTGTTTGGCCTGCTGCGCTGCCTGTGCTTGAAACTGCAAAGCTTTACTAGGTCCAACTGTGGGTGGAAGGAATAAATGCTTTATTAGGTCCGACTGTGTTTGGTTCAAAAGTCCCACTCATTTCGTGACTTCCGCTTAGTGGACAGGTCACACTGATTGCGTAATTGCCGGTGAGTGCAGAGGTCGCGCTGATTGCAGAAGTGCCGCTGACTGCGGAAGCCCCAAAGTGAAGAGGCCGCGCTCAGCCGTGTGAGTATTCAAGAAAGTTTACTGCCTTATACATGGTGTGTGAGTCAGTCTGTGTGTGTGTGTGGAGTGAACGTGAGTGTGAGTGTGTGTGTGAGTGTATGTGAGTGTGAGTGTGAGTGTGTGCGTGTGTGTGAGAATGAGTCAATGAGTGAGTGAGTGAGTGAGTGTGTGTGTGGTCTCAGTGACTGAGCTGCCAGCCCAATAATCCATTCGGCCCACAATGTCCTTAATAGCCCTCTGGAAACCAGTCCCTTCGGCCCACAACACCATGCTAGTGCTCCAGAAAGCCCATCCCCCCCCCCTCCTCCGCCCCCGCCCCACTGGCCAGCAATGTTGGAATTGGTGGAGAGGTGAAATATTGCGTTGGGGGACCAGCCCTCCCGTGTGAAGCTGGGACCCAACAGGTCCCACTTAGCCTAGTTATTAAATAAAGTACAAAGGGAATCTAACATATGTGGGTATGTCTGTCCGAATGGTGTATAACATATGTGATATATGTTTGTTGTGTGTGTACATCAGGGCCATGGGTTCCCATGAATGGTTAAGATTAAAAATAGACTTTAAAAACATGTTGTAGCAAGAGTTGGCCCTGCTCAGACATTCTGGGCTCTCAGTAAGCTCAATCATGATTTTTTTCTGCTTGTACTTGCTGAACTGGATCTGTGGCTTCACAAAGCTGCTTACAAGATTATATGCCAGGTCCTAGATCACAAGGAGAACAGTGTTAAGATACACGATTAAAGCACACTTCCAAATAGGTATTTCATTACTTGCATAAATGGATGCTATTAAAACTCTGCTTTTAATATTTGAAATGTACTGTGGGATGTAGTCTTGCAAAATTTATGAAACTCACATATGAACGTTGCAGAACCGAAGCAACAGCTACATAACCTAAACAGCAATTTATTTTAAATAAAACCACATCAATTTCCTTTTAACTTGCAAACCTATATAAAATATCCACAATTAGCTTTAAAAATGTACTCGTAGAAGTTGCGTCCAGATGTTGTTTAGTGTAGGAAGGAACTGCAGATGCTGCTTTAAACCGACTGAAGATAGACACAACATGCTGGAGTAACCCAGTGGACAGGCAGCATCTCTGGAGAGAAGGAATGGGTGACGTTTCAGGTCGAGACCCTTCTTCAGACTGAAGGATCTACCCCGAAACGTCACCCATTCCTTCTCTCCAGAGATGCTGCCTGTCCCGCTGTTACTCCAGCTTTTTGTGTCTATCTCCAGATGTTGTTAACCCTTAATTCAAGAACTTCTCATCCATACAATCAAAAATTAACCCCAATGCTTCGCACCTTCACAACCATTTTGACTAAATATGACAAAAAAAAAACTGTATTAGTATGTCTATGTTAAAATAATCAGCTTTGCGTTAAAGATAAATAACCTTCTATATTTTAGAGTACTGCTAGGTTACAAACAAAAAACGCAAGATTAACAATTTTATTCAAAAACCTTTTGATAATTGCGATATGGCATTGACGGACACAAAACAAGATGAATGCATGGACCATCCATTCTACTTAATAATTAAAAGACATTACATTTTCCAAAAAGTCACTGAGCGACGGTATTTCATGATAGGTCAGCAAGTTAAATAGATTTGGAAAATCCTGTATTTTACACCAATCTATGAATAACAAGCAGCACGGCAGAGATACTGCCTCACAGCTTCAGCAAACATGGTTAAATGTAACCTTAGGTACTCTCTCTGTAGTTTGTGTAACCTCCTCATGACCACGTGGCTTTCCACTGGGTGCTCTCGTTTCCTCCCACATGCCAAAACGAAGCATGCAAGAGACTAGGTAAATATCCCACAAGTGGGTAAAGTCTGAGTAGAATCTAAATTATCTTACCTATAATCTCCTGAGGCGTCCAAGTTCTTCATCATTCCCAAAGTGAACACTTTAACAGTTGTATCTTTTGCTAAAACCCTGAGTTATGTAGTCCCTCCTTAAATCACTGCATCTCTCAAATTCTTTTTCCTTTTAAGTGGCCTTTTAAAACCTCTCTGTTTGACCGTTTCTTTGGTCAGGGAGCCTTATAACTCATTGTGGGCTCAGCACCAAAATTAACTTGGTAATGCTACAGACACAAGTACCTTGGGACCTACCGATACATTAAAAATGTCTTATAAAGGGAATGTTTGCGCTGATGACATTAAAAGGAATAACAATGAAGATGATAACCAGAATGCCTGACAACTGACCAGCAGCAGTCCCTTCTAATATTATATGCTATAAACCAACTGCTCCAACTTCACTTTAGTTAAATCCCTCAAATGGATACATTTTTGCGTGTAACATACAATCCAGCGGAAGAGTGAGGAAAACTGGTCACTTTATGTGCAATAAACTGGTGAATGAGCTGAGGTCAGTCTCCCGAGTAAAGACAGCACCTATAAATCTAAGCTGCAGTGCATATCCTTTCCAGGACAGACACTGAAAATCTAGTTTATGTCTTTCTAACACCCAGAATGAAGATGTAAAAAGCATCTCTACAATTTCTGGAATTTAAACATTAAATAAAACACATCTCAGTGGGAGATATATTGCCGAATGAAGCAACAAAGTGAAAAGAATATTGTCACTGGTAATGAATATATTGTCCAAGAGTGATCACATCAGTCCATTACACAGAAGTACCTTCAGGTTTCTATTTCTTTTAATATTAACAAACAACGTTTTTAACATTAAATCATAAGCTCCAAAAAGACACATTAAATAGCAGAATCATAGGCTAGTTTCCAGCTCAACAATACAATCTCTCTGTAGTTTGGGTTATTGGCATCATTCTCTATGTTCACAACTAAAAGACAACTTTCACAAGCTGTCTCTCAGGATAGTTTTATTTACACTGTACCAAAAATCATATAGCAACACAACATGGATAGAGGTTCATGGGCCAAAATTGTCCATGCTGAACAAGATGCGCCATGCACTAAGGGAGACCCTTTTGCCCACATTTGGTCCATATCCTTATTTTTAAGATCATGTGTGGGTTGCTCGTTTAGCTTAGTTTAGTTTAGTTTACCAATACAGGCCTTTCGGCCCACTGGGTCCACACCGACCAGTGATCCCTGCACATTAACACCATCCTACACCCACTAGGGACAAGTTTTACATTTAGCAAGCCAATTAACCTACAAACCTGTACGGCTTTGGAGTGTGGGAGGAAACCGAAGGTCTCGGAGAAAACCCACGCAGGTCACGGGGAGAACGTACAAACTCCGTACAGACAGAACTAGTAGTCAGGATCGAACACGGGTCTCCGACGCTGCCTTTGTTGTAAGGCAGCAACTCTACCGCTGCGCCACCGTGACTGCTCGAGATCGTTAGACACACATCTGCGAGATAAGGAGAAAGAAGACAGCAAGGCGGGAAGAAGAAAAGAAGAGGAGGAGCCAGAGGGCTGAGGGAGTGCTGAGAAGGGGAGGAGACTGAGGGCTACCTGAAATTGGAGAAGTCAATGTTCATGCCACTGGGGTATAAACTGCCCAAGCGAAATATGAGGCGCTGATCCCCCAATATCCGGTGGTCCTCACTGGCCATGGAGGAGGCCCAGGACAGAAAGGTCGGATTCGGAATGGGAGGGGAGTTGAAGTGCTGTCGTAGAGTTGGAGGGAAGGGGAAATCACAGTGGGGGGGGGGGGGGGGGGCAGTCAGAGAGGAGGTTGTTAAACTGTCTTCAGAGGGTGTCGTAGAGTTGGAGGCAGGATGGTTGTGGCCTTGAGTGTCTCAGGAGGTCAAGGAAATTGGAACGCGTTCAGAATGACTGTGAAGGACCATAGTGAGGGGAACAACTTCTGCAGGGACCTCTTCATGAAGAAGGATCTGCTGGAAGCCGGCAGGTTCGAGGCAAAGGACGTCTACTGCCCCAGGACATCCCGGGTAATGGATACTTTGATGTTATCATGTACCAGCGGGATGGCAGAAAATGCTGAAGGATTTCCGGGAGAAGGGGAATGAAGCTCTACTGTTGCTGTTGAAGGTACAGACACTCTTCAACCTTCCCACTCAGAGGAACGTGTGATTATGGAGCAGGTTTATCCCACATATGCTGGTTGTGGATGTCCTCACTGCCCTGGCACATTACGTCAAGGGAGCTGAAAGCTGCCTCAATGTTTTGGAGAGAATCAGGTTTGTCCTAATGGACAAATATGAACTTTTTGAACAAATATGGTCTCCATTCACTGACTATATGAAGGGGTAGCTGAGCTCAGCATTGTAACTCAATAAATATCCGGTGGTAAGATTAGATGAAAAGATCTACTCTGAGATTTGTATACACGTCTCTATAGATATTGTTATGTGAAATTGTTCCATTCATTGTTAAGATCTATACTTTATTTTTTTTTAAGTATAATAATTGTTTGCTTGTATTATTTTTTATTTTTATTATTTTTATTGTTTTTTTAAATTTATTTTTATATAATCATAATCAATATTATTTAATCCCACTCCTCATTGATTAAACACCTATTCTTTCACATCTTTACTTTCTTTACTTTCTAAAAAAAAATAGAAGCTTATATAAATCATTCCGTAATATTTGTAGAACGTTTGAAACAAGTTAAACGTGTATTTGAAAAACTGTTATATTATTGGCAATATGTATTGCTTCTAGTAAAAATATTAAACAAAAAAAAGGAAGCTGCGTCAATGTAAGGGATCTGTTCGGGATTTGGACCTGCAAGGCCAATCTGAGGGTGGATGACAATGGCGCCTTCATCCATTCCTCTTTCATGTTCATTTTGGTTTATGGTTTACACAGGACACACCAGGGTGTGTTGCAACAAACTTGAATATGGGGTAGCCCAGTGCAGTGCAGTGCCGTCATCTGCAAGTCTTCGGCAAAGAGTCTGAGGCAAGGAGGATGAGCAGAGGGGGACAGAGGGTAAAGGTACATTCTCTACATTCTCCTGTTGTGTGTGCGATTCTTGTGCCTTTTCTTTCTTGGTTTAGTGCATGATTAATGGCAGGTCGGTGCAATGTTCCTCCTGCAAGATGTGAGAAGTCAGGGAAACTACTGGTGACTCCACCCATGGGAATAGTGTCCAAGCGCAGTACCTTTGCAGGCCACATTAGGGAATTGGAGCTGCAGCTGGATGACTTCAGGATCTTTCGGGAGAATAGGACCTTCTTAGATAAAACCCACAGCGAAGTGGTCACGCCTCAGGTACAGGAGGTGAGGAGGTGAGTGACCACAAAGATACGGAGTAGACAAAGAATGCAGGCTCGTAGGGCAACCTCAACTTCATTGCGATTTCCACAGTCGATTAGCGGGTCCAATTTGCCCGCTATGGCCAGTGCCCTGGAGCTCCGGCCCGAGCTGGCCGATCCGTTCACATAGCCCACTTCTCCGGACAGACTGCCAATTGGCAGATCAAATTTGTCCCCTGCGGCCTGGTGCTCTGGAACTTCAGCAGGGCTGGAGCTGGCAGATCCATTCCCACAGCCGGCTTCCAAGACAGACTGGTATCTCGACCCCCTGGAGGCCTAGGCCAATGGTTCCTGTACCATCGGACTCCTCTTGGAGGACCACGTCAGATGGCAGGGGACAGTGGGTGCGCCCGCCTTACTGCATTTTCCACACGTTCAGCAATTCTCAGGTCAGTGGGGGTTAGTCCATAGTTCTGCCGGGAAAGCAGTGCCTCAACCCCACTCGATCGGAGGCCACCGATCCGACCCTCATTGGGACTTCCGGGGGCAACACAGTAACAGGCGCTCAGGCTGCCCATGCAAGAAATGCAGCTTGCGCTGTAAAAGTGATTTACTTTTAATATTTGTTTCATTTAAGTTTCTTGCTGTCCATGGTGCTTTAGAGATTCTGGAGTGGGTCAGAGATGTATTGTTGCATTATGACCTCTCTTGGTCCAGCAAAATGGATAATACGGCAAGGCTCTAGAACCCGAGGGTGACGGAAAATAGTGGTGGGCCTGTAATGGGGAAAGGCAGAGGTCTTTGTTCTACAAGTAGGGCTTCTGGAATAATAGATTTCAACAAGAGCTCATAGATCTCAATCACTGGCACTTATAAAGACAAAGTGTTTTCTAAAGCATCATCCAAAAGTGACGTTTCATATTCACACAGAATTGGCAAATCATTTTTTTTAAATTAACATACATTACATTAAACAGCATAGAAACAGGCTGTTCAGCCTGACAAACCTTCGCTGGCCATTATCTAGATAATCCAGACGCATGTGGCACATAGTCTTCAACTGTGTTTCAAATGATTATATAAATACTTAGTGTAGGCTAGTTTAGGGATACAGTGCGGAATCAGGCCCTTCGGCCCACCATGTCCGCGCCGACCAGAGATCCCGTACACTAGCACTATTCTACACACAAGAGATAATTTATAATTTTTACCAAAGCCAATTAATCTACAAGCCTGTCTGTCTTTACAATGTGGGAGGAAACTAGAGCACCCAGAGAAAACCCATGTGATCCCGGGGAGAACGTACAAACTCTGTCAGGATCGAACCCAGGTCTCTTGTGCTGTAAGGCAGCAACTCTACCGCTGCACCACGATGCTGCCCTATTTACAGAACAAAAATATTTTAATGAGATAAGACATTATAATTTATTGGAATGTCATGTTCCAACAGATAACAACAACAAGATCCTGGCCCGTATCTCCATGGCTTCCCAATTTGAAAATGAGCCATTTATCCTGCTTGTTCTGACCCAACTTCTTTCTATCCATGCTAATATGTTCCCCTCAATAACATAAGGCTTTATGTGACACCTTAATGAAGGAAAAACCCAAATACATTAACCCAAATACTGCGACCCTCATCTATTGCATCTGGTGTTCCTGATGTGGCCTCCTGTACATAGGTGAGACCAAGCATAGACTCAGCGCCCATTTCACTGTACACTCGCACTCAATCTGTCAAGGCCCACTGGATCTTCTGGTTGCTAACCATTTTATTCCCTTCCCATTCCCTCACTGACCTGGGCCTCCTTCATTACCAGACTGAGGTCACACACAAACTGGAGTATCTGTATCTCGTATTCCACTTTACATTGCAACCCAATGGTATGAACCTTGAATTCTGCAATTTTAGGTAATCGCTAACCAAACACCATCCCCCCACCCCCCTTTCCCTGTCCCATTCCCTATCCTCCCCTGTGCCCCACAGGACTCCCGCCTATTTCTCTACACCCCCCCCCCCCGCACAACTGTTACTTTCCTCCCTCTGCTTTCACAATCTGCAACTCTTCAAACCTGCCTAACACCTGCTGTTCTTATCTCTGGCCTTTCTTCCAACCAACTGCATATTAAAAACCCTCTCGCCTATGTCTACCTACTACTTACAACATTTTGTCCTGCCTGTCCCCTTTTCCAGTTTTCTTCTCCCCTCCTACAATCAATCTGGACCCAAATGGCCACCTATTCATGTTCTCGAGAGATGCTGCTCCATTTGTGTGTCCATTTGTGTGTATTAACCACCTACATTTATTTGTTTCTACATTACAATTGTATTCACTTGTTGTATAACATAGAAACAGGCCATTCGGCCCAACTCATGCATGCCGACCTAGATGCCTCTTCTAAGTTAGTCCCATTTGCCACTTTCTTCTCAACTTTTTCTTTCTATGTACCTGTCCAAATATCTTTCAAATGTTTCATTGTGTGTGCCTCAACTATTTCTCTGGCAGTTTGTTCCATTTACCTACCACTCCTCTTTGTGAAAAACGTTCCATTCAGGTTCCTATTAAATCTTTTCCCTCAAATCTTAAATCTTGATTCCCGTACCCTGCCTCTGTGCATTGACCTGATCTATTCCCCTCATGATTTTGTCCAGCTCTATAAGATCACCCTCCAGCCCCCTGCGCCCCAAGGAATAGAGTTCTACACTTCCTATCCAATGGCTCATGCCGCTGAGTACTGGCAGCATCGTAGTAAAACTTACCTGCGCCCTTTCAATCTTAATCCTTCCTCTTGCAGGATGACCAAAACTGAACACAATACTGTAACTGTAAGCTGACATATATACTCAATACCCTGACTGATGGGTGCCAAACTACTGTAGTTTGATTATCGTCGCAACAAGTCCAGAGACGCACTATCTCCCTGCCTCATCTCATCTCTGGAACTCATCTCTGGAACACCTGAGCCAACAAAGACTGCTAAATTAGACTCCTATTTATCGGCTATAGCTCCACCTTTAACACCATAATCCAATTCAAACTCATCTCCAAACTCCTGGACCTAAGAATCAGCATCCCCCTCTGCTACTTGATCCCCGACTTTCTAACCCACAGACCATAATCAGCAAGAATAGGTGACAACACCTCCTCAACCATAATTCTCAACACCAGTGCCCTACAAGGATGTGTTCTCAGTCCCTTACTATACTCCCTACACACTCACAACTGTGGTCAAATTTACATATTTCCATAAAATATCATTAAGAAGGAATTTGTGATTTGTCAGGGCCAAAAGTTGCACACTAATTCAGATAATTAGAAATGTTATTACAAATGTAACAGCACCCTTGTGCTCAATAATAGGCAGCAATATTGATCTATGGCGCGGTGGAAGAGAGACTGAGACAGAGACAGACAGACAGACAGACAGACAGACAGACAGACAGACAGACAGACAGACAGACAGACAGACAGACAGACAGACAGACAGACAGACAGACAGACAGACAGACAGTGAGATCACTCTCCACCAACCACCACCACCGGTTCCACCTGCTGTGTAGAAGAACACCATGGCTGGCTGGCAGGTGGGCCGTCAGAAGGCGCTGAGGTGGCAGCCGGTTCCGCTGTCCAGTCCCAGCGGATGCTTGCACCCACCTGACCTACTTCCCTCCCCGGCCACCATGCGCTAGCTCCGCACCCGGAACGCTGCGGCAGCGGTGAGTGAGTGAGTGACTTGCTGGCATGATCCCCGACCCCCTCCTTCTCAATGCTCCCGCCCTCCCCACAACTTTACCACTAACAGCCCAGCCAAGTTTTCTACTTTGTGCAGCCCAGGCCGTGCTGACCACACTCCTCACACGCTGTGGAAAGGAACTCTCCACCAACTCGTTGGAAACTTTCTTCTGCATTTGTTGAAGTCCAAAATGTGTTTTGTTCTTTGATGTGGGATTGGCACGTTTGTTGATTGTCATAAACCAGAAATGCACAGCAGATGGTTAAGAATTTTAGTTGATAAAAAAAGGAATTTTTGTTCCAGACTAAACAGCTAATGTAACTTTATAAACTCAGAAACATTGGATCTTTATTTGTTTACATCAGAACACGCGATGTACAAAAGAAAACAACAATCTCACAATAATAATCATGTCTCGGACCAGTCTCCTTTTTGGAGAACATTGTTACTTTAGTACAGTTGGGTATTACTCAAAGTTGAACTCTTTCAAACATATGCTCGCACAGTAATCTGCAGTTCACGCCCTTGCTGGAAGTTGACAGTAATCATTAATCATACTGTCATGGTTCATTAAAGTGTGCAATAATCACGGGAGGTAATTTGTATTATTGTTTTGACAGTTAAAACCTCGTGCATGCACCTTCCTCTCCGCCATCATCCCAGCGTGCTCCATGCCTAGCTAGCCTGAAACAAACCGCATGATTGGTCAATAGGCATCCAACTCAATGTTAAACGTGGCTTGATTGAACAATTACTAGAATCAGAATCAGAATCAGAATCAGAATGCCTTTTATTGTCACTATACACATGTACAGTGAGATTAAAAACTGCTCCTACTTTTAACATTTTAACATTTAGGATTACTACTCGGAAAATTTGAGTTTTTTTCCATATTTTAAAAATATGTGCAGGTATTGTTCTTGATAGGTTTCAGATATGATTTCCATAATATTTTTGCACAATATGTTATAAATACAGGTAGATATGGAATGTGGGTTACGAAATGAAACGAAAAAGCACTTTGTCCCACGGTCCAAGGGTAGTTTTCAAAAATATGCATGTATATTTTAAAATAATTTCTAATAATTGTGTCGATAATAATACAAGTAATCAGTAGTAATACTGTTGATAAACTTGAGAAATCACTGATCTGAAAAGGTGAAATCTGTTTTCTCTTCCAAACCTGCCTTATCTGCTAAGTATTTCTAACATCATCAATTTGAACAGATTAACAACCCCTATCAAAGAGGGAGAAGAGTTTAACAGACATCTTGCATGTGATTATTTTTTAATTGATGTTAAGATCACTGTTTGACACTGTATCCTGTTAATGTAACCAGTTAAATTTCAATATGACTTCTCTCCAGACAATGTATGGATTGATTTGAAAAAGTATTTTAATATCGTTGGTGAATATTGACACATGAACATTGCAATCTAAATATTGGGACATAAAATAATTTTTAAAAGGATTATTTGCCCACCATAAATCTTTATTCTTTGGAGCACAGAAGGTTAAGGGATTGAGGTCATTAAAATGATGAAAGGGATAGACAGAGTTGATGTGGATAAGCTTTTCCCATTGAGGGTAGGGAAGATTCAAACAAGAGGGCATGACATGAGAATTAAGGGACAGAAGTTTAGGGGTAACATGAGGGGGAACTTCTTTACTCAGAGAGTGGTGGCTGTGTGGAATGATCTTCCAGCAGAAGTGGTGGAGGCAGGATCGATTTTAACATTTAAAAGTAAAGTGGATAGGTATATGGACGGGAAGGGAACAGAGGGGTATGGTCTGAGTGTAGGTAGATGGGACTAGGGGAAAATAAATGGTCGGCACGGACTGGAAGGGCCGAGAAGGCCTGTTTCCGTGCTGTAATTGTTATATGGTTATATGGTTATAAAATACCTCTAGCATGAAGAATCAGGGGAGAGCTGATGAAAATATGAGGAGAATATAATCAGATTTGTGAAGGATTGGTATGGTAGTGGACTCAGTGAGCTAAAGGGACTGTTTCCATGCTGTGTCCCTGATTCTTTGTAAGTGTCATACTATTTCCTATGGGAGTATTTGATGATGCAGTGCTGGGAAAATTATTAAATGTTAAAATCTAAACACAGCAGCTTTTATTGTTGACATGCATTTTGGTTTATCAAACTCAAATACCAGAGATGTAAATATGGAACTGATTTGATTTAAATAACGTAAAGCTCCTGCAAAGGAGCCAAGAAAACAGATTGTAAAGTTGCACAAGTTTCCTGCACCCTACTAAGATCATGGTTACATTTGTTAGACTGAAGATCAATGGGCTGCTATGTCAGCTTTGCAATGGCCCCAGCCAATTTCATTTCGGAGTCACGTGAGTGACTCCGAAATGACCCCCGCGCGGGCGTCGGGTCTCCATGCTAAGTCAGGTGCCGACTCCCCCCAGCATTTGCCCTCCGTGGCAGCGGCATCAGGTCCCGCCAAACAAAGGCGGTTGAACACACCTCCCGCGCGGGAATCGCTCAGCTTCGCTGCGGCGGCTGGCAGCGACAAATTCCGGCACCGGGTTCACTTCGACGAGGTGCGGGCCGATGAAAGGAGCCTCGGCAGTATTTCAGAGCCTGAGGACTCCGACCGCCTGAGTGTTCAGGGCGAAGGGGCGTATTGGCCAGGATGGAGCGGATGTTGGAGCTCCTCCTGCAACAGAATCATCGGGAGGAAGCATCCAGCTCCAGTGGGCACAGGGAGGTTTCACCATCGTCAGCAGGAGCCTGAGACAGCCAGAGGATTGTCAGAGACATCGGGACTACCCCTCAACCCCAAACTGGCAGCCACCGTGGACTTCCTGACCAACCATCAGCTCCAGGAAGAGGTCCTATCGGAGGCCTTAAAAACAGGCACAAAGCCCAGCGAACTGCTACTCCCTTCAACGAGCCCATAGTCAATACGCCACGGTCGCCGAGTCCCCCATGGATGGGAGGACGAGACCATGCGACGGCAAGGTCCATGATGTGGGCAGCCGGCAAGCCCGCGCGGGCGTCGGGTCTCCATGCTAAGTCAGGTGCCGACTCCCCGCCGCATTTGCCCTCCGTGGCAGCGGGATCAAGCTCCGCCGAGGAGGTGTTTGAGCGTACCTCCCACGCGGGAATCGCTCAGCTTTGCTGCGGCGGCTGCCAGCGACAACTTCCGGCACCGGGTTCCCCTCGACGAGGTGCAGACCGATGAACGAAGCCTCAGCAGTTCAGCAGAACATGAGGACTCCGTCCGCCCGAGTTCTAAGGACGAGGGGCGTATTGGCCAGGATGGAGCGGATGTTGGAGCTCCTCCTGCAACAGAATCAAAATTTTCGGGGAAGACCTCCCCAAGAGGGTCAAGGAGTGGGATGACCACGCTACGACAGTGGGACTCATGTGGTCACATATCTCGACCAGGCAGCAGGCCAGGGAGTGCTATTTTTCAGGCCACAAGGCCCTGCCGTTAGGCCAGCAAGGGCCTCCGCTCCAGCTCTGCCTCAATTTCAGAATCCAGCACCTCCACATCCGGCCATGCATATCAAGGGCCGCCGATAACCATGACGGTAAAGTGGTCTGGATTTCATGCACCTGCATGTTGAACTTCACATGTTGGTGGGAGACTACGGCTCTTTCCGGGGGCATGCGGTACCATCACGTCTGATGAGTTTATCTTACAAAGTATTCAAGGCCATGCGATTGAATTCATCAATGGTGACATCCCTCCATCCCAGCATATGCAGATCGGAAATTTACACTGTCCAGCAAAGAGCGGCAGTAGGCTATGCTGAAAAATTTACAGTCACAAGGAGGGATGGAGGATGTCGGGTTATTTTTCATTTGAACCATTTGAATACTTTTGTAGAATATACCCATTTCAAACTAGAAACGTTCCAGACAGCCAAGTTATTGGGTTCTGGGGGCTGCTTTGTAGCATGCGTTGATTAAAAGATGCATGCTATTCAGTATCCATTCAGAAATGCCACAGGAAGTTCTTGCCATTTCTCTGGATGGATCAGCTCTGGCTATACAGAGCTTTGCCAAATGGGCTTACACACCCCTAGATTATTTCTAAATTGCTCCAATCAATACTGGCTACACTAGGAGACAAAATCACATAGTGTTGGCCTGTCTAGGTGATATCCTAATTATTGGGAATCAGCCGAACTGGCAGTTTCAGCCACCGTGGAAATTTTTTCAGCAAATGGGGTTCATTATCCATCCAGATAAATCAACGTCCTGCCCTTCACAGGTTAAGGGTATCTGGGATTACGGTGGATTCCAATTACGTGCGGGCCACCATACCAACTAACTAGGTTGGCGATGTCACCCAACTATGGTAGGGTCTAGTCTGGGCCAGTATACCATCAATTCGACAAACTACTAAGGTCATTGGCAAGATTGTAGCTTTTTTCCAGCTGCCCAATACGGGCCTTTGCATTATCAAAATTTGCAGAGAGCCAAGGTCTCGGCGTTAAAACTGAACGCTAGACATTTCCATAGACCAATGCAGCTGCCTTTCAAGGCACAGATTGAGTTACAATGGAGGATTGACAATTTTTATGACTCACTTAAACCCATCATTTTGGCCAATCCGATGGTATACTTACAAACAGACGCAAGCTCCCATGTCTGGGGAGCTACGGACAACTACTCCAGTTGTGAGGGCAGATGGGACACCCTTGAATCTACCCTGTTGTTGTCACAAGGGATAAACTATTTGGAGATGCTGGGAGCATTTCACGGACTTCGAGCTTATTGTTCTAGCCTTACTGATGCTCATGTCCGTCTCCAAATAAATAATACCGCTACGGTGGCATATCTAAACCATATGGGCGGTACCAGGTCACTTTCATGTGATGAATTGGCAAATTGTATGACAACATCGAGTGGATGATGAATCTCCAAATATCCGCTAAAATTACTGCCAAATTTGGTGAACCGGATATCGACCTTTTTGCGTCACGGTTGAACCATCAGGTACCAACATACGTTCGTGGGACCCGATCCTGGGGCAATGGCGATGGATGCGTCTCGCTGGACTGGGGGAAATGGGTTTCTATGCATTTCCTCCATTTTGCCTCATCAGTCAGGTGTTGCGGGTAATCCAGACAAATGCTGCTAAGGGCATTCTTATCATACCCGACTGGCCTACGCAGCCATGGTATCCGGTGGTCCTTGATATGATCAGTCAACCTTGGGTCCTCTTAGAGGGTTACCCATAATTGGTACAAACCCTGTGTCAGGGGGACCACATCCCTGCCACAGTCATCTAAACTTGTTGGCTTGGAGGTTCTGCACAGGCCATCACTGCGGTATGGCCTATCATCTAGAACCATGGATACCATCGGAGCGTCATGCTGGGAGTTCACCTGGCGGCAATACCTCTCTCACATCCGGAAATGGGAAACCTTCTGCGGCCGCTCCCATATTACATACGACGCTGTAACCATTACCGACGTATTGGAATTCTGGCGGGGTTGCATCATAATGAACACCTGAGCTACAGTGCCATCAACAGCGCCTCGAGTGCGCTGTCATTCTACCTCAATATTAAGGTAGGATCTAACAGGCTGGTGTCCAGACTCATGCGGGGAATATTCAATTCGAATCCGCCCAGACCACGCTATAATATCACCTGGGATATCGGGGAAATACTCACCCTGCTCAGGACGTGGTCGCCCATGCAGGGCCTGGAACTGGACAAACTCACCCTGAAGCTGGTGATGTTACTTGCACTGACTTCAGCACAGAGGGTACAGACACTCCGCAAAATCCGGATCGACAGGATGATCTCTACCCCTGCAGAAGTAGTCTTCGTCATAGACGAGCTACACAAGCAGCATAGACCTGGGTGCGCAGGGCTGCAGCTGAAGTTCCTGGCATACCACGCTGATGCAAGGCTATGTTTAGCCGCCCATATCCGTCACTATGTGAAAGTGACGAGAAAACTGAAGGAATGGAGAAACCTCACCATAGAGTGACGGTCCAGACGATATCCAGGTGGCTCAGGATCATCTTGGGTAAGTCACGTGTTGACACTAATATCTTCAAATCCCATTCCACCAGGGCATGCATCAACGTCGGCGGCAAGGGTCATGGAGGTGCCCATGGACCATATTCTTGCCACAGTAGGATGGCGAACGAAGCCACCTTCCAGCGGTTCTACAATACATCTGTTGCCGCTCCTCTACAGTTCGCGGAGGCCGTGCTGAATGCAGGTCAAGAACGTGGAGATGTCCCCGAATAAGGGTTTTTTTTTTGTTGTTAACAAATGTTGCTCTTGTCTTTCAGTATAAGCAGTCTGGAAAGTTGATTACTCCTATCCATCCTTATAAGTGGTGTGTGACAGCATGGACGTGGTCCAGGGCGTGGAATCACAGAGCTTTGAAGTCTTCACGAAGTCACTCACGTGACTCCGAAATGAAATAGTAAGATTGAACGAGAACTTACCAGTTCAAAGGTTGATCTTTATTTCATGAGGAGTTGCGATGAGGGATTTCGTGCCCTCCGCTCCCAACCCTCGATCATAATCAACTGGTAATTAGAGTCTCTTCAATCTTACTATGCCAAGTCATTTCTGTTGTTGTTTCTGTGATTCCACACCGCTACTTTGAAGAATGTCGCGCATGCGTGCTGGCGGGTTCTTCACGAAATCCCTCATCGCAACTCCTCATAAAATAAAGATCAACCTTCGAACTGGTAAGTTCTCGTTCAATCTTACTATTCTCCTGCATACTGGTATCCTCATCATTCCACCAGCCTACATTCATGTGTTTTTCTTTACCAATTATGTTTCTCATATGTTAAATGCCTTTCCCAATCTTCTATCATTCCCTTTTTAATTGTGCTCAGTCTACATTTTGAGGTGCTTGCTTCGTTAGGTGTGCTTTAGATTTAGTTTAGTTGAGAGATACATTGTGGAAACAGGCCCTTTGGCCCACAAAGTCCATGCCAACCAGTGCTTCCCGTACACTAGTTCTATCCTACAAACTAGGGTCAATTTACAGAAAACCAATTAACCTACAAACCTGCATGACATAAACAATGAAGCCTTTAATTCAACAGTATTTTTAAGACAATGAGCATGTACACCCACCTACCAGCCTCTATGTTAGAACACCTGCAATCTATGATAACCAAATCTGAAATCCTGCAACCTTACATTTATTGCTTACGCATGACTGGGAAAAAAGGCTGATTAATGTATGATGCAAGAGCCAGGATCTTTAGAAATGTCTCCTCATACCCACTGGGAGAAATGAAGATATTCAATACCTACTGACTAACCCGCACCTTTAATATGTAAATGACACAGCACTGATGATTTGTAGATCCAGTCTGCGCTGGACTCTGTAGGAGCAGCAGATTGTTGCTCACAGCAAGTCAGCACCTGGACAATGCAGCAAACAATATCACCTGCATGAGTTCAGACATTTGTAAGAATAGAGTTGTGCGTTGTACAAAAGATATAATAACAGAGTTCCAGGTCCCTTTGAGGGAATCTCAGTGGTTTAACTATATACAGGCCAATTCATTACTCATAGTGCAGAAAGCTGTTTTTTAACATGGCGAATGAACACATAGTTATACTCAGGTGGGCAGGAAAGAACTGCAGTTGCTAGTTTAAATCAAAGATAGACACAAAAAGCTGGAGTAACTCAGCGGGACGGGCGACATCCTCCTTCCTGAGATGCTACCTGTCCTGCTGAGTTACTCCAGCTTTTTGTGTCTCCATAGTTATGCTCCACAGGCATTTTGCATGCCACATTGACACAGGATGTTCACATTTTATTATTATCCGTTGGCACCAGAGATCTCATAATCATCATCATCTTCATCATAATCCTCTTCATCTTCATCATCTGTGATATATTTACTCTCTCTGGTATGCAAATTCAATTCCATTGCTGATGACGAATCTGCATATTAAAATGACAAGCATTAATCACATAAGATGAGTTATAAATTTACATGGGCTTTGATATTACAACATGGTGGACTCATTGTAGTGAACACCACCCATATGATGAAGTGTGGTTTTACCTCTCAGTCCATGCCTCGGCAGGAGCCAGGATGGTCTATTTAATTGACCAGCATTCTGGGTCCTACTAAGTTAATACTCAGGGAAGGGAATATCAGTGGACAATGTGAATGATAGAACATAGAAACGTAGAAACATGGAAAAATAGGTGCAGGAGTAGGCCATTCGGCCCTTCGAGCCTGCACCGCCATTCAATGTGATCATGGCTGATCATCCAACTCAGTATCCCGTACCTGCCTTCTCTCCATACCCCCTGATCCCTTTAGCCACAAGGGCCACATCTAACTCCCTCTTAAATATAGCCAATGAACTGGCCTCAACTACCTTCTGTGGCAGAGAATTCCAGAGACTCACCACTCTCTGTGTAAAGAATGTTTTCCTCATCTCGGTACTAAAGACATTCCCCCTTATCCTTAGACTGTGACCCCTTGTTCTAGACTCCCCCAACATCGGGAACAATCTTCCAGCATCTAGCTTGTCCAACCCCTTAAGAATTTTGTAAGTTTCTATAGGATCCCCCCTCAATTTTCTAAATTCCAGCGAGTACAAGCCAAGCCTGTCCGAACATAGGACAGTACAGCATGACAACGGGCCTTTCATCACACTATTTCTGAGCCAAACATGATGGTAAACTAACCCCGTCTGCCTTTACATGGTCCATATCCCGCACTCCCTGCATGTTAGCTTCTCTAAATTAATTTTCTATGAGACTAGCCTGTCTGTTGTGCACCATTTCACACCCCTCTTCCACTGGAAGTGCGTTATAGGCAGCTACCACTCTCTGTATAAAAAAACCTCTCATACATCTCCTTTAAACCTTTCCTGTCTATCTTGAAACTAAGTCCTCTGATATTTTACATTTCTACCATGGGATGGGAATGTGACTATTTAGACTGTACCTCTCATTATGTTATAATCTTTCATCAGCTCCAGAGAAACTGCAGAGTTGGTGGACCTCTCTTTAATTTCTCTAATTAACATTCTCTAATTCAGGCAACCTCTGGGCGAACCTATCCTACACATTCCTCAAAACCTCCTTATTCTTCCCTTAATGTGGGAACTAGAACTGAAAACAGAACAACTGTAAACCAAGTTTTATACAGCTGCAAAATGACTTTCTTACTTCTATATTCAATGCCATTTGCCTTCTTTACTGCCCTATGTACTCCTTCAAGGAGTTAAGGACGTGCATCCCAAGATCCCTCTGTACATCAATGCTCGTAAGGACCCTGCCATTTGCTGTATACTTTCCCCATACATTTGAACTCCCAAACCTCATATTTGTCCAGATCCCATTTTCCTGCCCATACAATATCTCACAATGGATTTATATCTTGCTGTAGCCTTTGACAACCTTCTTTACAATCCACAACTCCACCAATTTTTAAGTCATCTGCAAAGTTACTAATTAGTCCACCAACACTTTCATCCAAGTCATTTAATTATTACATTAGTCCCAGATCTGACCCCTATGAACACCACAGTCATAGAGTCATACGGTGTGGAAACAGGCCCCCTCGGCCCAACATGTCCCAGATACACTGTCCCACCTGCCCGCATTTGGTCCATATCCCTCCAAACCTGCCCTATCCATGTACCTGTCTTAACTGTTTTGTAAATGATGGGATAGTCGCTGCCTCAACTACCTTCTCTGGTAGCTTGTTCCATACACCCACCACCCTTTATGTGAAAAGGTTACCGCTCAGATTCCTATTAAATCTTTTCCCCTCCACCTTAAACCAATGTCCTCTGCCCTTAATTCCCCTACTCTGGGCAAGAGACTTTGTGCATCTACCCAATCTATTCCTCTCATGATTTTATACACCACTATAAGACCACCCCTCATCCTCCTGCACTCCAAGGCATAGAGTCCCAACCTACTCAACTTCTCCCTGTAGCTCAGACCCTCTAATCCAGGTTATGGATCTTCAGTCAGAATAATGTCCCTCTACCACTGCTCTCAAGGCAATTTTGAATCCAATCTACCTTGTGGATCCCATGTACCTTAATACCTTCAATCAGCCTACCATGAGGGACCTTGTCAAATGCCATAAAAATCTATGGAGACAACATCTACAGTCCTTCTCTCATCTTTCATCTCTGTCACCTCAAAATGTTCAATAATTTAAAGAAATGATGCCTCCCCTCCATAAAGCCTGCTGATTATCACTAATAAACCCATGTCTTCCAAATGTGAGTAAATCCTATCTCTAAGAATCCTCTACAATAGCTTCTCTTCCACTGGTGTGAAGATCATCAGCCTATAATTTGCTGGATTATCCCTAACTGTGGGTCTTCACCATCCTCCGGGACATCACCTGAGGCTAGAGAGGATACAAAGATCTCTGTCAAGGGCCCTGCAATCTCCTTTCTTGTCTCTCTCAATAGGCCCGAAACGTTGCCTATTTCCTTCGCTCCATAGATGCTGCTGCACCCGCTGAGTTTCTCCAGCATTTTGTGTACCCTCGATTTTCCAGCATCTGCAGTTCCGTCTTTAACACCTAAAGAAAGGTCTAGGTGTCCTTATGGGGGCTAAAGAAACACATGTCCAGTGCGCAAAAAAACCAACCATCAAAAAATATCCCCTTGCTGGGATTCTTCAAGCCATCCATGACCTCTAAGATGTTTGATTTGAGAGGAAATCATTCAAACAGACTAAGCCAACTGCTGAATTTTTTTTTTAAAGCTGCCTGGGTTGTAAATCAGTTACTGTGCCCTCTGCATATTAATTGAAGACCTAGTTGGCTTATGGTGCGACAAGTTTCCCTTCCGCACACCGGCCATAAAGTATAAAATGACAGTCAGTCAAATCAGAGTGGGAAATAATTAGTTGAGCAACATTCCCTTGTAACTGCTGGGAATCAAACAGAGGAAATTAAAATGAAAGCCATTGTATTTAAGATCTTTATGAACAAGATACATCTGGGGATGAATTATTCAACATGTTGCCTGGCATAAAGTTGATGATGTTAAATGGAAAAGGGCAAAGTCACCAACATTGTGAATTAAATATTCTAGAATGTTCACTTTCAAGAAGGAACAGGAAAGGAGGGAGAGGTATACAGTGGAGGGAATGGGGTGAAGGGAGTTGAGAGGAAAAATCAGAAGTTCAGGAAATCAAGTAAAATGAAGTAAAATCAGTATGTACGGCTAATAAAAAAACAGGGCGCCAAAAACAGAATGTATGGAGTCCAATGGACAGTATGTTTTCACACAGAGAGTGGTGAATCTGTGGAATTCTCTGCCACAAAAGGTAGTTGAGGCCAGTTCATTGGCTATATTTAAGAGGGAGTTAGATGTGGCCCTTGCAGCTAAAGGGATCAGGGGGAATGGAGAGAAGGCAGGTACAGGATACTGAGTTGGCTGATCAGCCATGATCATATTGAATGGCGGTGCAGGCTCGAAGGGCTGAATGGCCTATTCCTGCACCTATTTTCTATGTTTCTATGTTTCTATAAGTACTGTTGTATCCTGGCCCAGCCTGCACCTCTCCTTCCCCTTGGCCTTGTCAAACTGGGGAGTTGGGAAGATTCCCAGACCAGCTCTTCCACGAGTCACTGCTCCCACCAGCACTTTGTGACGTATCCGAGACTCCGCTTGCAGCATGGATTCGCCGGCTCTCCACTTCCTCCCAGTTTTCACCTCCACCCCTGCCTGAGCCACCTTGGGGTCACTGGAGTCCCTGTACAGCATCACCTCTCTGGCCCGAGTCACCTTAAACTCCTCCTCCAGGCAGCTGGAGCTTGGAGTTAGTTCCGTACAGGGCGATGCTGCTAAGGCTCCTGGGCAGGCCCAGCCACCTCCTGAGGAAGCTGCTGACTTTCCTCTCCATCCTCTCTACGATGGAGATTGGGACCGTAGACAAGCAGTGGCCAGAGTATCCTTGGCAGGATACCATTCTGGTAAATCCATGCCGAGAACTTGATGAGAAGCCCCGACCAGTCCACTGCTCTCAACCAGCTCTCCAGCTCCTGACGGGTTGCCTGGACAGATGCTGTATCCTTCAGATTGCTGTTAAACACCTTGCCAAGACTCTTCACTGGCCTTTCAGCGACAGTTGGGATTGGTGTCTCTTCGATGCTGAAGCGGAACCTGTCCATGACACAAGGGACTACAGCTGCTGAAATTGTTTGCAAAAATCAAAGTGCTGGTGGAACTTAGCAGGTTAGGCAACATTAGAAAATTTGCAGATGACACAAAGTTGGGTGGCAGTGTGAACTATGAGGATGCAGGGTTGGGTGAGTGGGCACATGCATGGCAGATGCTGTTTAATGTGGATAAATGCGAGGTTATCCACTTTAATGGCAAGAACAGGAAGGCAGATTATTATCTGAATGGTGTCAAATTAGGAAAAGGGGAAGTATAATGAGGTCTGGGTGTCCTTGTACATCAGTCACTGAAAGTAAGCGTGCAGGTACAGCAGGCAGTGAAGAAAGCGAATGGCATGTTGGCCTTCATAACAAGAGGAGTTTAGGAGCAATGCGGTCCTTCTGGGCCTCTGGTGAGACAACACCTGGAGTATTGTGTGCAGTTTTGGCCTCTAAATTTGAGGAATGACATTCTTTCTATTGAGGGAGTGCAACGTATGTTCACGACGTTAATTCCCTGGATGGCGGGACTGTCATATGTTGAAAGAATGGAGCGACTGGTTTTGTATACACTGGAATTTAGAAGGGTGAGAGGGGATCTTATTAAAACATATAAGATTATTAAGGGACTGGAAACGCTAGCGGCAGGAAACATGCTCTCAATGTTGGGGGATTCCAGAACTAGGGGTCACAGTTTAAGAATAAGAGGTAAGCCATTTAGGATGGAGATGAGGAAGAACTTTTTCACCCAGAGAGTTGTGCATCTGTGGAATTCTCTGCCTCAGAAGGCAGTGGAGGCTGATTCTCTGGATGCTTTCAAGAGAGAGTTGGATAGAGCTCTTAAAGATAGCAGAGTCATGGCATATGGGGAGAAGGCAGGAACGGGGTACTGATTGTGGGTGATCAGCCATAATCCCAGTGAATGGCGGTGCTGGCTCGAAGGGCCTACTCCTGCACCTATTGTCTATTGTTTATCTGTGAAGGGAAATGTACAGACGGCTTATCGAGTCAGTCTGAAGAAGGATCCCAACCTGAAACTTTGTCCATCCTTTCCCTCATAAGGTCATAAGTGATAGGAAGAGAATTAGGCCACTTGGCCCATCAAGTCTACTCTGCCATTCAATTATGGCTGATCTATCTGTCCCTCCTAACCACATTCACCTGCCTTCTCCCCATAACCCTTGACACCCATACTAATCAAGAATCTATCTATCTCTGCCTTAAAAATATACATTGACTTGTCCTCAACAGATGCTGCTTAACCTGTTGAGTTCCTCCAGCACTTTGTGTTTTGTTCGAGGATCCAGCATCTGCAGGTTCTTGTATCTCCTTCAAGGGATTGGAACTATTTGGTTAGCTCATTGAAAGATGTGACACAGGTACGATGAGCTGAAGTTTTTTTGTTGAACATATTCCCCAAGCTGAAAAAAAAGGAATGTTTTGTAATCGCTGGTGTGCCCAGGAGAGTGCGAGCCTTGTCACCTTGTTACCATGCCACTGATATGAGACACCTGTCATATAACATCTATATTCCTGCATGCCAATTTTATGTTCATCCTTCTTGGGGATGGGCCTCAAAAGCAAGTTTAGCATTTATTCATCTAAAAGGGTGATGGTGACCATGACATTTGAACTGGTGCTGTGCTGGTGATGATGTAAGATTTTGTTTTCACATTCTGACATGATGCAATGGCCAATAAACGTGGGTTAATATGGTGGATGGTTTGAAGGAGAACTTAGAAGTAATGCTGTTCCCATGTTTCCTATGGTGGACGAGGTGACAGAACAGGGCAGGGACCTTGTGAACTTTGACCAGCACAGCTTTGAGATTGCACCTACAGAGGGGTGAGGTTATAAGAATATTCTTCAAGGTGAAAACATTTGCCTTCTGTGATGCTGCACTGAGATTATAAGTGTATTATTGGTTTGTGCACAGTCTTGTGTACTGAGATATGGTGCACTTGGTGCCAAAAATCTCCAAGCCACAGAGTCCAGCTCTGGGAACGGATTCATGAAGATTGTCTTAAATCCCAAAGTATGTTGGGTCTTCTCAGAGCCCCCCATCCTCATCTACACCCAATATTTAAGAATTAGGCAAAGATCTCCAGAGACAAGAGGCATCAAGAAAGAGGTACAGTTCTGGTCTCCAAATCTGAGGAAGGACATTATTGCCATAGAGGGAGTTCAGAGAAGGTTCACCAGGGATGTCAGGACTGTCTTATGAAGAAAGACTGGATAGACTCGGTTTATACTCTCTAGAATTTAGGAGATTGATAGGGCATCTTATAGAAACTTACAAAATTCTTAAGGGGTTGGACAGGCTAGATGCAGGAAGATTGTTCCCGATGTTGGGGAGGTCCAGGACAAGGGGTCACAGCTTAAGGATAAGGGGGAAATCCATTAGGACCGAGATGAGAAGGACTTTTTTCACAGTGGTGAGTCTCTGGAACTCTCTGCCACAGAGGGTAGTTGAGGCCAGTTCATTGGCTATATTTAAGAGGGAGTTAGATGTGGCCCTTGTGGCTAAGGGGATCAGAGGGTATGGAGAGAAGGCAGGTACGGGATACTGAGTTGGATGATCAGCCATGATCATATTGAATGGCGGTGCAGGCTCGAAGGGCCGAATGGCCTACTCCTGCACCTAATTTCTATGTTTCTATGTTTCTAAAAAGAGCAAGAATATTGGGACAAAGGATTAGTCATGATTGTATTCTGTGGCATATGAAAGTCTATATGGACTACTATTTCTCCAATTCTCTATGTTTTGTATTGTAATCCCCAAGCTCAGATCAGGACCTACTGATCTCCTGTCCGACACTCCACTGGCACAGAACTACCACTCCCCACCAGAAGCATCCCCTTCCACCATCACCACCTTTCAGGCTTAGCCCATTATCGAGCTTCAGTGCCTAATCTTTGCTATAGTTCTCCCACTGATCTTCAGTAGCCAACACTAACTCCAAACCCTTTAATGAATCATTGTTCTGAATGCTCCAACCACGGGGCCTGTGGACTTTAACATCGTGAAGCCCGCGGTCTCCGGTAAGAAGAGGCCGGCTCGGGAGCTCTATGCCATAGAGAGAGTTTCAACCGGCCCGACACGGGAGTTTCGATCACCCCCACAGGGGCTTCGATCATCGGCTGCGGGAGCTTTGATCGCCCAAACTGCGGATGGTTTGACTGCCCTGACCGCGGAGAACAAAGACGAAGATGGTTTAATTTATTGCGTTCCATCACAGAGAGGAATGTGGAATCCACTGTGATGGATGTTTATGTTAACTTTTATGTGGCTGTGTGTCTTGTTGCTTTTCACTTAGTATGGCTGAATAGTAACTCAAATGTCACTGTTCCTTAACTGGTACATGTGACAATAAACTGGCCTTGAAACCTTGAACTGACTCTTCTCCAATTCTGCTGAGATCCTCAACAGGTTAATCTCAAAATCTCTTCACCAATCCTTTCAATCACCCCACCACCACCATGACCTTCAGCAGACAACACTTGCCTCTTACCCACCTCCACTTCATCCTCACTTGCAGCCCCTTTCAAACAATCTCTCATGGCTGAACCTGGTCCCTGTTTCTTACACTGTGTCCTGGGCATTATGCAATTTTCCTGCAGTTTGCCTGCCTTACCCCATGATGTAGAATATGGTCAAAGAGAAATTATTCATTTTCTGGCCATTGATAATGTAACAGAAGGTAGAAATAGGCAGTAATGTGATGTTGTGTCTGTGGACTTCCAAAAGATATTTGACATGTTAACTTTCTTAGTGTGGTTGCAATACTGTTGCACTATCAGCGTGGAGAGGGTATTGGTTAAGGATGGAAAATATTGTGGTTTATGCACTTCCCCAGGGTTCAATACCAGTATGACTGCTGAAGTCTACATCCATTTAGTAATTCAGCCTTGAAAATCAGGGCCAAATTTTGAAGTTTAAAGATATCAAAAACGGGTCTTAAACGGAAATGGAAAAGAATGACAGATGAGATGCAATGCAGAAAATAGTGAGGATATACAATTTGTTGGAAAGGACAATGATGACTAATACGTTAAACAGTGTAATTTAACAAGATTTCCAGGAATTTCTCCAGGGTTGAGTGATTGCTGCTGTATGGAAAGTGGAGAAGCTAGGGTTATTCTCCTGAGAGCAGAGAAGGCTAAAAGGGTTATTTATAAAAAGGAGGAGCTGTTCACAATTATTGAAACATAGACAATGATTTAAGAAACATCTAACCAAGGGCTACATGAGGAGGGAATTTTTGTTTAGCAACTACTTGATAGAATTTCCACTTTCAAATGGAAAAAGTACGAAGACAAAAGGATGAAATGCCAGCGAGTGAGACGGACCTGATAGATCTTTGGAACAACTCAGAGAATTGATGGGTTGAAAAGCCTTTTCCTGTACTATATATTTTTTTAAATATTTTTGAGATACAAGATGGAATAATGTTTGGTAAAAAATACTTTATCCAGAATGTTATGTTTCAGTGACAGGTTAAGGTGAGATTGGACTGGATTCCATTACTTCATCTTACCAGGATCATTGACGCTCAAACTTGCAGAGGCGTGAGCTTCTCCATACTTATTCCATGTGTAACAAGTATAGATTCCCTCATCAGTCTTCTTCAAACCCTGAATCTGCAACCATCCTGTGATACCATATCGTTCTGGGCCTCCTCGAGCCTGTGGAAATATATGAAACAGGGAATACGAATTGTTGCTCTTCATGTGATCATTCCTCCTGCCACCCTTCCTGCTAAAAGGCAAAGATATGATAGCACCGTGCGGGTAGATGCACAGAGTCTCTTGCCCAAAGTAGGTGATTCGAGGTCCAGAGGACAGAGGTTTAAGGTGAAGGGGAAAAGATTTAATGGGAATCTGTGGGGTAACATTTGCACACAAAGGGTGGTGGTGTGTGAAACAAGCTGTCGAAGGAGGTAGTTGAGGCAGGCACAATCCCAATATTTAATAAACAATTAGGAAGGTACATGCATAGGGCTGGTTTGGAAGTATATGGACCAAATGCGGGCAGGTGGGACTGGTGTAGCTGGGACATGTTGGCCATTGTGGGCAAGTTAGGCCAAAGGACCTGTTTCCACACTGTATCACTATGACTATGACAAGGTGCGAAGGAGATTCACCAGAAAGTTGACAAGTATGGAGTGTTTCAGTTGTGAGAAGAGACTGGAGAGGCTAGGCCTCTCCCTCTCTACCCTCATCCCCCTCCCTCTCTGCCCCCTCCCTCTCTACCCCCCCTCCCTCTCTGCCCCCCCCTCTATCTCTGCCCCCCTCTCTCTCTGCCCCCCCTCCCACTCTGCCCCCCCCCCCTCCCTCTGCTACCCCTCCCTCTCTACCCCCATCCCTCTCTAAGGATTGAAGAGGGTGAAGAGGGAAGTAGGGACGAGGAGAAATGACCTGCACCTGCACAGTTGGGGGCTATGCGTGAGTGATGCAATATTACGATGGGGGAAGGGCTTGCATTGGGGAACGGGTGAATGGTGGAATCTTGCTTTGGGGTCTGCACTTGGGTCTGCACTTGGTCTATTATCCTTCTAGACCTATCCTATCAATGTACAATGTGCAAATGTTTTTTTTAGTTTTATTTTAAATCAAGTTTCTATTAAATCTTTTCCCCCTCATCTTAAATCTATGACCTCTGGTTCTTGATTCCCCTACTCTGAGTAAAAGACCATTTACCCAGTGTGCATTTACCCTATCTATACCTCTCATGATCTTATATACCTCTATAGATTACCCCTCATTCTCCTGTGCTCCAAGGAATAAATTCCTAGCCTGCTCTCCCTACGGGAGCACTAGTATGGGTATTGTGGGCTGAAGGGACTGGTTTTCAGAGGGCTAGTATGGACATTGGGGGCCAAGTGGATTATTGGGGTGACAGCTCAGTCACTCAAGCCTGATGTGCTGGCAGCTCACTCATGGCTATTCCTTGAAATTCAATTTCAAGCAGGGTGCAAGGCCACCAAATTCAATTGCAGTTTCATACCACTTCAAGCAGGGTGCAAGGCCACCAAATTCAGATGCAGTTTCCTACCACTTCAAGCAGGGTGCAAGGCCACTGAATTCAAGTGCAGTTTCATACCACTTCAAGCAGTGTGCAGGGCCACCAAACTCAAGTGAAGTTTCCTACCACTTCAAGGGTAGAGGGAGGGAGAGGGAGGTAGAGATGGAGAGGGGCAGAGAGGAAGGTGGTAGAGAGAGAGAGATGGAGGGGTAGGTGGGGGAGGGAGGGTAGAGAGGGAGAGTGTGAGGGAGCGGGATGGGCTAGAGAGGGAGGGGCTAGAGAGGGTGGGAGTGAGGGTAGATAGGGAGGGGACATCTCCCTCCACCACCCCTCCCCATCTCCTTATCCACACACCCCCCCCCCTTCATTTCCCTCATCCTCCTCCTCCTCCCCTCACTCTCATTCCCTGCTGCAGAACCTACCCAGGTCGTATGTAAACAGGTGGGACGTGTAGATGGGGCATGCTGGTGGGCATGAAGGGACTGTTTTCATACTGTATGACTATGATTCCATCATGAATTCAAGCAGAATTGTTCAAATGTAACTACTTAATTCAAGCCACTACTCTAGAGGCTTGAATTGGAACAAAGAGGGAATGCTGAAATTACTGCAGGTGTTGGCTTCCCATTTATATTTTGGACTAAATTAGGCGTTTGAAGACTCTTGGTTAGATTTATGAGATCTTATGGCAGAATTTGTTGAAGACCAGAAGATGTCTCCCAGGCCCTAAACTAACACTTATCCCACATCCACAATTATTAGAACAGAATATATTTTCCCTACAGCTGTAAATGTCAGAAATCAATTGAACATTTCATAATTCAGAGTGATAATGATTATATGGTAATGGTGAATCAATGGAATTAAGGGGCAGGTTGATCGGTTGTTAAGGTTCCACCAATGTTTCAAGAACTTTAATCATTTGAAATAAATTTTGACATGTAGATTAAGAAATTAATTTAAATATTAATTGTATTCGTCCTGCGGGAATGTATACTGAAGCACCCTTCCCGATTTGAGGAGTAGACTCTTCACCTGAACAGAGATATGTGCATCATCTCCAGGCAGGAAGTTCTCATTCCCTTTCTTCCTCCATTCCACCAGGGCCATGGGATTAGCTGACACTTCACAGCTGAAGATGACATAATTGCCTGCAACATTATGTGTGTTGCGAGGAGGCATAGCAATCCATGGAACTAGAACACAGAACACACATAGAACAGTTCAGCACAAAATAGGCCTTTTGTCCCTAGAGTATCTGGCGTATTGTGTGCAGTTTTGGTCTCCTAATTTGAGGAAGGACATCCTTGCTATTGAGGCAGTGCAGCATAGATTCACGAGATTAATCCCTGGGATGGTGAGATTGTCATATGAGGAAAGATTGAAAAGACTGGGCTTGTATTCACTGGAATTTAAAAGCATGAGTGGGGATCTTATAGAGACATATAAAATTATAAAAGGACTGGACAAGCTAGATGCAGGAAAATTGTTCCCAATGTTGGGCGTGTCCAAAACCAGGAGCCACAGTCTAAGAATAAAGGGGAGGCCATTTAAAACTGAGATGAGAAATAACTTTTTCACCCAGAGAGTCGTGAATTTGTGGAATTCTCTGCCACAAAAGGCAGTGGAGGCCAATTCACTGGATTAATTTAAAAGAGCGTTAGATGGAGCTCTAGGAGCTAGTGGAATCAAGGGATATGGGGAGGGGCAGGCACGGGTTATTGATTGTGGATGGTCAGCCATGATCACAATGAATGGCGGTGCAGACTCGAAGGGCCAAATGGCCTCCTCCTGCACCTATGTTCTATGTTTCTATGACCCAAACATGATGCCAAATGAATCTCCTCTGCCTGCACATAATCAATATCCTCTCAATCCCCACATATCCATGTGCACAGCTAAAAATGTCAACACCACTATTGTATCTGCTTCCTTCACCACTGCACGCCACACTTTTCAGTTTTTTATTTGTAAAAAAATTTGAAAACCATGTATCATTTTTCTTCCACTTCACAATTATGCACCACTTTGTGTTGGTCTATCACATAAATTCCCAATAAAATACATTTACGTTTGTGGTTGTAACGTGACAAAATGTGGAAAAATTCAAGGGGTATGAATACTTTTGCAAGCCACTGTACTTCTACCTGGTGTTGAATGTATAGAGTATTAGTTGCAAATATTTTAACACTTCCTGAAATAGCTTCCATCGCATTATGCTTCCCCATTCAGTCCACACCCAGGTTTCAAACTTGGCAGACACAAAATGCTGGAGTAACTCAGCGGGACAGGCAGCATCTGGAGAGAAGGAATGGGTGACGTTCCGGGTCGAGACCCCTGGGCTCAGTTTGTAGACCACTTGTCTTTAATACAGTATCGTCACATATTGTAGCCTGAATATTTAAATGCTACACTATTGGAAGTGGTGGCTTTTGGATGGTCATTTAGTTAAGTGATTCTCTTATAAATCTTGAAGATTTACAAACAACTTGAAGATAGACAGATGTTTCGCCTGGGGTATATTAAGCAACAACTTAGATAGTTGATGGAACGGCAGATGCTGGTTTACGAAAAGACAGAAGAAGGATCTGGACCCAAAATGTCACCAATCCATGTTCTCCAGGGATGCTGCCTCACCCGCTGAGTTACTCCAGCACTCTGTGTCCCCAACAAACAGACAATTCCTGGTGTTTGTGTGATTTTGCAGCGTACATGTTGGCTGCATATTTGCCCACATAAAACTGTCAATACACTTCATCAGACTATCTAATCGGCATGTAAGTAAGGCAATGTTACCGAGATCATGGGGAATTTTGACATGCAGGTAGACTGTGAAAAACAAGTTGGTACTGGATCCCAAGGGAAGGAATGTGTAGAATGCCTACAAGATGGCTTCTTAGAGCAGCTTGTGGTCGAGGATTGTAGGAAAAAGGCAATTCTGGATTTGATGAGGGCAGTTAAGGTAAAGAAACTCCTAGTAACCATAATATAAAATTAAACCTGTAGTTTGAGAAGCAGAAGGTGAAATCAGATGTGCAGCTATTATTGTTTGGTAAAAGTAACTACAGAGGCATGAAGGAGGAACTAGCTAAAGTTGATTGGAAGGGGACCCTAGCAGGAATGACATGTGGCAACAACGGCAGGGGTTTCTGAGAGTATTTTGGAAGACATAGGATATTTTCATCCCTGGAGGAAGAAAGATTCTAAAGGGAGAATAAGGCAACCACGGCTGACAAAGGAAGTCCAAGATAGCATGAAAGTAAAAGAGAAGGCATATATTGTTGCAAATTTTGACAGGAACTAGAGGATTGGGAAGCTTAAAAGTCAACTAAAAAGACAGGGCAGCAAAGAAGAAATATGAAGATAAGCTAGCCGATAATATAAAGGAGGATACCAAAGGTACCTTCAGATATATAGAGAGTAAAAGAGAGGCAAGAGTGGACATTGGACCACTGGAAAATGATGCTGGAGAAGTAGTAATGGGGAATAAATAAATAGTTGGTGAATTGAATACATTTCGTGCGTCAGTCTTCGTGCGTCAGTCTTCACAGCGGAAGACACCAGGAACGTACTGGAAAATCAAGAGAGTCAAGGGGTGGAAGTTAGTGCAGTGCCTATTACTAAGGAGAAGGTACTTGGGAAGTTGAAAGGTCTGAAGATAAATAAGTCACCTGGACCAGATGGACTATACTCAAGCCTTCTCAAAGAAGTAGCTTTAGAGATTGTGGAGGCATGTAGTGATCTTTCAACAATCACTAGAGTCAGATGTAGTCCCAGATGACTGGAACATTGCAAATGTAACTCCACTGTTTAAGAAGGGAGAGAGGCCAAAGAATGGGAATTATAGGCCAGTTAGCCTGGCTTAAGGCTGGATTTAGATATTCGAGACCATCATGAAGGATGAGGTTTCAGAGTACTTGAAGCACAGGATAAAATAGGCCAAAGTCAGACTGGTTTTGTTAAAGGGAGATCTTGCCAGACAAATCTATCGGAATTATTTCAGGAAGTAAGACAAAGGATAGACAAAGGAGAATCAGTTGTTTCCATGGATTTTCAGAAGGTGGTTGCTAAGATAGCACTAAGATAGCTGCTAAACAAGATGAGATCCCATTGTATTAGAGAGAAGATACTAACATGGATAGAAGACTGGCAGAGTGGCAGAAAGCCAAGAGTGGGAATAAAGGGGGCCTTCTCTGGCTGGCCGCAGGAGTCGGTGTTGAGTCGGATTTGGATGATGGAATTGATCACTTTGTGGCCAAGTTTGCGGATGATATAAAGATAGATGGAGGAGCAAAATAGTGTTGAGGAAGCAGGGAATCTGCAGAAGGACTTGGACAGGTGAGGAGAGTGGGCAAAGAAGTGGCAGGTGCAATACAGCTTAGTAAAGTGTGCCTTTATGCACTTCGATAACGGGAATAAGGGAGCAGACTACTTTCTAAATGGGGAGATGATTAAAACAATCAGAGATGCAAAGGGACTTGGGAGTGCTGGTGCAGGCTTCAATAATTTGCAGGTTGAATCCGTACTAAGGAAGAAAAATGTAATGTTAGCATTCACTTTGAGAGGACTAGAATATAGAAGCAGGGATTTAATGCTAAGGCTTTATAGAACCCTAGTCACACCGTATTTGGAGTATTCTGAGCAGTTCTGGGCCCCATATCTGAGGAGGTTTATCAGAATGACCCCGGGAATGATTGGGTTAACGTATGATGAGTGTTTGAAGGCTCTAGGCCTGCGCCTGCTGTGCTGGAGTTTAGAATAATGTGGGGGGATCTCATTGAAATTTACCAAATAATGAAAAGCTTGGCTACAGTGTGTATGGAGAGGTTGTTTCCATTATTGGTAGAGTCTAGGACCAGAGGGCGCAGCCTCATAACCAAAGGACATACCTTTAGAAAGGAGATGAGGAGGAATTTATTTAGCCAGAGGTTGGTGAATCTGTGGAATTCATTGCCACAGAAAGCTGTGGAGGCTGCAAGAGTCTCAAAGGTTACGGGGAGAAGGCAGGGGAATAGGGTTGAGAGGGAAAGATAGATCAACCATAGTTGAATGATGGGGCTCAATGGGCCGAATGGCTTAATTCCACTATATGATTTATGAACTTATTCACTCGTAAAGGTCTGTGAAGCACTTTGAAAAGCCCTGCTGTTGTGAAACCTGCTATATAATTGCAAGTTTGTTCTTTGCCATCAGGTCCATGGTGTAATTGCTCATATTCCTTAAACATTTCCCTGGAGCATGGTGTGAAAATATTTGCAGACTAACGAACAGCCTGACAAGTTGAACACACCTTCCATGCATGGCACAGTGAGCCCTGTATTGTGAAAGGCTTTCCAAGCTCTTATAAATCCTGCAGTGGTGGAATATGAGCGATGAGGGGCACACACAGTAAGCATAGGCAAGGGATCCAACTCAGAAATAGTTTCCAGGTCTCCACTTGCTGGAACTGTTTGAAAGGGTTGATGCACAATTTACAGCCATTCAACCTGCCAGATCCAGACTGATGCTAATACTCCATCCTAGCATCGAACCATCTTTCTTTATATCCAACCCAATCTGCACATCGCGTTATTCGATTTCTCTTATGTCAATTTACCTACCCAGCTTGCAGTTTTAGTGTTCACAATTATTCCGCATTGAAGCTAGTCTCATAAAATCATGTCCCTCTGTGTAAAGAAATGTCTTTTGAATCTTGAATGGGATTTATTAGTCACTTTCATATTAACAGTGGACACAATTTTGGATTGTTCTTCAAGTGAAAACTTATGTCTATTTTCTTAAAACATTTCATAATTTTAAAGACCTTTATCAAATCACTCCTCAATTTCTTTCTAGTGATATAAACACCAGCCGATTCAACCTTTCCCCATGGTCATGATCTATCATTTCTGATATTATTTTCATATCTATTTTTAATGTTGGTTCTTAGGCCCCCCCCCCCACCCCTCCCTTCACTCATGGCTGACCATGGGTGTCTCCAGGGTTGGAGGACCCCTGTGCGTGATTTTGTTTAACGCGGGGAGACTGGTGCACAGACAGCCACCCCACGGTCCTTCACAGATCTGGGTCAGGATCCAGTGGCATGGAGTCCAAGACGACCGGAGATCCTTTTCTGCTGCATTCTTCAACCGTCTTCCCAGCCGTTGTGACGCTCCACTAAGGTCAGCCATCGTCCTCCGCCTGTTCCACAATTGAGGTCTTGGTTGGATTGCTCTTTGTCAGGGACCTCCCCCTCGACCTTACCACCATGGGTGGCCCTACCAGGAGCACAGCACCAGACGGCATCGCTCTCGGGATCTCAGGACCACACGAACTTCACCACGACAAGGTGACAATGTTGGTATTGGTTTATTATTATAGTTATGTGTACGGAGATTAGGTGAACATTTTTGTTTCAGTCTAGTTCAGGCAAGTGATGCAATACATGAGGACTATCAAGCCATGCACTAGTACAACAGGTAATGAACAGAGTGCAGAATATAGTGTTGCAGCGTTATCGTGGTACAGTTACACAGAGAGCGCAAATTTAAAAAAGTAAAAGGTCGGCAATGAAATAGGTTGTGACATGAGGACTACATCGTATTTTATGGGAGGATCATTCAGTAGTCTGTTAGCAGTTCGGAAGAAGTTGTTCCTGAATCTGGTGGTGTATACGTTCAAGCACTTGTATCTTCTGTCCAATGGGAGGGGGTAGGACTAGGGTAAAAAAGGTCCATAATTATGTTGGCTGCTTTCACCAGGTAGTTTGAAGTGTAAATGCCTTTGATGGAGGGAGCACATTCTCCTCTGTCTCCACAACATGAGAGAATGTGAGAATGATTCCAGGAATGAGTGGGTTCGCATATAGAAACATAGAAACATAGAAAATAGGTGCAGGAGTAGGCCATTCGGCCCTTCGAGCCTGCACCGCCATTCAATGTGATCATGGCTGATCATCCAACTCAGTATCCCGTACCTGCCTTCTCTCCATACCCCCTGATCCCTTTAGCCACAAGTGCCACATCTAACACCCTCTTAAATATAGCCAATGAACTGGCCTCAACTACCTTCTGTGGCAGAGAATTCCAGAGACTCACCACTCTCTGTGTAAAGAATGTTTTCCTCATTTTGGTCCTAAAGGAATTCCCCCTTATCCTTAGACTGTGACCCCTTGTTCTGGACCCCCAACATCGGGAACAATCTTCCAGCATCTAGCTTGTCCAACCCCTTAAGAATTTTGTAGGTTTCTATAAGATCCCCCCTCAATCTTCTAAATTCCATCGAGTACAAACCGAGTCTATCCAATCTTTCCTCATATGAAAGTCCTGACATCCCAGGAATCAGTCTGGTGAATCTTCTCTGTACCCCCTCTATGGCAAGGATGTCTTTCCTCAGATTTGGAGACCAAAACTGTACGCAGTACTCCAGGTGTGGCCTCACCAAAACCCTGTACAACTGCAGTAGAACCTCCCTGCTCCTATACTCAAATCCTTTCGCTATGAATGCTAACATACCATTTGCTTTCTTCACTGCCTGCTGCACCTGCATGCCTACTTTCAATGACTGGTGTACCATGATGAGTGTTTGACAGCACTGGGCCTCTACTGGCTGGAGGTTGAGGGGGGACCTCATTAAAATCCACGGAATAATGAAAGGCATAGATGAAATGGATGTGGAAAGGATGTTGCCACTGGTGGGAAAGTCTAGGACCAGAGGTCATAGCCTCAGAAGTAAAGGGCACTCTTTTAGAAAGGCGGTGAGGAGGAACTTCTTTAGTCAGAGGGGTTGCCACCGAGGGCTGAGGAGGCCAAGTCAGTGGAAATGTTTAAGGCAGAGATAGACAAATTCTTGAATAGAATGGGTGTCAATGTTATGGGGAGAAGGCAGGAAAATGGGGTTAGGAGGCAGAGATCGCTCATGATTGAATGTCAGGGTAGACTTGAACACATGGCCTAATTCTAATCCTGTAACGTGAATTTGTGAACCTAGATTCTGTACGTTTGACATAATTTTCTTCCTGAAATCACAGGATGATTACAACATGAAAAGGGGGCAATTTGGCCTAATTTCCCAGTCCAGGTCTCAACCACAGCAGTTCCTCTGTCAATCTTGTCACTTTACCTTTTATTCTACTATTTAGTTTAATTTAGTTTAGTTTAGGGACACATCATGGAAACAGGCCCTTTGGCCCACCGAGTCCACTCTGCCCATCGATAATTCGTTCTCACTATTTCTATGTTATCCCACTTTCTTATCCATTCCCTACGCATTGGGGGCAATTTTACACAATTCAATTATCTTACAAACATACAGGTCTTTGGGATACGGGAGGAAACCGGTGCACCACGCGGTCACAGGGCAAACGAGCAACGTCCACACAGACAATACCCCAAATCAGGATCGAACCCAGGTCTCTGGCAGCTCTACCAGCTGTGCCAGCTGTGCCAGCTGTGCCACTGCATAGCTGCTACCTCTAGTCCTCCACTTCTCCATCAATGGGAAGTGCCTCACATTCTTCATTTAGTCCATCTTTTCCCCTCAGCCTTCTCTTGTCCCAGCTATTGTAACCTATCCTGGTAATTGTATTCCATAAATGATTATGATCAATGTTTTCTGGCCCTCTTTAATGCCTTGGCATTTTCCTGTAATACAGTGAACAGAATTGAACATAACATTTTAGTTGAGGCTAGACTATTGTTCTATTAAGTTTCAACTTGACTTCCCTGATTCTACACTCTATGCCTCCATTAATAAAGTCCAGAAATGTGTACGGAAACACAAGAGACTGCAGATGCTGGAATTATAAGCAAAACATTATGTGCTGGAGGAACTCGGCAGCATTTTGGGAGGGAATGGATAGGCAATTTAAGGTCACAGTTTAAGGATAAGGGGGATGTCTTTTAGGACCGAGATGAGAAAAACATTTTTCACACAGAGTGGTGAGTCGCTGGAATTCTCTGCCACAGACTATGGTAGTTGAGGCCAGTTCATTGGCTATATTTAAGAGGGAGTTAAATGTGGCCCTTGTGGCTAAAGGGATCAAGGGGTATGGAGAGTAGGCAGGTACAGGATACTGAGTTGGATGATCAGCCATGATCATATTGAATGGCGGTGCAGGCTCGAAGTGCCGAATGGCCTACTCCTACACCTATTTTTTATGTTTCTATGTTTCTATGCAATGCATCGGGCCGGGACCTCTCACTGTACCTTGGAACAAGTAACAATAAACTACACTGAAACTGAACTTTCTTCGGATACTGCCTGACCTGCTGAGTTCCTCTAGCACTTTGTGCTTTGCCAGAAATGTGAATGGATTTATTAAACTTCTAAACTTATCTTGTGCTTTCAGTGACCTATGCACAATACCCACTGCTCTTTCATCCCTTTTGGAACAGCATCCATTCACTTTCCTGTGCATGAAACTTCAGCTTGCAGCCCCCATCTATATCTTTAATATATTTTAAAAATGTAAGGGGCCACCATTAATGCCAGCTCCCTGCCTGAAAAACAACATAACTTTCAACATCCATTATTTACAGTAACTAATTATTTCTCTATGGCATCAGAGGTCCTTTATTACCATTTGCTTCAAGTTTACTGTCAGTTCTGTCACGCTTATCAAAACCATATAACAATTACAGCACGGAAACAGGCCCTCTCGGCCCTTCCAGTCCGTGCCGAACATTTATTTCCCCTAGTCCCATCTACCTGCACTCAGACCATACCCCTCCATTCCCTTCCCGTCCATATACCTATCCACTTTACTTTTAAATGTTAAAATCGATCCTGCCTCCAAAAAAGTCTTCTGGAAGTCCTATATCGTGTCAATTTTTTTATCTACAACTCTAACCATTGGCTAAAATATTCTAAAAATTAGTAAACATAATTTCCCCTCAGCAAATCTATGCTGACGGTATAATTATTTCTATTTTCTTCAAGTCACCTATTATTTAGCACATGGCACATAGCAGATAGCAGATAGCGAAGGATCAGGATCTTCAGTTGACAATGCCTGTGCCATACATGAGGCCAAGCTAAACTAGTCTCATCTGCCTGCGCATGATCTATACCATTCCATTTCCTGCACATCCACATGCCCATCTAAAAGCTTCTTAAATGGCTTAATCGCATCTGCCTCCACCACCATCCCTGGTAGTATCTTCCAGGAACCCACCACCCTCTGGATAAAACCTTGCCCTGCACATCTCCTATAAGCATTGCCCTTCCCACTTTCAAACTATGCCCCCCAGTCCGAGACGTTTCCACCCTGGGAAAAAGACTCCGATTATCTATGCCACTCATAATTTTATACATTTTATCAGGTCTCCCTCAGCCTCCATGCTCTAGTGAAAACAATTCCAAGTTTGTCCAACCTCTCCGATAGCTAAGGCCCTCTAACGAGCTGTGCCATTATTCCTGCAATGGGGCGACCAGAACTGTGAGCAACACTCCTCATGCAGACAAACTGAAGTCCTATAAAGCTGCATCACGACTTCCCGACTCTTATACTCAATGCCCCGACTCATGAACGCAAACATGCCACAAGCATTCTTCACCATTCTATCTGCTTGTGCTGCTACTTTCAAGGAGCTATGGACTTAGATCCCAAAATTCCTCTGTGTATTAATGCTGTTAAGGGTCTTGCCATTAAATATATATTTCCCCCGTACATTCGAACTCCATCTGCTATTTCTCGGCCCGTTTCAGTAGTTAGGACAACACAGCGGTGCAGTTGGTAGAGCTGCTGCCTCAGAGCTCGAGACCCCGGTTCGATCCTGACCTTGGATAATGTCTGTGTGGAGTTTACACATTCTAGCTGTGACACATGAGTTTTTTTTCCGCTGGTGATCTGATTTCCTTCCACATCCCAAAGACATGAGGGTTGGTCGGTTAATTGGCCTCTGTAAACTGTCCATAATGTGCAGGATGTGAAAGTGAGTTAACATAGTACAAGTGTGAATAAGTGTTGGTGTGGACTCAGTAGGCTGAAGGTCAACCTATGACAACCTTGTTGTTTCTGCATCTTTCTGTAATGTGTCTACATTCCTCTATCTCCTGCTAGCTCTCAGGAGGCCTACAGTTAATCGCATTAGAATTATTGCATCTTTCTTATTTTTGAGCTGTACCCTTATTGCCTGAATGGACGAATCCTCTTTCATGGCATTCTACCTGATTATTAAAGCAATTCTTGCACCTCTTTTACCTCCCTCTCTATTCGATCAGAAACATTGAAACCCTGCATTGTTGAGCTGCCAATCCTATTCCCCTTGCAACCAAGAATATGCACAACAGCATAGACAATAGACAATAGGTGCAGGAGTAGGCCAACCTAGTCCCAAGCACGGATACAAGCTCTAAGTTCATCTGCTTTACCGACAATGTTCCTTATGTTGAAATGATCATACTTCAGCCCATCAGTCTCACCCCATTCTTGAGCCTCTTTGTGCCTGTCCGTCCTTTGGGACATAACCTCTACCTTCGATTTGCTGACTTTCTTCCTTGCTTCCCCAACCCTGCTACTCTAGTTTAAACCCTCCCGAGTACCAATAGCAAATGTCCCTGCAAGGATATTAGACCCCATGGTGCAACTCGTCTCTCTTGGAGAGGTCACCTCTGCCACAGAATAGATCCTCATGGTCCAATAATCTGAATTCCTGTCCCATGCACCAAATCCTCAGCCATGCATTAATCCATCCCACCTTCCCATTCATACCCTCATAAGCTAGGTATGTTACAAAACGTACCTTTAACGTGCTGCGGTTCTGCCACTGCCCGTGTGCGCAACTTTATCGCCTTTGAGAGGGGGGCGGATTTAAAATGCCGTTTACTCCAGACTATTCAAATCGATTAATCTCAGGGGGATTAGTTGCTGAAGAGAAATCGCTCCGACATTAATTTGATAAATTAAAAATCATCTTCTAAATCCATGAACGCCGACAACGGGACGGATCTCACGTAGGGAACAAAACAAGGTACACAGTTTATTTTTTCATAAAAACTTGCTTCTTTGGATGCCTTTAATCAAAATTTCATGTTGCGAAAAGGTGACTTAGAAAATATACGAACCGGCAGTATTTTTCCTGCCAACTGGGGGTTAAATTCACCGCAAACCGCAACATTCCAAACGATCGCGTTCCACAAAAACCCACTTGCAAGATGATTTAAATGGCCATTCATTTACGTGAATTAAACACTAAATTCCTTCCATTTGGCCTATAAATTCATGGCAATGGGATTTAAAAATCATGTTATATTGTGAATTATTGTGTGAATGTTATTTGGACACTTAGGTTTTTAAAAAATGATAATCTTTTCTTAAGAAATGGATAGATATTTAGATCTAGTAATTGAATTTTGTAATTAACTACAATTAGGTATCTAACTAATGATATGCTTTAATTTCAGGTCATACAAGTAAGATTGTTTCATATTTGTTTCAGAATGATTCAATCTATAATAACTGAACATTTTATTCAGTTCTCTTAATTTTTAAGAAAGTTATGGGCTTTTGACTGTCCTTGATCACAGCTTTTGTGTTAAGTCAATGGAAAAGCAATAGGGAACAAGATGCTAATTTCCGAGTATGAAAATGGCCAGAACTTTTTTAATACTGAAGATATGAGAGCAAATTAGGTGTTAAATTAAACTTCTTTTTATGCTTTATCTGATGGGATAAATTACAGCCTTGATTTTTAAAATCTCAAAATTTTGTAACATTGCTACATAAGCACGAGGAACCAGTAGTAATCCAAAGATTATTACCCCCAAGGACCTGTTTTTTAACCTTTTGCCTGACTCCCTATATTCATTGTCATTCCTCATTTTGATTCCTTTTCACCATAAATGTTATATCTTAGTTTCACTACCCTTTATTCTCTTTGCTTTCCCACAGTATTTCATTATTCTTAGATTTCTTGGGTTTTTTGGCAGAACATATTTCTCTCAAAGTCTGATGCAGAAGAAGGATAGTTAACAGGCTAAATATATGTTCACCTCACATATTGTGCCTCATAACTTCATGTTCTTTGTTACACATTATCTGACGATGATAGATGCAACACATGATGAGAAATGTGATAAAGCAACAACCTAGAACCAATCTGATATACATGAACACAATGTAAAAGCAGCCAAGCTATTGAGTTCTCTAAGGTTGCAAGACATATAAGGCATTAACAGATGATAATGCGACATACTGGAGCTGCATTGGACCACCCTGTTTTTCTCTGAAGAGAATAAAATACTATGACTTGTGGAAAGGCACTGGGTAGATTTTTTCTGCAGTCCCCATGTGGGAATATATTTTTTGTGAATATGGGTATTATCAGTACAGAGTTTGTACATTTCTCCCCGTGACCTGCTCCGGTTTCCTCCCACACTCCAAAGACGTTGACTGGCGTGGAGGATTTGCAAAATTATCCCTAGTGTGTGTAGAATAGTGTTAAGGTACGGGGATTGCTGGTCAGTGCGGACTCGGTGGGCCAAAGGGCCTGTTTCGGCCCTGCATCTCCAAACTAAACTAAACTGACAGTTTTAATAATTGGAGTACATGATGCAAATTAGTTTCCATATTGAACTGGGACACAAGCCAACCATGGTAGAGGAAAATTCTTCCAAATTTAAAGCCCAGACAATGTGACCAATTACAGCACCTTGCAACTTTATAGATGGTATGGTTAGATGTTGTAATAGATATAGAGCTGTCAATTAAAGCATCTTGTACAAGCTTCCATTGCAAGGCCTTCCACTGAAATTAATTATATGGCCGTGTATCAAAATAAAATAGTCTGCCATGTAACATGTAACACATTGCCTGGCCATCTGCTGTAACAAATTGTGCAAAGCAAGCCCATTGAATGTGCATTATTCAATTTATTATACATTACATTATACAGGTATCCATCATGATAAATTGTTCATCCATTCATCCATTCATGGATCATCAGCCTGAAACAATAAGTCTGCTCTCGCTGCAAGGATACTGCCTGACCTACTGGGTGTTTACAACATTATCTGTTTTTACTTAATTACAAGTGATTTTATGCTTGTCCATTACATTAGACCATATGGTCACACATCACAATAAATTGAATCATCAGTTCTCTGAATTATTTTTGTAATATATGATTTTATAGTCATCCTTTGTAGCAGCTTGCAGGAGCAGCATTGTTTACAATGAAGCAGAGGATCTTTGGTTATCTATAATCTGATACAATGGATCACAAACCTAAATGTCTATATTGGTTTGTAGGGCCATCAGTTGCAGCAGAGTACATGATCATCTGCAGTATTAGGGCACAGGCTTATAATAATCAACAGAATGTTTGATCAGTTGTTGCAAAGGATTAAAGAGACCTGTTCCAATCGATCATAGCGCCCATCGTTATTAGTGATTGCAGGAAAATCCATTGTTTTAAACTTCATTATAATAGATCACAGGGATCACAGAGCTATAGGGTTATCCATTGAGACAATACATTTGATCTTAGGGTCATTATCTGTAACAGATTCAATGATCTACATTGTAAGACATCATCAGATCACTCAAGGGTTTTGATTAGAGGCTCATTCATTGCATTAGAATGTCACAAACTCCATCCGAAGCCACCAGCTTCTAGCTGCGTCTTGGAAACCAAGTAGAACTGAACTAACTATATTATATTAGCGAAACAATATTATTCCCAATATGATACTGAGTTGAAGCTCAGACCACATATCCATGCCATCACCAATACCAACTGTTTTCATTCCCAACCACTCAGTTTAATTTATACTGAAACCCTTGTCCATGTTTATTGCTTCTAGACCTGATTTGTTCCTAGATGTAATTATTTGTTCTATTCTCCATCATGTTGAATTATCCAATATTCTGCCACCTGTCCAAAGTCATCCATGCTCACTCCCCTCTCTATCTCTGCAGTCTCATCATCCTGCCTCGTCATCCTTCATCTCACACCAAAGAAATGTATTCCTTCTTAAGATCTGACAGCCCTGTTGACAGTAGCAGGTCAATGAAATTCAAGAATGAGTCGGGGATTAACCATATAACCATATAACAATGACAGCACGGAAACAGGCCTTCTCGGCCCTTCCAGTCCGTGCAGACCATTTATTTTCCCCTAGTCCCATCTACCTGCCCTCAGACCAAACCCCTCCATATCCTTCCCGTCCATATACCTATCCACTTTACTTTTAAATGTTAAAATCGATCCTGCCTCCACCACTTCTGCAGGAAGATCATTCCACACAGCCACCACTCTCTGAGTAAAGAAGTTCCCCCTCATGTTACCCCTAAACTTCTGTCCCTTCATTCTCATATCATGCCCTCTTGTTTGAATCTTTCCTACCCTCAATGGGAAAAGCTTATCCACGTCAACTCTGTCTATCCCTTTCATCATTTTAAAGACCTCAATCAAGTCCCCCCTTAACCTTCTGCGCTCTAAAGAATAAAGACCTAAGTTGTTCAACCTTTCGCTGTAACTTAGTTGCTGGAACCCAGGCAACATTCTAGTAAATCTCCTCTGTACTCTCTCTATTTTGTTGTCATCCTTCCTATAATTAGGCGACCAAAATTGTACACCACATTTAGGCCACATTTGGAGTATTGTGTGTAGTTCTGGTTGCCCCAATACAGGAAAGATTTGGCGGCTTTGGAAAGGGTGCAGAGGAGGTTTACACGAGTGAGAGACACAAAATGCTGGTGTAATGCTGGAGGGACAGGCAGCATCTCTAGAGAGAAGGAATGGGTGATGGGCGTTTTGGGTTGAAAACATTCTTCAGACTGAGAGTATGGGGAGAGGGAGTGTTGAGATATGGAAGGGTAAGGTGTGAAAACAACAGATCCAAGTAGATGTTGATAAGAAAAAATGTAGAATGGGTGTAAGCAGCCCAAGCAAAATATGAGGTGCTGTTCTTGGTTCTTGGTTCCTCCAATTAGCGCTGGACCTCACTCTGACAGTAGAGGAGGCCCAGGGCAGAAAGGCCAATAGGCAATAGTTACAGGAGTAGGCCTTTCGGCCCATCGAACCAGCACCGCCATTTACTGTGATCATGGCTGATCATCCACAATCAGTACCCCGTTCCTGCCTTCTCCCCATATCCCTTAAGAGCTATCTTTAAGAGCTCTGTCTAACTTTCCCTTGAAAGCATCCAGATAATCGGCCTCCACTGCCTTCTGAGGCAGAGAATTCCACAGATTCACAACTCTCTGGGTGAAAAGGTTTTTCCTCATCTATGTTCTAAATGGCCTACATTCTTAAACTGTGGTCCCTGGTTCAGCCAACATCGGGAACATGTTTCCTGCCTCTAGCGTGTCCACCCTGTTAATAATCTTATATGTTTCAATAAGATACCCTTTCGTCCTTCTAAATTCCAGAGTATACAAGCCCAGTCGCTCCATTCTTTCAACATATCACAGTCCCGCCATCTCGGGAATTAACCTTGTGAACCTATGCTGCACCTATAAAGCACACGGTATTGGGGGTTCAGTATTGATGTGGATAGAGAACTGGCTAGCAGACAGGAGGCAAAGGGTAGGAGTAAACGGGTCCTTTTCAGAATGGCAGGCAGTGACTAGTGGGGTGCCGCAAGGCTCAGTGCTGGGACCCCAGCTATTTACAATATATATTAATGATTTGGACGAGGGAATTCAATGCAACATCTCCAAATTTGCAGATGATACCAAGCTGGGGGGTATAGTTAGGTGTGAGGAGGATGCTTGGAGGCTGCAGGGTGATTTGGATAGGCTGAGTGAATGGGCAGATGCATGGCAGATGCAGTACAATGTGGATAAATGTGAGGTTATCCACTTTGGTGGCAAAAACATGAGGGTAGACTATTATCTGAATGGTGGCAGATTAGGTAAGGGGGAGATGCAACGAGACCTGGGTGTCATGGTACACCAGTCATTGAAAGTAGGCATGCAGGTGCAGCAGGCAGTGAAGAAAGCAAATGGTATGTTAGCATTCATAGCGAAAGGATTTGAGTATAGGAGCAGGGAGGTTCTACTGCAGTTGTACAGGGTTTTGGTGAGGCCACACCTGGAGTACTGCGTACAGTTTTGGTCTCCAAATCTGAGGAAAGACATCCTTGCCATAGAGGGGGTACAGAGAAGATTCACCAGACTGATTCCTGGGATGTCAGGACTTTCATATGAGGAAAGATTGGATAGACTCGGTTTGTACTCGATGGAATTTAGAAGATTGAGGGGGGATCTTATAGAAACCTACAAAATTCTTAAGGGGTTGGACAAGCTAGATGCTGGAAGATTGTTCCCGATGTTGGGGGAGTCCAGAACAAGGGGTCACAGTCTAAGGATAAGGGGGAATTCCTTTAGGACCGAAATGAGGAAAACATTCTTTACACAGAGAGTGGTGAGTCTCTGGAATTCTCTGCCACAGAAGGTAGTTGAGGCCAGTTCATTGGCTATATTTAAGAGGGCGTTAGATGTGGCACTTGTGGCTAAAGGGATCAGGGGGTATGGAGAGAAGGCAGGTACGGGATACTGAGTTGGATGATCAGCCATGATCACATTGAATGGCGGTGCAGGCTCGAAGGGCCGAATGGCCTACTCCTGCACCTATTTTCTATGTTTCTATGTTTCTATGTTTCCCTCAATAGCAAGAATGTCTTTCCTCAAATTTGGAGACGAAAACTGCACACAATACTCCAGGTGTGGTCTCACCAGGGCTGTGTACAATTACAGAAGGACATCTTTGCTCCTTTTATGAAGGCCAACATGCCATTTGCTTTCTTCACTGCCTGCTATACCTCCCATTCCGAATATCCTTTCTGTCCTGGGCATCCTCCATGACCAGAGCATCTGCCATACATCGGTCCACTCACCCAACCTGTTCACGTCACCCTGCATCCTCACAGCATCCTCCTCATAGTTCACACTGCCACCCAGGTTTATGTCATCTACAAATTTGCTAAATTACTTTTAATCGCTTCATCTAAATCATTTATTGTAACGAGCTCCGATCCCAGCATCGAGCCTTGCAGTACCCCACTAGTCACTGCCTGCCATTCTGAAAGGGACCCGTTTATCCCTACTCTTTCTTTCCTGTCTGCCAACCAATTTTCTATCCATGTCAGTACCCTACCATCAATACCATGTGCTCTAATTTTGCCCTATCTCCTATGTGGGTCCTTATCAAAGGCTTTCTGAAAGTCCAGGTACACTACATCCACTGGTTCTCCCTTTTCCATTTTCCTAGTTACATCCTCGAAAAATTCCAGATTAGTCAAGCATGATTGCTTCTTCGTAAATCCATGCTGACTTGGACCGATCCAGTTACTGTGACCCAAATGTGCGGCTATCTCATCTTTTATAATTAACTCCAGCATCTTCCCCACCACTGACGTCAGGCTAACTGGTCTATAATTCCCTGTTTTCCTTCTCCCTCCTTTCTTAAAAAGTGGGATAACATTAGCTACCCTCCAATCTACAGGAACTGATTCTGAATCTAAAGAACATTGGAAAATGATCACCAATGCGTCCATGATTTCTAGAGCCACTTCCTTAAGTACCCTGGGATGCAGACCATCAGGCCCTGGGGATTTATCAGCCTTCAGTCCAATCAGTCAACCAACACCATTTCCTGGCTAACGTGAATTTCCTTCAGTTCCTCAGTCACCCTAGGTCCTCTGGCCACTAGTACATCTGGGAGATAGTTTGTGTCTTCCTTAGTGAAGACAGATCCAAAGTACCTGTTCAACTTATCTGCCATTTCCTTGTTCCCATTATAAATTCACCTGTTTCTGTCTTCAAGGGACCCACATTTGTCTTAACTAATATTTTCCTCTTGACATACCTAAAGAAGCTTTTACTATCCTCCTTTATATTCTTGGCTAACTTACCTTCGTACCTTATACTTTATCCCAGTATTGCCTTTTTAGTTACCTTATGTGGTTCTTTAAACGTTCCCCAATCCTCTGGCGTCCCGCTCATCTTTGCTATGTAATGCTTCTTCTCTTTTAGTTTTATACTGTCCTTGACTTCCCTGTGTCAGCCATGTTCGCCTCTTACACCCCTTAGAATCTTTCTTCCTGTTGGAATGGGAGGGGGTGTTAAAGTGTTTAGCATCCGGGAGATCACGTAGGCATAGGTGGGCTGAGCTGGTTAGAGTCTTTGCAGGAGGCAGGGTGTGAAGAAGTGTAGCCTAGGTGGCTGTGGGAGTCAGTAGGTTTATAATAAAGTCAGTCGTTAGTCTATCTCCTGTGATGGAGACTGTGAGATCAAGAAACGGAAGGGAGATGTCGGAGATGGTCCTAGTGAATTTGAGTGCAGGATGGAAATTAGTAGTGAAGTCCTGATATCAACTGACATCAATTATAAATCTACTGACTGCACTGGAGGCCAATTAATCTAAAAAACCTGCAGATCTTCAGAAACCAGAGCACGCAGCAGAAACATGTGGTTCCATGGGGAATGTGAAAACTCATTCAGACAGCACTCGAGGTCAGGATCGGACCCAGTTCTCCAGCGCTGTGAGGCAGCAGCTCTACCAGCTATGCCATTGTGCCTCCATTGAGATCTTCACTTGAGATCTCTGAAGCAAAACATGTGTGACCTCATCTCCCAGTAATTTGGCATCTGAGCTTCTGTATTCCTACCCTGGCTAAAACCAACCTGTAACTTGCCCTTTAAGCTACTCACAATGGTACAGTAAGCTCCAGTCCTTAATAGGGAGTTATGGGTGCAGGATCAAGTCAATCATAGTCACACAGCGTGGAAACTGAGCTTCGGCCCAACTTGCCTCTGTCCACCAACATGCCCCATCTGCACGTCCCACCTGCCTGCAGTGTGTCTCATATGCTTCTAGTTCATAAGATTATAAATCAAAGGAGCAACATTAGGCCATCAGGCCCATCAAATGTACTCCGCCATTCAATCATGGCTGATCTATCTTTCCCTCTCAACCCCATTCTCCTGCCTTCTCCCCTTAACTTTTGACACCTTTACTAACCAATAGACTATCAATCTCCACTTTAAACATACCCAAAGACTTGGCCTCCGCAGCTGTCCATGGCAATGAATTCCACAGATTCACCACCCTCTGGCTAAAGAAATTCCTCGTTGTCTCCTTTCTAAATATACTTTGTATTTGAGTATAGGAGGGAGGTTCTACTTCTGGAGTATTGCGTACAGTTCTGGTCTCCAAATCTGAGGAAGGACATTATTGCCATAGAGGGAGTGCAGAGAAGGTTCACCAGACTGATTCCTGGGATGTCAGGACTGTCTTATGAACAAAGACTGCATAGACTCGGTTTATGCTCTCTAGCATTTAAGAGATTGAGAAGCGATCTTATAGAAACTTGCAAAATTCTTAAGGGGTTGGACAGGCTAGATGCAGGAAGATTGTTCCCGATGTTGGGGAGGTCCAGGACAAGGGGTCACAGCTTAAGGATAAAGGGGGAAATCCTTTAGGACCGAGATGAGAAGGACTTTTTTCACACAGAGAGTGGTGGGTCTCTGGAACTCTCTGCCACAGAGGGTAGTTGGGGCCAGTTCATTGGCTATATTTAAGAGGGAGTTAGATGTGGCCCTTGTGGCTAAGGGGATCAGAGGGTATGGAGAGAAGGCAGGTACGGGATGCTGAGTTGGATGATCAGCCATGATCATATTGAATGGCGGTGCAGGCTCGAAGGGCCGAATGGCCTACTCCTGCACCTAATTTCTATGTTTCTATGTTTCTATGTATTATTCTAGGGCTGTGCCATTTGGTCCTAGACTGTCCCACTGTGAAAACATCCCCTCCACATCCACTCAGTGGCATCGAGTCATACAGGGTGGAAACGGGTCTTTTGGCTGGACTTGCCTATGCTGACCAACATGTCCCATCTACACACGTCCCAGCTGTCAATGTATGGCCCAATTCCCTCGAAATCTATCCTATCCATGTACCTGTCTAAATGTTCCTTAAACGTGTGATATCGAGTTGGTGGATTCCTTTTGCGTGATATATATAACATAATAACTGGCTTTTTTTCTTTTTTTTTTCTTTTTCCTTTTCTTTTTTTAGGGTCTATCTTTTAACCCCTTTTTCTAATCCTTTGACCAAGGGTTTCTTCTCCCCTTTGGCACGCTCTTTCACTATCACAACTCTTTTCACATTTCACTCTCTTTCTCTCTATTCTTTTTCTTTAAAAGCCATAAAATTATGGGGTTCAATGATTGTAACAGTATATATGTGTACATTGATGTATTTACCTCTAAAAATAAAAATAAAAACGTGTGATAGTACTTGCCTCAACTACCTCCTCTGACAGTTTATTCCATATACCTACCAACCTCGGGTTCCTATTCAATCTTTCCCCCCTCACCTTAAACCTATGTCCTCTGGTTCTTGATTCCTCTAAACTGGTTAAAATACTTTGTACATTTACCCTACCTCATCATCCTCTCATGATATTGTAAGATCACCCCTCATCCTCCTGTGCTCCAAGAAATAAGGTCCTGACCCGCTCAACCTCTCCCTATAGTTCAGCCCCACAAGTTCTGGCAAGATCCTTGTAAATCTTCTCTACACTCTTTCCAGCTTAACAACAGGTTTCCTATAACAGGGTGACCAAAACTGAACACAATACTCTAATTGTGGCCTCACCAACGTCTTGTAAAACTGTATCATGACCCCCAACTTCTATACTCAACACTGACCAATGAAAGCCTATTTGCTGAAAGCTCTGAATATGTACTTTCTTTCTTCGGTAAATTTCATTGTTGCCCCTCAACCTTCTAAACTCCAGAACCTCAGAATTAAAGGACGTTCCTTTTGGAAGGAGATAAGGAGGAATTTCTTCAGGCAGAAGGTGGTGAATCTCTGGTTCCTTGCCACAAATGGCCATGGAGACCAGCTCAATAGATATTTTTAAGGCGGAGATAGATAGATTCTTGATTAGGGGTCATGACCAGGGGTCACAGTTTAAGAATAAGGGGAAGGCCATTTAGGACTGAGATGAGGAAAAACATCTTCATCCAGAGAGTTGTGAATCTGTGGAATTTTCTGCCACAGAAGTCAGTGCAGGCCAATTCACTGGATGTTTTCAAGAGAGAGCTAGATTTAGCTCTTGGGGCCAAGGGAATCAAGGGATATCGGGAAAGAGCCAGAAAGGGGTACTGATTATAGATGATCACCCATGATCATATTCGACTCAAAAGGCCGAATGGCCTGCATCTGCACCTATATTTCTATGTTTCTATGATTGAATGGAAGAATAGATGTGATGGGCTGAATGGCCTAATTCTACTCATTTCACTGAGAGTCATAGAGTGATACAGTGTGAAAACATGCTCTTTTGCCCAACTTGCCCACACCGGCCAACATGTCCCAGCTAGCTACACTAGTCCCACCTGCCAGCATTTGACCCATGTCCCTCCAAACCTATCCTATCCATGTTCCTGTCTACATTGCTTCTTAAATGTTGGGATAGTCCCTGCCTCAACTTCCTCCACTGGCAGCTTGTTCCATACACTCACCACCTTTTGTGTGGAAATAGTTACCCCTCAGATTCCCATTAAATCTTTTCCTCTTCACCTTTAATCTATGTCCTCTGGGGGCAAGAGGCTCTGCATCTGCCCGATCTATTCCTCTCATGATTTTATACACCTCTATAAGATTATCCCTCATCTTTCTGCACTCCAAGGAATAGAGTCCCAGCATACTCAACCTCTGCCTATAGCTCATACCTTCTAGTCCTGGCAACATCCTCGTAAATCTTCTCTGTACCCTTTCCATCTTTCCTATAACACGGTGCCCAAACTGAACACAATACTCTAAATGTGGCCTCACCAATGTCTTATACAACGACAATATGACCTCCCAACCTCTATACTCAATACTCTGGCTGATGAAGGTCAATGTGCCACAAGCATTTTTGATCACCTGATCCACCTGTGACTCCGCTTTCAGGGAGCTATGCACCTGCACACCTAGATCCCTCTACTCTACAACACTCCCCAGAGCCCAATCATTCACTGTGTAGCAGGCACGTTCCGTGAGTAATTGCTCAGGGTAGGCAGTCAGTCGGCTTTAAAAAATATCTTAAACCCGCATGCGCAGATTGTTCTCTCCGTAAGCTGTCAGTCAACTTGTATAAAGTCTTCAAAACCCAAATCTCTTAATAAAGTACCGTATTTCCCGGCAATGAAGACGCACCCCCATTTTGAGTTGTAAATTTTGAAAGAAGCCTGGCGGGACATAAAATTTCTCACGCTCAAAAAATAAAAAATAAAAATAAAGAAAGTAACAATTCAATTTGCCCAAGGCTTCCAAGTCGCCTTCATTCTGAATTGATGAATGGGTGGAGAGATGGTGGGAAAACGGGAGCATACCGGGACAAGTTGAATCAGTCGTGATCTTACTGAATGACAATACTAGTTCAAGGGACCTATTGGGGGGAGAGCTCCTTTCACAGCGTGTGGGGAGTCAGTCCAGGGGTAAAGTTGCGGGGAGGGCAGGAGCGTTGAGAAGGAGGGGGTCGGGGATCATGCCAGTAACCCACTCACTCAACGCACCTGCGGCGCTCCAGGCGTGGAGCCACTGCATTGTGGCCGGGGAGAGAAGTAGCTCGGGTGGCTACAAGTGGCCACCGGGACCTCAGCGCTTTCTGCCGGCCCGCTCACATCTGCCAGTGCTCTCTGTCTGAACACCTCTCTCCTGCTGCTCGCTGGCCTTGCCCATGTCAGCCGCTTCCCGCAAATCCTTAAATTCCGACTGCTGCTGGGAGCAGGACATGGTCTCACTTGCTGCGCTGGGTGACACTGCATGGCATTCACTGCCCGGTCCGTGTCTTTCAATGTAGACCAGACAGTGAGGGGACCAGCTCTAGAGCAAAGATCATAGAGCAGAGCGGGTCAGCGGGAGATGGATAACAGGACAACGGGCGGTGGAGCTTACTCCTGTGTCAGCGTGAACAAGGGACCAATTGAGGTTACTCGCACTGATACAGGAGTAAGCTCCACTGCCCGCTGTCCTGTTATCCATCGCCCGCTGACCCGCTCTTGAGCTGGTTGCTGGCATGATCCCCGACCCCCTCCTTCTGTGAAAATAAATCTCCCCCCCCCCCCCCCCCAGCAGCGCTGTCCTTTTACAGCCACTTCCCACTTTACAGCCGCTTCCCATCAGCTGCCAGCAATGAGGGATAGACTTGGCTACCCCTCAGTACAGTAACTTCGTCCTTGATTTTGCTGTACTGAGAGATAGCCAAGTCTGTCTTTCTTGGCTAACAACCTAACCTTCGGCCTCCGAGACGCATGTAAATTTTCGTTCCTTATTTTTGGGTAAAAAATTGCATCTTCATTGCCGGGAAATACGGTATTTAAAAACATATAGCTCAAAGAAATCTACTCACCACATTATTTTGTACATGAACTCCATTCTTTGTTTCTTAATATACCCTTAAGATAATGGCAATCCATGTTTGAAAAACCCGCCAAGGAAATTGCGCTGTCAGTCCACCGTGCAAAGTTAGAATTTCAGCTGCCTTCAGCTCCCCTTGTCATGATGGCTTGAAACAGCGTCAACGGCACGTGACTTTCGTGTGTTACAAGTGCTGCGGATGAAAGGCACGGGAGAATTATGCCTACCTAAGACATCGATCTCTAAGGTGGGCATAATTCTCCCGAGCCTTTACTATTTATATTTAATAATTACCATTTTATAATTTTTGTCACTGATGGCACATGCTTGCGTGTAGGTCCTGCCCATGTTAGACTTCCCAAAATGCAACACCTCACATTTTTCTGCATTAAATCAACCATTCCTCTGCCCATTTGGCCAATCGATCAAGATCCTGCTGCAATCTTTCACAATCATCTTCACTATCTGCAAAACCACCCACGTTTGTGTCATCTGCAAACTTGCTATTCTTGCCCTATATGTTCTTGGTTTCCTGCTCCTCCAAAATATTCCAAATGGAATTTAAACTGGAGGATTTCGCATCCAAATCATTGATATAGATGACAACCAGTAACGCGCACAGCACCGAACCCTGAGGCACACCACTAGTCTCAGTCTCCAGTCCGACAAGGAACCTTCCACCATCACCCTCCATGAAGTCAATTTTCTATCCATTCAGCTCTCTCTCCTTCCAGATTCAGCTATTTACCCTTCCAGAGTAGCATCCCGTGAGGAACCTTGTCACATGCTTTGCTGAAGTCCATATATACGTCTACAGCTCTGCCCTCATCTATTTTTTTGTCTCGTCTTCAAAAAGCTTAATCAGATTTGTGAGACACGACCTCCCACATGCAAAACCATGCTGTCTATCCATAATCAGCCCTTGTCCGTTTAAATGCATGTGTACCCTATCCCTCAGAATACTCTCTAGTAATTTAGTTAAGCTCACTAGCCTATAGTTCCCAGCATTGTCCCTGCAGCCCTTCTTGAAGAGAGGCACAACATTTGCCAGCCTCCAGTCTTCAATCAGCTCTCCTGTATTTAAAGACATCTCGTAAATTTCAACCAGGGCTCCTGCAATATCCTCTCTGGTGCCCCACAATGTCCTTGGTTAGAAATGATCAGATTTCTCTACCTTCATACACTTATGACCTTATGATCCCTTCTCAGATATGGTGCCCAAAACTGCTCGCTATGCGGTCCGACCAATGCCCTATAAAGCCTCAGCATTACATCCCTGTTGGTATATTTTTGTCCTCTTGAAATGAACGCTAATATTGCATTTGCATTCCTTACTATTGATTCAACCTGCAAATTAACCTTCAGGGAATCCTACACCAGCATTCCCAAGTCCCAATAGAAAATGTCAACGCCTTGATTCCTACTATTAAAGTGCATGACCACACACTTTGCTAAGCAATATTTCATATGCCACTTCCTAGCCCACTCTCCCTCCTGTCCAAGTCCTTCCTTGACATTACCTGCCCCTCCACCTATCTTCATATCATCTGCAAATTAGGCCACAAAGGCATCAATTCCATCATCAAAATCATTATGCAAAGTGAAAAGTATTGGAGCCAACACTGAGCCCTGGTTCAGAAAAGATTATGAGGATGTTGCCAGGACTAGAGGGTGTGAGTTATAGGGAGAGGATGAGTAGGCTGTTACTCTATTCCATGGAGCACAGGAAGATGAGGGGTGATCTTATAGAGGTGTATAAAATGATGAGAGGAATAGAGCGGGTAGATGCACAGAGCCTCTTGCCCACAGTCGGGGAAAAGAGGACCAGAGGACATAGGTTCATGGTGAAAGGGAAAAGATTTAAAAGGAATCCAAGGGGTAACCTTTCCACACAAAGGATGCTGGGTGTATGGAACAAGCTGCCAGAAGAGATAGTTGAGGTTGGGACTATCCCATCGTTTAAGAAACAGTTAGACAGGTACATGGCTAGGAAAGGTTTAGAGGGATATGGACCAAGTGCAGGCAAGTGGGACTAGTCTAGCTAGGGCATTGTTGGCTGGTGTGGGCAAGTTCGGCTGAAGGGCCTGTTTCCATACTGTATCACTATGACCCAATGACTAGAATACCGCTAGTCACTAGCAGCCAATCAAATATAGCCTGGCTTTATTCCCACACTTTACCTTTTGCTATTCAGCCAACGTGCTATCCAAGCTACTATCTTCCTTCTAATACCATTGTCTCTCATCTTGTTTAGCAACCTCACGTGCAACTCCTGATCAAAGGCCTTCTGAAACCACTGTCCTTTCCATATACCAGTCCAAATGTCTTTTAAACGTTGTGATAGAACTGCATCAACTATCACGGTTGCATCAAGGCACAGCGTTAGAGTTGCTGCCTTACAACGCTTGCAGTGCCAGAGTCACGGGTTCGATCCCAACTACGGGTGCTGTCTTTACGGAGTTTGTACGTTCTCCCCTTGACATGCATGGGTTTTCTCCGAGGTCTTCGGTTTCCACCCACACTCCAAAGATGTACAGGCATTTGGTTAATTGGCTTGGTAAATGTAAAAATTGTCCCTAGAGGGTGTAGGATGGTGTTAATATGCAGGGATCACTGGTCGGAGTGGACCCGGTGAGCCTAAGGACCTGTTTCCATGCTGTATATCTCAACTCTGTACTCTAAAGCTCCTCCGGCAGCTTGTTGCAGTGAGCCAAGGAGTTGCAGAGGGAGTGGAGATGGGAAGATGTGACTGGTGGTAGGATCACGTTGGAGGTGATGTGTTGGATGTGGAAACTGGTGGGGTGAAAGGTGAGAAATGGCAGAACTCTATCCTTGTTCAGTCTGAGGAGAGGGGGAGCGAAAGAGGAACTATGGGACACAGAAGAGATGTGGGTGAGGAAACAACATTTACTAAAGAAAGAAGACATCTTGGATAACCTGGAATGGGAAGCCTCATCTTGGGAGAAGATGCAGCAGAGAGGGAGGAATTGAGTAGGGAATAGCGTATTTGCAAGAGGCAGGGTGGGAGGAAGTGTAGTCCAGGTTACAATGGGAGTTGGTAATTTTTGTAGTAAACGTCAGTCGATAGACTGTCTCCTGTGATGGAGACCGAAAGATCAAGAAAAGTGAGAGAGGTGTCAGAGATAGTGAATTTGACGGTAGGGTGGAAGTTAGCTATGAAGTTAATGAAATCAAGTTCTGCATGGGTGCAGGAAGCAGCCCCGATGTAGCAAAGAAAGTTGTCAATGTAGCAAAGAAAGAATTGGAGGATGGCGCCAGTGCACACCTGGAACAAGGATTGTTCTAAGTGACCAACAAAAGGCAGGCATAACGGAGGCCCATGCAAGTGCCCATGGCGATACCTTTAACTACTGAATAGCGAAAGGCCTGGATAGAGTAGATGTGGAGAAGATCTTTCCATTAGTGGGAGAGTCCAGGACCAGAGGCCACAGCCTCAGAATAAAAGGACGTACCTTTACGATGGAGATGAGAAGCAATTTCTTTAGTCAGAGGGTGGTGAATCTGTGGAATTCTCTGCCACAGAAGGATGTGGAGGCTGTCAATAGAAACTTTTAAGACAGAGATTGGTAGAGATACTTGATTAGTACGCGTGTCAGGGGATATGGTGAGAAGGCAGGAGAATGGGGTTGAGAGGGAAAGACATCAGTCATGATTGAATGGTGGTGTAGACTTGATGGGCCGAATGGCCTAATTCAGCTCCTATCACTTTTGAACATGAACTTGTGAGAGGAATCAAAAGAGAAGTAGTTGAGGGTGTGGACATGTCCCACCAGGCAGAGGAGAGTGTTAGTAGAGGGAAATTGATTGGGTGTCTGTTCGAGGAAGAACTGAAGGGCCTTGAGGCTGTCCTGGAAAGATAACGCAATGCAGGTTGAAAGTTGTTGAAGAGTTGAAGAGCAAGGTGCCTTCTGTGGTCCTGTTTGTGGATTTTGGGGAGGAGATAGAAGCGGGCAGTGTGGGAACTGTGGAACGACAAGGTTGGAGCTGTAGAAGGGAGATCGCCAGGATGATGTGATCAGATACAGGCTAAGCGATGATGTCATGGTGTCTGTCTGTGGAGCCATAGTCAAGGTGTAGGTATGAGGAGGTGCCTGCGAGCTGGCGCATGCCCTGAACACGATAGAGGTCAGCCTGCCAGACTACAGCATCTTCCATGTCAGGACTACAATGGCACTGCCCTTGTTGTAATCCACCAGATATGGGTCTGGTTAAATGCGTCATAGGTGTGGGAGATTGTGGAATGACAGAGCATGAAGCATGTAGAAGCAGAGGGGAAATGTCTTCACCCGTCCACTCTGTTGCTCCAAATCATTTCTGTGGGCTTCACAAAATAATGAATCCTGCCATTCTGCTCTTGTTGGTGACAATTGGCTGCTACCTTCGCTGACGAGGAGGAAGGGTGTAGTTTCAGGAAACATTATGCAATGTGCTGCAAGATGGAATTGGCACTGTCAAGTACCTGGAACGCCATGCAATCTACAGGTTGGAGTTATCACTGCTGGAATCATGGCCAGTGTGAGAGTTTGTGATGGGCTTTTGAACATTGGAGAATGTAGTAGATGATCGAGACTACTGTTAGATGAGTGTTAGAGTTCGATGCCTCTAAATTTCACTCTATTTGCAATTGTTTCACTCCAGCGATGCTGCCTCTCCCGCTGAGTTACTCCAGCATTCTGTGTCTATCTTTGGTTTAAACCAGCATCTGCAGTTCCTTCCTACACTGTTTGCAATGGGACCTGTTGATGATATCAATGACTTTGACAGGCATGTTGGGTTGTTAAACATGTTTCAGCATTGCGACTCGGTTGAGCAGGTGGGGTCCTTTTGAATCTGCAGCAACTCTCCTGGTCACCATCTCCCTCATTGACCTCTCCAGCAAGTGACAAAGGACAAAGGACATTTATTGTCACGTACACCATTTCTGGTGCAGTGAAATTTGAGTTGCCATTTGCAGCACACCAATAAAAAATAAAACACAACATTAAAGAACTTGACATTAAACATAAAAACACCCCCCCTCAATGGTTCCCACTGTGCGGGAAGGCAGCAAAGTCCAGTCCTCGCCCTCTATGTTCACCCCACAGTCAGGCCTATTGAGGCCTCTGCAGTCGCTGCAACGGAGCCCGATGCTTCAGGCCCTCTTCCGGCGTAGGGAGAACAGTCTTCAGCGGCTTGGAGTGTCTGGAAAGGCCACTTCCTCCCCGGAGATCGCAGCTCCCGAAGTACACAGGCCGCGCAGGTCGGAGCTCCGACACTGGCGATCACGGCGAGAGATCGCATGGCTTCGTGGTGTTCAGAGTCAGCGCTGCCAGCAACAGGACGCCCATACACAACAGCTCCGCGATGTTGGAGTCGGCAGTTTCAGCACTCTGGAGCTTACCACACGGCGACCCGGGTAAGGCATCGCCAGCTCCGCGATGGTGGTTCAGCGCTGCGCTGCCACTGGAGCTGAAGTTCTGGCCGGTCACGGCAGGAAACGCCGCTCCAGTCCTGTTGGTAGGCCGCGAGGAAGGGGCGAAGATGTGGCTCCGAGGAAAGCCGCAACTCCGACCAGGTAGGGACTGAGAAATGCAGTTTCCCCCTCTCCCCCCCCCCCCCCCAACATAAAAAAGATTAGACCTGCAAAACAAAACTTTTTAACGTGCTAAAAATTAATAAAAGTGGGTATAAGGACGGACAGCTGCAGGCTGGGCAGCCACTCTCGACGGCGCCCCCACATGGCAGTGACCCAGGACGCTGCTGCAGTGTTTGTTGTTGTGACAGCAAACACAATCAAAACTGCACAATGCTTTGCACAGCAACTTATTTTATAATGTGTAGGAATGGAATACTTTATTGTCCCGTGACTAGGCAGAGTGAAATTCCTTGCTTGCATCCCAACGTATACAAATAGCAGCCACCTACGGCGCTGACAAAGTCACAAAGCACGCCTGCTCCCTCTTTTCCTCCCCCCCCCCCGCCACAGTGGCTCCCCCGTCGTCCTTTGTTCTTCCACCCCCCGTCACGGTTGCCTCCATGCTGTCATCGGCCGTCAACCGCGGGCCCACCGCGAGTGAGGCATCGCAGCCGCCATGAGGTTTCACCATCGTTGTGAGACGTCATCGCTGCAGTCACTTCAATTTATTGTCTCCGTGGTGTCGATCCAGGCTCCAGCTGCGGGCTCCGTCAGCCACTCCACCGACCCGGACTCTGAGCCGCGAGGCCCGGCTCCTCCGTCCGACCCATGAGACGCCAGCCGGGCCCCAACCCGGGCTTCTACACGGCGATCAGGAAGGCATCGAGACGACTGCGCCGCGATAAAGACCTCTGGCCACATTCCCAGTCCACAGCCACGGCCTGTCGGGAAGCCTTCTAGGCATGACTTCTATCCTGACGATCCATCAGGGCCAGTTACCTGCTGCTGGTGCTCGGCACTCCTGACATTAGTCCCCATTATTGGACACGAGCAGATAAAACAGCACATAAATCATTCCACGCAGCACGGCAAATTTCAGTTGGGGACAGGACATGATAAATTAACCTGAACCCTTGCTGTATCCCGAGTTGTGTAGGAATTTGTTCTCGCTGGAAAATGTGCAGTAAATTCCTCTCTTTAGTGTCTAATGGTAATGTCTGATAAAATATGCCCTATTTGGGAAATAGGATTTTTTATACATTGCCTGCTTCAATGTCATGGAAAATAGGCACAAAATGCAAATCACCACCATTGCATCATGTACATTGACAAGCAACGGTAGTGGATCTAGTTTTACTGCTTGGTACAGAGGGAATATCGCTTCCAAATGCATTTAAAATGCAAATTTATGGAACACACGTAAGTATAAACAAAGACCTGCCAAGTGTGAGTCATTAGGAGTGACAGACACTCAGGCTGGTTAGGAATTGTGGCCTACTTTACCACATAGCAGTCTGAGATATGGCACAGCTCCAATGGGTTAAATGCATTTGCAATTTGTCTTCCTGTCACTGATCATAAATGTCGCTCCTAATATTTTGGCAGTAACTTTTCAGGATGTTGAAGCACAGATCAGTGTGTATGTTACCCCTTGATGTAAGGACTATGAATTACTATGATTTACTCAGGTCTGTTTCTGTCGGAATCTCCATAGCTCTTTAATAAATGCCATCTATTATGGTCGGAGATGGATAACAAAGGATCTTTGATCTACATGCTACGGCAGACAATGTATCCTATAAGTCATGTGAAGTCATCAGAAGCAGCAACTACTGTAAAACACACATAAGGCGAGGTACAAGAGACTACAGATGCTGCTCTCGCGAACAATAAAACAAGCTGAGTAACTCCGATGGCTGATGCAGGGAATCACTCAAAATGTGGTTTTCTCCTTTACCTCAACCGGTGCTGCTCAACCTAACAAGTTCCTCCCGCATTTGTTATTTGCTCCACATATTTAATTAGCTTGCCCAAATACTACATTTAATTCCCTCATCCACGTTTCACTCCAGAGATGCTGCCTGTCCCGCTCAGTTCCTCCAGCTAAAAAATTGTTTACAACTTAAAAGTCTGAGCTCTTTATCATTCTCAGTCTCCTAGCATTATTCACTGAGTGGCTGAGCAGCGGTGCGGGAGCGTTAAACAGCAGCTGTTAGCACGGGCTCAGGTCAGCTTCACTTGCGAGTGAGTGTCCGATAGCTGTTGCACCCATTTGTGTATAAAAGGAAGGCAAGCAATAAGAGAGCAGTGTACTGGGAACAGCTGTGTTGTGAAAAGTTGTGATGAATTGCAAGTGTTTTGCTGAGAGTAAGTGCTAAGGCTATGGCCCTTGAGGCTTTGTCCAAGAGGCCAAACAGAGAGTGAAATTTAGATAAGGTAAGGTGTGTATTTTACTTTGGAGTCACGTGAGTGACTACGTGAAGACCCCGCCAGCACACATGCGCAACATATCGTTGAACGCATTGCGAAGCGACAGGCAGGAGGAGCGCCGCTCCTCCAGCGTAAGTTCAAAAACGGGCCGCAGGTAAGTCTTACCATTCCTGAGGTCGTTGTCGGCTCTGTATTGTTTGTATTTCAGAGCGCACCATGGAGTCCAGGACAAAGTCCAAACGATCCGCTGCCAAAGTTGCTGCTGAGGACCACGAAGGGGGCAGCCAGCAGCGGTCGAGTTCTCCTGAGCTGCTGATTCAATCCGGACTTCACGCCGCTACAGCCCGCAGATGCTCCTCGGACTGGCGGCAAAACCACCCGGAAGTCGGGCAGGTCCGCTGACTCGGCTGAATCCGGACCGGAGAACACCCCGCTCGCGGGAAGTGACAGCGGTCGACAATCCCGCATGGAGCGGATGGTGGAGCAGTTGCTCCAACATGACCTGCTGCAGCAGGGGTATGGTCACAGTGGGGCTCCTCGCAGACCCACAGCAGCACCCTTTACAGGACTGCCAAATGTCTCACCCTCCTTGCAGGGGAGCATTAGGAGTCAGAACTGGGCTGACTGAAGAAGGGGGCATGGCTGAAGATACATCTATGCTAGGGGTGCCAGAAGAGGAGCTATTGGGTATGGTCACGAAGTTTGCGATGCCTACCCAAAAAGGGCTGCCGTTACATCCAAAGTTGGCAGCCAGTATCAATTACATGGCAACTGCATAACCAACTGCAAGAGCAAGCCATCAATGACACGGCAGCAAAGTACCTAGCTCCGGAGAATTGTGTCTCCCTCAATGTGCCTGCTGTTAACAACCCCATGTGGGGTAACATGAGCCCTGGCATCAGCAGCCTGGAAGTCAAACTCCAGAAGATCCTCAAACTACTGGCTGCTGGGATTACGGCCGTTGCCAGGTCAGTGGACGGTGTGGAAATGCTGGAGGAGCTACAGGACGCGCTAGCTCTCCTATGTAACACTCAATATAAGATCACCAGTTACAGGAAGAACATCATCCGACCTGCACTGAACCCCAAGTTCGCGGGGTTGTGCAGACCCAGCAGTGCACAGCCGCCAACATTGCTATTTGGGGACAACCTGCCTAAACAGGTCAAAGACCTCGACGAAGAGGCAAAGGCAATAGGCATGATTAAGGTGCCGGCTGCCACCAAGTCCCCATACCAGCGGCGGCAGCACCCCTATGCATCCACACCACAGCGACTCCACATCACAAGAAACAAGGACAGAGGCAACCAACGCAGCACCGCTGGTAACCATGGAGGTAGGTGGGTCTGGTTGCCTCAGGAACATCACATGTTTAAACTCCTCATGGGTTGGGGGACGGTTGCACTTGTTTCGGGATGCATGGAGTACTTTAACCTCTGATCCTTTCACACTGGAAAGTATTCAGGGATATAAAATAGTAAGATTAAACGAGAACTTACCAGTTCGAAGGTTGATCTTTATTTTATGAGGAGTTGCGATGAGGGATTTCGTGAAGAACCCGCCAGCACGCATGCGCGACATACTTCAAAGTAGCGGTGTGGAATCACAGGACCAACAACAGAGAAATGACTTGTTATAGTAAGATTGAAGAGACTCTAATTACCAGTTGATTTATGATCGAGGGTTGGGAGCGGAGGGCACGAAATCCCTCATCGCAACTCCTCATAAAATAAAGATCAACCTTCGAACTGGTAAGTTCTCGTTTAATCTTACTATTTCATTTCGGAGTCACGTGAGTGACTTTGTGAAGACTTCAAAGCTCTGTGATTCCATGCCCTGGACCACGTCCATGCTGTCACACACCACTTATAAGGATGGACAGGAGTAATCAACTTTCCAGACTGCTTGTACTGAAAAATAATAACAATATTTATTAACAACAACAAAAAAACCCTCACTGGGGGACATCTGCACGTTCTTGACCTGCATCCAGCACGGCCTCCGCGAACAATGCAGGAGCGGCAACAGGCTTATTGTAAAACCGCTGGAAGGTGGCTTCGTTCGCCCATCCTGCTGTGGCAAGAATATGGTCCATGGGCACCTCCATGACCCTTGCCGCCGACGTCAATGCAGCCCTGGTGGAATGGGATTTAAAGACATTAGTGTCAATACCTGACTCACCCAAGACGATCCTGAGCCACCTGGAGATCGTCTGCACCGTCATTCTATGGTGAGCTTTCTTGTGGCTGATGAGCAAGTATTTCTCCATTCCCCTCAATATTTTCATCACTTTGACATAGTGGCGGATATGGGCGGCTAAACATAGCCTTGCATCAGCGGGGTATGCCGGAAACTTCTCTGCAGCCCTGTGAACCCAGGCCTATGCTGCTTGAGTAATTCATCTATGAAGAAGGTTACTTCACCAGGGGTAGAGATCATCCTGTCGATCCTGACCTTGTGGAGTGTCTGTACCCTCTGCGCTGAAGTCAGTGCCAGTAACATCACCAGCTTCATGGTGAGTTTGTCCAACTCAAGCCTCTCCATGGGCGACCACGTCCTGAGCAAGGTTAATACCTTCCCAATATCCCAGGTGATGTTATAACGAGGTCTGGGCGGATTGGAATTGAATATTCCCCGCATGAGTCTGGACACCAGCCTGTTGGATCCTACCTCGATATTGAGGTAGAATGACAGCGCACTCCTGGCGCTGTTGATGGCACTGTAGCTGAGATGTTCATCGTGATGCAACCCCGCCAGGAATTCCAGTACGTCAGTGATGGTAACGGAGTAATGTGGGAGAGGCCGCAGTAGGTTTCCCATTTCCGGATATGTGTGAGATATTGCCGCCTGGTGGACTCCCGGCATGACGCTCCGATGGTATCCATGGTTCTAGATGATAGGCCATACCGCAGTAATGGCCTGTTCAGAACCTGCAAGCCAATAAATTTAGATGACTGTAGCAGGGATGTGGTTCCCCTGACACAGGGTTTGTTACCAAATGTGGGCAACCTTCTAAGAGGACCCAAGATTGACTGATCATGTCAAGGACCACCGGATAGCATAGCTGCGTAGGCCAGTCGGGTATGATAAGAATGCCCTTAGCAGCATCTGTCTGGATTTTGCGCAATACCCGACTGATGAGGCAAAATGGAGGAAATGCATAGAAAAACCATTTCCCCTAGTCTAGTGAGAACGCATCCATCGCCATTGCCCCAGGATCTGGTTCCCTCGAAACGTATGTTGGTACCTGATGGTTCAACCGTGACGCAAAAAGGTCAATATCCGGTTTACCAAATTTGGCCGTAATTTTAGCGAATATTTGGAGATCCAACATCCACTCGATGTTGTCATTAAATTTGCGTGACCTGGTGTCCGCCACTGTATTGAGCTCACCTGGTAAATAGGTAGCTGAAATCCAAATATTCCGTCGAATACACCAGAGCCAAATTGAATTTGCCAACTCATCACATGAAACTGACCTGGTACCGCCCATATGGTTTAGATATGCCACCGCAGTGGTATTATCTATTTGGAGACAGACATGAGCGTCAGTAAGGTTAGAACAATAAGCTCGCAGTCCGTGAAATGCTCCTAGCATCTCCAAATAGTTTATCCCTTGTGACAACAACAGGGTAGATTCAAGGGTGTCCCATCTGCCTCCACAACTAGAGTAGTTGTCCGTAGCTCCCCAGCCATGGGAGCTTGTGTCTGTTTGTAAGTATACCATCGGATTGGGCAAAATGATGGGTTTAAATGAGTCACAAATATTGTCAATCCACCATTGTAACTCAATCTTTGCCTTTAGAGGCAGCTGCATTGGTCTATCGAAATGTCCAGCGTTCAGTTTTAACGCTGAGATCTTGGCTCTCTGCAAATTTTTATAACGCAAAGGTCCGTATTGGGCAGCTGGAAAAAGTGCTATGATCTTGCCAATCACCTTAGCAGTTTGTCTAATTGATGGTATACTGGCCCAGACTAGATCCTTACATACTTGGGTGACATCCCCAACTTTGTTAGTTGGTATGGTGGCCCTCATGCGATTGGAATCCACCGTGAACCCCAGATAATCCATGACCTGTGAAGGGCAGAACTTTGATTTATCTGGATAGATAATGAACCCCATTTTCTGAAAAATGTCCACGGTGGCTGAAACTACCAGTTCCGCTGACTCCAGGGTGTTCCCAATAATTAGGATATCATCCAGATAGGCCATCACTATATGATTTTGTCTCCTTAGTGTAGCCAGTATTGGTTTGAGCAATTTAGTAAATAATCTAGGGGCTGTGGTAAGCCCATTTGGCAAGGCCCTGTATTGCCAGAACTGATCCATCCAGGTAAATTTCAAAAACTTCCTGCGGTGTTTCCGAATGGATACTGAATAGTATGCATCTTTTAAATCAATGCATGCCATAAAGCAGCCCTCAGAAATCAATAACTTGGCTGTTTCGAACATGTCCATTTTGAAATGGGTATATTTTACAAAGGTATTCAAATGGGTCAGATCAATAATAACCCGACATCCTCCATCCTTCTTGGTTTTTGTGAATACGTTGGATACAAATTCAATTGGTTCGTGTATAGTTCTTTCTATCACGCCTTTTTCTTGTAGCCTTAAGATTTCAGCATAGCCTACTGCCGTTTCATTGCTGGACAGTGTACATTTCCGATCTGGCATATGCTGGGATGGAGGGATTTTACCATTGATGAATTCAATCTCATGGCCTTGAATACTTTGTAAGATAAACTCATCAGAAGTGATAGTTCCCCATGCCTCCGTAAAGAACCGTAGTCTCCCACCAACATGTGAAGTTAAGCATGCAGGTGCATGAAATCCAGACCGCCTTACCTCCATGGTTACCGCCGGTCCCTGACATGTTTGGCGGGACGTGGAGGTGCTGGGTTGAGCTGATGATGCGGTGTCCGCATCTTCCATGGTGGCCGCTGGGGGCCTAGCCCTAAAAAAGGCCTAGGTTGTTGAGGCTGCTGAAATTGAGGCGGAGCTGGAGCGTAGGTCCTTGCTGGTCTAACGGCAGGGCCTCGTGGCCTGAAAAATGGCACCTTCCTGGCCGGCTGCCTGGTCGAGATATGTGACCGCATGAGTCCCACCGTCTTAGCGTGGTCATCCAGCTCCTTGACCCGCTTCGGGAGGTCCTCCCCGAACAACTGTCTGGGTGACGGCGTAGGAGGTGCTTAGCATAACCCCGCAAATTTCGGGTTTAGAGTTGGTGTTCAGATCCTCCCCGTCCACCGATCGCACAAACGCGGTAATCCCAGCAGTAAGCAGCTTCAGGATCCATTGGAGCTTCAACTCCTGGGTTCTGATCCCTGGGCTGATATTGCCCCAAATCGGCGTATTGACAATGGGCACGTTGAGGGAGTTGCCAATTCGCTGGGGCATTGGAGTCCTCATGTTCAACGGAACTGCTGAGGCCCCTGTCATCGGCCCGTACCTCGTCGAGGTAATCTCGGTGCCGGAAGCTGTCGCTACCACCCGCCGCAGCGAAGCTGAGCGATTCCAGCACGGATCCGCTCAAATGCCTCCTTTTGGCGGAGCTTGATCCCGCTGCCTCGGTGGGCAAACGCGGTGAAAGGTCGGCACCCGACGCCTCTGCGTGGTGACCCGACATCCGCGCGGGCTTGCCGACTGCCCTAATCCTGGGCCTAGACGGCGTACGGTCCCGTCCTCCCATCCACGGGGGACTCGGTGACCGTGGCGGGACTCCACCCGAATGACTCTTCCTTGTCTTGGTGGTTGGTGAGTCGACACTGGTCCTAGCAGGTCTACCAGTGGACTTGAGTCCTGCCAATTCACCAGTCCGCAATCTAGCGGCAGGTGATACCTTTGCCCGTGAAGGGCTAGGTTGACGGGCTCTATCCCTCCCTCTCCTCCGAGGGCTCAGGGAGAAGGGCCGTGCGGCAGCACGTGAACCCTGTTTGCCCTGGTCGACCAACGAGCCCGTTGGCGACAGTGATACGGAGTCAGGGTCAACCTGCTCCGGTGGCACACCGAAATCCTGCTCCACGGAATCCTCGCTGGAGCTCCGGTGTATCGGAGGGTCGGGTCCTGTGGCGACAGGGCTGCCCGACTTCCTCGCCTTTTTCCCGGCCTGACTCGCAGGTGTAGCCGTTGATGAGGGCTCCGGGATGGGTGGCCGGCGACTCCATGTGGACGTCCTACGGCCCTTGTTCTTCCTGTCCATGTTTCTGTTGAAAGAAAACACTCTCCCAACAGAAAACCAAGCAACTCAAGGTTAGTTACACTTACCTGAGCGGTCCCTTTTGAAGGGCTGGTGGTGAGCCGCGCTCCACCTCCAGCCGTCGACTGCAAGCGTTGCGACAATATGTCGCGCATGCGTGCTGGCGGGTTCTTCACAAAGTCACTCACATGACTCCGAAATGAAATTGAATTTGTTCACAACCTCCCTTCCCCTGTGCAGCATACACCTATTCGAAAGTTTGTACTTTCACAGAAAGAAAAGACAGAAGGTCATGCTGAACTCTTAAGACTAAATTCAAAAGGGGTAATTGAGAAAACCAAAAGAGTCTCATGAGTTTGTATTGAACATTTTCACTAAAAATAAAAAAACGGCGGATGCCGCATCATTATAGATTTGACTGAACTGAATACTTTCGTGCAGTATGCCCATTTCAAAATGGAAACCTTTGTCACGGCCACAGCTAATTTCCAATAGGTACTTCATGGCTTGCATCGACCTAAAGGATGCATACTATTCAGTACCAATGGACAAGGATCATCGCAGATATTTGAAATTTGTCTGGATGGGGCAGCTCTGGCAGTATAAAGCACTCCCTAATGGATTATCATCAGCACCCAGACTGTTTACCAAATTATTAAAACCAGCTTTAGCATGTCTCAGGAAACAAAAACATATTGTTATGGCTTACCTCGATGACATTTTAATCGTGGGAAAAACCTTTGTAGTTGGTCAAACTGGCCGTCTCAGCCACTGAGCACCTATTTCAAAAGCTGGGATTTATCATCCATCCAGATAAATCAAAATTGATGCCTTCTACCACTATGGACTATTTGGGATTCACAATTGATTCTGTTCATATGTCTGTCACTTTGCCACCGAACAAAGCGTTAGACTTGATAGAAGCATGCAACAGCCTTGCTGGCATCAGGAAACCGTCTATTCGGCAAGTAGCCAGAGTGATTGGGAAGCTTGTGGCTGCTTTCCCAGCCACACAATTTGGCCCACTGCATTACCAAAAACTACAAAGGGAAAAAATTGCAGCACTCAAGCACCATGCAGGCCATTTAGACAGGCCAGTGCCATTACTACTACAAACTGATGCCAGCGCAAAAGGTTGAGGAGCAACTAATACCACCTCCAGTTGTGGTGGTAGATGGAGTGCACATGAATTAACCCTACTCCCGGCAGTGGGAATTAATTATCTAGAAATGCTGGGAGCATTTCATGGGCTCTGGGCTTACTGTTCGGACATACACCATCTGCACTGTGGTGGCTTATATCAATCATATGGGTGGAATGAAGTCGATATCCTGTGACAAATTAGTCAATACAATCTGGCACTGGTGCCTAGAAAGGAGCATTTGGATATCAGCCACTTACCTTCCAGGTATGCTAAATACAGTGGCGGACACCAGGTCACACAAATTTAATGACAACACCGAATGGATGTTAGACCGCAAAGTGTTTGCCGACATTTTAGATCGGTACGGAACACCATATATGAAGGAAGAGTTACACAAAAATAGTACGATTAAATGAGAACTTATCAGTTTGAAGTTTGATCTTTTTTTATGAGGAGTTACCAGCCCTCCACTCCCAAACCCTCTATTATAAAGGTCAACTGATATGCTAGTTCTTTTATCTTACTGCGTTAGTCAACTCTGGTATGTGTGATTTCACACCACTGCTTTGAAAAATGTCGCGCATGCGTGCTGGCGGGGTCTTCACGTAATCCCTCATCGTAACTCCTCATAAAATAAAGATCAAACTTCAAACTGGTAAGTTCTCATTTAATCTTACTATTTTTGTGTAACTCTTCCTTCATCCCAGTGTAGCAGAGATGACAAATAGGGTTGTGTTATGCTCCTCCTGCAGGATGCAAGAAGTCAGGGGGGCTCCCAGTCTCCATGAGCACTACACTTGTGGGAAATGCGTCCAACTGCACTTACTCACCGAGGGAATGAGGGAACTGGAGCTACAGCTGGATGACCTGAGGATTGTCCGGGAAACTAAGGGCATCGTAGATAGGTGTTATAGTGAGGTGGTCACACCTAATGTAAAAGCAAGGTACACCCATTAGATGGGTGGCCACCAGGAAAAGGCATCAATGAGGAATGGAGGACATTCCCTTCCACAACCACTATATCCTTCAGGAGTGGAGCAGGAAGGGTCTTGACACAAAACATTACCTATTCCTTTTCGTTAGAAATGCTACATGATCTGCTATATTACTCCAGCTTTTTGTGTTATATCCTTTTGGACACTGTTATGGTCAGGTCAGACCTACTCCTATGGCATTAGAAGACTCATTAGTTAATGGGACTAACAGGGGATTTTGTGACAGCAAACGAGACACAATGATGGTGTGTTGTCTCCCTGGTTTCAGGGCCCGAGAAGTCTCCTTGGCAGCAGATTATTCTCAAGCGGGTAGATGAGCCAGAGTCATTATACACATTGGCACAAATGACATAGGGAGAGAGGCTGCAGGTGAGAAAGAGTGAGAGTAAAAGTAGGGAGAGTTGCTTTATTGATTAAGGAGAATATCACAGCAGTAGTCTGAAAAATAATTACTGGATGATCGTTCACTGAGGTTATATGGGTGGAGCTGAGAGAAGAAGGGTTTCGGCCCCAAATGTCACCTATCTCCTTCGCTCCTTAGATGCTGCTGCACCCGCTGAGTTTCTCCAGCCTTTTGTGTACCCTCATCTTGATGCAGACATCTTGAACCTCTCATTACTGCGGTCTGAGTTTCCCACCTACTTTAAGAGGGCATCAATAATACCAGTGCCCAATAACAATAAAGTGATGTGCCTCGTTGATTAAGTGGTTTGAGAGGTGGTTATGAGCATTGCAACTCCTTCCTCAACCAGAACCATGACCTCAAACTATTTGCTTACCGCCACAACAGGTCACAGAGAATGTGATCTCACTGGCCACTCTGCACTGGACCACTTGGACAATAAAAGCACATATGCCAAGCTGTTATTCATAGACTGCAGCTATCATCATCATCATCCCCCCAAAACTGGTTACCAAGCTTTCAGAACTGGGTCTCTGCGCATCCCTCTGCAACTTGATCCTTCATTTCTTCATCAACAGACCACAATCTGTACAAATTGACTGCAACACTTCCTCCTCAATAACCATCAGCATGGGAGCACCTCAAGGCTGCGTGCTCAGCCCCCTGCTCTACTCACTCTCTACTCATGACTGTACAGCCGGACAGAGATCGAACTCCATCTTCAAGTTTACCAATGACACCACCGTTGTTGGATGAATTCTAGATGGCAATGAGTTTGAGCAAAGGATAAAGGTCAACTGATCAAATCGTGCCAGAATAACAACCTTGCTCTTAACATCAGTAAGATCAAGGAACTGATTGCATACTTAGGAAGATGAAGAACGAGGATCCTCAAAGCTGTTTTATCGACGGGACGGTAGTGGAAAGAGTCAAAAACTTCAAATTCCTGGGTGTGCATATCGCTGAAGAACTGTGAATATCACTGAGGACCAGCACATCGATGCAATCATAAAGAAATCCCATCAATGCCACAGATGCAGAGCTTATTGACTGGTTGCATCATCGCCTAGTTCAGTAACTCGAACATCCAGGAATGAACAAGATTGCAGAAAGTGTTGAACACTGTCCATTCCATTCGCAGCTCCACACCATCAAAGGGATCTACACGAGTTGTTGCCTCAAAAAGGCAGCCAGCATCATCAGAAACCCACAACACCCTGGCCACACACTCATTTCAGGATCCCTCATTTAGGAACCTGGAAACTGTAACGTCCAGGTTCAGGAGTAGCTTCCTTCCCTAAAACCTTCAGGCTATTAAACACTACAACCTCCAGATAGACTCCAAACTATATAGACCTGCGGACTATATTTTGCTCTATTATTTCTATTTATTTGTCTGTTTGTTTCTTTTATACAGTATATATACTGAACATTTTGTTGTTGTTTATTGGGGGTTTTACAGAGTACTATATTTGCATATCAATAACTTCTCTTTTGACTCCTCCCATTTCCTCCAAACACAAGGCTATGGGCACACGCATGGGCCCCAGCTACGCTTGCCTCTTTGTCGGGTACGTCAAACAATCTTTGTTCTCTGCGTACCAGGGCCCCACCCCCGACCTCTACCTCCGTTACATCAACGACTGCTTTGGTGTCACCTCCTGCACCCACACACAACTGACTGACTTCATCCATTTCGCCACCAACTTCCATCCGACACTCAAATACACTTGGACCATTTCCGACATTTTCCTACCATTCCTTGACCTCACCATCTCTATTGCAGGTGATACACTCCTGACTGACATCCACTACAAACCCACTGACCCTCACAGCTACCTGGACTACTCTTCCACCACCCTGCTTCCTGTAAGGACTCCATCCCCTATTCCCAATTCCTCCGTCTATGCCGCATCTACTCCCAGGATGAGGTGTTCCACACCAGGTCATCACAAATGTCCTAATTCTTCAGAGAACGGGGATTCCCCTCCCCCACTATAGATGAGGCTCGCACCAGGGTCTCCTCCATACCCCGCTACACTGCCCTATCTCCCCATTCCCCAACTCACAACAATGGTAGAGTCCCCCTGGTCCTCACCTTTCACCTCACCAGCCGCCACATACAACAGATAGTCCTCCGCCAGTTTCGCCACCTCCAACGTGACCCCTCCACTCGCCACATCTTCCCATCTCCCCCCCTGTCTGCCTTCTGCAAAGACCGCTCCCTCCGCAACTCCCTTGTCAATTCTTCCCTTCCCTCCCGCTCCACCCCTTCCCCGGGTACTTTCCCTTGCAACCGCAAGAGATGCTACACTTGTCCCTTCACCTCCCCCATCCACTCCTTTCAGGGACCCAAGCAGTCCTTCCAGGTCCGACAGAGGTTCACCTGCACCTCCACCAACCTCATCTACTGCATCCGCTGCACCAGATGCCAGCTGATCTATATCGGTGAGACCAAGCGGAGGTTTGGCGATCGTTTCGCCGATCACCTCCGCTCGGTCCGCAATGACCAACCTGACCTCCCAGTGGCTCAGCACTTCAACTCCCCTCCCATTCCGTATCCGACCTCTCTGTCCTGGGCCTCCTCCACTGCCAGAGTGAGCAACACCGCAAGTTGGAGGAACAGCACCTCATATTCCGCTTGGGAAGTCTGCATCCTCTGGGCTTAAACATTGAATCTTCTCAATTCTGTTAACCCTGGCTGCCTCCTCCCCTTCCCAACTCTCCCTCAGCCCTCGGGCCCTGGAATTCCCTCTCTCTCTATCTCTCCCCCACCCAAGTCGCACTAGCTTCTCATTTTCACACTACAAACATCGTACAATGGCCTGTTTCCTTTATCATCGATACTTTTTTTGTATATCTTTCATTCATTGTTCTTTATCTCTCCACATCACTGTCTATATCTCTCGTTTCCCTGATCCCTAACCAGTCTGAAGAAGGGTCTCGACCCGAAACGTCACCTATCTCCTTCGCTCCTTAGATGCTGCTGCACCCGCTGAGTTTCTCCAGCTTTTTGTGTACCCTCAATTCTCCAGCATCTGCAGTTCCTTCTTTAACACATATATTTGCATATCTGTTGTGCTGTTGTAACTAAGAATATCATTGTTCCAGTTTGGAACCTATGATAATAAAGTTCTCTTGACACTAGAATTAAAAAGATGATCACCTTGTTGGGGTTGTACTGTAGGCCCCTATCTAGTTGCAAGAATGATAGGATTTACATAGTAAGGATATTTAACCTTCCCAATATAGACTGGGACTGCATGTTGCCAAGGGCCACATGTGGCACAGTGGTGCCGCAGTAACGTTGTGGTGAGGACTGCATGTTGCTGTTCAGAGGAGGCAGTGGAACAACTCCGGGTCTGCTCAGAGTTGGTAGACTGGGTGATGTTCAAGGACTCACATTGTCGATACAGTGGCAGCACTTTGGAGCAGCGGGAAGTGTTGCTGCCTTACAGCGCCAGAGACCCGAGTTCGATCTTGATCAAAGGTGTTCTCTGTCCGTAGTTTTCCCGTTCATCCTGTGACCTACGTGGGTTATCGCCGGGTGCATCAGATTCCTCCCACACTCCAAGGACATACAGGTTTGTAGGTTTATTCTTAGACATTTTTTCACAGAGAGTTGTGAGTCTGTGGAAATTCTTTGTCTCAGAGGGCGGTGGGGGCCGGTTCTCTGGATACTTTCAAGAGAGAGCTAGATAGGGCTCTTAAAGATAGTGGAGTCAGGGAATATGGGGAGAAGGCAGGAACGGGGTACTGATTGTGGATGATCAGCCATGATCACATTGAATGGTGGTGCTGGCTCAAAAGGCCGAATGGCCTACTCCTGCACCTATTGTCTATTGTCTATTGCCTATTGATAAAAACAATTGTAAATTGTTCCTAGTCTATAGGATAGAGCTAATGTATTGATTGCTGGTTGGCACAGACTCAATGGGCCAAAGGTCCTGTTTCAAAGCAAATCTCTATATCCAAATCTCCAAATCTCTACATCGCTATGTCTAAAGGCTTAGATGGAGTGGAATCTGTCAAGTTTGTTCAGGAAAGGTTCCTTAGGCAATTTGACGAGGCCCTTGCAAGGAAGAGGTCAAAGCATGACATTCTCTGCGCATTGGACAGGGCAATTGAATGAAGTTTTACTGAGCAAGCCTTTAAGGACCAGCGACCACAGTTCTATTAGCTTTAAAATAGTTATGAATAAGGAGAGAACTGGTCCACCAGTTAAATACCTAAATTGGGGCAAGGCCAATTTTGATCTGATAAGAAAGGAACTTGCCAAAGTTGATAGGAACATATTGTGTGTGAACATCTGGGCATCTGGGCATCTGGGCATCTGGGCATCTGGGCATCTGGGCATCTGGGCATCTGGGCATCTGGGCATCTGGGCATCTGGGCATCTGGGCATCTGAGCATCTGGGCATCTGGGCATCTGGGCATCTGGGCATCTGGGCATCTGGGCATCTGGGCATCTGGTAGGTGCGGTGCTTTCAAAGGACTGATGGGGTCAAGGAAAGAGCGTTCACATCGCGGCCCTGTTTCCACCAATATTTCCCCCGCCACACAGAAGAATCACACGAAGAGCAAGACAGACACCATTGTATGCAGATGCCAAGAAGTGTGTTCAGCTCAGGATGAAGAACTTCTAATCTTGTGTGTGGACTCGATAAGAAGAAGAAGAAGATGAAGAAGAAAGGTGTGACCGTGAGAGATCAAGTTATGTTGCTGTGAGAGTGTAGGGCAAGGCAGGTAGGAATAAGGAATTCTGGATGACGAGTGAAACTGAGACTCTGGTCCAGATAAAGAAAGAGGCATTGATCAGGTATAGGCCGTTGGGATCAAGTGTATCCTTGGAGGAATGTATGGGATTGAAGAGCATAGAACAAGGAAATCAAAAGGGCAAAACAAAGGCATTAGACTAGGAGAGTCCCAGAGATTTTGTAAGTATATTAGTTGAAACAGGGAAACTGGGCCTTCAGAAACTAAAGTGGATCGCCATGTTTGGAGCTACAGGAGATGGGCAAGGTCCCCAATGAATATTTGTTCTTTCCATGGAGAAAGACATAACCCTTAGAGAACTAGTGACTGTTAATGGAGACGTATTGATTCGGTATTACAGTCGAAGAGGTGTTGGATGCTGGAAGTGGTTGCGGTGGCCCAGTGGGAAGCTCCTGGCAAGAACCGCGCAGACATCAAGAGAGGGCCTGGAGGTGGTAGAGGAAGGGTCCATGGTGGGTGCCGGAGGTCAAATGGGCCATGTGTGTACTGGCAGTCGGACGAAGACGTGCCATCGAGGAAGAAGAGGGTCTCGCTTGGGGGTGGGGGTGGGGGGGGGGGGTTGAGAATGAAAAGGGACCATTGGGGACTAAATAGAATACTTTGTCACTTTGCCGGCTCTGTATATGTGACATAACTTGGCTGTTAGGGTTCAGTCCCAGGTTAGTTACATAAGTCAGAGGGTTGCGGTGGAAGGATATCATACTTGTGTACGCATAATAAAGAATCTCACTCTGACATGTCACATGTGACAATAACGTTTCATTCATTCATTCATTCATTCATTCATTCTTAAGATGTTTGAAGGTAAATAAATCAGGACCAGATCAGATATATCCAAGGACACTATGGGAAACAAGTGAAAGTATGTGGAAAGTCCAACTTGAGGAACAGACATACTGCACCTTGTACTGGGAAACAAGGCTGGGCAAGTGACGGGTTTCAGTGGAAGAGTATTTTGGGAACCGTGAGAATTTTGGGAATTTTATTCTTAAACCATTACTTTTAAGAATAAGTGTCTGGACCTTGGACGAAGGTAGTAAAATGGGGTAAGGCAGTTTACAGCACTATTAGGCAGCAATGAAAATCTTAGTATCTTCCCTAGTACAGTGAGGTTTTGGAAGATTGGAGAGACACTAATGTAGTTCCTTTGTTTAAAAAGAGAAGTGCAGGTAATCGAGGAAATTACAGTCAAATTAGCTTAAGGTCAGTGATAGGAAAGTTAGTGGAGAAGAGTCTTAGGGATAGGATTTACTTTGGGAAGAGAATGGGCTAATTATGCAGAGTCAGCAAGGCTTTGTTCTTGGCAGTTTTTGAAGAAGTGACAAAGTTGATCGATGAAGGGGAGTGGACATTATGTGGTTGGATTTTATTAAGGCATTTGATAAAGTCCCTCATGCTAAGCTGATCCAGAAGGTGCATGGCACCAATGGTAATTTAGCAGTCAGGATTCAGAATTAGTTTACTTATAATAGTCAGAGGGTTATGGTGGAAGGATGTCATTCTGCCCACAAGTCTGGACCAGTGGAGTCCCACAGGGGTCTGTTCTATGACCTCCCAGACAACTTTGATGTCAATGTAAATGGTTTGGTTAATAAATGTGACTGGCTTAGATGGGGCATTTTGGTCGGCATGGGTGAGTTGGATGGAAGGGCTCCATGACTGTAATAAGTTTATAGACAACACCAGATTTGGTGGAGTTGCAAGGCAATCCAAATAAGCAGTTAGATAAAGATCCATACAGAAATGGGAAGATTAATCTAAGTTTAATCTAAGCAAGTAAGAGTGTAAATGAACTCCTACAGCTATCCCTCCTTAGTCTAGTTCAGTAAAACACTGAGGCAAGCACTGGATCAACTATTCTTTATTCTAACAAACAATAACAAACTCCCTACACAATGCCTAACCACCGCAGGTTCGATCCTTTTCTCTGCCTGTCCAAGCCCTTCAGCCTCGGGCAAGCAGACACTTCCAAAGGTCACGCAGTCCCAAGTGCCCCTCCAGAAGATCGACTGATCCTCGTGGGGTCCACTGTTTTATAGGTCATTGAACCTGTGGCACGAAACTCGATGGGGGTGGCAGCCCCGACAAACCAATCGCAAATATCGATTACATTATACAGTTATTGACAGTTCCCCAACCCAATCACAAAGTACCCCATTACATTGTTTCTGCAGAAAGTTCTAGCAGGAATTCAATTAACAAGACTTGCATATGAAAAGAAACATTTTCCCAGCTAATTGTAAACGGCAACATTGTTAACGGTACTTACAACTCCTCCTCCATTTGGCTAATCATGATCATGCATCTGCAACGTCATCATGAATTTAGACAAAGGACATCTGGTCCCCACCTTATCCAGCCCATCTACCTAGGCTTCAGACTTTCTTGTGCCCGTTCACAGCTTGTAATATTCCACAGAAAGAGACCAAACAGGCCCTGCAAAGGCAAGATCCTCCATTTTGTGATACCTCTGATTTGGCCAATATTAACAAGAGGTGTTGGACTTTGTGAAGCTGAATGTAAGGGGACAGTATCAATGGCAAGACCCTAAGTAGTATTGATGGACAGAGCAATCTCCAAGGCCATAACCCCCTTTTGTGATAACACAAGTAAATAGGTTGATAAAGGAGGTGTATATGCTTTCTTCGGTCAGAGCTTTGACTATAAGAGTCATGAAGTCACACTGCAGGTTTATAGGACTTTGGTTGGGCCACATTTGAAGTATTGTGTGCGTTTCTGGTCAGGAAGGATGTGGGCTCTTTGAAGAGTATACAGAAAAGGTTTGACAGAATGCTGTCTGGATTAAAAGGTATTAACTGGATTGTTGTCTCTGGAGTATCGAAGACTGAAAGGAGACCCAGGGTAATAGTCAGAACCATTTTCTCTGGGAGGAAATGTCAGAGAGATTAAAGTGAGGGGCAACATTTAAAGGAGATAGTGTTAAAGAAGGAACTGCAGATGCTGGAAAATCGAGGATACACAAAATGCTGGAGAAACTCAGCGGGTGCAGCAGCATCTATGGAGCGAGGGAGATAGGCAACGTTTCGGGCCAAAACCCTTCTTCAGACATTTAAAGGAGATATGTGGGACAAGAAATGTACACAGAGGTGGTCGGTGTCTACAACAGGCTGCCATAAGTGGTATAAGTGGTATTGCTGCCAGAGGAAGCAAATGCACTAGTGGCATTTATGAGGCTTTTAGATAGGTACATAGATATGCAGGGAATGGAAGCTGTGGTTCAAGTGTAGGCAGCAATTAGTTTAACTTGGCATTGTGTATAGCATGGACATTGTGGGCTGAAGGGTGTGTTCCTGTGCTGCATTGTTCCATGTTCTATGTTTTTGCTCCTTTTGCTACAGGAAAATTACCATTAAGCTGGAAAGGATACAGAGAAGGTTTATGTTGCCAGGACTTCATAACAAGAGGAATTCAGTATAGGAGTAAAGAGGTTCTTCTGCAGTTGTGTAGGGCTCTGGTGAGACCACATCTGGAGTATTGTGTTAAAGAAGGAACTGCAGATGCTGGAGAATCGAGGGTTACACAAAAAGCTGGAGAAACTCAGCGGGTGCAGCAGCATCTAAGGAGTGAAGGAGATAGGGACTCTAGGTTCACCAGAGCCCTACACAACTGCAGAAGAACCTCTTTACTCCTATACTGAATTCCTCTTGTTATGAAGTCCTGGCAACATAAACCTTCTCTGTATCCTTTCCAGCTTAATGGTAATTTTCCTGTAGCAAAAGGAGCAAAAACATAGAACATGGAACAATGCAGCACAGGAACACACCCTTCAGCCCACAATGTCCATGCTATACACAATGCCAAGTTAAACTAATTGCTGCCTACACTTGAACCACAGCTTCCATTCCCTGCATATCTATGTACCTATCTAAAAGCCTCATAAATGCCACTAGTGCATTTGCTTCCTCTGGCAGCAATACCACTTATACCACTTATGGCAGCCTGTTGTAGACACCGACCACCTCTGTGTACATTTCTTGTCCCACATATCTCCTTTAAATGTCTGAAGAAGGGTTTTGGCCCGAAACGTTGCCTATCTCCCTCGCTCCATAGATGCTATCTCCTTCACTCCTTAGATGCTGCTGCACCCGCTGAGTTTCTCCAGCTTTTTGTGTAACCCTCTGGAGTATTGTGACCAGTTTTGGTCTCCGAATTTGAGGAAGGATATCCTTGTGGTTGAGGCAGTGCAGTGTAGGTTCACAAGATTGATCCCTGGGATGGCGGGACTGTCATATGAGGAAAGACTGAAAAGACTAGGCTTGTATTGACTGGAGTTTAGAAGGATGAGGGGGGATCTTATAGAATCATGTAAAATTATAAAAGGACTGGACAAGCTAGATGCAGGACATTTTTTCCCAATGTTGGGCGAGTCCAGAACCAGGAGCCACTATCTTAGAATAAAGGGGAAGCCATTTAAGACTGAGGTGAGAAAAAATGTTTTCACCCAGAGAGTTATAAATTTGTGGAATTCCCTGCTGCAGAGGGCAGTGGAGGCCAAGTCACTGGATGGATTTAAAAGAGAGTTAGATAGAGCTCTAGGGGCTAGTGGAATCAAGGGATATTGGGAGAAACCAGGCACGGGTTATTGATTGGGGACGATCAGCCATGATCACAATGAATGGCTCGAAGGGCCGAATGGCCTCCTCCTGCACCTATTTTCTATGTTTCTATGACGAGGGCAAGTGCTGTAGGGAGAGGTTTGGCATGCTCAGACATTATTCCTTGGAGCAAGAGGTTGAGAGGCGATCTTACAGAGTATACAAAATCACAAGGGGAATATATTGGATTAATGCATAGCCTTTTTCTCAGGACAATGAAATCAAGAACTGGAGGGCGTAGGTTTGAGGTGAGAGCAGAATGATTTAATAGAGATCCTGGGGGGCAACTATTTCACGCTGAGGGTAGTGGGTATATGGAACGAGCTGCCAGAGGAAGTAATCAAGGTAGGTACTATTATAACATTTGAAAGACTGTTGGACAAGAAAGGTTCAGATGGATGTGAGCCAAATGCATGCAAGTGGCTCTAGCTTGGATGAAGCATCTTGGTCAGCATGGACGAGGCGGGCCGAAGGGCCTGTTTACATGCAGCATGCCTCTATGAATCCATGACTGTATTGTGCACCATGGCCCTTCTTGCCTCTAGCTCCTGAGCTCTCTGTCCTCACCGTTGCCTTTTAATTTCCTGTCCTGTTCACAGCTTCACGGCATGTTTTCATTTGATATCCTCTTTCAAGGCACAGTTTTCTATCCTTCTAGTTTGCTGCTGCGTGGAACTCTTGACAGTTTTCCACGGTTTATTTCTTGTCCTTATGCCTGGGTATATATGGGATGTCCAGGAGTAGGACCTCTCTCTGTTTTTTTGTTCCGAACATACTGTGCCTGAATTTTATTTCCTAACCTTGAACACCTTCTTAAGTTCTGCCTTGATTTACCTTTAACTGGTTTTTCTCCTTTATGTTTATTGAAACTTGCTGCCAGGTAGCGTCAGCTCTAACCAATTATTCCAAGTGGTCTTTGTCCTTTTCCATAACTATGCCAAACCTTACTGAGCTGTCTCCTTCATTTGTTCGGGTTCATTCCCTAAAACTAAACCAAAGACCTCACTCTTTTCTGTTGGCCATTTACTGCATGCTCATTAAAGAAGTCTTCTCATATGCACATGAGAATTTACATTTTCAGCCTGTCATCTACTTTCTTTTTTGTTGACTCTTGGAAACACTATGCCCCATTTTGCCCCATGCCCCATTTTGTACGATATGCTCTGTATCCGACCCAGGTAATGTTAAGATTATTGAAATGCTGTGGTATTACATCCATATTACTGTGCAATGTCAGAAACCTTCTTGTGTCTAACATTTAGGGGGCTAAAGTAGGTATGTTACAAAACTTACCTTTAGCGGTGCTGGAGTTCTGCCGCTGGCCGTGTGCGCGACTTTGGCGCCTTTAAGGGGGGGGCGGGGTTGAAATGCGGTTTTCCCCTTGCCATCCGGAGCTTTATTTTCTCGGAGTGTCGATCTATTTTTGGAGATTTGTTCCGACTGCCGGTAAGTCCGTTTTTTAAAATAAATCGTCCGACTATTTAATTACTGCAGTAAAATAAAAATTAGCTGCTAATGCCGTGAACGTCGACAACGGGTACGGATTTTACGTAGGGGACAGGTAAGTGAAAGCTGTTTATTTTTTCATATAAACCTGCTTTTTTAGGGGACTTTAATCAATATTTCATGTTGCGAAACGGTGATTTAGTCCCCATATGAACTGGCAGAATTTTTCCTGCTGATATGGGGTTTAAATTCACCGCAACCGCAACGTTCCAATGCAGCGCGTTCCATAAAATCCCACTCGCAAGCTGTTTAAAATGCCCATTAATTTACAGGCATTAAACACTGAATTCCTTCAATTTGGCCTATAAATTAATGACAATTAGATTTAAAATCATGTTATATTGTGAATTATTGTGTGACTGTTAATTGGACACTTAGGCTTTAAATTTTTTTAAAAATTTTTCTTAAGAAATTGATAAATGTTTAGATCTAGTTATTGAATTTTGTAATTGGCTACAATTGGGTAACTAACTAATTATATGCTTTAATTTCAGGTCATTCAAGTAAGATTGTTTCATATTTGTTTCAATCTATAATAACTGAAAATTTCTTTCAGTTCTCTTAAATTTTAAGGAAGTTATGGGCTTTTGACTGTCCTCGATCACAACTTTTGTGACAATTCAATAGAAAAGCAATAGGAAGCAAGTTGCTAATTTCCGAGTATGAAAATGGCCCTAACTTTTTTAATACTGAAGATATGAAATTGAATTAGGTGTCAAATTTTACTTCGGAGTCACGTGAGTGACTACGTGAAGAAGCCCCGCCTGGCGCTGGATCGGCATTACGTCGACGCTATCGGCAGAGAAAGAGCTGCAGAGCGCAGCTCCACACAGTGGTAAGGAACCGGCCCGCAGGTAAGAGAGTTTTCGAAATTTAGGGCGAGGTTCCAGAACTCCGTAGCCTGGTGGGTAAACCAGGAGGAGTTAGCAAAAAACAAAATGGAGAAGGCCAAAAAACAGCGGGTAAAACGTGCGTCCCGGGGTGATGAGTCGGGACAAGAGTTTATTGCGGAGCCGGTTCCGATACCGGTCGCCATTGAAATACCCGTTAGGGAGGCTTTGATTGTTCCACAAACAGAAACTGTGGAAAACCCAGTGCCTAAAAAATGTAAAAGAAAATCTGAAAGGCCTGTGGGTTCTGATGAATCTGATTCAGAAGGTCCAGAAAGAAAAGCCTTTTGGCTCAGAATGGACCAAATGGAGGAAATGTTCCAAACTATTATCAACCAAGGGTCTAAGAACCCAGAATATTCCCAGGCAGCCCCTGAGGGGGTTCCATATCAAGAATATGGTGCCAGTTTGAATTGGGAATTTGAAACTCCAGTGCCTGGGATTGGACTGGAGGAAGTCTCCTTTGAACAAGTTTCAGGAGTACCAGGGCTGTATGAGACAGACCCTGAAATTGGTGATTGCGGTCCGGAGTACACACCACAATACAATTATATGGATCCAGGTGTGCCTGATGTGGCACAAAGTCTTGCTATACCTGGAGGAGGCGGTGAGGCCATGGAAGATAACCTGGCGGCCAATATTAATTATATGGTCTCTCACCCGCTTCAAGAAGCTGTTATGGTTGAGACAGCAGAAATGTATAAAACACCTATCAATTGTGCCTCATTGAAGGTACCTACGGTGAATCCGGCTGTTTGGGCGCCAATGTCATCGATGATGCGGGCGCAGGAGATTCGACTTCAAAGAGTCCTCAAGCTAATTTCAGCTGGCATTACTGCATTTGGCAGACAAGTGGAAGGTTGTGGAATGACCAAAGTGCAGAAACATATGTTGGCCTTATTTTGCAACTCATTTTTTGAGATAAATTGCATGAGGAAGATTGCCATTCGGCCACTTCCAAGATTTGCAGGGTTGTGTAAACCAAGCAATGTTCAAACTCCTGGTTATTTGTTCGGAGAGGATTTGTCTAAGCAAATTAAAGAAATGGATGAAGAGGCAAAGACTTTTGGTCGCATGAAACCCTTCAGCTTTGGCCAGAGATGGACTGGCTATATGAAAAGGGGATTTGATTTTGGAGCTGGTACAAGCCGAGGCAGGAGTATGATAAGGAAAAATTTCCAGCCAACACAGCCGAATGTATGCCCATTCATTGGGAAAAGGAGATAATTTTGTCCAGTTGGAGAGATACATAAACATTATCCTATTAAAGAGGAATGTTGGGATGAGCCACAGATTGGTGGTAGACTCCAAAAGTTTTATAAGGAATGGGACAATATAACAGTTGATCGTGTTGTATTAGACACTGTGCTAGGATCTACCATTGATTTTGTGGAAGGTATGGATCCATTGGGACAGAATGAGCCTAGTCATTCTTTGATGTTCTCAGAGCTTGAGAAAATTCAAATTGACAAAGAGATTAAGAATTTGAGTTAAAAATGAGTTATTGAGAAAACAGGAGAGGATCCACAACAATTTGTATCAAACATTTTCCCCAGACCAAAGAAAGATGGGGGTTGTAGGATCATTTTAGATCTCACACTTTTGAATACATTTGTCCAGTATAAACATTTTAAAATGGACACATTCTACACTGCAATGCAGTTGGTATCAACAGGCTGTTATATGGCTACAATAGATTTGAAGGATGCATATTATTCGGTCCCAATTCATCATAGTTTTCGCAGGTATTTAAAGTTTTGAATGGATGGGACAGCTGTGGCAATACAAAGCTTTGCCTAATGGATTAAGGTCAGCACCTAGATTGTTCACTAAATTGTTAAAGCCAGCACTTGCACTGCTAAGGGCACAAAAACACATTGTTATGGCTTATCTAGATGACATTTTAATTGTCAATGCTAATCAGGAATCAGCTGAAAAATCAGTCTCAGCAACTATTAGCTTGTTTGAGAAGTTGGGTTTCCTGATCCATCCAACAAAATCTAAGTTACAGCCATCCCAAACCATTGAATATCTGGGGTTTGTGATTAACTCAGTTACCATGTTGGTAACTTTACCAATGGATAAGGTGTTAGATTTGACAAATGTGTGTCAAAACCTAATTAACAAACCTTATCCCTCCATCCGAGAGGTTGCCAAGGGTATTGGTAAATTGGTAGCAGCATTTCCAGCAGTAGAGTTTGGTCATCTACATTACCAAAATCTTCAAAGGGCAAAAACTAAAGCGCTAATTCAGCGAGCAGGCCATTTTGATAGGCCAATGCAATTGCCTAAGGAAGCTTTATCAGAATTACATTGGTGGATTGAGAATGTTCCACAAGCTGCTAAGAACATTTTAGTTCATCAGCCAGTCATGTTTTTACAAACTGACGCAAGTTCTCTCGGATGGGGGGCTACGGATAATGAGACCAGCTGTGGAGGCAGATGGGCTTACCAAGAGGATTTATTGCTCCAAACATATGGTATTAATTATTTGGAGCTACTGGGAGCATTTTATGGATTAAAAGCTTATTGCTCTTCATTAAAGGATTTGCATGTCCAAGTACAAATAGATAATACCACAGCTGTGGCATATATCAATCACATGGGTGGTGTCAGATCAATATCATGTGATCATCTGGTAAACCAGATATGGCAATGGTGTATGGCAAAAAATATTTGGCTTTCAGCTATTTATCTCCCGGGGAGAGACAATGTTGTGGCAGACAAAAGATCACGAATATTTAAAGACAATACAGAATGGATGTTAAATCCACAAATTTTCAAAAATATTGTCAGTCGTTATGGAGTACCGGACATTGATCTGTTTGCATCTAGACTGAATCACCAATTGCCGAAATACGTGTCTTGGGAACACGATCCAGGGGCAGTAGCGGTAGATGCTTTCTCGCTACACTGGGGGAATACGTTCTTTTATACTTTTCCCTCATTCTGTCTCATTGGGCAATGTCTCAAGAAAATAGCGCAAGACGCTGCCAAAGGCATTTTGGTGGTGCCAAATTGGCCCACGCAGTCATGGTTCCCATTGATGCTAAAAATGATTATTGAACCATGTATGACAATTCCCAGTTGCGACAATCTGTTGACACAACCAGTAACAAAAGAAATTCATCCATTGCATGATCATATGAATTTGTTAATCTGCAGGTTCTGACCAGACCATTGCAAGAGTTTGAACTGTCGGACAGGACCATGGATGTTATAGATGCAGCTTGGAGGACTAGCACTAAAAAACAATATATGTCGCATATAAGGAAATGGGAAGCTTTTTGTACACAGTCAAAGATATCTTATCATACTGCAAACATTTCAAATGTATTGGAGTTCCTTGCTGGGTTACACTTTGATGAGCATTTGAGTTATAGTGCCATTAATTGTGCTCGGAGTGCATTGTCATCCTATTTAGGACAAAATTCGGATCGGGATTCAGTTGGGTCTCACCCATTAGTATCCCGATTCATGAAAGGTATTTTTAATAAAAATCCTCCTAAGCCCAGATATACAGAAATTTGGGATGTTAGCATTGTTCTCACTTTGCTTAAACAATGGACTCCAATTAATTCAATGTCTTTGCAGAAATTAACATTCAAGGTGGTTATGTTAATGGCATTGGTATCAGCTCAAAGAGTACAAACTTTGCAATTGATAAGGTTGGATTGCATGCATGTGAATACAGATAACATTGTGTTTTATGTTTATGACTTGATCAAACAAAGCAGACCAGGAAGAACTGGAATGAAGGTAATGTTTAAAACATATCCTGTTGATGAAACATTGTGTGTAGTTAAGCATTTAACTCAATACATTGAGGTAACCAAAAATCTCAGAGGTTCTGAGAAAGCGTTATTGATAACACACAAAAAACCACATACAAAAGTTTCAGTTCAAACCATTTCTAGATGGTTAAAACAGGTTTTGGGTCTAGCAGGAATAGACACTGATGTGTTTAAATCTCACTCCACTAGGGCAGCAGCTACGTCCGCGGCGAAGGTACAGGACGTACCACTCGATCAAATTTTAGAGGCCGCAGGGTGGTCTAGAGAAGAAACTTTTTCAAAGTTCTACAATAAACCTGTCACGGTGCCAGGATTTGGACATGCAGTACTGGGTTCTCTTTAAATGCTTGCTTTGTTTATATTATCGATTTATGTTATCGATTTATGTTACCATTGACATCATTTATCAATTATTTTGTAATTTTCCCCTGTGATAGAGGGGTTATTGTTAAAAAAGTTGTTCTTTCTATAATTAAAGGACATTACATAAATTGTAACAATGTGTTAAAATACTATTTACTCACTACTGTTTTGAATAAACAGAGAGTCGTATGAAATGAATTTACGACATAAAAAACACAGAGCTTTAAAATCTTCACGTAGTCACTCACGTGACTCCGAAGTAAAATAGTGAGATTAAACGAGAACTTACCTGTTCGAAGTTTGATCTTTATTTAATGAGGAGTTACGATGAGGGATTACGTGCCCTCCACTCCCAACCCTCATAATGTAAATGATCATCTGGTAGTTCTAGTCTATTTTGAGCCTTACTATTTTACTCCGGCTATTGGTTCTGTGTTTTTCATGCCACTGCTTTGAAGTATGCCGATCCAGCGCCAGGCGGGGCTTCTTCACGTAATCCCTCATCGTAACTCCTCATAAAATAAAGATCAAACTTCGAACTGGTAAGTTCTTGTTAAATCTCACTATTAAACTTATTTTTATGCTTTATCTGATGGGATAAATTGCAGACTTGATTTTTTAAATCTCAAAATTTTGTAACAGCTAAAGCACACTTCCAGCAATTAAATTGCTCCTTTTGTTCTTAGGTTCAACACATTGGGCGTTATTTGTTATGGATAAAATAAAGGAGATACAAGGAACTGCAGATGTTGGTTAAAAAAACCCACAGAATGCTGTGTCGGGTTGCTTCTCCAGAGAATATGGTCTGGACCCGAAACATCACCTATCCACGTTCTCCAGAGATGCAAACTGCTGGAGGAGCTCAGTGGGTCAGGCAGCAACTGGAGGGATACAGACAGATGACGTTTCAGGCCAGGGTCCTCTTCAGACCAATGACTGACTTTGTTAATCTTTCAAACAAATGTTTCCTGGTTTCTTCTTTAACCAGTATTGCTAAACTTCTCCCTTCTCGTTGCTCCATCCAGCTGGTCAGAAAACACTTCAACCGTGAATATTGAGTTGTCAGTTCTGTTCTGGTTATGGTCACAAACAAACTTCCATATCTCGCTGGCCTCATGTTATTATTTTTATTTCATTTTTAACTTGGTATTTGAGTATAAAGTATTCTGTATTGCCAGGCATCATATTTCCTCATGCTCCAGCTTTTGGCTTACTCAAGCATATTCCTCTGGGTCTAAATTGCTACATAACATTATGTATCCAAACAACATAAATTTGCATGTCATCCCCTGAGACTGAAAGTTGACTGTAAACCCAGCAGACATTTCAGGATAATTAAGGGGCACTCGAGGGTAAATGCCAGGAAACAGTTCTATCTGCTAGAAAATTCAGATGAGGAACAAGTATTCATAAAACCTTTTGCCAAAGGACTGGCAAAATCTGGACATCTTCCATAAATGCCTGGGTGCTGAAATAATTGAATAATTCAAAACTTGACTCAAAAAACCTTCTACCCAGCATCCTGGCCAGTGTTTGCTGACACCCGTCAAGTCCCAGATTTAAATTCCTGTGGCATACAGAGGTTTGGTGGAGGATAGCGATAAATAAACTGCCCTTTAACTCACTGAGCACCGGGATTTAGAAAGGAAAGATTGGTGGACAAGTCTTACCATGAAAAGCCAACCAACACTTTTAACGTTAGTGTTTACAAGAGTCAACAAAAAAGAAAGTAGAAGTCAGGCTGAAAATGACATTGGATAAGTTAATGCAAAGCACATAGTGGCTTGTGAAAGGTACCATGGAACTGGGACTATTCAGGGGGGGCTTGAATTTATTTAGGATGGTGTTTAAGAATTCATTGAAAATCGAAGATGAGAATTATTTAGGGCCATGTACAGCATGAAAGCATACAACAGGTCATTCAGCCAATCATGTCCACGCCAGGTTTTTTGCCCATCTACACTAATCCCGTTTTCCCACATTGGGACTGCATCCATCCATGACTTGCCTGTTCAAATGTTTGCGTATGCACCTCCTAACCTTGATAATTATATCTGACCACCACCTCCTCCAGCAGCGAGTTCCAAATATTAGCTACAAAATATTAAATAAAAAACGTAACCCTCAGATTCCCTTTAACCGATGATCTAAATGGCCTGTCCCACTTGGCCGTCGTTTACACAACAGGCCGGTAGTGACTGACTCGCAACGGTCGCGCACGTCATCATGCGTCTGCACAGCCGTCTGGAGCACGTAACGTCATTTGAAGATAGACACCAAATGCTGGAGTAACTCAGCGGGACCGGCAGCATCTCTGGAGAGAAGGAATGGATGATGTTTCAGGTCGAGACTCTTCTTCAGTCTGAAGATGGGTCTCGACCCGAACCGTCACCCATTGCTTCTCTCCAGAGATGCTGCCGGCCTCGCTGAGTTACTCCAGCATTTTGTGTCTATCTCCAATCGTCTTTGCCCCGCTCTGGGAGTAGGAGTGGAAGCGGATCCGGACCGCAATGGCCGTGAGCTCCAGGCCGAGCTCGGCGATCGTTTGCCTGCTTCTGCTGCTGTTGGAGATGAGATGTTGCGTCGCGCCAGGGTCTTGGGCCTGTCCTACTTAGGCTGTCAGTTACGCGACAAGCTGGTGGCGAGCGAAGGTTTTATGCAGGACAAAGTCCACACTCCTCCACACCACTCCATGCGCCCGTCCCGCACTACCCACGCGCTACCCACGTGCTACCCACATGCTAGCAGGTCGCGTAAATGGCACGAGGATGATGGCCACATGGGACAGGCCCTTTACGTTTTGATAAGTACACCATGAGAGGAAGAATTTGACTTTCAACCCCATCAATGCTTTTTATAATCTTTATAGAATAGTATATACTTCTATAAAGTCACCCTTCATCCTCCATTGCTACAGGGAAAACAAACCCATCCCATCCAATCTCTTCCCATAATTAAACTCATCTATTCTAGGCAACATCTTGCTGAATTTCCTCTGGACTCACCATTGCAATCATATCCTTCCTATAGAGTGGGGACCAGAACTGCACACAGTATTCCAAATACAATCTATCCAGTGTTTGTAAAGTTGTAACGTAAATTTTAATCTACAATTTGAGAGGGAGAATGGTAAATCAGAGGTGTCGGTGTTACAGTTGAGCAAAGGGGACTATGGAGCCATGAGGGAGGAGCTGGCCAAAGTTGACTGGAACTATGCCTTAGCAGGGATGACAGTGGAACAACAATGGCAGGTATTTCTGAGAATAATACCGAAGGTGCAGAATCAGTTCATTCCAAAGAAGAAGAAAGATTCCAAGGGGAGTAAGGGGCTGACAAGGAAAGTCAGGGACAGTATAAAAATAAAAGAGACAAAATATAGCATAGCAAAGATGAGCGGGAAGCCAAAGGATTGGGTAACTTTTAAAGAGCAACAAAAAATAACTAAAAATGCAATGTGGGGAGAAAAGATGAGGTACGAAGGTAAGCTAGCCAAGAATATAAAGCAGGATAGCAAAAGCTTATTTAGGTATGTGAAGAGGAAAAAACGAATTAAGGCCAAAGTTGGACTCTTGAAGACTGAAAAGGGTGAATGTATTATGGGGAACAAGGAAATGGTGAGCCGAACAGGTACTTTGGATCTGTCTTCACTAAGGAGAACACAAACAATCTCCCTGATTTACTAGTGGCCAGAGGATCTGGGGTGATGGAGGAACTGAAGGAAATCCACATTAGGCAGGAAATGGTGTTGGGTAGACTGATGGGACTGAAGGCTGATGAATCCCCAGGGCCTGATGGTCTGCATCCCAGGGTACTTAAGGAAGTGGCTCTAGACATCGTGGATGCATTGGCGATAATTTTCCAATGTTCTGTAGATTCAGGATCAGTTCCTGTGGATTGGAGGGTAGCTAATGTTATCCCACTTTTTAAGAAAGGCAGCAGAGAGAAAACAGGGAATTATAGACCAGTTAGCCTTACATCGGTGGTGGGGAAGATGCTGGAGTCAATTATAAAAAATGAAATAGCTGCAAATTTGCACAGCAGTAGCAGGATAAGTCCGAGTCAGCATGGATTTATGAAGGGGAAATTATGCTTGACTAATCTTCTGGAATTTTTTGAGGATGTAACCAGGATAATGGACAAGGGAGAGCCGGTGGATGTAGTGTACCTGGACTTTCAGAAAGCATTTGATAAGGTCCCACATAGGAGATTAGTGGCAACACTAGAGCACATGGCATTGGGGGTGGAGTGCTGACATGGATAGAAAATTGGTTGGCAGACAGGAAACAAAAGGTAGGAATTAACGGGTCCCTTTCAGAATGGCAGGCAGTGACTAGTGGGGTACCGCAAGGCTCAGTGTTGGGACCCCAGCTATTTACAATATAAATCAATGATTTGGATAAAGGGATTCAAAGTAACATTAGCAAATTTGCATATGACACGAAGCTGGGTGGTAGTGTAAACTGTGAGGAGGATGCTATGAGAATGCAGAGTGACTTGGACAGGTTGGGTGAGTGGGCAGATGCATGGCTGATGCAATTTAATGTGGATAAATGTGAGTTTATCCACTTTGGTGGCAAAAGCAGGAAGGCAGATTATTATCTAAATGTGGTCAAGTTGGGAAAAGGTGAAGAGCAATAGGATCTGGGGGTCCTTGTTCATCAGTCACTGAAAGTAAGCATGCAGGTACAGCAGGCAATGAAGAAAACGAATGGCATGTTGGCCTTTGTAACAAGAGGAGATGAGTATAGTAGCAAAAAGGTCCTCCTGCAGTTGTACAGGACCTTAGTGAGACCACACCTGGAGTATTGTGTGCAATTTTGGTCTCCAAACTTGAGGAAGGACATTCTTACTATTGAGGGAGTGCAGCGTAGGTTCACGAGGCTGATTGCCGGGATGGCGGGACTGTCATATGCTGAGCGAATGGAGCGTCTGGGCTTGTATACTCTGGTATTTAGATGGATGAGAGGGGATCTTATTGAAACGTAAGATTATTAAGGGTTTCTTCTTCTTCTTGCATATGGCGTGCACAGCCTAAAGTTGTAGGACAACTTGTTCTATTTGGTCTTATTTGATTATGCACACCAGGTTGATTGCATTTTGTCGAAACAGGGCGGACCACGTGAAGGTTGCAATCTCCCACCCCATTAAGGGTTTGGACACGCTAGAGACAGGAAACATGTTCCCAATGTTGGGGGAGTCATAGTTTAAGAATAAGTGATAAGCCATTTTGATTGGAAAAACATTCTCACTCAAACAGTTGTGAATGTGTGGAATTCGCTGCTTCAGACGGCGGTGGAGGCTGGTTCTCAGGATGCTTTCAAGAGAGAGTTAGATAGAGCTCTTAGGGATAGAGGAGTTATAGGATATGGAGAGAAGGCAGGAACGGGGTACTGATTGTGGATGATCAGCCATGATCACATTGAATGGCGGTGCTGGCTCGAAGGGCCGAATGGCCTACTCCTGCACCTAATGTCCATTGTCTATTGTATTGCTCCATCTTATAAAAATATATGAAGGAAGGGACTGCAGATGCTGGTTTAAACGGAAGACAGGCACAAAAAGCTGGAGTAACTCACTGAGGCAGGCAGCATTTCTGGAGAAAAGGAATAGGTGATGTTTCGGGTCGAGGCCCTTCTTCAGACTGAAAGGGAAACGAGAGATGCAGACGGTGATATAGAGAGATATAGTACAAATGAATGAAAGATATGGTTAAAAGTAACAATGATAAAGGATCAGGCCATTGTTAGCTGTGGGCTGGGGGCCTTGGTGGGCTATGTCCTGACCTATGAAAGCAATCATGTTATATGGCATCCTCTGCTATTATTGACACTTTCTCGGAGTTATGGACATGAACATTATTTTTTTAGACTGTAAATAGGAAAGAGGAGTTATGAAAAGGAGCACAGACTCGAGAACCAAGTGGCTTACATCATCTGATATTCCTTTCTGTCATCTTAAATTCTTGTTGTGTAGATTCATAACCTTCCTGTCGTTTCTTCCCATAAATCACATCCTTCCCATAGTGTGGCAACCCAAACTGCAAACAATACGGCGACAGGTGTGGACCCACCAGGGAAAACACCAGGAAACATATCTATCTTTAGTTTAATTTATTAGTGTCGTGTATACTGCGGTACAGTGACAAGCTTCATGTTGCATGCTATCCTGTCATTGAGAAGACTGGACATGATTACAATCAAGCTGTCCATAGTGCACAGATCTCTTGAAATAAACATTTAATCGAGTGGAGTAATAGTAATGTATGATTGCAGATCCACTTCTGGGACCAGCACACAAAGTCACCTGGCTTCAGCGCCATCTTAGAGTGGTATCTGCTTGGGAATTCAAAGTAAGAAGTCATATTCTTGAAGTTTGGTTGAATCAGTGTTTGGCAAAGTTTCAATATAAAACTCCAATAATATTCTATGTGCAGGAAAGAACTGCAGATGCTGGTTTAAATCGAAGATAGACACAAAATGCTGGAGTAACTCAGCGGGACAGGCAGCATCTCTGGAGAGAAGGAATGGGTGACGTTTCAGATCGAGACCCTTCTTCAGACTAATATTCTATACTCTGAGCTATAAAGGCAAGCACACTAAATGACTTTTCTCCACCCTATTTGTCTGTGTTTCTACCTACAGGGAACTATGGACTTGAACCATAAGGTCTCCGTGTTCATCACGTAAGGGGAGTGAACAACAGGACATCATGCGAACATGATTAAGTGTACACGGGCCATCTGACTCCTCTTCACACTGCTGTCCTCCAGATATAAGGGAGTGGCAATGATGCACGTTAGAGTAAGTCATGGCCAGATGGGAGATGGACCATTTTTAGAAATCTTTTTCACTTGCCATATAACCATATAACAATTACAGCACAGAAACAGGCCTTCTCGGCCCTTCCAGTCCGTGCCGACCATTTATTTTCCCCTAGTCCCATCTACCTGCACTCAGGCCATACCCCTCCATTCCCTTCCCGTCCATATACCTATCCACTTTACTTTTAAATGTTAAAATCGATCCTGCCTCCACCACTTCTGCTGGAAGATCATTCCACACAGCCACCACTCTCTGAGTAAAGAAGTTCCCCCTCATGTTACCCCTAAACTTCTGTCCCTTAATTCTCAAGTCATACCCTCTTGTCTGAATCTTCCCTACCCTCAATGGGAAAAGCGTATCCACGTCAACTCTGTCTATCCCTTTCATCATTTTAAAGACCTCAATCAAGTCCCCCCTTATACCCCCTTACAAAAAATATTTTAACTGAAAATGTTTCATACAATTTTTCTGTCTGAACACAGCGAATAAGTATTTTACTTTACTTTTCCCAAGTTCAGGTAGAAGGAGTGGGGAGCTTATCTGAATTATTGTACTGGGTGATTCCTCATGAAAGCTGTCTTGCCGTTGACCCATTGTTGGGGGATAGGTGCCCTCCATCCCAGTGCAGCGTCTCCAATCACTTGCTCAAGGGGCAGTCAGAAGTGATAGTCCAGAGATCAATGCCAGAACTATGGCCATAAGGACATGGAGTTCATGAAGACTAATGGTCTCCCTTGTATTCTCGAGAAGAGAACATTCTGCGGCCCCACAAACTTCATCCTGGGCTTGATATGCACCATTCTACAGTGAACACGCAATGAGCCCTGACATCTTACATGGCAGTGTCTTAGTCTGCTGGAGAGCATGAATCTGAATGTACTGGTTGGCATTTTGTTAAATCCCAGAGGAGCGAGTTGGTGGGCAGCCATTTTGAGAGGAGAGTAGACAAAATCTCCAGGAGAATGGAAAGAAATAGTAAGATTAAATGAGAACTTACCAGTTTGAAGTTTGATCTTTATTTTATGAAGAGTTACGATGAGGGATTACGTGAAGACCCTGCCAGCACGCATGAGCGACATTCTTCAAAGCAGTGGTATGAAATCACAGATACCAAAGTTGACTAACATAGTAAGATAAGAGAGAACTTTATATACCAGTTGGCCTTTATAATAGAGGGAGCGGAGGGCATGTAATCCCTCATCGTAACTCCTCATAAAATAAAGATCAAACTTCAAACTGGTAAGTTCTCATTTAATCTTACTATTTTACTTCGGAGTCACGTGAGTGACTACGTGAAGATTTCAAAGCTCTGTGATTTCATGCCCTGGAACGAGTCCATGCTCACACACTGCCATGCTAGGAAATGGAGGATGTAATGTATTTCAGACATGAACTGTGCTGAAAAACAAAAAGGTATTTATTTCATACCTAAAATAATAATGCCCCTACATTGGGTAAATCATGAAACAGAAATTAAAGTTTTTCCCCCAGTCTCGGGAGTGGCCACGGGTTTATTATACAAGCGCTGAAAAGTCCGTTCATTACTCCAACCCGCTGTTGCAAGGATGTGGTCCATTGGAACTTCCATCATCCTAGCCACCGATGTGGATGCAGCCCTGGTGGAGTGAGATTTAAAAATATTAGTGTCCACCCCCGCTGCACCCAATACCACCCTTAACCATCTGGAAATGGTTTGTACTATGACCTTATGGTGAGGGCGTTTGTGGCTAATGAGTAAAGCCCTCTCCGTCCCCCTGAGACTCCTGGTGACCTCTATATATCGCAATATATATGTCACGATGCAGAGCCGCCAATCTGCAGGATAGGCAAGAAATTTTAATTTTTGGCCAGTGGATCCGGGTCTATCCTGTTTAAGTAACCCCTCTATAAGGAAGGTTATCTTGGTGTCCATACTTAGTTTATGTAAGGACTGGACCCGTAGTGCTGTTACAAGTGCCATTAACATAACCATTTTATAGGTTAATTTATCCAGTGTGAGTCCCGATATAGGTGTCCATCCTCAAAGCATAGTCAACACTATGCCTATGTCCCATGTATGGGTGTTTCTGGGCCTGGGGGGATTAGAATTAAATATCCCCCTCATCAGTTTAGATACCAGTGGGTGTGATCCCACAACCAGGTGATCACACCCTCGGCCCAGATAATGGGATAGGGCACTCCGTGCACAATTAATGGCACTGTAGCTCAATCCCTCATCAAAATGAAGGGTAGCCAGGAACTCCAGCACTTCAGTGATGGTGGCTGTGTCGTATGAAGTGTTCGTTCTGGTGCAGAACACTTCCCATTTCTTCACATATGTAAGATATTGTTTCCTGGTGGACTCCCTGCACGACGCTGTGATGATATTTATCATCCTGTCGGAAAGTCCATAGTCCAGAAATGGCCTGTTCAGAATCTGCAAACCAACAGGTTTATTCGATCATGGCACGGATGACTTTCGCCTGTCACAGGGTGTACCAAAAGGCTCGGACGTTTGTTGATCCGAATGCAGGGTCCTGCGGCCATATTTTGTACTAGTGGGAACCATGGTTGAGTAGGCCAGTCTGGAACAACCAAAATACCCGTTGTGGCGTCTTGTTTGATTTTTTGTAAGAACCGACTGATGAGGCAGAAGGGGGGAAATGCATAGAAAATCAAATCCCCCCCAATGCAGCGAGAAAGCGTCCATCGCTGCTGCCCCAGGGTCTGGTTCCAAAGCAACATATGTTGGTAGTTGGTGATTTAATCTGGATTCAAAAATGTCCATATCTGGTGTCCCATACCGTTCTATAATATCGGCAAACACTTTCCGATCCAACACCAATAAAGAGCAGAGTGGAACAGTTGCGAGGGAAACGTCATTGAGGGAAACTGAGGCTTTGATGAGAGAACTGAAGAAAGGGTATTAGTAGGTTAAGGTACGTTCTGTTCTTCCCAGCATTTTGGCATTGGAGAAATGGCAGGTGGGATAATGGCATCCTCTTCCTGTAGGATGTTGCAAGTTATGGGAACGTTCTGTGCCCTAAAGGATTACAACTGCAGTGAGTATGTTACAACAGCAGTGGTCGGGTCTGTGATGTCGGGCCTATCTCCAAGGCATAGCAGGAAAGGAATAAGTCAGATAGATCCATTGTGACAGGAGACTTGTTAGTTAGGGGCACAGACAATATGTTCTGCAAATGAGATTACAGATGTGTTGCCTCCATGGTGTTTGGGTCCAAGTGGTTGCACAACATCCTCAAGGGAGAAGTTGAACAGCTGGAAGTCATTGTGCATGTTGGCACTGTGACAGAGATAGCTAATGGGATGTGGTTCTGCAAAGTGAATTTAGGGAGTTTGGCAGAAGATTAAAAAGCAAGACCCCAAGGGTAATAATCACTGGATTATCCTGTTGTCACATTCAAGTGATGGAAGATAGGATAGGTAAATATATGGCTGAGAAGAAGGTGCCAGGGGCAGGCTGTGTACTGAGCCCCATGCTCTACTCCCTCTTCACCCACGACTGTGTCCCTGCATTTGACAACAACACCATGGCCAAGTTTGCAGACGACACAACGGTGATCGGGCTGATCACCAACGGTGATGAAACAAACTATAGAGCGGAGGTGCAGAACCTGATGGACTGGTGCTCACAGAACTACTTTTCCCTGAACACCTCAAAGACCAAGGAGCTGATTATCGACTTCAGGAGGTCACAGAATGGGGAATACGCCCCAATCACCATCTACGGAGACAGTGTGGAGAGAGTGTCCTGCTTCAAGTTTCTGGGCACTCACATCTCAGAGGACCTCACATGGTCCACCAACACCGCTGCGCTGGTCAAAAAGGCACAGCAACGACTGTTCTTCCTGAGAACATTGAAACGGACTGGTCTGCCCCAACAGCTGCTGACGACCTTCTACCGCTGCACCACAGAGAGCATACTAACGTATGGCATCTCTGTGTGGTATCTCAGCTGCACGGAGGCGGAGAGGAGAGCTCTTCAGCGCGTTGTCCACAGAGCGCAACAGATTATTGGGACACAGCTACCAGCCTTGGAGGGCATCTACCACACACGGTGCCTCAGGAAGGCCGTCAGCATCCATAAAGACTCCTCTCACCCTTGTAATGGACTGTTCGAACTACTCCCTTCCGGCAGACGTTACAAGACCTTCTACGCCCACACTACCAGACTCAGGAACAGCTTCATTCCCAGAGCTATAGCGGCTCTGAACCCGCCCTGTTGAGTGCCACCCCCCCCCCCCCCCCCTTCCCCCAACCCCCATGGACTGTCTCCCCCGGCCTCGTACTTTAGTCTGTGTTGATGTTACTGGTCAAATGTTCGTTTTTACAAACCTTGTTCTCGGGGGTTGCAAACCGAAATCTCGAAGTTGCAAACCAAATCTCGTTGCACTTATGTGTAATGACAATAAAACATATTATTATTATTATTATTATTATTATTATTATTAGGATTCAGATTGTTAGACCATTGGGATCTCTTCGGGGGGCAGCATTGACCTGTACAAGAGGGATGGGTTGCATCTGAAATGGAGGGGGCAGGTATCCTTGCAGGGAGGTTTGCTAGTTCTACTCAGGAGTATTTAAACTAGAGAGGCAGGGGGGTGTGAACCAGAGTAGGAGGGCAGAAATTGGAAGGTGTGATGGGAAGGTAGAGATCAGGACCAGTAAGTCTAAAAGGAAGGACAGGCAGCGAGAGGTGAAGGAATATGGAGACGATGATGGGCTGAAGTGTGTTTATTTCAAATAAAGAGTATTGTGGAGAAAGTAGATGGACCTAGAGCCTGGATTGGTGCTTGGGACCATGATGTTGTGGCCATTGTGGAAACATGGTTGCAGGAGGGGCTTGTCTGGCAGCTCAACGTTCTGGATTTCAATGTCTCAGACGTGATGTAAAAGGGGACAAAAGAAGTGGAGGATTTGCACTACAAGTCAGGAAGACTGTCACTGCAACATCAGAGAGGACATTGAAGCGTTTGTGTGCTGAGGTGGTATGGGTGGAGCTTAAAAATAAGGTAGGTACAAGCTCCCTAATGAGTTTGTACTGATAGGCCCTCCAATAGCAAGCAGAAGATAGAAGACCAGATATGTAGACAGATTACCGACAGATGCTAAAGAAACATGGTTATCTTAGAGGGTGATTTTACATTTCCCAATTTTGACTGGGAAATCAGTCTCAATGCTGAAGGTTTAGATGGGGCAGAATTTTTTAGGTACATCCAAGAAGGTTTCTTGAAACAGTAAGTGGATTGTCCAGCCTGAGAAAGGAACATACTGGACCTTGTGTGGGAAATGGGCCTGGCCAGGTGACTGGTGTTTCGGTGGATGAGCATTTTGGGGATAGCGATCACAAATACATACGTTTTAATATTGCTTTGAATAGAGAGAAGTTTGGACCTTATGGCACATTGCTAAATTGGAGTAGGGCAAACAACAATGTTATTAGTTAGGAGCTAGGAAGGGTACACGGGGAGCAATTGCTATTGAGTAAGACACATCTGTCATGTGAGATAGACATAACATGCTGGAGTAACTCAGCGGCTCAGCATGTTGTGTCTTTCTTCAGTGTAAACCAGCACCTGCAGTTTCTTCCATCACATCACACAGCTTTATTCTGAATTGTAATGTGATCTGTGGAAATGCACTGAATAATCTCAGTATAAATGTTTAATGAAAATCTAAATTCACAGATATAGTCAATTGGGAAAATGGCAGAATTGACTTCAGACAAGTGTGAGATGTTACAATTTGGTCAATTAAAACAGGGCAGGGTTTACAAGGAAATTGTAATATCCTGGAGAGTGTTGCAGAATAGAGAGGCATAGGTGTATACAGTTAGACAGGGTGGTGAAGACAGCAGTTGGCAAGCGAGCCATTATCAGTCATGGCATTGAACATTGGAACTGGGAGGTTATGCAAGACATGCAAGACATTAGTGAGACTCCACCTGGAGTACTGTGAGCTGTTCTGGTCACCTAGCTGTAGGAAGTTAGTCATTTAGCTAGAAAGGGTGCAGAAAAGATTCATGAGGCTGCAAATGGATGTCTTGAGTTGTAATTAGGGCTGGGCTTTGTTTCCTAGAGCAAGGGGTGATGTCACACAGATAACATTATGAGAGATTTAGAGAAAGTGAAAGGTTCTTGCCCGGTTCCCAGGATCGAGGATTCTAAAGCTAGAGGGCATACATGTCATGTAAGATGAGAGGGAGCCAGAGGGGCAAGTATTTTCAAACTGAGGGTGGGTTGATATATGAAACAATCTGCCAGAGGAGGTATTCGAGATAGATATAATTACAACATTTAAAAGACATGAATAGGAGAGGTTGAAAGATAGACAGGACAAAGGGAGATGAGTGGTGGTAGCTCTTCTGGTCACCATGGTCAGCATTGATGCGTTAGACTGAAGGGCCTGTTTACTTGCTGGATGAATCTAATACCCTATGATTATGTGACCATGTGGTCCACATGGACAATGTGGGTGAAGGGTCTGTCTCTCTGCTGTATAATTCCCTGAATCTAGGAATATACTAACATGGTTAATACCCAATCAGAACAACATGCTGCGTCTCTGTACATGATGATAACACAATCAGAAAGAAACACTGGTGCAATAAATTGAAACAGATGTTGTAAGATGCTCAAACAATTTGGAGGAAAAGGCTATAACGAGCACATTAGGACAGAGTAGTGAATGGTTACCTGATTCACACGGCCCGTCATGCATAAGGCTGAGATTGCTATGCTTGCCACTATGGAATGCTTCCTTCAGTCTGCAGATGTTGCTGTAAGTCTTTCCATCCGACGCACATACACTCTCCTGTGACCGGCATGTGCACTGGGGTTCGGGGATGTCTCCAAAGGCGAGAACATTGGCGTCGAGCTGGCACTCCAAGTCTTCTCCACACCTTCCGTAGAAGTGGTTGGTGTTGTCCAGGTCACAGATTTGTCCCTCGGCATTGCCACATTCGGGGCAGCAGTCGCACCCATCCTGCACTGTGCCCGCCACGCAGGCAGCGAGCGGGGGGCACAGCTCTGGCTGGCACACCCCACACCCATCCCCTTCGTGCAGCAGCCTCAGCCACCCCATGTGGTAAAAGGTGGGGAGACTGTGTACAACCTGAGTGAGGAGCAGCATTACTGCAGCAGACAGCACTGAATTCATTGTGGCTCCAGAATGCAAGGGACTCCGGTCTCAATGTATCCAGGGTCAGAATCACTGTCCACATACGTTCACTCTTTCAGAAAGATGAGTGATTGAAACAAAATATAAAATCCATCCAAGAATGTACAGTCACTGAACCAGATTCAATGGAAGAGTTCAATCTGATAAAAGCCAGGACTTCTTGATATTATGTCAACACAAGATCCAAGGCCATTCTGAAGAAATCATCTGCACTTCACACAGTCCTGGAGTAACGAGCAAGTGGTGAAAGTGGTGCATGAAGACGCTGTGTGGAGCAGGGACTGGCTGCTGTCGATCTGCTGCATAATTTCCCCTTCTCTATTCCACTTTATGAAGTGTTGTCTGCCTGCCAAATGTCTCGACCTCACACACACGCAGCGAGCTCATATCCAGTCACAGGGAAATAGCTTGCAGCTAGAGCTGCCAGATGGAATTTGGGAAGATAGAAACATCGAACTTTCTTTGGTTTTTACATGGCAAGGATTCGCGGGTTGGAATTTGTCAGAATGGAAACAGTTATCACATATCCTCTAAAAGAGACGTTGATGTCTGGTACTGAATGCAAAAAATGGTTTGGATGACATCAATTTGAACATGAATGGCCGGTTTATTGATTGTTTAATATCATCCAATGCTTCTGACCATAATTAATTCTGCTCCTATCACTCCTAATTCTGCTCCTATCACTTATGACTGCAGAAATCCAGACAGGTTTCTGCAGTGAATCACAGTGGATCCTGCAGCCTCACTACTCATCCCAGAATGTGTGAGGCAGACTAGGAGAAAGACCATCACATCCACATCACTCCTTCACCTGACCCTCCATGCCACAAGGTCCTGAGGTTTTATCCAGGATAATGACATTCAGTGATTTAGTTTAGAGATAGAGCATGGAAACAATTATACCAAGCCAACCTACCAAACTGTATGTATTTGGTGATGATTGGATATTTCCTGTCAAGGAGGTATTGGAGCCTGGACCTAGGATGGTTTGGAATAATGAGAGGATCATGAATCATTGGGATTCTCTGCCCTTGGAGAGCTGCGGCGGCAGAGTCACTGAATATATTCATAACCAAGACTTATATTTGATGTAAAGAAGATCGAGTGTACAGTGGCTTGCAAATGTATTCATACCCCTTGAACTTTTCCACATTTTGTCATGTTACAACCACAAACGTAAATGTATTTTATTGGGATTTTATGTGATAGATCAACACAAAGTGGCGCATAATTGTGAAGTGGAAGGAAAATGATACTTGGTTTTCAAATCTTTTTACAAATAAAAAAACTGAAAAGTGTGGCGTGCAAAGGTATTCAGCCCCCTTTACTCTGATACCCCTAAATACAATCCAGTGCAACCAATTAACTTCAGAGGTCACCTACTTAGTAAATAGAGTCCACTTGTATGTAATCTAATCTCAGTATAAATACAGCTGTTCTGTGAAGGCCTCAGAGGTTTGTTAGAGAACATTAGTGAACAAACAGCATCATGAAGCCCAAGGAACACACCAGACAGGTCAGCGATAAAGTTGTGGAGAAGTTTAAAGCAGGGTTAGGTTATAAAAAAATATCCCAAGCTTTGAACATCTCACGGAGCACTGTTCAATCCATCATCCGAAAATGGAAAGAGTATGGCACAACTGCAAACCTACCAAGACATGGCAGTCCACCTAAACTGACAGGCCGGGCAAGGAGAGCATTGATCAGAGAAGCAGCCAAGAGGTCCATGGTAACTCTGGAGGAGTTGCAGAGATCCACAGCTCAGGTGGGAGAATCTGTCCACAGGACAACTATTAGTCGTGCCCTCCACAAATCAGGCCTTTATGGAAGAGTGGCAAGAAGAAAGCCATTGTTGAAACAAAGCCATAAGAAGTCCTGTTTGCAGTTTGCTGCAAGCCATGTGGGGGACACAACAAACATGTGGAGGAAAGTGCTCTGGTCTGATGAGACCAAAATTGAAGTTTTTGGCCTAAATGCAAAGCACTATGTGTGGCGGAAAACTAACACTGCACATCACCCTGAACACACCATCCCCACTGTGAAACATGGTGGTGGCAGCATCATGCTGTGGGGATGCTTTTCTTCAGCAGGGACAGGGAAGCTGGTCAGAGTTGATGGGAAGATGGATGGAGCCAAATACATGGCAATCTTGGAAGAAAACCTGTTAGAGTCTGCAAAAGACTTGAGACTGGGGCGGAGGTTCACCGTCCAGCAGGACAACCACCCTAAACATACAGCCAGCGCTACAATGGAATGGTTCAGATCAAAGCATATTCATTTGTTAGAATGGCCCAGTCTGTCCAGACCTAAATCCAATTGAGAATCTCTGGCAAGACTTGAAAATTGCTGTTCACAGACGCTCTCCATCCAATCTGACTGAGTTTGAGCTATTTTGCAAAGAAGAATGGGCAAAAATTTCGGTCTCTAGATGTGCAAAGCTGGTAGAGACATACCACAAAAGACTTGCAGCTGTAATTGCAGCGAAAGGTGGTTCTACAAAGTATTGACTCAGGGGGGCTGAATACTTTTGCACGCCACACTTTTCAGTTTTTTATTTGTAATAAAATTTGGAAACCATGTATCATTTTCCTTCAACTTCACAATTATGCTACACTTTGTGTTGGTCTATCACATAAAATCCCAATAAAATACATTTACGTTTGTGGTTATAACGTGACAAAATGTGGAAAAGTTCAAGGGGTATGAATACTTTTGCAAGCCACTGTATAAGGCCAGGGAGGAAGTTGGAGTTCGGTAGACCTCATTTGAGCAGGTTTGAGGGGCTCAATGGGCCACTCTATTTCCTATGTTCACAAAAAATAACGTTCAAGATTTAAAAAAATGCAGTGTTTAGATTAAAGGGGAAGTTTGATAGCCCCCTGCTCCTAATACTCCCCTTTCCATTTTCGAAAGCCTTCAAAAATCTATATATACTACTAAAAGTCTTCCTATTGTTTGTGTTTGTGCCCACAATGTGTCTCTGTGTCAATCTGGTTTTCCTATGTTCTTCCAAACGCTAGGCCACAGCCTTCCCATTTTCCCACATTCTGCACTTGGTCTAGTAATATATAAATCCTTAATCAGGAGGTATAAATTTGTCAGTCGACACAAAATGCAGTAGAAACTCAACGGGTGAGGCAGCATCAATGGAGAGAAGGAATCAGCGACGTTTCGGGTTGAGACCCTTTTTCAGACTGATCTTGTTGGCAAAGCCAGTAGTGATTGTCCACTCTAATTCCCCAGGATTCTTCACCCGCACCAGCTGTGTCATTCTTTCAAGTAGTTTGCCATGGGTATCATACTATCATAAGGCAGGAGTCACACAACCACGTTGTTATCCCTGAAGGAAGTTACTAATGTGATTGGGTCTGCATTACATTTCAATAGCTCAGTGGTCTCATTTACTGAGACTAACCTTTAAATGAATAAATTATTTTTAAAGTTAATTCAGTGGCTGCCTCGCCAACAGTCTGTCTGCCCTTTCTTCTTTTTGTTATTTTTAGCATGTGTTTAAAAATGTGTTTTAGTGTTCCTTGGTTTGTTTTATGTGGGGGGGGGTTGTTGGGAGAAACCTTTTTTTCAACCTCTTACCTTGACGTAGATGCAATGTTTTTCCGTATCGTATCTCCGTCCCCACTTACATCGTGATGTTGGCATTCTTTCCTGGAGACCGACGGGCGCTCCAATCTACGGGAGTCTGCGGGACTTTAACATCGCGGAGATTGCCATCCTTTTGCCGGGGATCGAAGCTCCAACCGCCGGGCCTGTGGACTTTAACATTCTGAAGCCCGCGGTCTCTGGTAAGAAGAGGCTGACTCGGGAGCTCCATGCCGCGGAGAGAGTTTCAAACACCCCGACACGGGAGTTTCGATTACCCTGACGGGGGCTTCAATCATCAGCTGCGGGGTCTTTGATAGCCCCGACTGCGGATGGTTTGACTGCCCCGACCTCGAGAGATCAAAGAGCAAGATTGAACTTTATTGATTTCCATCACAGTGAGGAATGTGGAATCCACTGTGGTGGATGTTTATGTTAACTTTTATGTGGTTGTGTGTCTTGTTTGCTTTTCACTTATTATGGCCGTATGGTAACTCAAATGTCGCTACATCTTAACTGGTATATGTGACGATAAACTGATCTTGAACCTTGAAAATTCTCTTATTATCATGATGAGATTTTATCTTATTTTCCTGTAGATTATTTGGGTTGCTATTGGATGCCATAACCCCAGGTTTGCCATAATCACCCTGGGCGGAGTGGTAGTTTCTGCCTTCCAGGGCCAGAGATGCAGGTTCAATCCTGGATATGGGTGCAGTGTGTGGAGTTTGTACGTTCTCCCCTTGACCTATGTGGGTTTTCCATTGCTCCAGTTTACCCCACACTCTAAAGACAAACAAGTTTGTTGGTCAATTGGCTTGGACAAATTGTAAATAGTCCTTAGTATGTGTCGGATAGTGTTAATGTGCTGGGATTGCTGGTCGGCATGGCCTCAGTGGGCTGAAGGGCCTGTTTCCGTGCTGTATCTCTAAACTAAACACTGTTCCGTTCTGTCCTCAAGAGATCCAAAGAAAAAGGAGGAAACAGTGAAAGGAAAAAGATAAGTAAAGTACCATTTTAAATAAAGCTAGCGTAATTCTAGACAGCTCTAAGTAAATTCAATCATCCAAAACAAGTGAGTTGATCCGCAGCAGCAAGCTTTGAACAGATATAAGATTGCAGTCATATCCTTTCCTTAAGGGCCTGTCCTACAAGCATGCAACTCTATGCGATGAACGCGATCAAACTAGAAGCGGGGGCCGCGCAGAGGTCGGGTGATCCCCTGTACAGGGCCGTTCCCACCAGCATGCGCCTGCATGCGGCAAGCGCGACCAAACCGGCAGCAGGGCCCGCGCGGAGGTCGGGTGAGTGGCGCAACGCGGCGCAAAGTGAGGCGAACTTGGAGCGAAGTCTAAGGTAAGTTCGCCAGGACAGAGAGGGGCACACAGAGAGGGGCACAGAGGCACACACACAGAGGGCCACGGAGTCACACACATAGAGGGTCACGGAGGCACCTACAGATAGGTTCACGGAGGCACGATGTTGGGGCGGTGTGTAATGCGTTGAGGCGACTGCGAGCCGACAAGCCGTTGCCGCGCGGAATTTTTGAACATAGTCAGTTTTTCGGAGCCCCGCGCGATGTCGGGACGAACTCCGCACAATTCCACACGGCTCCGGCGATCGGTGGAACCGGCCCCGCGACGCCGGACGGCTCAAGCGACCACGTTAGGTCGCGCTAATCGCATAGAGTTGCATGCTGGTGGGACAGGCCCTTTACTCCACAACTGGACATAATGTATAACAACAATATATTTAAGATATTTAATGATTTCACTGAAATGATTTAATGATGGAGCCTGAAATGCAATAATGGGAACGGTGATAAAAAGGGATTGGAGGTGGCAGCTGCGGTTTGTCAGAGCAGATGGGGACTCGACACGTCGTCAGTTAAATGTACACAGTGGAAGGGGAGTCTGGGATACAGGAAAAAACACACAGATCTGAGTCCCGTCTCTCTTCACTGGACTAATGAGGATGAGCTGCAGTCTGATCATGGAAGGTGCGGAGTGTGCAAAGTCTGAACAACCCCATCCAAACAATTAAGCTGACGTGGGTGATGCCTGCACATCACATGCAGGCAGATTAGGACTCTGGCAATGAGTTGCTGAGTTCAGGAATGTGCTGATGCCAGCACTGGAGCCACCACAATCCCTGCATGTGCAACCACGTCATGCAATCGGTACTCTGTCAATGTCCAGAGCTCCCAGCCCTTGGTGATCGCTTCATTCCTCGTGCTGGCTGTAGAGTCCACAGCAGAGTGGAATCCACAGGTCAAAACTATTGTAAGATCAACAATTTGAAAACACAAACTTATGCAAACCACAGCATTAAACAGCTTCAGTATTTTCCCGAGGAGGTAAACACATCTCATGTCTTAACTGGGCTGATTTTCTGCATTATTCGCCTGACTGAATAAGTCAAAACCATTCACTATTTTCCATTAAATCTTGAGCTTCAAACTCAGTCTATTATCATAGCATCAGGGTAAGTTGTGAGCTGTCAGTTTATATATCAGCAAAAGGTGCAGCCTAAAGCAAACGGCTGATGTGTGAGAAATGTGACTGGCAGAACATTCATGTGTGACTAGTTGATTTAATGGTCTACAATAGATTTAAGTGTGACCACAGAAAGACACAAAAAGCTGCAGTAACTCAGCAGGACAGGCCAATTTCTGTACATAAATATTGAAACTAGGTTTGGCAGAAATTGATCTGAAATTAATTTGACTGCAATATGTTGCTCTTGCCAATATTCCTGGAACCAGCTGAAGCCTTGTTTCTACATCAGTTCCAAAAGGGATTTTTGGCAACATTGGTCATTCTGAGCTCTAATTATTAGCAGACATTCATCTTTAATAAATAATATACTTTATTGTTGTAGAATCATAATGTAACAGAGCTTTACAATACAGAAACAGGATCTTCGGCCCAACTTGTCCATGTCAACCATTTTGGAATATTGAGTCAGTCAAATTTATCTGCATCTGTCTTGTGGCCCTCTTAACATGAGGGGAATGGATAGGGTAGATGCACTGAGTCTTTTACCCAGAGTGGGAACATCAAGAACCTGAGGGCATAGATTTAACAATTGCAAACCTACCAAGACATGGCCGTCCACCTAAACTGACAGGCCGGGCAAGGAGAGCATTGATCAGAGAATGTTCACAATTATGCACCACTTTGTGTTGGTCTATCACAAAAAATCCCAATAAAATACATTTACGTTTGTGGTTGTAACGTGACAAAATGTGGAATAGTTCAAGGGGTATGAATACTTTTGCAAGCCACTGGAGATGGAGCATCTTGATTGACATTATTACTAGATGACTCGATGACTATTTCCTATCCATATATTTTTCCAAATTTATCTATATACTTTTAAAACTGTGTGTTTGTGTGGTTGTGTCTGTTAGATTTGGCCTTTGATTTCATGGTTCGCTCAAACTCCGAGAATATTTCCATTTCGCTAGAAATTACACTTTTACATTCACGGATCCACTCCTCATTACATTTAGACATTTTTACGCACACATTTTTAAATAAAATCCTCCCCTCCCCCACCCACTCATTTTGTGGCTTCCTGTTGACCAGCCACCATAACGGCTGCTGCTGCTGCTCTCCTCCAAAAATGCTGCCATTTTAATTCTTTCGCTAGCATTTTTCGCTGTGCCGCCCGCAGCCTCACTCATCATCACACCCTCCCACTCCAGCCTTACCCCCCTCCCCCCATCTCCCCCCTCCCTCCCTCTCCCCCCCCCCCCCCCCCCCCCCTCAACCTCACGTTTGGGGACCAATCATAACTATATCTGCTTCCTATGGCAGCTCATTCCATATATGGATTACTCCGTGACTGAAAAGGTTGCCCATGTGGTTCTTCTTAAATATCTCCCCAATCACTTTAATTCCATGCCCCCTACAGTGATAGACACATTTACCCTGTGACTGTGACTGTTCACTTTATCCATGCCCCTCATGAACATGTACATCTCAATAAGGAATAAGTTCCAAAGGAATAAGTCCCACCCTATCCAACCTCTCCCTATAATTCAAGCCCACAAGTCCAGATAACATCCTGGCGAACCTCTTCCACAGCCTTTCCACCTTTATGACATCACTTCCATAGCTGGATAATTTGTATACAAACTAAGACATAACTCCTTGTACCTGAATTCCTTAGTGTTCATGATCTTCTCCTCCGTAAAAATGGATGAGAGATACAAATTTTACATCTCCCCCATGTCTACACAAAGATAGCCGTGCACATCTGGCTGGCTCGCATGTAACAAAAGTTTTTTCACTGTACCTTGATACACATGACAATAAACTAAACTGAACTGAACCAAACTCCATTCTTTCCCTTGCCATACTTTTATTCTTAATATACTTCAGAATCTCTTGTGTGGCCATGTCAGAATTTTTGGTGCTAAGGAATTCAAGTCGTCTATCTCTATCAAAACCAGATCACTGCAGCAAATTTTGACTGAGAATAACAAATAATTGCTGGACTTTAGCTGATATTCAAAAGACACAGCTAAACTGAGTTGAAGGACAGATGTACAGTACTCAAGTACAGAAGCTGTGGGTGTTGAAAATACAGAATTAAATACTCTAGTCCCTAAATTCCTATAAAAACGTAAAACCTTTTGTAGACGTGCAGCTTTGGCATGGATTAGACCAGCATGGATGTGAAAGTCGTGATGAGTTATTTTACGCTCCGCATTATCTGTGATTTACTACTTCCTGCAATGTTTGATCCGGTATTGTTGAAGATAATTTTCCCCACGTCTAATCTAGTGTATGTGGTCTGTGAGTATATACAAATATTACAAAGTGATTTATGTATGCTTCTGGTTTCTTTTTGGAAAGTAGAGAAGTTAAGGGATAGATCTATAATCAATAAAGATAGTGATTAAATAATAATGATTAGGATTTTATAAGAAAAAAGACAAAAAGTAAAAAAAAAAATTAAAAAAAAAAAATTAAAAGAAAGAAAGCAATTATTATATAATTTTAAAAAATGAAGTATACATCTTAACAATGAAAACAATTTCACATAACAATATCTATAGAGACGTGTATACAAATCCCAGATATTCTTTCTCTTTATTATTTCACCATGAAGATGGAACTCTCCATGTGTTTTAACTCGACGGCTTATCGAGGAATGCTATTTCAAGGACATACTGGGTTCCGAGTGAAGCGGAAAAAGATAAACACTGAATACAGAGCTTTACAACAGAATGTGAACAGAGCAGTTATTATGGTTTAACAATTTAACTGAATAACCTAATGTTATAGAATTAACACTTATAACACTTAAAACATAGAAATTGTAATGAATATTAACCAGATTGGTGGTAAGGGGTTGATTTACAAAATAACATATATAACTTAATATCTTAATAAGTTTTAAGCAGATTTATAACCGGGGTGTGAGGGGGATGACGGGCTCCTGGCTCAGATCCAGAAGTCTGCCCTAGGTGACCCTTTCAACCAATAGCTGATTATTATCGAAGTAAAAACTGATGCTTAATACTTTGTAGATAAAGCAGTTAGATATATCTGGGAATACATATGAAATGGATATATATATACTGCAATTGGGTACGATTGTGAACCGGCACTGCTCTAGTATGGAGATGTTATGACTAATTGAGGGAGCGCAGCTATTTGTTTGTTAACATTGACAACGGAAGTCGATATAATGTTTTCTCCCACCAACAGGTGGGCCAATTATTACAGTGCCGACAAGCTCGGTCACTGTATTTTCACTTTTACCATTTTTTCAAATCATCGCAATCAATCACATGTGTGTGTTTTTTTTATTCAAGGAGAATCGCAAAAGGAATCCACAAATTAAACTTGGTAGGTTGACTGTTTCCCCATTACTTAAAGACCTGAGGTACGGATGCAAGACACTAAACAAAATAAACTGGGAGGAATTCATTTTGCAGTTGGAATATTAGGGGGGCTAACGAATGCATTAAAAGGGGTAAGATTTTAGCACAGTTGAAAGCATATAACATAGATGTTATCTTTCTCCAAGAAACGCATCTTAATTTTCAAGATCAAGCTAGATTGAGGGCGAATTGGATAGGTCAAACTTTCATTCATCATATTCGTCAAAATCCAGAGACACGTCTATCATTATTCGCAAAGGTATACCATTTAAACAAAAAAATTCCTTAACAGATAAGGATGGGAGATATTTAATAGTTACCAGTGAGATCCATGCAATCCCAATTACATTGGCAAATATATATGCGCCTAACTTTAATAATCCGCATTTAAAAAATAAAATTCTGAATATAATCGCAGAAAATAATGACCAGAATGTTATAATGGGTGGAGACTTTAACTGTGTTTTAGACCCTTACTTAGATAAATCCAGTCCAAAACAGCGAGGTAATACGAAATCTAAAACAAGTGAACTCTTAAACACATATATAAAAAATACAAATATAACAGATGTTTGGAGGATTGCAAATCCGACCGGCAAGGAATATTCGTTCTATTCAGCAGTACATAAGACATATTCACGTATAGATTATTTCCTGGTAGATACAAAATTGATTCCGTATACTCTGAATCCAAAATACCATACAAATACAATCTCAGATCATTCTCCTCAAACTTTTTTTTTAAATAGAAGGAATGTCTAAGAATACATCGTTTTGGAAATACAACCCCCAAATTTTAAAAGACCCGCAAGGGAGTATATATCTAAGACAGCAAATGGATCTTTTTTTTGAAATAAATTATACGCCAGACACATCACCTACATTATCAAAAAAAAAGTCAAACAAACTTTATTGTCATTTAGAAATACATCGATATATGCAGTTCCAAACAAAATTCCATTGCATTTGGCTCCCTGTGCTACATGATAATTAACAGAAGGATAAACATGGATGAAAAGGATAAAAGGATAAATAGACAACGGTGGCAGCCCATTACATGATATTCAGGAGTCTGATGGCTCGTGGGAAGAAGCTGTTGCAGAACCTTGATGTTCTGCTCCTTATGCTACGATATCTTTTGCCCGAGGGCAGCAGAGTGAACAGTCCGTGATGGAGATGTGTGGGGTCTTTTATAATACTGCTGGCCTTAGACACGCAACGTTTGGTTGCAATATCCCCGATTGAGGGGAGAGAGGTCCCGATGATTTTTTCCGCTGTCCTCACCACTCTCTGCACAGACTTCCAGTCAGAGGCTTTACAGTCCCCAAACCAGACAGAGATACAGCTGGTCAAAATACTCTCTATGGTGCCCCTGTAGAAAGTGGTGAAGATGGGATGGGGGAGGTGAGCTCTTCTCATCCGGCGCAGAAAGTGCAACCG